>OY720262.1:2560000-3810000 GCA_963082625.1 Pasiphila rectangulata
AAGCCATATACTTGTGATATATGTGATAAACAATTTATTCAAAAATATATTCTAGCATCACACATGAGAGTTCACACTGGTGAGAAACTCTATACCTGTGATATATGTGATAAACAATTTAATCAACAATCGTCTCATACAAGACACATGAGAGCTCACACTGGTGAGAAGTCCTATACCTGTGATATATGTGATAAAAAATTTAGTCAAAATGGGTCTCTTGCAAGACATATGAGAGTTCACACTGGTAAGAAGCCCTATACCTGAGATATATGTATGTATGTGATAAACGATTTAATCAAAAATGGAATCATACAACACACATGAGAGTTCACACTGGTGAGAAGGGCATGCAGAACCGGACTCGTTTCCAGATTTTTGAAACCCGGTTCCGGTATGCCGTTGGAAGCGGAAGAACCGGTTCCCCCGGTTGCAGCTAAAAACTTTTTTTACTATTTTAATGAATCATAGAGCATTTAAGATAATAACTCTATAAAAAGGCATATAAAATAAAAACAGACAATTTATATAATCAACGTTTATTTGGTTACATAGCCTATTTTCATAATATCTATTATTAACTATCATGAAATTACAGAAATTATAAAGGAACTCAAGAAGCAATCAGTCTTACTTTTTTACTAAACGATACGGGCATTTTTCTTTCGTCAATTAGGTACAAGTAGATAATGGAAATCTAAAATCAAAAATCTTTTCATTTCACGCTTATTTTTTTAGGATTTAACTCCAATAAAATTCTTAAAAAAATCAAACACAACACAATTATTTTTTACGTACAACCTGTAAACTATAATAATTGACTTATTGTTCGATCTTTGCTGTTGAATTGAGGGTAGATTGGTAAACCACCACTGAACTCGACTCGCTCGTATGGCGGCAAGTAGAGATTGCGCGTTGAGCTGGACGGACGTTCTCTCCTCTCAATTTTGACTGTGTCGCAACCTCATCTTTAGACCTTCTATCATCTGTACTGTGTGTGTGGACTCACTGCCGTGTAGTGTGCGTCTTCCAAGACCTATTGAACCTATACTCTGTTCGCCGAAACAAGCTAATTCATTTACTCATTTAAATCTAATCTCAAAAAATATCTTTTAAACAATCAATATATTAATTTATAAATGGTCGATGTCTGTGCTTTTATACCTTTTATATTTAAATAATAATTAGTTCTGAAAAATGTGTGTTAATACCTACTTACAATATTTAAGCTTACCAAGCACCTTATCAAAATTTATATTTCTTATGTCATAAATGTTTATATTTTCTATGTTTAACTTGCAACCCTTGTAAAACTTTAACATTATATAATGTGTGTGTCAAGTGCGCAGTGCGCTCTATACTACGGCGCCACAGAAAACCAGCGCAGTAATAGCTTGCTGAGCAATCTTATTCCTGCTTAAGCTGAGTGGCGACCGATTTGTGCCAATATAAACTTAAGATGATTATAATTTTATGTGTACAAAATTGTTACTATGACTTTGGTGCAAATAAACGGTTTCTTTCTTTCTTTCTTTCTTTCTTTCTTTCTAATAGGGAAATCATAGACTGCAGGTTACTCTCGCTCGTGAAATCTTCTTAAGAATCAGACTATAAAATCTGTGGTGTTATCTTAAATAATTAAATAAATAATGCTGGACAGATCACACAGCATCATCTAGCCCCAAGCTAAGCAGAGCTTGTGTTATGGTTACTAGATGACTGATATACTTAATACATTATACTACATAGATATTTTTATTATATATAGAAAAACACCCTGAACAAATATCTGCAGATCGTACAGACATTTGTCCCGAGGCGGGAATCGAACCCGCAACCCCTTACGTCGCAGGCGGACCTTCGCCCGCTGAAGTTATCTCTGGATGCGTTCTTGAATATTTCATGCAACCAAAAACAGCACAATATATATGCTACTCGACATATTAAATACGTAGGTACCTACTTAAACCTATTTTTTGTGAAAAAATCACGCGTTATTGTTAAAAAAACAACACGCCTCCGTTCGTCACTGCACAGTCGCGACTGTGCCGCGACATGCCGAGATCGAGGCGCGTAGGTGTAGGCGTAGGTGCGTAGCTCGCGCTTCGTCCGTTTGTATGAAGTTGGACCACTGTATAGATAATTCAGCCGTGGTGATACGCCATTCGCTGTGCTACACACTCGATAAATATCGTGATCCTGGATTACGATACATATCGAGCGTGTAGCCACGGCGGAATTATCAGTGTAGCATTCGCCAATAGATTTACCGATAAACAACCTTGTTTACAAATGCGCTTTTCTATTGAAAACCGGCCTTTCTAGAAACTCCACCTGTTTATGTTCTAAGAATAGAGATGTCCTTTAGTTCTGTCTCTTTCTAAGGTGTTTACACAAACACTGTTTCTTTCTCTATCTTTCGTTAGTTTACTGTCGTTCATTTGCGTTCGGCGCAACATTATCATACAAGAAGCACCCAGACCCGAGACAAATATCTTGAGATAAAGCAACATTTTGTCCCCGGCGGGAATGGAACCTGCCTATGCTAAATACCCATATTCACGTAGGTCGCTCATAGACGCAGTATTGTGCTTTACAGAAGCTTTTTTCATCAGTAATTTGGTTATTTATCAATCTGCAGTGCACACTACCTTAAATTGCATTTGACTGTAAGTACACTCAGCTGCATAGTGTTAGCGATTTCCATATTAGGATAATATTCTGGGTTCTTCTTCTTCTTTATTTAATGGCGTGTGTGACAGGAAAGATATATTCTGGGTTATTTAAATTGATAAAGATCTTTGTTGAAATGTCATTGTCTAGTTGATCTGGCAAACATGTCAAAATCAATGTTGAAGTTGTAAAGAAATGGGCATTCGGAGTGAGGGTAGCGAGACGGATTGTAATAAAAAGGAAGATTGGGAGATATTGAGACAGAACAGAAAATCACTAAATGATTTGCGATTAATCAATGTTAAGTTAAAACGAGATATTGTGAGTATATTAGTAAGTACTTAGAGGCAATAAGTAATAAAGGAGATATCTTAATACGAATACCTGACTTATTATTGAATAAGCGCTCGAAAAGGAAAATCTAATAATAGGTCACTGTCGCTTATAAGAAATAAAAAAAAAAATTTGTTAAATTAATTTAATTGATAAGCAAAGAATGATTGCAGTGGGAAATACTTTCCCCAACTAATTACTCTTTACCTATATGAGACATTTCCACCGCGGCGATGTCCAATTTTCAGCTACAGTCTTCAGGATGCTGTTTTCATCATCATCATTTCAGCCGTAAAACGAAATCCACTTCTGAACACAGCCCTCATGCTAAGGGTTATCTCCGGAAGATGGGCAGCAGTCCCGTTCTGCGCTCGATAGGTCTGCTCTTGATTTCAAACCGTGTAGTATTCTGGTATTTCACGTAAGACTATAACTTAGTCAGGAGTCAACACCACCTAGCAATACGCGATGTTACTTTTTATATAAAAACCTAAAATAAGAGCCTACGTAAGGCTTATTTGAAAACTCAATTCAATTCAATTTAAAAGAATCGTTCGAATCTTCATTTAAAATTGAAAAATATTTGGAAACTGCGACTTAATTAAATGAAACATCTTCACATATGTAACACAAATGTATACTTATGGCCTTTGCATCTATTATAGATGATTTATACAGCGTCAGCAACTGGTAATCATGCTGTACGGGACGCTGCAGTGCCTGGGACATTGTTCGATGTATTAGGCTTGCCCAGCACCTATACCATCCTCTCAGCTTAGTAAATTTATTTATTTATTATAATAGGATACCCAACACAGGTTTACACTAAAATATAATACATAATAATAAATGTAAAATGTACTTATACACACATTTATGTATAACACTGAAGGATGAGCAGTGTCTTTCCGTGTACTAACATAAGTACTGCATGCTCGCCTGCCAAGCGTGGTGAGTATGGCAGAAACGCCTCATGATCAGTACTTGCAGATCCATGAGGGAGGCCTGTGTCCAGTAGTGGACATTTACTCTATCTATCATCATCATCATCTCAGCGTTATGGTGATGTACTATTCTGGAATTTTACGTAAGATGATAGATAGACTCTTTATTGTGTAAATCATACATGATTTCTTGTGGATCAAAAACTTGAAACATACTGATGAGTTATTAGTTTTTAAAATACATAGATAGATAGATAACTCTTTATTGTATGATTTTATCGGGTACCTTTTGTATTATTTTCCCGACGTTTCGACCGGATCATGGTTGCGGGAAGACTGAAGTTTCTGGGAGCTACCGCCGCGAATTTATGGTAGGATCCACGACTACCCTCAATTCGTCTTCAGAATCAGAACGTTCCGGTTCATATTACGACACACTACACTGACTGTTGTCAGGTTGCGGAACACAACGCACACACTTATCAATTACAGGATAAGAGAAGGAACGCAGATGAGATATGAAAACCATCTTCACGATAAAAAAAAAATTTCGTGTTACGTAAAAAAGGTACTTACGCGATAAAATCCTGTATTCCAAAAACTAATAATATTTATGTTAACAAATCGCGAAAGTTTAACCACACACTAATGAGTGTGGCTGACTGTACCGCGACTGTCGACCCCTCGTAATCAGTGTAACCACGTTACAGCCGCTCATTCATTTACGGGACGAGGAGGCCGTCTGACTTGTGCGTTATGAATTATTGCTCTTTGTTGTGTTTGCGCGAAGGGTTGAGATTTTAGCGCGCATACCTACTTTTTGAGGGTTCCGTGATAAGTTAGGCCCTTTTTTTTTTTTATTAATAGGTTCACCAAACTGGTTGTTGCACAATTGAACTTAAATATAAACACAACAAAAAAAAAACAGGTGCAAAACCTTCTAGAGGTAGACACAGCATGCAATAAAAATATTATCTAAGTACTTAAAACAAAAAGAAAACAATACAAACTATCAACTATAATTACAAAAGTGTACCTTTTGCAAGCAATGATTTTTTGACAGAACTGACTGATGCACCAAAAATGTCAAATATACTACGATTGTTATTGTAATTCATGGACATACGGCGAATTGGTGAATAATGGCCGTAGTTAGTGCGACAAGCCTTAGTGAAAAAGGACTTTCTAATATCGACGCGACTGTTCTGACGTGGTATTGAGAAGTTCAGCATATGTAGCAAGTCAGGGCAGTCAATGATACCTCGAACAATCTTAAGGAGAAAAATTGCGTCCGCCACTTCTCTTCTCAGGCAAAGAAGACTAATGTTGTAATACTCTAGCCTTGAGTGATAGGAAGTTAGTATACGACACCGATTATCTGCGTAGGTGAGATGGTAGAGAAATCGTTTTTGAATCCTTTCTATTCGGTTAGTATGAACAGCATAAAAAGGACTCCAAACTGGACTGCAATATTCCAAAAGTGAGCGAACATAACAGTTAAATACCAACACAGATAATTGAGAGTCCTTAAACATTTTGGTGGTTCGCGTAACAAAACCAGCTAAACGAGAACCTCTGAGGCAAATATTGTTAATATGTTCTCGGAAATCAAGCTTACGATCCATTATAACCCCCAAGTCGCGAATGCTAGAGACTTCTTCGATAGTTGAACCGTCAATTAGGTATGAGGCAAAAGTTGGAGACTTTTTACGACTAAATTTCAAGTGAAAGCATTTAGATGCATTAAGCATCATTTTGTTTTGATTGCACCAGCTATTTACTACACAAACATCGTTTTGGAGTGTAGTAATATCCTGATCTGAACGAATCACCCTGTACAGCTTCAAATCGTCGGCGAACATTTTGTATTTGGAGGTAATACTATTGCAGAGATCATTGATAAACACCAAAAAGAAAAGGGGCCCGAGATGAGAACCCTGGGGTACTCCTGACGGAACATGCCTAGGACTTGATTTAAAGCCACGGATTATAACAATTTGTGATCGGTTGCGTATATATGATTCACACCATCTTAAAAGTGATCCACAGATACCTGCGTGGGCAAGTTTTTGGACAAGGATTCCATGGTCGACCACATCGAACGCCTTAGAGAAATCAGTATAGATAGCATGCACTTCGAGTTTATTTTCGAATGCTTCGGTGATATCACTAACATAACTAACAAGATTCGATGTAGTCGACCTGCCTGGTCGAAAACCATATTGTTGGGAGTTCAGAAATGACTTTAAGTGAAAGGAGAGTGTTTTATGTACTAATGACTCGAAGAGCTTCCCCATGGCTGAAAGAATAGAAATGGGTCTGTAGTTTGCTATATTTGCCTGATCACCTTTCTTATGAATAGGTGTGATGTGTGCTAGTTTCCATTTTATAGGGAAAACTCCGGTAGAGAGGGATTTGTTAAAAATTAAATATAATGGTTTAGAAAGCTGAGATGCACACTGTTTCAGAAATATTGGATGAATAGAATCTGGCCCAGGACCCTTGTTTGTATCAGTAAGCTCCAGAGATCTTAGAATGCTTGATTCAGTTAGTTCGAGTTTGTTAAGTGATGGAAAATTTAGTGCTGAGATTTTGTGTAAGTGCGAATGAGTAGAAGTGCTATTAAAAATAGAATGGAAGTGGTCAGAGAATTTCTCGCTTATATTCTGCCCACATTGAACGTGTATGGAGTCCAAAAACATTTCATCAGGGATTTCTGCACTATTGCACCTAGTTGATTTTATGAAATTCCAGAAATGCTTTGGATTACTTTTTATCTGCGACTTAGTCTCTCTTTTAAATTTCGACAGACAATCGAGAATCATTTTTCCGCTTCTGTCTCGAAGCATTTGATAGGTAAAATAATCTCTAGGATTGCATTACTTCTTATATTTATTGTGGTATTTTGCCTTTTCCTTAAGGGTTGCAATCAAAGAACGATTGAACCAAACAGGATAAATGGAATTGGCTTTCTTGGAAAGCGGGGTATATTTGGTGATTATTGGAGTTAATATGTTGAAAAATCTATCTACCATTCCGTCAACAGTGTCTGGTACGCTCAATTCCTCAGACCAATCAATCAATGTCAATTCATTTTTAATGTAAGTATAGTTGGATTTGAAAAAGTTAAGGTATGATATAGGTTTATGTCTTGGGATATAATTAGTACCTTTCATCTATTATAGATGATTTATACAGCGTCAGCAACTAGTAATCATGCTGTACGGGACGCTGCAGTGCCTGGGACATTGTTAGATGGATTCTAGGCTTGCCCAGCACCAATACCACCCTCAGCTTAGTCAGCTATTAGTCAGAGGAAAGAACAGATCAGTACGTCTGAAACTAAAAGTAGTACCAGTCCTGTAATTAAAAAAAACACACAGCCTTTAAGACAATTTAGACTATCTTATTTTAAGTTTTTAAGTGATTTTTTTGTTGGATGTCCTAAAATAAATAAATAAATAAACTTACTAAGCCGCGGGTTTCCTCACGTTGTTTCCTTCACCGTTAAAGAACGTGTTAAACGGAACTCTATTAATAAGACTCCGCTGTATCTCTGTCTGTTACAGGCTTTAGATATCGCGCGAACCGCGATAGCTAGACCACAGAATAGTAATGTAATACAGTATTTTAACTCGGCCGTATTTTTTAAATAAATACCTACAGCCGCGCGGTACGTAAACATGCGATAGGGCTGCCCACCTCCAGCATTTTAATTAAATTTGCCTATTTTGTGTTTCCATTTAGTTTTGTGATTGTAAATATTCTTTTTTTATATAAACAAATATAATACTTTGTTAATTGAATAGATAAATTGAAAATATAGTGTACGCAGAAGTACTATAAAATAACATAATTATGAATTATTAGAATAACCTACAATCTAAATGATATAAGTTAATAAGACCCAGTACTTTTACCTAACGTTTTAAAGTTCCACTACTTACTGATGAAAGCGTGATGTAGGTACCTACCTAAAATTACGCTTAACGTAGGTCGTCGTTTCAGCCGTATACGTCCACTACTGAACTCGGGCCTCTCCATGGATCTCCATGAGGGGTAGTTGCCATACTCACCACGCTTGGCAGGCGTGTTGGCGAGCGCAGTACGGGATGTTGATACACGGAAAGCTGCTGCCCATTCTCCGGAGGTATCCCTTAGCTGGCTCTTACTGCACCCACGGGCATGAGAGGAGGGGTAATATTCTACTGCCGGCACACCATGGCCTCATTGCAGTAATGTGCACGGCGAATTCTTTTATTGCATGATACATTTCATGTTACGTTTCACCAGTCTTTACGCACCTTTATATTAGATCGCCGTGGGGTGCCGGCAGTAGAAGGTTACCCCTCCTCTCATGCCCGTGGATGCAGTAAGAAACTGCTAAGGGATACCTCCGGAAAATGGGCAGCAGCGTCGTACTGCGCTCGCTAACCCGCCTGCCAAGCGTGGTGAGTATGGCAACCATGAGGGAGGCCTGTGTTCAGTAGTGGACGTTTTACGGCTGAAATGATGATGACCTTTTCAACTTAGCTGAGTAAAACCAGGTTCTGTAATCTGTGGTAAAACCCACTGTATTTAGTAAACCAGAGGCATAATAATTTTGAAAAAGGGTTTTTTGACGGATTAATTGTTTTCCGCGCGTGACCCCTCAAACTTTGTTTGAAGACTGACGTGAGCAGGGACGGACTCGTACTTTTAAGATAAGGAGGGGCTTGTATCACGTACAAAATACACGGAATTTCAGAGATTCATTCATTTCCTTTCGGCGGTTAAAGACCACAATTAGAAATGACCATTTCTTAAAATGACCACTTCTTAAAATGACCACTTCTTAAATGTCCACTTCTTAAAATGACCACTTATTACCATAGTTTGTAAATGCCATAGACACGTCCACAGACATCTCTATAATCACAATTATTTTTATACTAATATTATGAAGAAGGAATACGGGCATAAAATATAGCCTAGGTATATGCTACACAGGAATAATGTAGCATTGTACCTATTGGTAAAAGAATTTTGAAAATCGGTACAGTAGTTTTTGAGTTTATTCGTTACAAACATACTTAAATTATGAAGAGGAAAGATGTGTTCGTAACAAATCTTTCCTCGTTAATTTTTGTTTTTGTTGATGAATATGTTTGTAACGAATAAACTCAAAAACCACTGGACCAATTCTCAATATTCTTTCACTATCAGAATGCTACATTATCCCTGAGTAACATAGGCTATATTTTATTAACGTATTACCACAGGCGTGGGAACTACGCGGGTGATTCTACGGAGTGCAGCTAGTATTAAACGTTTGTTCGCCGCTCGCCTACAACGCCATATGACTAAGTCGCGATAAGCCTAAAATTAAATTTTCAGTAGCAGTATGACTATATCGCTTGCCTATTTCGCTGATTTTTTATAAAGTAGATTACCTCGTTTGTTCTTCGCGCGCCTACAACGCCATATGACTAAGTCGCGTTATGCCTATTATGCATAAAACAGCCTGTATTTTATAGTTTAAATTTTCGACCGAAAAAAGTTCCATTTTTAGGATTCCGGACTAAAATGGTAAAAAGGAATCCTTACGGCACACCGTAAGGATTGTTTCATCCTGACCGGGCACTGGACTCATCCAACCCCGCTTGCCACTGCCCCTTCAACTCACCCCACGCAATTAGCACAATGATTGCATATCTTCGCAGCAAGGGTGAGTAAGCGAGTCACGTAAGAACACCATTTCGAAGTCATTCTGCTGAACATGGTCTGCCACGAGTCTCATGCATAGGTTTAGATTGGTTTTTACTTTATTCAACTTATGTTTATTTATCATTTAAGTATTTAGGTTGTTATGTATGTAGGTATATTTTTATCTATCTATTTATGCGTATGTTTTATTCGTACACCGCCGTTTTTATTATCTTATATCTTGTCCATCCAAAGGTTGTCTGGAAGAAATCGCTTTTAGCGATAAGACCGCCCATTGTATGTTATATTTGTCTGTGTTTCTCTTTGTGAAATTTATGTTTTATGGTGAATGTACAATAAAGAGTTTACCTCTATCTATCTTATATGTGCTTTATTTTTATTTCGTAAATTGTCTATTTACGCATCATTTAAAGCATTTTGTTTAGCATAAATAAGGTATTGTTAATTGCATATTAACTGACCCTACTAGTGACAAATTTATCAATTTGATTTAATTGTACAAGCTAGGCTTAGATAGAAGGATTGATTGATGTTGTTTCTTGTAGATGTCTGTCTTTCCTTTAGTTATCCTTTTTGGGCGATGTAGTCGCTTGGCGACTAAGTCCTTAAGTAAATTTAACAAGCATTGGTAAGGGGGTACCGGAAAAGGGAGCGAACGTTTCCGAATAATGACATTTTTGACCTTTGGTGACCTTTTGAGGTCACAATAACTGTCCCTGTGACCTCTCATTAAGACAGTGCTAACAAAAAAGGTTTCATGTAAATCGGTCAACGCGTTCGGTTGTAATCGTGTCATGCACAGACAGACAGACAAACAGCGCAATGCATAATAGGGGGCTTCGCCCCCTAAAAAATTGTCTATTCTGTTCTTCTGATCTATTAAATAAACACTTACTGGCTTTGACTTTGAAACAAACTGCATTACATAAGATTTCATTTACATCTATTTACTCTTACATCTCTGGGGATTAATAGATGAAAATCTAAGATTATGATTTGGTAGGTCAACAATCCACAATGAACAATAATCAGTATATATAAAACTCTTCCGTTACTGACTGAGTGACTGACAGACTGACAGAAAACGCACAGCCTAAACCACTGGACCTAGAGACTTGAAATTTGGCACACATACATATACCTTGAGTATCCTAGAGGTGCACTAAGAAGGGATTTTTCGAAATTCCCACGGGAACGGGAACTACGCGGTTGAAACTGCGGTGTGCGGCTATTTCTGTATAAAAATCAAGTTTGTCGTTAATCTTATTTGGCTAAAGTAGGTACCTACCTATATAATTAAAATAAATATAATCTTTAATTCAGGCAACTAAATATTATTAACAAGATGTAAAATACATAATCTAAAATAATATAGGAAGGTATACCTTACAGACGTAACATAGGTACGTATTATAAAATTTATAACTATGTCACACGCGATGTCACCGACGTGTCACCGAGCTATGAGTCCAGCGCTATGCGGCCGGCCCTTGATCGCCTGAACCCCCCCTTGGACAGAAGTCGGGAGTCATGATGGTCTCCAGACGTTCTGTCGCAACCCTCACCATTATCATCATTGTCAGCTCGTAGTGACCCACCGCTGGGCATAAGTAATAAACTTTATAAAATACCTTATTTCTAAATCTTACTACTCCATTGACGAATTTTTAAACGAAAAATCTAATCTCTGACTTTTTGGCTGCCTGAGTAAAATGAGTTGGACACACCTAACCACAAAGTTATGACAATTATTTTGATAAGTACTTGTAACATTGCCTATATTACCCGACTTCTGTGTGAAACAATAAAAAGATTATATAACTACCTAATAAAATGACTAGGGTTTTTAACAAAATGGCCGCCAACATGGCTGGCCAAATAACTTACGAATTTATAAATTAACTTGACACTGGCGGAATTGCGTTAAACCAAACACAAAAGGCCATATAATAAAAAGACAAGACTTAATAAAATAACAGAACTTGAACAGGGCAATGTTCAAGTCGGTCTAGAAAGTGACACAGTAAGCACCGTGTGTATCCAGCCTAACGCTACGGATGAAACAAGTGACGAGGATTTAGCAGGGGGTCCCCCCGCCACCAGCGCCGGCGGCTATGTCCAGCCGCGCGATCCGTGCCGAACGCCGCGCTCAAGCTAGTTCTTAGTTCTCGTCTCGCGCCCTCGGAGCGGCCACGAACGGTGCTCATGAAGTAGGGCCTTGAATGGTCTACGAAACGTCAGCAAGATGATAATAAGTTAGGTACGTGGTGTAAGCCGTATTATATTTATTAAATGATGTCAAGCCACGATAATTTTAATTCAGTCAAAATAACAATCGTTAGACCAATTGCGGCGCCCTTACAGGGTACATGTACTTATCTCTAAGCTAATTACCACCTAAGCTAAAACTATGTTATATTATACAAGGTATATCATTATATGTGTACTACGCCGGAGGGTGGGGGGTTCAGACCCCATTGGTGATTAGTTTTGGGGGGGATATAATTAAAAAATCCTATTTTCAGTTTCCCATACAAAAAGTTTAAATTTCATAGTGCCTAAAAAACGTGACAGCCCTGTCCGGGCAATCTAGTAGGTATAGGTAGGTATTTATCTTAGCAGGTAAATTTCCGCTATGGCGGGAGATTACTCGACGATTTATTTAGTAAATGCGTATGTAATAATAAGATGTGTGTACCTCAACCTAGGTTTTTAATTAGGAAAGTTTTAAGTACCTCATATTTTCTCGCTTGTCAGATGTCTAGACGGCTTCTTATTTCGATTTCGTAGGTCATTCTTAGAAGGTACACAATCACAGACAAGTAATTCACTCACTTCGAGAACTAGGTAGGTACATTTACACAAGGTACACATAATCACGAGATTGCACGGGACTGGCGACGGACGGCACGTGCGCGCGCGACGCTTTCCGCGCCACGAATGACGCGACCGCCGCGCGCGGCGTTCGTTTGTCGGTGCTTTTCAAAGCGAGGCGGCTTGCCGAAAGGCCACCTTTCGGCACGGCGCGGCGCGTTTGAGACAAAGACTTAAGATTTCTGGACAGACCGGAAAGTTTTTAGATAAGTTTGCTGTAGTGGTCGCAGCGCTGTCTAGAAGTGGACATCAGGGGCTTTGTAGTCAGTCAGTAGGTTAATAAATCAACACACAAGAAATAACAAACAGTTGGAAAGAGGCATGACTGCGGTATCAAAGAAACAGCCTAAAGTTTATTTCGCATGTTTAACTTCACGTAACTACAACCTTCAAATTGAAATGTGTGCGATAATTTATTATTCACATCATCATTTCAGCCATAAAATGTCAACTGATGAACACAGGCCTCCCTCATGGATCTCCATGAGGGGTAGTTGCCATACTCACCACACTTGGCAGGCGGGTTGGTGAGCGCAGTATGGGATGTTGATACACGGATAGACGCTGCTGCCCATCTTCCGGAGGTATCCCTTAGCAGGCTCTTACTGCATCCATGGGCATGAGAGGAGGGGTATCATTCTACTGCCGGCACCCCACGGCATGGTTCATTCACATAATTTACGACAACTTGCCTCATGAATTGCCCTGCCCTGCATGATGCTGTAGGCGTTTTAAGAATTATGAATCTGTCACTGTCTGTCACATCATCTGTGACGATACTGAGGTCATCGTCCCGACAACTAAAATTAGGGTTGTTATTGCGTAAAAAATCAGCTGTTCAAGTTGAAAGTTTCTTCAGAGTTTTTTCAGAGATACCAATCGAAATTCGAAAAGTCGTTGAACAAACGTTGTTCCTCGGGGGGGTCTAAATCCCTCACTTTTTGGATAGTACGGATATTATGATACAGTCTGTATAATAATGTATATGTATGCAGTAAATAAATCTGAAATGAGTCTCCATTCCTAACCGCCAATCAGCTCTTACTCTGGGCCTTTTGCATCCAGGTCTTGCCCTGCTCGGGAACTATATCGTCTATCCATCTGGCAAGTGGTCTGAAGAGAGGTCTTTTTATCCCTCGAGGCCACCGCTCAGTCAAGACCTTACCTGCCATCACCTTAGGTATATGAGCTAAAGTTTAACATTATGACGAGAGCCCAGCTTCCAGCTTTGACGAGCTCTCAAGGGGTTGCGGGTTCGATTCCCGCCTCGGGACAAATGTCTGTACGATCTGCAGATATTTGTTCATGGTGTTCTGGGTGTTTTTCTTTATATAATAAAAATATCTATCTATGTATTATAATGTATTAAGTATATCAGTCATCTAGTACCCATAACACAAGCTCTGCTTAGCTTGGGGCTAGATGATGCTGTGTGATTTGTCCAGCATTATTTATTTATTTATTCTCGACCCTCATAATACATCATAACAATACATCATCTGTGAAAATTTTGACTGTAGCTATCACGGTTCATGAGACACTGGTGGCCTGAGTGACATGAGGGCCTGGTGACAGGCAGACAGACAACGGAGTCATAGTATTGGGTAAAACCCGTATTTATATTTTGGGTAGGTACGCAACCCTAAAAATACAGATAGGTACTTTTATAGTTTCGTAAGACGAAACCATATTCTTTTATCGAAATAAATTTCGAGATAAGAAATAATATTCTTTTACCGAAACCAGTTTCGAAAGAAGAAAAATAATTCTTATTTAAGAACTTGTTTCGAATGTTGGTTTCGTAAGTGGCCGAAGGGCCGACTCCTTTTTTTGAAGTCAGTTAAAAATACAGTTGTATTGGGAAACCACTAGTTAAAATAAAACTTCGTCCATAGATTAGATACGTATATTATCGAGTCGAAGATACAAAATATTGGCATTAAAACTAACATTCTAATTAATACTTAAGAACTATAGTTATAACTAGACGTGGGGTGCCGGCAGTAGAATGTTACCCCTCCTCTCCTACCCGTGGATGCAGTAAGAGCCTGCTAAGGGATGCCTCTGGAAGATGGGAAGCATCGTCTTTCCATATATCAACATCCCGTACTGCGCTCGCCAACCCGCCTGCCAAGCGTGGTGAGTATGGCAACTACCCCTCATGGAGATCCATGAGGGAGGCCTTTGTTCATTAGTGGACGTTTTATGGCTGAAATGATGAGTGTATTGGCAAATAATTGTGGCAGAAAAATGTAATGGTTTTAGAAATCACTTCGCACTTTGCGGTTTAACCCGCGTAGTTCCCGTTCCGGTGGGAATACGAGGATAAAATAAAGTTCATCAGAAATAATGTAGGATTAATGGTTGGCGAGTACGGAATGTGTACCAAACATGGCAAGACGCTGTTGCCCATCTTACGGAGGGATCCCTTGGCAGATTCTTCCGCATCCACAGGCAAGGCAGGAAGGGCAACATTATACTGTCACTCCACGACATAGCTTCGAACTATGCGTTAGTTAACAATATATAAATTTATCAAATAGTCCAATAAATTAAAACATCACTATTTCATATTTAAGCTTAACTCCATAGATGATTATTTGAATGATATTGACTCTTGGCCGAGTGTTGCTCGGTTCAACGGCGATAAGAAATGACGTCATCTTGCAATATCCGAACTATCCAATATCCTTACGGACACTTTATTAGCATCATATTAGGACAAAAAATATTGTAACAATGAACAGAAGTGAAAGCGTGAGGTTTCTTGTTCATTACTTTCCCTCACTTGAAAAAAAAGTATTCCAAAGCCAACGAATTTAATTATGTGCTTTATTCAATGAGGCGTTTTCATTAAAAAGTAAAAACTTCAAAAATAGTTACCTCGAACCTTATAGATGGCGTTAATTTTCTTTTACTGGTAGGCACAATTTGACAATGACAGGATTAATCACAAACTTGCTTACTCCGCTTGCCAGCTCCATCTGTTAGGTTTAGTAGAAAACTCTTTTTGTTTCGTTACTGAAAACGGCTCATTAAAATTTGTTTTGTTCTTCTTGTGTAAACTGACTATTCTGTAGCTTTTTGCGCTATTGAATAAACAGTTATTGACTTTGACAGCTGTCATCGGTAATATAAGCATCATTAATGCCTATCAGCTGAGCACTTAACAGGCTGTATACGTGTCTCGCGACAGGTTTGCAACAGGCGTATACCTCGCAAACATCGCTGTCAAACGTAACGTTTTTTGCTTTTATATACTACAAAATTGACGTTTGACTGCGAGATTCACGCTTGCTGCAGCGTTGATGGCGAGATATACGTCTGTTGCAAACCTGTCGCGAGATACGTAATCAGGCTGCGGAATTACTATGAGGAGTTCTGTATTTTGACAGCATAATAATTATTGTTGTTCTGTCTTAGAATTGATGCTGAATGTGGTACCAAAAATACCTCTTAAAGTCTACCATAGATACATGATTATAGATTTTATTTATAATTTTATTTTATTTAAAACTAATCATAGCACTAAAATTAAATAATGATGCGTCTAACATGCCCCGCTCTGTCATAATCTGATGTCAGATGGCGGTTGATGACATAGTCGACCGCGACAGAAGACATCTAGTTGACATGTTGCTGCGGCGGTGGGAAACATCTGACCCACGTCATTGTCAGCGGTATGATGACGGTTGATGACATAATCAACCGCGTCAGACGACATCTAGTTGATATGATGCAACGGCGCTGGGAAGCATCTGACCCAAGTCATCGTTAGCGGTAAGATGACGGTTGATGACATAGTCAACCGCGCTATAAGCCATCTAGTTGACATGTTGCTGCGGCGGTGGGAAGCATCTGACCCACGTCATCGTCAGCGGTAAGATGACGGTTGATGACATAGTCAACCGCGCTATAAGCCATCTAGTTGACATGTTGCTGCGGCGGTGGGAAGCATCTGACCTACGTCATCGTTAGCGGTAAGATGACGGTTGATGACATAGTCAACCGCGCTATAAGCCATCTAGTTGACATGTTGCTGCGGCGGTGGGAAGCATCTGACCCACGTTCTCTTCAGCGGTATGATGACGGTTGATGACATAGTCGACCGCGCCATAAGTCATCTAGTTGACATGTTGCTGCGGCGGTGGGAAGCGTCTGACCCACGTCATCGTCAGCGGTAAAATGACGGTTGATGACATAGTCGACCGCGCCATAAGTCATCTAGTTGACATGGTGCTGCGGCGGCGGGAAGCATCGGACGTGCTCGACCCGCCCCACGTCATCATCGGCAGTGAGATGACGGTTGATGACGCTGAATATCTGGCTGTTCAGCACTTGGAAGCGACGGATGCGGTCCACCATGCGTTTGAGCGGCTGTAAGGAAAGTATACGTTATTAGCCGCGTACCCACCTAGCGCACAGGCTCGCGCGGCAGCCTCGCGAGCCAAACGATATCATGCTCGCAGAAGCCTTTGAATACTTGCAAAAGTCTTCGACCGACATCAATGATCCATACTCTTCATTTGGAAGACACATAGCCAACGAGCTAAGAAAATATGATCCGCACACATTAGCGTATGTTAAGAACGCTATCAATAATATAATTTTTGAAGCCGATATAGGGAAATACACACAACAACAAATTAATACAGAATACTATACACAGCAGTACACTAATTCCTCTACAATGGACTCATCTGGCACTTCATCATCAGCATCAAATACCGCTACGTCTTCTGCCATTACACAATCACCTAATGCCAATGTTGGATGCGAAACTATCACTGAATTGTAATTAAAATAAACAATTGATTTTTAAATTTGTCAAATTATTTGTATTTACCTTTACATAATCCCTTAAGGCTTCAATAATAGCGTCACAAACTTCTGGAACTATTCTTGAGATACTCTGCTTCGATACTCGAAATAAATATTGCAAGCTGCTGTAAGAATCTCCGGTTGCTAAAAATCTTAAAGTTATTAACACTCGTTCATTCACAGTGATTGCTTCTCTATATTTTGTATCGCACTTTTTGATTTTATCAGACAACAATGAGCACAAATTTTCGAACTCTTGTACGGACATTCGTGTAAAATTATGTACAGTCTGATCATATACTAAATCTCCAAGTAATCTATTTCCATATTGGTGGCGATGCTCATAAATTTTTCTAATCCAGAAGCGTCTAGGTTTTTTCTTGAGACGTGACTGTTTTCGTTTCTTTAAACAATAAGCAGCTAGGAAAATAGCTGCAGCTGAAAATACACGACTGTCCATTACGAATACTCGTGGACTTATGATGGCTCAGCCTGCCTCGCGAGCCGGCCTCGCAAAACTACTGAGGCTGCCGCGGGAGCCATCGCTCGCGATCCGGACACCGAGGCTGCCGCGCGAGCCTGTGCGCTAGGTGGGTACCCGGCTAGTAACATCCGTCACAGGAGTGCGACTGAAGCGTTATAATTACTATTGTTCCGCCGTACGCAAACGACTGGTAAATTAGCGAAAGATCGAGAAAGGACCGGTGTTTGCGTAAACATCTTAGAAAGAGACAGAACTAAAGTTCAAAGATCACTTGTTGTACGATTTATGTATAAACAGCACATTTGCACTTTTGCAAGAGGTGCATTTCACTTCATCATGACAGCCGTAAGACATCCACTGCTGGACATAGGCCTCCCTCACTGATCACCGAGAGTACTTAGTGGTCAGTAGACCATGAGGGCTTGTAGCCACACTCACCACACTTAGCAGGCGGGTTGGCGTGCGCAGTACAGGATGTCGGTAAAGGGAGAGACGCTGCTGTCCATCATCCGGAGGTATCCCTCGGCAAAAGGTGGTGACTTAGTTCCAATAACCACACGCTAGATGGCGCTATTCCAAACTTACAATGCCTTTAGCTATCTCGTCCTTTCCTGCGACGCCGACTCGCAGCATCTTCAATATGTGGCGACTTAGTTCCAATAACCACACGCTAGATGGCGCTATTCCAAACTTACAATGCCTATAGCTATCTCGTCCTTTCCTGCGACGCCGACTCGCAGCATCTTCAATATGTGGCGACTTAGTTCCAATAACCACACGCTAGATGGCGCTATTCTAAACTTACAATGCCTTTAGCTATCTCGTCCTTTCCTGCGACGCCGACTTGCAGCATCTTCAATATGTGGCGACTTAGTTCCAACAACCACACGCTAGATGGCGCTATTCCAAACTTACAATGCCTTTAGCTATCTCGTCCTTTCCTGCGACGCTGACTCGCTGCATCTTCAATATGTGGCGACTTAGTTCCAACAACCACACGCTAGATGGCGCTATTCCAAACTAACAATGCCTTTAGCTATCTCGTCCTTTCCTGCGACGCCAACTCGCTGCATCTTCGATATGTGGCGACTTAGTTCCAATAACCACACGCTAGATGGCGCTATTCCAAACTTACAATGCCTTTCTCTTTCCTTGCCGTCGACTCTGCTCCTTCCGTATGTAGTTGCAGAAATCAATCCCCTGAAAAGCTCGAAAATGGTGGCTCCTGTTCCGGTCATAGGACACACACTGCTGGACAAAGGCCTCCCGCACTGATCACTGAGAGATTACTTAGTGGTCAGTAGACCATGAGCGCTTGTAGCCACACTCACCACACTTAGCAGGCGGGTTGGCGTGCGCAGTACAGGATGTCGGTAAAGGGAGAGACGCTGCTGCCCATCATCCGGAGGTATCCCTCGGCTAAAGGTGGTGACTTAGTTCCAATAACTACACGCTAGATGGCGCTATTCCAAACTTACAATGCCTTTAGCTATCTCGTCCTTTCCTGCGACGCCGACTCGCAGCATCTTCAATATGCGGCGACTTAGTTCCAATAACCACACGCTAGATGGCGCTATTCCAAACTTACAATGCCAATAGCTATCTCGTCCTTTCCTGCGACGCCGACTCGCAGCATCTTCAATATGTGGCGACTTAGTTCCAATAACCACACGCTAGATGGCGCTATTCCAAACTTACAATGCCTTTAGCTATCTCGTCCTTTCCTGCGACGCCGACTCGCAGCATCTTCAATATGCGGCGACTTAGTTCCAACAACCACACGCTAGATGGCGCTATTCCAAACTTACAATGCCTTTGACAGTCTCATCCTTGCCGTCGACTCTCTGCACCTTCAGTATGTGGTAGCAGAAGTCGAGCGCCTCGAAGCGGCGCTGCTGACCGAGCAGCGCGATGATGGCGCAGCCGGCCCAGTGCAGACCCTCTCCGAACAGTTCCCTGGAGGAGAGAAATATTATTATTAATTATTATTATATATAATATAATATTATAATATAATGAAATAAGAGTTCAAAGTCAATAAGTGTTAATACGAATAATAGTGTTAATAGATAGATAAATAGATATATAATCATTTATTTGCAACTACAAAACAAACATTACATACAGGTTTTAATAAAGTTATGATACAGGTTTGTCGCTGCAAAAGGGTCCTTACTCAGCATATTGCGGACTGCAGGGCCAGTCCGCGCTGGTCTTCCGTAAGGACCGTTTCGATAATACGTATAATATACTAGCTTTTGCCCGCGACTTCATCCGCGTGGAAGTCATAAAACGTAAATCCCCTTTCTCACGCAGAGCCGCTCTGATTCGAAAATATAAATCCCATGTATTCCCGATCCCGTGGGAATTTCGAAAAATCCCTTCTTAGTGCACCTCTAGGATACTCAAGGTATATGTGCCAAATTTCAAGTCTTTAGGTCCAGTGGTTTAGGCTGTGCGTTGATATATCAGTCAGTCAGTCAGTCAGGACTTTGAATTTTATATATATAGATTTTTTACAAGCTCCCTAGTCCAAAGGGTAAAAACAGGATCCTGTTACTAAGACTCCGCTTTCCGTCTGTCTGTCTGTCTGTCTCCAGGCTGAATCTCATGAACCGTGATAGCTAGACAGTTGAAATTTTCACAGACGATATTTCTGCAGCAACAACAAACACTAAAAACAGAATAAAATAAATATTTAAGAGGTGCTCCCATACAACAAACGCAGTTTTGCAGTTTTTTGCGTGATATTAATAACGGCAACAGGTAGACGGATATTCACAGAATTATTAGTTGTATATTCGCTTTGAAAATGAATCATCATCATCATTTCAGCCATAAAACGTCCACTACTGAACACAGGCCTCCTTCATGGATCTCCATGAGGGGCAGTTGCCATACTCACCACGCTTGGCGGGCGGGTTGGCGAGCGCAGTATGCGATGTTGATACACGGATAGACGCTGCTGCCCATCTTCCGGAGGTATCCCTTAGCAGGTCCTTACTGCATACAAGGGCATAAGAGGAGGGGTATCATTCCACTGCCGGCACCCCACGGCGGAAATGAACGGTGAAAATGAATAACTAAATTAAAACAAAACAGATATTTGAGGGGGCTCCCATACAACAAACAAGTAAGTGACTTTACCCTCAAAACCCCCTCATAATCTTGGAGATCCATAAGGGAGGACCATGTCCAGCAGTGGACGAGGACATCAGTGATGATGATGATGATATGATAATGATGATATGATAATAATGATATGATAGTGATGATATGATAATGATGATATGATAATGATGATATGATAATAATGATATGATAATGATGATATGATAATGATGATATGATAATAATGATATGATAATGATGATATGATAATAATGATATGATAATGATGATATGACAATAATGATATGATAATGATGATATGATAATGATGATATGATAATGATGATACGATAATAATGATATGATAATGATGATATGATAATGATGATAAAAATGATGATTATAAAACGACATCAAAAATATTTGGTCGTAGAACTTACTCAACAGTGAACTGCGTGTCGCCAACTGGAATGCAGTACAGGAATTGAAGCGCCGACCAAAGCCTGAAACGAAATAGTAGTTATTTATTTATTTATTTATTTTTATTTATTTATTTAGAACACCAACATAGCTAGCACTAAAACATTTTTAAATACATAAGTGTAAGGAGATACATTTGTTAAGTGCAAGTACAATTAAAGGTGTAGACAACATGCATAATGTGATAACTTAAAACTAAAAAAAAATAGGTATTACAGTTTTTTATAGAAACAAAAATGCCATACTACTATTGACTAAAATTAAACACTAAATTAAAATAAAATATTAAAATATTATGAAGCAAGTTTTTTTTTAAAAGTATACAGTGAGTCATAAAATATATCCAGGTCAGACGATTTGTGAAGGGAATTGTAGTGCCTGATCATACGGTAGATCGGGGAATTGTGTCCCAGATTTGACCTGGAACCAGGTACCTGAAAGAGATTAAACCTCGATGTTCTTGGAAGTCTAGACGGAGCAGAGATAGAGACGGAGGCTAGAAGATCTGGGCAATCCAGGTGTCCATTCACAATCTTAAACAGAAACATGGTGTCGAGTGTGCGTCTTCGATGAGTGAGAGATTTGATATTAAAATGTTGCAGTCTTTGGTCATAGCTTAGAAGAGCTTTACCCAGGTTACAAGAGAATGTTAAATGATACAGAAAGCGCTTCTGAACTCTCTCCAGGTGAATCTTGTAAACCTCGTAAAAAGGGTTCCAGACTGTACTACAATATTCCAGACCACTTCTCACCAGAGAATTAAAGAGCAGAATCTTGGTAGCAGGAGATTTGAATTCTTTTGAATTGCGCAGCACAAAACCTAACCGTTTAAATCCCTCGGCGCATATTTTATCGATGTGGACGTTAAGGCGAAGATGAGTATCTAATGTGACACCAAGATCCCGAATGGTGTCCACGCTTGACAATGTTGATCCCTGAAGATACAGAACAGGCTTGGGTATAGTTTTTTTCCTAGTAAAGAGAATTGCAAAACATTTTGAGACATTCACAATCATATCGTTGTCGTAACACCATTGCGATAGGCGGTTTAAGTCCTCTTGTAAAAGTGTTATATCTTTAGGACAATCAGTGGTTCGAAAAATCTTGAGATCATCAGCATACAACCAAAATTTACTATTGTGAAAGCATGCGTCAATGTCATTAATAAATATATTAAAGAATAAAGGACCGAGATGAGATCCCTGGGGTACCCCCGATCCAGGGCTGAATGAGTCTGAATGCTCACCGTTTACCACCACTGTCGCTGTTCTACCAGATAAGTATGATGCACACCAACCCAGCAAAGGTTCGACAACTCCATATCTAGCAAGTTTGCGAATGAGAATGTTGTGGTTAACCTTGTCGAAGGCCTTGCTAAAGTCGGTGTAGACCGCACTCACTGACGAAGTTTGGTCAATTTTGCGCGAGACTTCGTCGACAAATGATACGAGATTTGTAGTGGTGGAACGATGTTTAATGAAACCATGCTGTTGTGGCAAAAGGATACTCTTAAAATGCCAATTTAGAATTGGGAGCAGGATCTTCTCGAAGACCTTGGCAAACACAGGAAGTATGGAAATAGGCCGGTAATTTACGACTAAATTAATAACCCCACCCTTAAATACAGGTACAATCAATGCTTTCTTCCACGAGCTGGGAAACATGCCCGATGATAGCGACCGGTTGTAAATGAGAGACAAAGGATATGCCAGAGACGTAGCGCATCTGACCACAAAAATTGCTGGAATACCGTCCATGCCAGCTCCCTTGCCTTGGTCAAGTCTTTTTAAAACCCTGAAAACTTGAGATTCATTCAAGCTAATGTAGGTTAAGTGGCGGTCAGTCAAAGCAGCGGGCAATGGGTTGTTGACGGAAATAGATAAACTGTTGTTATACACCGAGGCAAAGTTTTCCTTAAAAAGATTACAAATATCCCCATTGTTAGTAGCTGTTTTATTGTCCAAAATAAGCTGGGCAGGATAGTTACTAAATCCTTTTCTTTTGCTTTTAATAAAAGACCACAGCAACTTAGGATTTGAGCGTAGGCTACATTCAAGTTTAACTATATAATTTCTGTAACAAGATGACATCAGTTTACTAGCTCTATCCCTTAATAACTCAAATGAGAGTACGTCCCGCGGATTCTTATTAAATTTACGTATTTTCTGTTTATATTTATATTTTTCCTTTAGTAATTTAATCAAGCACATAGAGAACCAAATAGGATATTTCCCAGAACGAGGTCGAGATCGTGGCACGTGATTTGAAATGGCAGTGCGTAGTACCTGATAAAAAGCATCAGTCATCGAATCTACCGAGGTGCAAGCCCCCAGCACTTCATCCCAGCAAGTGTTTTTAAATCCTCGTTAATTTTGTCAAAGTCAGCCTTATAAAAACATAGACGAATGCCTTGAAAAGAGGGTAAGTTCTGAGTGGAAAAACAGGAAACAGAGAATTCTAACGGTGGATGAAAAGAATCAATTAGAGATAGAGGCGATAAACTTGCAGCCACCCTTGTGATACAAATATTGGAAAGCAGAAGGTCGAGAATTCTTCCCGAGCTGTTTTTCATGTAGTTATATTGTTTAAGATCAAGAAAAGATGCAAGATTAGAAAGAATCTCCGAGTAATAGCTTTTAGAGGGTACCTGTACAACTGCTGCACCATTGTTACTATCGGATACCCAATCGATAGAGCTAAGATTTAAATCGCCTACAATAACCACGTTGTCCAGTTTATGCAGGTCAGAAACCTTGTAACAATTGTTGACAAGCTCTTCGATAATGTGCTTCTGCACCGGAGGGGGTAGATAAACGGCGCATATATGAAGGTAACGTGATGTGCCATCACCAGAACGGACCCGAAGGCCAACCCAAAGGTCCTCACAATTGGACTCCAAGTTCTGAAGGCGTCTGGAGGGTATGTGTTTAGACACCGCAATCAGAACTCCGCCACCGTTCTTGGTGCTATGAAACCCGCTTGTTTCCCTGTCTCTTCTGTGAACGACATACCGACTGTCAAACAGTTCGGAGTCGAAGACGCCACCGTTCAACCATGTCTCTGACAAAACAATGACATCATAGTTACAACAAATACAATTCCTAAAAAAGTCCACAGTTTTTGTTCTTAATCCTCTTACATTTTGGTAGTAAAAATTCATATTAACGTACGTACAATTAAAAACTTAAACTAGAATAAACTTAATGATAAATTTATAAAATTTATAAAAGACTGTTCACGGTTTCCAAATTTTTGACTAAAATAAAGTTTGAGCTTTCGGTTTCCTAACGAAAACCCTTCCGTCGCGTACCCAGACGAACTTATAGTTTAGTTCCTTAGCCTTACGACGCGTAGCAGCATGCAGAATCTTCGCCTCAGGAGTCAGATGCTCAGCGACAAATACTGCTGTCTTTTTATTGCCACCAATGCCCAAGTGACTTGAGTTCAATTTATCTGCTGGGTTGCTCCTATTGAACTTGGTAACAGCAGCAAGGTACGTGTCACGCAGGCGACGGCTGCTAAATTTGACCAGAATGGATCTGGGACGAGGACTTTTAGTATCCAATTTGGCTATTCTGGTACAGTATTGAATATCCTGATCCGAAACAGGGCTTTTTAAAATTTTGCCAAGTTGTTTTACGGTATCATACAGGTTTTCGCTTTTATATTCTGGTACGCACTGAATTTCCAGGTTATTTGTGCGGGACAGAATCTCCATCTGGTGTAGCCTGCTGCTCAAGTCTTTGGAAGTAGCGCGTAGCTCTATGTTTTCGCGCTTCAGATCCTCTATCGTAGACTTATGACACTCACTATCTAGCTTGATCCTCTCAAATTCAGCATTGAAGTACGAAAGAGATTCACCGAGAGAAGTAACCTTCGAGTGAATGTCTGCAATCTTCAAGTTGAATTGTCTATCCAGCTCTTCTCTTATAATTTCACGAATGCTCTCAGCGGAGATGCAGGTACAAGTTTTTGTGGCGCTTGATTTTGTGCGCACAGTAATATTATCTGATACCGACGATGTCAAGGGGGAATCTTCCATATGATCTGCCCTCGGTACGCCTGCGAGTGCTGCTGAACGTACTGGGGTAAGGTTGTTTGCACCTTTTTTAGGTTCTTTGCAGCGACAGGATGGACAAACCCAGGAATCTTTATAAGTTTTGGAGAAGCTCGCGTAGTCTTCTTTATTAAAGTTTAAGCAGGTGTAATGGTACTTGTCACGGCAGCGGCAGCAGTCCAGGAATTGCACACCTCTTAATTTATTCGGACAGGCAGCGCAGGATTTTGATTTAGGATGTTTACATTCAAATATAAAAAAAACAAAATGCAAAAAGATATTGCCCAGCGAAGGATCGAACTCGGTGTTAAAGGTTGTCAGCCGCGTCTATTACAGACTACACCAGATATTCCGCATAAGATTAGTTGAAATTATTGTATGCACTTATTGGGGGTTATGGTAACTCTAGTATGGAAGTTAAAATAAAGTGCGGGATTCCGTAGTCAACCATAGACCTGTTACAAGAAGTATTAATTTAGCTTTCTAATTAAGGTATCCCGGTATGTTTGGTAAACCGTATCACTCATTTGAGCGACAATTTCTCCAAAACTAAAAAAGCTAGCTAACTTAACCGTTATAGTTTTCCGAGAGAGTTCAAACAGCACAGTAGGCGTAGTACTACGCTGAGAGACGCAGCATGGTACGCACCTGTGGAACTCGCTGGTATCGTCCGCGTGGGGGGGCGCGTGGTGCGCCAGCGGCGGCGCGGGCCAGGCGGGCGCGGAGAGGAAGCCGCGCAGTCAGCGTAGTACTACGCTGAGAGACGCAGCATGGTACGCACCTGTGGAACTCGCTGGTGTCGTCCGCGTGGGGGGGCGCGTGGTGCGCCAGCGGCGGCGCGGGCCAGGCGGGCGCGGAGAGGAAGCCGCGCAGTCGGCGTAGTACTACGCTGAGAGACGCAGCATGGTACGCACCTGTGGAACTCGCTGGTGTCGTCCGCGTGGGGGGGCGCGTGGTGCGCCAGCGGCGGCGCGGGCCAGGCGGGCGCGGAGAGGAAGCCGCGCAGTCGGCGTAGTACTACGCTGAGAGACGCAGCATGGTACGCACCTGTGGAACTCGCTGGTGTCGTCCGCGTGGGGGGGCGCGTGGTGCGCCAGCGGCGGCGCGGGCCAGGCGGGCGCGGAGAGGAAGCCGCGCAGTCGGCGTAGTACTACGCTGAACAGCGAGAGGCCGCAGCAGAGACGCTCGCGCGTGAGCAGGTCGCCCTCGCGGGCTAGCTGCGCTTGCTGCGAAACGAAACGTACAATTTTTTTTTGTGAGTGGACATTTATTGAATGGACGCAAAGTAAAAATGATACCCCTGATATATGGTTCCCAACAATTTTCAAAGCAAACTTGGATATACTCCTTATATGATTATATGTACTTAAACAACTTTATTCATAGCAATCAACAGTTCCAAGAACAGGATTCTAGACTTGGTTTTAAGTAACTTTACTGGATTGTCTGTGTCTAGATCCGTCTAAAGTTGACACAAATCATATTCCCATTGAAGTAGATGTCAGTTTCACTAGCTCGTCCCGATTTTAAGGAACGCACCTGTCTCAGCATATAAATTTAGAAAAGGTGACTATGACAAGATAGGAAACTTGAACGAGTGGATTGGGAATCCGAATTTGAGCCTTGTAAGCCCTGTCGTCATGTTGATTTGATGATTTTAATCTTGTATAGCAAATTAACTTCGCTCTGGTTTAAAAATATTATTTTGCTCCCAGATACAATCTACTATTATGTCCTATAAGTAGCAAGTAATTGATGTGTCTGTGTGTTTGTCTACCTTAGCGTTTCCGTATTTCTCGACGTTCTGTCCGATCTGCAGCGCTATGTATTTCGCCTCCAGTCGCTTCTGCTTCGTCTCCGGTTTCTCGCCCTCTGCAATAATTTGTTTTTATTTATATTCTCAAATAAATTTTTAAATAAATTTATATATTTCTTGGTCCAATCCTCTACAATAGACTCAATATGATGGCTAGCATTTTTCCCTTAAATTATAATAGTTGTAAGAAAACTCTCATAGGCACGCTTCAAAGTATGTCTTATGATGATACAGAAAAGTTATTATCTATATAGAAGTAAAAAAAAAATGTTATTCAGTTATGAATTACCTTATAATCTTAGTACGGATACGACGCAAGCATTTTAATGGACAAATTAAGGTGTAAAATAGTTAGCTTAGTTTTAGTGTGTAAAATCTGTATGAAATTGTTCTATTTCGGTTTTTTATATATAAATGATTGTTATGTTATTTACCTGTAATTAGAAATATAAGTCCCACAAGCCTGAAACACAGGACTGATCCTAGTTCAGGCAAAAATAGTAGTAAACTGATATTTAAATAAGTTTTAAATACCTATTTTGTAATTTATTGTGTGGTTTATGATTTTTTGAATAAATTATCTTTATCTATCTTTATCTTATTTATTTATTTATTGCACAGTACATACAAAACTGTAGCCATGTTGGCCGAATGGTATGTACCTTCCAATCCGAAGGTCGTGGTTTCGATACCGGCCGAGAACCAGTGGATTTTTCTTTCTTGAAAAGTGTATGTTCACATTGAACACTTGCTTAACGGTGAAGGAAACATCGTTAGGAAACCCGCGGCTTAGTTAGCTTCAGACGTATTGACCTGTTCTTTCCTCTGAATAACAGCTGACTAAGCTGAAAGGATGGTATAGGTGCTGGGCAAGCCTAATCCATCTCCAATGTCCCTGGCACTGCAGCGTTCCGTACAGCATGATTACCAGCCGCTGTATAAATCATCTATAATAGATGCAAAGGCCTTTTTAAAAACATAAAAAACTTTAGAGAAGATTACACACCCCAAGACGTTGGAATCTCGTCAACACCATTTCATCCGCAGCACGTCATCCATATGGTCGTCTGTCCAGCTACTTACTAGGTGCGTAATTTATGTTACCCGTATGCCAAACAAATTTATTATCATAATTAATTGTTAATTTTACGTTGTTTTGAACAAAACGGCGTCTCAGTACGGTAAGGACGTATCTAACGATTTAAATTTCTTCAATTTGGTCTTTTAGAAATTCATTAAAGAAAATTCTACATACTCAAAAGTTAAAACAAAATAAGTAGTCGTTTTGTGCCTTACCTTTAGTTTCCATATTTAGTATAGATCCGTGATATCTTTTTTTATTTTTTGTATATTATATTGCACGCAAATTGTTCTTGTTTAATTCTTTTGTGTCTTACATTATCCATGTAATTTTATATTCCTTTTTGTGAAAATGTTATATTTATTTATTTTGTATTTGATTTTAATGTGTACCTAATAAATATATAATTTTTAAAATAATAATTATAATTAATTATTTTTAATTATAATTTTTATTTTTTTTGGTTTTTCGTATTAAGTGTTTAGTTTTATTTAGTTCTTTTTATATAAGTTAGGCTAAGTAAGTCTGTAAACCTCTTTTGAATAAATAAATAAATAATAAATAAATAAATAAATTATCGTGCATTGCGGTAGCACCAACCGCACATCAAGGTTACTACGGAAGATCAGCGCTGTGGTACGACTCGTTCTGCCACAGCACATGCTGAGTAGTGACCATTTTTGTCACTAGTTTTAAAACAGAATTGATGATTTTTTTTATATTTGATTGTAAAAATGTGACAAAATAAACGTTTCTTTATCTTTAAATCTTTGACCTAGAATAGATGCTTGGCACATACCCGCAGTGAAGGGTCGCGGCAGAATGTTCTGGAATGGTGCTGCGTGCAGCAAATCCGTCACCTCCTCCTGGCTTAGCGCCTGAAATTAATATCATACTTAGTTTGGCATTTATATAATTACGATTTATGGGTAAGTTAAAAAATAATTATAAAATATCAGATTAACTGTAGGACAAAACCACTAGGGACGGAATCTGCTCCAACTCCGTCAAACGTAACATAAGACAAAATAAAATTGTTAAATGATGACCGTAACTGCCTAGCTCGCGTGTCATCTGAAGTTACCTGCTCGATGAGCATGCAGGATGGGCGAGGGAACGAGCGCAGTTACCTGCTCGATGAGCATGCAGGATGAGCGAGTGAACGAGCGCAGTTACCTGCTCGATGAGCATGCAGGATGAGCGAGTGAACGAGCGCAGTTACCTGCTCGATGAGCATGCAGGATGAGCGAGTGAACGAGCGCAGTTACCTGCTCGATGAGCATGCAGGATGGGCGAGTGAACGAGCGCAGTTACCTGCTCGATGAGCATGCAGGATGGGCGAGGGAACGAGCGCAGTTACCTGCTCGATGAGCATGCAGGATGGGCGAGGGAACGAGCGCAGTTTCCTGCTCGATGAGCATGCAGGATGGGCGAGGGAACGAGCGCAGTTACCTGCTCGATGAGCATGCAGGATGGGCGAGGAAACGAGCGCAGTTACCTGCTCGATGAGCATGCAGGATGGGCGAGGGAACGAGCGCAGTTACCTGCTCGATGAGCATGCAGGATGGGCGAGGGAACGAGCGCAGTTACCTGCTCGATGAGCATGCAGGATGGGCGAGGGAACGAGCGCAGTTACCTGCTCGATGAGCATGCAGGATGGGCGAGGGAACGAGCGCAGTTACCTGCTCGATGAGCATGCAGGATGGGCGAGGGAACGAGCGCAGTTACCTGCTCGATGAGCATGCAGGATGGGCGAGGGAACGAGCGCAGTTACCTGCTCGATGAGCATGCAGGATGGGCGAGGGAACGAGCGCAGTTACCTGCTCGATGAGCATGCAGGATGGGCGAGGGAACGAGCGCAGTTACCTGCTCGATGAGCATGCAGGATGAACGAGCGCAGTTACCTGCTCGATGAGCATGCAGGATGGGCGAGGGAACGCGCGCAGTTACCTGCTCGATGAGCATGCAGGATGGGCGAGGGAACGAGCGCAGTTACCTGCTCGATGAGTATGCAGGATGGGCGAGGGAACGAGCGCAGTTACCTGCTCGATGAGCATGCAGGATGGGCGAGGGAACGAGCGCAGTTACCTGCTCGATGAGCATGCAGGATGGGCGAGGGAACGAGCGCAGTTACCTGCTCGATGAGCATGCAGGATGAACGAGCGCAGTTACCTACTCGATGAGCATGCAGGATGAACGAGCGCAGTTACCTGCTCGATGAGCATGCAGGATGGGCGAGGGAACGAGCGCAGTTACCTGCTCGATGAGCATGCAGGATGAACGAGCGCAGTTACCTGCTCGATGAGCATGCAGGATGAACGAGCGCAGTTACCTGCTCGATGAGCATGCAGGATGAACGAGCGCAGTTACCTGCTCGATGAGCATGCAGGATGAACGAGCGCAGTTACCTGCTCGATGAGCATGCAGGATGAGCGCAGTTACCTGCTCGATGAGCATGCAGGATGAACGAGCGCAGTTACCTGCTCGATGAGCATGCAGGATGGGCGAGGGAACGAGCGCAGTTACCTGCTCGATGAGCATGCAGGATGAACGAGCGCAGTTACCTGCTCGATGAACATGCAGGATGAACGAGCGCAGTTACCTGCTCGATGAGCATGCAGGATGAGCGCAGTTACCTGCTCGATGAACATGCAGGATGAACGAGCGCAGTTACCTGCTCGATGAGCATGCAGGATGAGCGCAGTTACCTGCTCGATGAGCATGCAGGATGAACGAGCGCAGTTACCTGCTCGATGAACATGCAGGATGAACGAGCGCAGTTACCTGCTCGATGAGCATGCAGGATGAGCGCAGTTACCTGCTCGATGAGCATGCAGGATGAACGAGCGCAGTTACCTGCTCGATGAACATGCAGGATGAACGAGCGCAGTTACCTGCTCGATGAGCATGCAGGATGAGCGCAGTTACCTGCTCGATGAGCATGCAGAACAGGATGATGTTGCCCAGCTCCCTGAACGCGTGGAACAGCTCCGTGCGCGCCTCCGGGTACTGCACGATATCCGTCAGCTGCGCGTGGTAGTAGCCCAGCACGCCTGGCGGAGGGAAGGTATGGTTGAGGGAGAGGTGTTAACTTTTCTTCGTTAAGCCTTTTATATAAACGAAATCTCATAAGTTTATTACTTCATAGATGATTGTTTGAATGATATTGACCCTCGGCCGAGTGTTGCTCGGTTCAGGCACGATTAGAATTGTCATCTTGCAATATCGAAACTATCAAATATCCTTGGAGACATTAAATTATTAAGCATAATATTAAGACAAATATTGTAACAATTACTAGAAGTGAACGAGTGAGGTTTTTTGTTCACTTCTTTCCGTCACTTGGAAAAAAGTTATCTGAAGGGAACGAATTCAATTATGTGCTTTATTATTCTTCTTTATTAAATTAACTATTCTATTTAGCTTTTTGCTCTACTGAACAAAACACTTATTGACTTTGACTCACCATTGAGTGCGAATATAGTGAGCTAGCGAGTGAAATGCACTCACCATTGCGCCTGTAGTGAGCTAGCGAGTGAACTGCACTCTCCATGTCGCCTGCAGTGAGCTAGCGAGTGAACTGCACTCTCTATGTCACCTGTAGTGAGCTAGCGAGTGAACTGCACTCAACATGTCGCCTGTAGTGAGCTAGCGAGTGAACTGCACTCACCATGTCGTCTGTAGTGAGCTAGCGAGTGAACTGCACTCACCATGTCGTCTGTAGTGAGCTAGCGAGTGAACTGCACTCACCATGTCGTCTGTAGTGAGCTAGCGAGTGAACTGCACTCACCATGTCGCGAGTAGTGAGATAGCGAGTGAACTGCACTCACCGTTGGAGCCGTAGTCGTACCGCGGCAGCTTGCAGTGGCGCGGCATGGCGCGCGTGAGGGCGCGCGTGAACTGCGCCAGGTTGCCGTGCAGCAGCTGGCGCGCCACGCCGAGCAGCTCGCCGCAGACCACCGCCACGCCCTGGTAGCCGAGCAGGCGCACGAGCGCGTGCAGGTGCACGCCTCCCACGAAACCTGCAGATACAGCGGATCGGTCATTCAATTTCAGTGTGTCTACCATGAGTTGTAACTGTTAGATCGCCTGCCGTCACTACAGTAGTAATAGTACGTTACTATGACATCTGTCAGATTTGTAACTCATGGTACCAAATTCTAAGCAAATAAAGCCCAAAATACAATCGCTGTAGTGTAGTTTACTGCGTATTTTAGTACCAAACTATCCGCTAGAGGCGCTGTACAAGTTGTCATACATTTTTGTAACTACAGTCGCTAGCGAGTATAGATTGTGAAAACTTATGGTAGACCTACAGCACTTGATATTTTTTTATAACGGTATAAGGTAAAACAAGGTTATTTAGACATGGACATATTATTTATTGACGAGCTCTGTGGCGCAGCGCGCGAAGGTCCACCTGCGACGCGAGGGGTTGCGGGTTCGATTCCCGCCTCGGGACAAATGGCTGTACGGTCTGCAGATATTCGTTCAGGGTGTTCTGGGTATTTTTCTATATATAATAAAAATATCTATCTATGTAGTATAATGTACATACATATATTAAGTATATCAGTCATCTAGTACCCATAACACAAGCTCTGCTTAGCTTGGGGCTAGATGATGCTGTGTGATTTGTCCAGCATTATTATTATTATTTATTTACTACATAGCACACAAAAATATCACAATCAAACTTGTCTTGTACAAAAGAAAATTGCAATGAGTACAAAACTTAATCTATAAAATTATATTCGGAACACATTTATCTAGGTGAAACAAGCAAATAGTACTGAATTTCGTTACCAATCAAATAAAACACACAAACAATTCTCAGGTACATTCATCATAATCTTCATCATCTCATCCGTACGACACTGCGAGACAAAGGCCCCCGTGATGGCTGTGATGGAAGGCCTACCTTCGTACTGCGCGTACTGCGCGGAGTACGCCAGACTGAGTTGCTTGGAGCCCCACAGCAGCGCGTGTCCGTACTGCTGCGCGCGCTCCCCGTACATTCAGATATAGACTCTAACGGTACAGCAATAAGGGCCTACCTTCGTACTGCGCGTACTGCGCGGAGTACGCCAGACTGAGTTGCTTGGAGCCCCACAGCAGCGCGTGTCCGTACTGCTGCGCGCGCTCCCCGTACATTCAGATATAGACTCTAACGGTACAGCAATAAGGGCCTACCTTCGTACTGCGCGTACTGCGCGGAGTACGCCAGACTGAGTTGCTTGGAGCCCCACAGCAGCGCGTGTCCGTACTGCTGCGCGCGCTCCCCGTACATTCAGATATAGACTCTAACGGTACAGCAATAAGGGCCTACCTTCGTACTGCGCGTACTGCGCGGAGTACGCCAGACTGAGTTGCTTGGAGCCCCACAGCAGCGCGTGTCCGTACTGCTGCGCGCGCTCCCCGTACATTCAGATATAGACTCTAACGGTACAGCAATAAGGGCCTACCTTCGTACTGCGCGTACTGCGCGGAGTACGCCAGACTGAGTTGCTTGGAGCCCCACAGCAGCGCGTGTCCGTACTGCTGCGCGCGCTCCCCGTACATTCAGATATAGACTCTAACGGTACAGCAATAAGGGCCTACCTTCGTACTGCGCGTACTGCGCGGAGTACGCCAGACTGAGTTGCTTGGAGCCCCACAGCAGCGCGTGTCCGTACTGCTGCGCGCGCTCCCCGTACATTCAGATATAGACTCTAACGGTACAGCAATAAGGGCCTACCTTCGTACTGCGCGTACTGCGCGGAGTACGCCAGACTGAGTTGCTTGGAGCCCCACAGCAGCGCGTGTCCGTACTGCTGCGCGCGCTCCCCGTACATTCAGATATAGACTCTAACGGTACAGCAATAAGGGCCTACCTTCGTACTGCGCGTACTGCGCGGAGTACGCCAGACTGAGTTGCTTGGAGCCCCACAGCAGCGCGTGTCCGTACTGCTGCGCGCGCTCCCCGTACATTCAGATATAGACTCTAACGGTACAGCAATAAGGGCCTACCTTCGTACTGCGCGTACTGCGCGGAGTACGCCAGACTGAGTTGCTTGGAGCCCCACAGCAGCGCGTGTCCGTACTGCTGCGCGCGCTCCCCGTACATTCAGATATAGACTCTAACGGTACAGCAATAAGGGCCTACCTTCGTACTGCGCGTACTGCGCGGAGTACGCCAGACTGAGTTGCTTGGAGCCCCACAGCAGCGCGTGTCCGTACTGCTGCGCGCGCTCCCCGTACATTCAGATATAGACTCTAACGGTACAGCAATAAGGGCCTACCTTCGTACTGCGCGTACTGCGCGGAGTACGCCAGACTGAGTTGCTTGGAGCCCCACAGCAGCGCGTGTCCGTACTGCTGCGCGCGCTCCCCGTACATTCAGATATAGACTCTAACGGTACAGCAATAAGGGCCTACCTTCGTACTGCGCGTACTGCGCGGAGTACGCCAGACTGAGTTGCTTGGAGCCCCACAGCAGCGCGTGTCCGTACTGCTGCGCGCGCTCCCCGTACATTCAGATATAGACTCTAACGGTACAGCAATAAGGGCCTACCTTCGTACTGCGCGTACTGCGCGGAGTACGCCAGACTGAGTTGCTTGGAGCCCCACAGCAGCGCGTGTCCGTACTGCTGCGCGCGCTCCCCGTACATTCAGATATAGACTCTAACGGTACAGCAATAAGGGCCTACCTTCGTACTGCGCGTACTGCGCGGAGTACGCCAGACTGAGTTGCTTGGAGCCCCACAGCAGCGCGTGTCCGTACTGCTGCGCGCGCTCCCCGTACATTCAGATATAGACTCTAACGGTACAGCAATAAGGGCCTACCTTCGTACTGCGCGTACTGCGCGGAGTACGCCAGACTGAGTTGCTTGGAGCCCCACAGCAGCGCGTGTCCGTACTGCTGCGCGCGCTCCCCGTACATTCAGATATAGACTCTAACGGTACAGCAATAAGGGCCTACCTTCGTACTGCGCGTACTGCGCGGAGTACGCCAGACTGAGTTGCTTGGAGCCCCACAGCAGCGCGTGTCCGTACTGCTGCGCGCGCTCCCCGTACATTCAGATATAGACTCTAACGGTACAGCAATAAGGGCCTACCTTCGTACTGCGCGTACTGCGCGGAGTACGCCAGACTGAGTTGCTTGGAGCCCCACAGCAGCGCGTGTCCGTACTGCTGCGCGCGCTCCCCGTACATTCAGATATAGACTCTAACGGTACAGCAATAAGGGCCTACCTTCGTACTGCGCGTACTGCGCGGAGTACGCCAGACTGAGTTGCTTGGAGCCCCACAGCAGCGCGTGTCCGTACTGCTGCGCGCGCTCCCCGTACATTCAGATATAGACTCTAACGGTACAGCAATAAGGGCCTACCTTCGTACTGCGCGTACTGCGCGGAGTACGCCAGACTGAGTTGCTTGGAGCCCCACAGCAGCGCGTGTCCGTACTGCTGCGCGCGCTCCCCGTACATTCAGATATAGACTCTAACGGTACAGCAATAAGGGCCTACCTTCGTACTGCGCGTACTGCGCGGAGTACGCCAGACTGAGTTGCTTGGAGCCCCACAGCAGCGCGTGTCCGTACTGCTGCGCGCGCTCCCCGTACATTCAGATATAGACTCTAACGGTACAGCAATAAGGGCCTACCTTCGTACTGCGCGTACTGCGCGGAGTACGCCAGACTGAGTTGCTTGGAGCCCCACAGCAGCGCGTGTCCGTACTGCTGCGCGCGCTCCCCGTACATTCAGATATAGACTCTAACGGTACAGCAATAAGGGCCTACCTTCGTACTGCGCGTACTGCGCGGAGTACGCCAGACTGAGTTGCTTGGAGCCCCACAGCAGCGCGTGTCCGTACTGCTGCGCGCGCTCCCCGTACATTCAGATATAGACTCTAACGGTACAGCAATAAGGGCCTACCTTCGTACTGCGCGTACTGCGCGGAGTACGCCAGACTGAGTTGCTTGGAGCCCCACAGCAGCGCGTGTCCGTACTGCTGCGCGCGCTCCCCGTACATTCAGATATAGACTCTAACGGTACAGCAATAAGGGCCTACCTTCGTACTGCGCGTACTGCGCGGAGTACGCCAGACTGAGTTGCTTGGAGCCCCACAGCAGCGCGTGTCCGTACTGCTGCGCGCGCTCCCCGTACATTCAGATATAGACTCTAACGGTACAGCAATAAGGGCCTACCTTCGTACTGCGCGTACTGCGCGGAGTACGCCAGACTGAGTTGCTTGGAGCCCCACAGCAGCGCGTGTCCGTACTGCTGCGCGCGCTCCCCGTACATTCAGATATAGACTCTAACGGTACAGCAATAAGGGCCTACCTTCGTACTGCGCGTACTGCGCGGAGTACGCCAGACTGAGTTGCTTGGAGCCCCACAGCAGCGCGTGTCCGTACTGCTGCGCGCGCTCCCCGTACATTCAGATATAGACTCTAACGGTACAGCAATAAGGGCCTACCTTCGTACTGCGCGTACTGCGCGGAGTACGCCAGACTGAGTTGCTTGGAGCCCCACAGCAGCGCGTGTCCGTACTGCTGCGCGCGCTCCCCGTACATTCAGATATAGACTCTAACGGTACAGCAATAAGGGCCTACCTTCGTACTGCGCGTACTGCGCGGAGTACGCCAGACTGAGTTGCTTGGAGCCCCACAGCAGCGCGTGTCCGTACTGCTGCGCGCGCTCCCCGTACATTCAGATATAGACTCTAACGGTACAGCAATAAGGGCCTACCTTCGTACTGCGCGTACTGCGCGGAGTACGCCAGACTGAGTTGCTTGGAGCCCCACAGCAGCGCGTGTCCGTACTGCTGCGCGCGCTCCCCGTACATTCAGATATAGACTCTAACGGTACAGCAATAAGGGCCTACCTTCGTACTGCGCGTACTGCGCGGAGTACGCCAGACTGAGTTGCTTGGAGCCCCACAGCAGCGCGTGTCCGTACTGCTGCGCGCGCTCCCCGTACATTCAGATATAGACTCTAACGGTACAGCAATAAGGGCCTACCTTCGTACTGCGCGTACTGCGCGGAGTACGCCAGACTGAGTTGCTTGGAGCCCCACAGCAGCGCGTGTCCGTACTGCTGCGCGCGCTCCCCGTACATTCAGATATAGACTCTAACGGTACAGCAATAAGGGCCTACCTTCGTACTGCGCGTACTGCGCGGAGTACGCCAGACTGAGTTGCTTGGAGCCCCACAGCAGCGCGTGTCCGTACTGCTGCGCGCGCTCCCGCTGCACCGGCACCGCGAACTGGATGCCGCGGCATTTCACGAACCTAAAGAACGAGAACTATTTAACTATTTCGATAATATCCTAAATATAGGTGACTAATATTAGATGATAGTGTATGTTATAGTAGATAGAATTTATTTTCCACTTTGTTTTTATGTCCGAAGCGTACTGTTTATAGTTTTCTCTCTTATTACTTTCTTATATGTATGCGTGATAACCTATTACTTGCTTTATGTTTTCACACTGTTGTATACTAGTTCATTATAGCTGTTGGTTGTCCTAATAAATAAATAAATCAAACGTGTTATGGATTTCGGGTCCACAATTACAATAAACAAGCATTGGTACGGGGGAACCAGAAGATGGCAAGGATTCCGAAAAATTCCATTTTTGCCCATTGGTGACCTTTTGAGGTCACAATAACACCGGTCCCTGTGACCCTAGGGTCACCAAAATCAAGGGTTTGACGACTTTGGTTCAAAATGAAAAATGAAAGGGTATAATAATGCCAACAATCACAAAATGTAAAAATGTCAACATGAAACAATGACAAAGTATAAATATGTCCAAATGAAAAAATTACATAGTAGAAAAATGTCCATATGAAAAAATGACCAAGTATAAATGACAAGGTATAAAAATGTCAAGGGTAAAGTTTTCTAAGTTAAAAAATTACTACATACTTTGAAATATAATTTTTTTGACATCTGTCAAATGTGACAGAAAATTACAGCAAATGTCAAAAATTACCTAATATCATCTTTGGAAGCCAAAAAATGAGTAACTTTTTCAATGACAGCTGTCAAACTTCAAACTGCGATATCTCGAGAACTCTTCACCCTAGACTTTCCATTGTGGGCTCAAATGAAAGACCTCGACAAGGTCTACTTTTTTGATGACAGCTGTCAAACTTCAAACTGCGATATCTCGAAAACTCCTCACACACTGTGGGCTCAAATTAAAGACCTCGATAAGGTCTACTTTTTTAATGACAGCTGTCAAACTTCAAACAAGGTAGATATCAACGCGGTCTTTCATTTGAACCCACAATGGAAAGTCAAAGATGAGGAGTTCTCCAGATATCACCGTTTGAAGTTTGACAGCTGTCAACAAAAAAGTAGACCTTATCGAGGTCTTTCATTTGAACCGTAATCGAAAATTCTAGGTTAAGTAGTTCTCCAGATATCACCGTTTGAAGTTAGACAGCTGTCATCAAAAAAGTAGACCTTATCCAGGTCTCTTTACCAGAACATAATTGATTATAAAGTCTGAATAAATATATTTTCAATTTCAATAATTTATTTGCTTGTTTTCATCATCATCATCATCATTTCAGCCGTAGGACGTCCACTGCTGGACAAAGGCCTCCCTCATTGATCTCCAATTATCTCTTGTTTTATATTGGCAAAATTATTGTTGGCATTTTTATACTACAACATTAGCATACGAGTGGACATTATTATACTTCGACATTTTTACACAAAGACCAAAATATACCTTGGCACTTTTCTACTTTGACAAAATGTATTGTTGGCGTTTTTACACATTGACATTATTATACAAATGGACATTATTATACCTTGTAATTTTTCATTTTGGACCAAAGTCGTCAAAACCAAAATCAATCAGTCCCCTTCTCTCATTAAGACGGCGCTAACAACAAAGGTTTCATGTAAATCGGTCAACGCGTTCGGTTGTAATCGTCACATGCACAGACAGACAGACAGCGCTATGCATAATAGGGTGCTTAAAGTCCCTCAAGGTATAGTGTTATACCCTACATTTTAACTTGCGGTTGGGTTTTTTCTTCTTACATAATAATGTTTGCTTGCTTTTTTAAACCCAGTTCTGATGATGTCACAGGGACCGGAGTTATTGTGACCTTCGCCCCCTTTTCTGGTGCCTCCGTACCAATGCTTGTTTGCTTACATTCGATTGTTCATGACCGCTTTTACCCTCGATTTTGGGATCCACGATAAATCGAGGGAAATATTCCAAGGTATTTTCACTCATTGAAGTTAATTTTTTACGACATAAAAGAGAGGTGTTATAAATTTGAACGCTATGTGTGTGTGTGTGTGTGTGTCTTCTGTGTGTCTGTCTGTGGCACCGTATATCTTAATTGAGCGGACCGATTTACATGCAGTTTTTTTTCATTTGAAAGCAGCTTTTCCGGCGGTTGTTCTTACACATGTTTTATCAAAATCGGTTTAGAAATACACAAGATATGGGGGGTGAAACAGGGCATGGGTAATCGAACGTTTCCAAATATACCCGAGTTCGGTATCTAGAGAAAGAAAATGATGTGTAAAACAAAATAGGTGATCAGATAGCATGCTAGTGATCTCTACCCCCCGTAAATCATCTCTGAATGCTTCACAAGACGCCTGTAACCCTGAAGAAGGCCCTCGATAACAGTTGCTGCCTCCACCAATTTAACAAGCACGTGAACATTTCCGATAATTATTTGTTTATTTTTATTTATTTATTTATATTAGAAAGACCATCGGCATAATAATGCTTAAATAGTAACAAGGTAAAACAGTTTATGAAGCCATTTAAAGGTCTCCACAGGTAGAAACGGTTAAGACATAAAATTATAATATTACTTGCTAACAAACTAAAGCGAAATATAAAACAAAAAACAGATTAGTTCAACAGCACTCACGATCACCACTATCCATTCATAAATAATGTTGCAATGTATTTAAGTTGCCAAATAAAATTGTCTATAAAAGTAGGTTGGGGTAGAATGTGTTATGGGGTAAAGTTAAATTAAATTAGTTATTTCAATCTTACAATTAATAAATAACATATTGTATTGTGTGTAATATCAATATTTATTAAAGAAGTTATTATTTAGCTTATTTTTGAGTGATTGGTTACTAATGAGAAAAACTTCAAGGTCACTTTCGTCACTTAGCAAATTTAACTGCTTACTCGAACGGTAGATAAAAGAATTTTGGCATTAGTTAGTTGAAACAGAGAGAAGATGAAAGAGTTGATTTTTTCTTAAAGTGCGCATTGGTGCATTAAAATTTCTTTTACTAAGAAGAGCTGGACAATATATCAAGGAAGTAATAATTTTGGACAAGTAAGCTATATCGCTAATATTCCTTCGTAAGGCTAATGGGATGAGATGTTGTTCGGCACAGTTAAATTGATAGTCAGCTTCATATTTCTTCAATTTAAAATTAATAAAACGTAGGAACTTTCTTTGAATTCGTTCTATTCTGTCAATATAAATTTGATAAGATGGGTTCCATACCTGGGAAGCATATTCTAGATGGCATAGGTGCAATACAAAATTTTATCAATACGATTCCTTCACAGGTACCTGTCAGTGGCGGCATTGTAGCAGTAATTCGGCAGGAAGTCGTAATTTAGCTCCCAGAACACGTGCAGGTTAATCCTGCCGTACCTGCAATTAGCAATAATAAGTAAATTAATTAAAGCCGTGCTGCGCCGGCAGTAGAATGTCGCCCCTCCTCTCACGCCCGCGGATGCAGTAAGAGCCTGCTAATGGACACCTCCGGAAGATTCGTATTATTAGTAAAAGAATTTTGAAAATCGGTTCAGTAGATCCAGAGATTTACAACCTCACAAACTCACAAACTTTACCTCTTTATAATATTAGTATTGATGTATTATACATAAACCTTCGTCTTGAATTAGTCTATCTATTAAAAAAAACCGGATCAAAATCCGTTGCGTAGTTTTAAAGATTTAAGAAAATGACAGACAGCGGGAAGCGACTTTGTTTTATACTATGTTGTGATGTTTCACTGAATATTGACCCAATACCTGCCAATTAATAGTTTAAATAAATAAATATAAAATAAATAATAAATAATGCTGGACAATCACACAGCATCATCTAGCCCCAAGCTAAGCAGAGCTTGTGTTATGGGTACTAGATGACTGACATACTTAATACATTATACTACATAGATAGATATTTTTTATTAAATATATAGAAAAACACCCAGAACACCCTGAAAAAATATCTGCAGATCATACAGACATTTGTTCCGAGGCGGGAATCGAACCCGCAACCTCTTGCGTCGCAGGCGGACCTTCGCCCGCTGCGCCACAGAGGTCGTCTACTAAAACACACTTAATGAAACATCCATGATGCAATTGCTGTGGGGTGCCGGCAGTAGAATGTCACCCCTCCTTTCATACCCGTGGATGCAGTAAGAGTCTGCTAAGGGATACCTCCGGAAGATGGCCAGCGTCTTTCAGTGTACTAACATAATTACTGCATGCTCGCCTGCCAAGCGTGGTGAGTATGGCAGAAACGCCTCATGATCAGTACTTGCAGATCCATGAGGGAGGCTTGTGTTCAGCTGTGGACGTTTACTCTATCTATCTATCATCATCATTCTTCCGTGTATCAACATCCCGTACTGCGCTCGCCAACCCGCCCGCCAAGCGTGGTGAGTATGGCAACCGCCCCAAGGAGATCCATGAGGGAGGCCTGTGTTCAGTAGTGGACGTTACGGCTGAAACGTTGAATGAAACATAAAACAAGACTAGGCTCTACGGTCTGTAATAGGCCTTTTAACAGGGACTCCAAATCCCTACATATCAAAGCTACGTAAACAGTGAAACTTACGGGGCCAGTACGCCGTGGTCCGATTCACGCATTATGGACTCGAAGTCGTCAAGCGTGAGGTAGCGACTGAGCAGCTTGTGGCAGAGACGGTTCACGGCGATAAGACCCTCCAACTCCTAAAATACAGGACCAAATTAAATTAAATGATAAAGATAAAGATATATTTATTTGCTTGAACACAATGTTATAAAGGTCTTAAAATTAATATAGTTCTAATTATGTTCTACCTTAATTAGCATGCAAATTTATTAATAAAATTTAAAAAGTTTAAAGGAAATAAAAATGTCAATAGGTATATTCAATTCATATAAAATATTACGCATAATTCCAACTTGTCATCTAAAAATTCATGAATATTATAATAACATTTGCTTAATAATAATTGCCTCAATTTAGATTTAAATATATGATAGGAAAATGATTTATTAAACACACACAAGAAGCAGCTATCTAAAGGCTGGACCTATGACTTATTATTCATTTATTTATTTGCCTAAATATAGGTGACTAATATTAGATGATACTATAGTAGATAGTATTTATTTTCCACCTTGTTTTTGTGTCCGAAACGTACTGTTTAGTTTTTTTCTCGTATTACTTTCTTATAATCTATTCGTGATAACCTATTACTTGCTTTATGTTTTTACACTGTTGTATATTAGTTTATTATAGCTGTTGGTTGTCCTAATAAATAAATACATTTATTTTTTATTATTTCGTTCACACATTGAAATCTACGCTACACTTATGAACACACTTATGAAAAAAGAAAGAAAGAAATGAACTCGTACGGCGTAATTTCTAAAACAGTGAACACAGCGTGCTTTACAAACTGTGCACAATTAAAACTGAAATAAGGGAAATAAAAACTATTCTAATAAAAATAATAAAACCAAAAATTAAACAGAGATTTTTTTTAAAATTATTATCAAATTACTATTGAAAGGAGTGCTATTAAAATATATTTTTTTAATTTAACGAAGACGGTAAGACGAGAAGGTTTGGGGAAAGACAGTGCAAAAGGCCCAGATAAGAACTGTTCGGCGTTTGGGAAGGAAGGCTTATTTATGCCCAGCAGTGGGTCGACACAAGCTGACAATGATGATGATGAATTAAACGAATTAATTAACACATAATTATATTTAATGTATTTGTTGATTGCTGTGGGGTGCCGGCAGTATTAGTAGAATAGCAGCTGGATGCAGTAAGAGCCTGCTAAGAGATACCTCCGGAAGTTAGGCAGCAGCGTCTTTCCGTGTGTCAACATCCCGAACTGCGCTCGCCAGTCCGTCTGCCAAGCGTGGTGAGTATGGCAATTAACCCTCATGGATCTCCATGAGGGAGGCCTGTGTTCAGTAGTGGACGTTTTACGGCTGAAATGATGATGATATTGAATGTACGAATGAACGAACGATTGAATGGACGAACGATTCTTTAAAATTTGATTATTTCAAAGTACAATATTAATTAGTTTTACTTTGCCTAATGAAATGAAATGAAATTGTTTATTTGGCAGAAGTATGGTACAAAGGTTTTAGGATAAGGTTTGCCTATGTTCCAATCCATCCAAATATCCATCCAATCCAATCCATCGAAAGCTTGTCTGGTAGAGGGTGTCCCCCGAAATGCTAGCCCGACCCTAGCCGGCCCAACTCCTCAAAGCACCGGAGAAGGACTCAGAGCCGCTGACAGCATTCCCTGAGCATCCCCGAAGAGATGTTGTAGATGAAGAAGAGGGGCATGACTCTATGAGCTCCATGATGTGTCCGTTCAGAAGATAGTAAATTTTAAGAATCACAAATTTATAATTACGTACCATAACGACAATGATAATTATTATAATAAAGGTAGATGTCCAACTTACAAATTAAAAACCCAAAAAAAAATAGCGAATCAGCTAATTATTTTACTACCTCTATTATTTCCAATTCAATTTTAAGTGTGACAGTTTACAATCTGCATCGAGTTTGGCTGAAGCATAGTATAAGTATAATATATACATATTAGATCTACTCCGAGGAAGCAGGGTGGACATAAAACACTTCGGTTTTTGTACTTAGTGCTTCCTGTTTTTTTTTATTATTGCGAAATGACAATATGACAACGTTACCGGACTATGGCGAGCGCGCAGAGGGCGCCGCAAGTTAGGTTGGGGCAACAAGCTCCGAACCACGGCTTGGACTGTTGCCAGATTTTTATATGTAGTGATTGTTGGAGTTATATAATGATACTCCAGTTAAATTCTGATCACAACTAATTTATTAAACAATACATACATATTTATATAGGAAGCTTATTGCTATACACGCATAATCGTGACTTGTTATAATATTAAGATTTATCACGTAGAAATTATACGTGATAATATGTACTTTTTACATCCTGGCGACTCAAAAAGTAAGAAATATTTTATCTTCCTTGTACAAATATGAAATAAACTATGTTCCTTGTACATCCTGGCGACTTAAAAATAAGAAATATCAATCTAATAATAAAGCAATAAACAAATTATAAAAACGAACTATTTATACTAGGTACAAGTTAAATGTAAAAATTTAGTTACAAAAACAAATGGAACTTAATGGAAGTTAAATGTAAAAAATTAATTACAAACTCAAATGGAACTTAACGTCCAACCTTTCATCCAGCTTATTTCTATCCACGTTTTTTTTCTTTTTTTTTTTTTTTTTCTGTTATAAAACGGCTTGAATTTACTATTTAATTGAGAGGATGGTGACGTTGTAGATTCTGACTGCGTCACTGTAGATTTATCCTTGTTTGAAATTGGTTCCAATGAAATAAATTTATTTTCAATGAAATCCATAAGCTCTTGATACATGGGTATCTCTCTCTGTTCTGTTTTCTGTTTTCTCTTTCTTTGTTTATTTTGTGTTTACATGTAGGTAATAATGTTTAGTTTTTTTTATTTATATTGCAGCGAAGGCAATGACAGATCTTTTGTTTTTGTGTGTTCATTATGAATTTTAATTAGTATCTACTATTTTGGTGTGTTCTCACTATATATTTATTATATCCTGTATCCACTAGTGAAGGCCTGTTATTAGCTTACTGTTTCTAGTTTTGTTTTTAAGTAAATTGTGTTTCATAGCTGATGGCTTTCCGAAATAAAATAAATAAATAAATAAATTTCTCGTGGAGCCCTGCGATTCTCTCTGAAACTTATGACTGTCTCCGGGTCTAACTTTTTACAAATAAGATGAGCCAATATGGGGCTCCATGTACTCGTATCAATCCCGAGATTCTGTATGGCGTGAATATTCTCCTTAGAGATATCGTAAATACGTTTTAAATCTTTAGCAGATTGTCTGGTAGCGCTAGATTGATTCAAAAATAAATCCAAATGCTTCGAAAATAAAAGTTGAGGGTTATTGTACCTGTGATTCAAAATGTCCCACGCGGTATTGTAGTTCTCCGAGGAAATATGAAGATGCTGTATGAGACGTTCTGGTTCTCCCTTCAACTTACTCTTCAAATGCTGCATCTTTTGGCAATTTGTCAACAGATGATTATTATAACATGTGGTTAACGTCTAGGTGCAAAACTGCACCTTAAGACGGAAGAGAGTATTCTTCGGCCCCGCCGGCGGGACCGGTTATTGAACGTGTGCCTAGCAGCTAGTGTGGGACGGGTTGACGTCACCTTCGGGTTAGCGGCGGTGAGCTCGTCAACGGACAAGCCGAGAACGTGTCTCGGTCGACGGAGGAAAAAGTAATTCATGTATTAAAAATATATCTCAGCTTATGTGTAAAATATATTTTAAATACATGAATTACTGCAGAATGAATGAATGAATGATCGACTGAATTATAATAAGCGTATATACTCACAACCACGCCGGTGATGTCGCCCGCCTCGAACTTGGCGACCGCCGCGTCCAGCGCGCGGTGCATGTCGGCGTTGATGCGCTGAGCCACCTGGAACGAGCGCCATCATTATTACAAGCAACCTGATCAACTAAACCCTCACCAGCGCGCACAGGTCCACGTGGCGGCCCAGCAGCGCCACGTGCCGCTGGCGCAGCAGCGACGCGTAGCGCCCCGCGCCGCACGCCGCGCCCGCGCCGCGCGCCGCGCACTCCGCGCGGTGCCGCTTGTCCAGCATCATGCTGCGTCACTCACCAGCGCGCACAGGTCCACGTGGCGGCCCAGCAGCGCCACGTGCCGCTGGCGCAGCAGCGACGCGTAGCGCCCCGCGCCGCACGCCGCGCCCGCGCCGCGCGCCGCGCACTCCGCGCGGTGCCGCTTGTCCAGCATCATGCTGCGTCACTCACCAGCGCGCACAGGTCCACGTGGCGGCCCAGCAGCGCCACGTGCCGCTGGCGCAGCAGCGACGCGTAGCGCCCCGCGCCGCACGCCGCGCCCGCGCCGCGCGCCGCGCACTCCGCGCGGTGCCGCTTGTCCAGCATCATGCTGCGTCACTCACCAGCGCGCACAGGTCCACGTGGCGGCCCAGCAGCGCCACGTGCCGCTGGCGCAGCAGCGACGCGTAGCGCCCCGCGCCGCACGCCGCGCCCGCGCCGCGCGCCGCGCACTCCGCGCGGTGCCGCTTGTCCAGCATCATGCTGCGTCACTCACCAGCGCGCACAGGTCCACGTGGCGGCCCAGCAGCGCCACGTGCCGCTGGCGCAGCAGCGACGCGTAGCGCCCCGCGCCGCACGCCGCGCCCGCGCCGCGCGCCGCGCACTCCGCGCGGTGCCGCTTGTCCAGCATCATGCTGCGTCACTCACCAGCGCGCACAGGTCCACGTGGCGGCCCAGCAGCGCCACGTGCCGCTGGCGCAGCAGCGACGCGTAGCGCCCCGCGCCGCACGCCGCGCCCGCGCCGCGCGCCGCGCACTCCGCGCGGTGCCGCTTGTCCAGCATCATGCTGCGTCACTCACCAGCGCGCACAGGTCCACGTGGCGGCCCAGCAGCGCCACGTGCCGCTGGCGCAGCAGCGACGCGTAGCGCCCCGCGCCGCACGCCGCGCCCGCGCCGCGCGCCGCGCACTCCGCGCGGTGCCGCTTGTCCAGCATCATGCTGCGGGACGGTACAATCATAGCCATTATGAAAGGGTAAGAAAATCCAAATCTACACACGCGGCAGCGTGTCCATCCAAGTTCAAGCGGACGGGCGACGACGCAGCAGTGCGTATTTCACCCGACCCATTTGGTCCCTTCACAACTCAAAATCTATTAAACACAAACGATTATATTTAGTCCGTCAGTACAAAAATAACAGACACATATTTTTTTTTCTTTTTGAAACTAATGAAACAAAACTTAGGTAAAGTGAATTGAAGTTTAGGAGTGGGAGCTCGTGACGTCATAATACTGCACCGAGGCACGTCGCCGCGTACGAGCGTGTGACTTGACGCGACATTTCTATAAATCGCAGTTATTTTTTAATAACGTTAAAAAGTGCCAATAGATTAAAATTAAGTCATCCAGCCTATTATACTCATAGTCCGTTCCATATGAGACATGAACCATGTCTCAGGGTGACGGGCGCAATGCAATGCAGCGTTGGTCACGTGCTCAGTGAACGTGATCACCGCGGCATTGCAATTGTTATAGGTAGAGGTTAACGCTTAACAACAAATGTGTCTTCGGCAACAAATGTTACATTGTTATACAATTTTTATATTCGAAGATATTGACAGTAATATGTAGTTTGACAGGCTTTCAAAAACCCTTTAACAGAGTCGATCTTAGAATGTTATTAGATATACTGGCCTACAACGGAATAAGAGATGTTTTATAGATATGGTTTAGATCTTAAGTATCAAATCGTTCGCACAAAGAGACGTGCATTGGTCGTGAATAGGGATTTGCACAAGCTAGCTCCGGAGTCCCGCAAGGTTCGATATTAGGTTCCTTATTATATATATTATTTATTAATGACGTCAAAAACTGCTTCAGTTCTGTGATTGTTTATTATATGCTGATGGCCTCAAAACGTTGCATAAGATTGAATGTAGTGATGATAAACTTAGATTTCAGATTGATCTTGATAACTTTTCCATCTATCGTCATGAAAATCAGCTAAGTCTGAGTATTCATGATTGAGTCAGCACGTGAGTTAGTGAGCGAGTGCGTGTTTTAGAGTGGTGCTGTGAGTGAGAGTACTGACTCTCACACTCACACATTTTTTATTCTTGACTCATTGACTAACTCACTGGAGTAGTCAATGAATCAAGAATAAAAAATCAAAAAATACTTCATTCAGTGCGGAAGAATAAAGAATCAAAAAATACTTTATTCAGTGCGGCCGCATGGACCTCATTGACGCGTCACAAATTACAAAATAAAACAACACACATTAATAGAATTAAAGCACATAATTGAATCTGTTCACTTCAGATGACACGCGAGTTAGTGAGCTAGTTTGTGAGCGAGTTAGAGATTTAGTCAGTGAGTGAGTCAGAGAGTGAGTTAATGTGTGAGTCAGAGAGTGAGTCAGTGTGTGAGCGAGCGGGTGTGGGGGTGGCACTGACCTCGCCGCCAGCTGCTTGTAGTGCGCGTAGACCTGCTCGGAGAGCTTGTACACAACCAGAATGAGTGCGTGAGTTAATGAGTGCATGGGTAAGTGAGTGAATAAATGCGTGAGCGGGTGAGTCAGAGAGTGAGTTAATGTGTGAGTCAGAGAGTGAGTCAGTGTGTGAGCGAGCGGGTGTGGGGGTGGCACTGACCTCGCCGCCAGTTGCTTGTAGTGCGCGTAGACCTGCTCGGAGAGCTTGTACACAACCAGAATGAGTGCGTGGGTAAGTGAGTGAATAAATGCGTGAGCGGGTGAGTCAGTGAGTGAGTCAGAGAGTGAGTTAATGTGTGAGTCAGAGAGTGAGTCAATGGGTCAGCGAGCGCGGGTGTGGGGGTGGCACTGACCTCGCCGCCAGCTGCTTGTAGTGCGCGTAGACCTGCTCGGAGAGCTTGTACACAACCAGAATGAGTTCGTGAGTTAATGAGTGCGTGGGTAAGTGAGTGAATAAATGCGTAAGTGGGTGAGTCAGTGAGTGAGTCAGAGAGTGAGTTAATGAGTGAGTCAGTGGGTGAGCGAGTGAGTGTGGGGGTGGCACTGACCTCGCCGCCAGCTGCTTGTAGTGCGCGTAAACCTGCTCGGAGAGCTTGTACACGAACTGGTCGAAGCACAGGTTGACCTCCGCCTCCACCTCGTCGTACAGGAACTGTTTGCGGAACACGGTGAGCGCGTACTGCGCCGAGTCGTTGTACAGGTCCAGAGGGTACAGCACGTATCTGGAACGGAACGCAGGGTGAGACGGTATATAGGCTCGAGCAGACCGGATGCGTACGCGTAGACGTGCACGTACCACTGCGTTGTAATGTATGGAACTGTACGAGACAGGACACACCGCTTGCGTAACGTGGACGTGCGCGTCGTCATACAGTTGCATACGTTACAACTCAGTGGTATACATTACAACTGAGTTGTAATGTATGGAACTGTATGAGACAGGACACACCGCTTGCGTAACGTAGACGTGCGCGTCGTCATACAGTTCCATACATTACAACTCAGTGGTACGTGCACGTCTACGCATACGCATCCGGTCTGCTCGAGCCTTATTTCACGACGACCTGTGGCGCAGCAGGCGACGGTCCTCCTGCGACGCAAGAGGTCGCGTGTTCGGTACCCGCTGACGCCACGGGACGCTGGTGACACGGAAAGAGGCTGCTGCCCATCAATATATATAAAACTCATCCGTTACTAAGTGACTGACAGGCAACGCACAGCCTAAACCACTGGACCTAGAGACTAGAAATTTGGCACACATACACCTTGAGTATCCTAGAGGTGCACTAAGAAGGGATTTTTCGAAATTCCCACGGGTATGGGAACTACGCGGGTGAAACTGCGGGCTGCGGCTAGTCTTTATATATAATTTCAATTCAGTGATTTATAGTGTGTTCAGTTGGCAGGCAGAGGCAGAACGAGACGTCGATGAAGAGACGAACTCGACGCACACTTGGAAGACTGGACCACAGTAGCTCAAGACAGAGAAAGGTGGAAGGAAGGAAGGGAGGCCTTTGCCCTGCAGTGAGACAGTACAGGCTCTTAATAATAATAATAATAATAATTGTACTCTCTACAACCGGGGTGATACCTCAACAACTATTTCAATCACTCGCCCAACTAGACCTGCCTAAACACACATTCGCACTTTTGCAGAAAGCAGTTATCCTTAACGCATGTAGGATAGTGAGAAAGTTTTTGCAAACTGATGTTTCGATTGACGCACCACATTCCTCTAACGGAGGTGCATCTACAAATACAACTAATGTGCACTTGGCTTAGGCCCGTGCACTTTAGGTAAATTCCGGCCTTATTAAAGCCGAGCTGATGAAAATCTATACCCAAAATAATAACAATAATTAAGTTGGACTCACTCCATCATGGCGGGCTCCTTGGTCCGCAGCATGTGGTCTGTGAGGATCCACGGCATGGCATCTCTATGGGGAACTGGATAATTCAGTTGGACTCACTCCATCATGGCGGGCTCCTTGGTCCGCAGGATGTGGTCGGTGAGGATCCACGGCATGGCATCTCTATGGGGAACTGGATAATTCAGTTGGACTCACTCCATCATGGCGGGCTCCTTGGTCCGCAGGATGTGGTCGGTGAGGATCCACGGCATGGCATCTCTATGGGGAACTGGATAATTCAGTTGGACTCACTCCATCATGGCGGGCTCCTTGGTCCGCAGGATGTGGTCGGTGAGGATCCACGGCATGGCATCTCTATGGGGAACTGGATAATTCAGTTGGACTCACTCCATCATGGCGGGCTCCTTGGTCCGCAGGATGTGGTCGGTGAGGATCCACGGCATGGCATCTCTATGGGGAACTGGATAATTCAGTTGGACTCACTCCATCATGGCGGGCTCCTTGGTCCGCAGGACGTGGTCGGTGAGGATCCACGGCATGGCATCTCTATGGGGAACTGGATAATTCAGTTGGACTCACTCCATCATGGCGGGCTCCTTGGTCCGCAGGACGTGGTCGGTGAGGATCCACGGCATGGCATCTCTATGGGGAACTGGATAATTCAGTTGGACTCACTCCATCATGGCGGGCTCCTTGGTCCGCAGGACGTGGTCGGTGAGGATCCACGGCATGGCATCTCTATGGGGAACTGGATAATTCAGTTGGACTCACTCCATCATGGCGGGCTCCTTGGTCCGCAGGACGTGGTCGGTGAGGATCCACGGCATGGCATCTCTATGGGGAACTGGATAATTCAGTTGGACTCACTCCATCATGGCGGGCTCCTTGGTCCGCAGGACGTGGTCGGTGAGGATCCACGGCATGGCATCTCTATGGGGAACTGGATAATTCAGTTGGACTCACTCCATCATGGCGGGCTCCTTGGTCATGTGGTCGGTGAGGATCCACGGCATGGCATCTCTATGGGGAACTGGATAATTCAGTTGGACTCACTCCATCATGGCGGGCTCCTTGGTCCGCAGGACGTGGTCGGTGAGGATCCACGGCATGGCATCTCTATGGGGAACTGGATAATTCAGTTGGACTCACTCCATCATGGCGGGCTCCTTGGTCCGCAGGACGTGGTCGGTGAGGATCCACGGCATGGCATCTCTATGGGGAACTGGATAATTCAGTTGGACTCACTCCATCATGGCGGGCTCCTTGGTCCGCAGGATGTGGTCGGTGAGGATCCACGGCATAGACATCTCTATGGGGAACTGGATGCGCTTCTCCATCGTCACCAGGTCCTTGCACTCCTCGTTGTGCTGGTGCCGCACCAGGCATTTCTGGGAGACCACAGATTCATATAAAGGAGATGTTTCACGAATGTATGGAATCCAGGCTACCTAGGTGTACACGTGCACAAACATGGCTAAATACATATATATTAAACATTTTCCTACTAGCAGTTTTTTTATATGTTGCTTCGTTTGATGCATTTTCCTAAAAATAACTAGCCTAAGTCGAGCAACACAAAACTGTAGAATAATATGGCGGACCATATACATATATATGTATGGCGGACCAATACAGTTGGTGACGTCATTTTGACAGCTGTTGACATAATAGTGAAATGAATGATTTACGATAGAAGCTAAATCAAGTCAACCTGAGGTATTTCAATTTTCGAGTACCTAAGTACCTCAGGCTACCTACGTAAACTACATTAAGAGCCTAGCTACTGATAAAAAACTTCAAAATCTTGAACTCAAACGAGTAAAACCATCTGTCAAAATCATTAGGCAGTGACAGTTACAAGAATTTATTAGAAACTGTCTTGGCTGCCTAGTAAAAATGTTACCAGTGATAATTATGCCTCGTATTTAAAACATTAATAAAACAATTATTTTAGTTTAAATTAAATAAGGAGTATTTTTTCCGAAATCACCGATTTTTGCGCAATTTTTCAGTCTGGGTACATAGACCTAGCCAATTTTGAAACATCTCCTTTATTGATTTATTTATTTAAACAAAATCTACAGTCCTTAATCTACATTATTCTAAATTACATATTATATATCCTACGACCAATAACGGATTTACATTATATACATATAAGAAAAAAAAATAAGCAGACAGTTAAAGCAAACTTAAATTAATGTTAAAAATCAAAACAAAAGTACTTAGGGTGAAAATAAATCTAGTTAAAAAGTATATATTAAAACAGTTTAAGAAAGCTAGTATTCAAAACCTTACAATTTAGTATGAAAAAATAAATAATAATAACAAATATACATATATAAACTATAAAAAATATATTAATTTAAAAATAAGGCTTTTGTGTCCTCAAGGTCTACCATATTCCAAAATTAGCCAACTATCGATTCAGTTTTAAACGATCAAATATCCTTTGTTTTAAGATCAAGCTAAGTTTCTACAAGCTATATAGTTGACAAAATTGTGATGTAGCATTCATTCTAATGGTGAAAGCATTTTGGAAATCGGTCTAATAGTTTTTGAGTTGGTTCGTTACAAACATACAAATTACATTTCGTTCCTCTTTAAAATATTAGCATAGATCCCTATCCCTATAATATATAAAAGTGAAAGTAAGAATGTATTTATGTTTCCTTTTCACCTCAGAACCGCTGAACCGATTTGGATGAATTTTAGTATAGGAGAAGATTAGACTATGGAGACGGACATAGGCTACTTTTCGTTGCGTAAATTAAATCAGAAGGGGTTAAAATAGGGGACGATAGTTTGTATGGAAAAAAATATTAAACACAAATGTTTCAGCGTTAGTTGAAGCGTAGTTGTAGGGTACAGGTCGTGTGATAGTTAAAGATCGCTCGGCAAAAGTAGAAGGGGTATGCGCAGTATTCAATTGTAAGGTCTATTTGGTGATGTGCGGGGTGAGGGGGGCGGGTGTGCGCTGACGGCGTCACGTCATTGGTAGATCAGTCGCTCGCAAGGTCTCTTGCGTACAGTTTGTGTTATCGTATTAGTAATAGAAAGTGGTAAAAAGTGCCTAAAAATAAAATAATAATAATAATTGAAGGGAATTGTAGGGACACCTAGTATAAAATATACTCACATTGACCTTCCGTCCCATCGTCATCTCTAGATAGAACTCCCGGTACCACAGCTGTGACAGGTCGCAGCATTTCGACAGGGAATCTGTAAAATATCTCATAATTATTACCTAACTGCCACCAGCATAGACGGTTATTTTTTAACCCCCGAACAATAAGAGGGGTGTTATAAGTTATGTGTGTCTGTCTGTGGCACCGTAGCTTTTAAACGATTGAACCGATTGCTAGATCCACTTTTCATCACCAGTTATCAGCTTCTTCAAAAATGGTTCGGTTTCATTACCTCGTAATAAAGAATCACAAATGAGTACACGGTTCATTAGGTTTCTTTCAGTGAGCTCGTGAGGTACCCGAATATCGAGCTTTTTTGTGTACCCAGTTTATTTCAAATGCGCCAAAACTGTTTTGTGGTCAATTCCCGGTTCTTCAGCTACGTCGTAACTACTGATATGCCGATCTTGCTCTACTTTTTCAAAAATGGCATCCATTTTATCATCAGTAATAGACGGCTCTGGCATCTTTGACGTCAAAATTTCCGGATTGAAAACGCTTAAACCAAATTTGTGCTACTCTCACAGACACTGCACTAGATCCATTAACATCGTAATTTTTTTTCGCGGCTTGCGTTGCATTTTTACCTTTTTTGTAGTAAAATTTTAAAATGTATCGAATTTCTTCATTATATTCACTCGTCTTGACAGTACGAAAAACAAATAAAAATCGCACATTTTCCTAATTTGAATTTGGAATTATCTTCTTTAAAATTTAAACTTTTAATGATACCAAAACCAGCCAGATACAAATAGTATATAGCCAAAGAGATTTTATTACAAGTTCATACATACTATAATGCGAAAAGACTTTTTCCCCAACCTAATATATATTTGTATTATGTATATGTATCTACAACCTTGTGATGTACATACACATAGATAGATAGAAGATAGAAAATACTTCATTGCACACCTTAAAACCTATGTATAGATAGTCCTTACCTTGCCGCAACACAGTTTATAACTAGCACGGGATGTAGAGTCTTGATAATTGCTGTAAATATGTAATCTGCTGTAAAGGTTTTAATAAATAAATGATTTGATATGATGATTGCCCTCACCTGAGAGATTCAGCAGATACGGCCAGTAGAAGCTCTGCGTGTGGAAGGTCTCTATCTGGCTCAGCGCGCCGGCTTCCATGTCCTGCGAACAGAACGACGTCGCTACTTACAACACGGTCCGGTTTTTAGGCGGTGTTGCAGATATAATGATACTCCAATTAAATTCTGATCACAACTGATTTATTAAACAATACTTATATAAATATATGTATAAGGAAGCTTATTGCTTCCTTATATAATTACCGGTAGACCCTTTCGGACTATAAAGTTGAATTCTCATAAAGTTAAATTCTCAAAATGTTGAATTTCCCAGAATGTTGTTTTTTTTGAGCTTTTACAATCTATACTCGCTAGCGACGGTAGTTAAAAAAATGTATAAAAACTTGTACAGCGCCTCTAGCGGATAGTTTGGTACTAAAATGCGCAGTAAACTATACTACAGCGACTGCAGTTCGGGCTTCATTTGCTTAGAGTTTGGTGCCATGAGTTACAAATCTGACAGATGTCATAGTAACGTACTATTACTACTGTAGTTGTAAATGAGGGTGCAGGGTTGATGGAAGAAAAGAAAATACTGGTATATAAAATGTAAAGAGACGTCTATACACAAGAACAATTCAGCGCACACTAGTTAAGGATTCAAAAAGTCCAGCAAATATGTTTCTTGCCCTCCCGCGCGCCTACGCCAAACCGCGTCCCCAAGCCAATTTACGACCAATCACGAGGCACGATCGTTGCGCGTTACCTTATAAAAGGACATTTGCTGGACGTTTACAAAAATAGGTAGGTACGGTTAGTTGTGCATCCTTCGTAACAGTATTTTATTTATTTTAAAAGTGAATATAAAACTAAATATTATGTGAATATTGCAAGCGTCTACATGTTGCGGTTATTAATATCGAGCAAAAAACCGGAACAAAATCACGTTAATTATTATAATATTGTAATAACACTAACAAATAAACAAATTCAACGTAAAACGTATTTTTTTTTACTTTTACATATATTCTTAAGTTACCCATATGTGGAAACTGTTTCTAGCTTTAGTTTAGCCACGTTATGTTTGTACTACTTTGCTTAATATTAAGCTTTTTGTTTTTCAAATAAATAAAATAAAATAATTCTTTATTAATTCTTGTTTTTCAATTAAATAAAATAATTCTTTATTAATTCTTTGTTAATTAACAATTAAATAACAATATCCACGGCGCCACTGAAAACCAGTGCTGTGTCTAACACAGCGTACGCTGAGTTGGCGACCGATTTATGTCTATAAATATTTTATTGTAACAGTTCCGTTTGTGTATTTGTAAATGAGACATAAATAAATATTATTTTCTTTCTTTCTTTCAATAGTAAGGAAAATTAACACCACAAATTGTTAAAATAATATTAATAAATAATTATTTTATTTTATTTATTTGGAAAACAAAAAGCCTAATATTAAGTAAAGTAGTACAAACATAACGTGGCTAAACTAAAGCTAGAAACAGTTTCCACACATGGGTAACTTAAGGATATATGTAAAAGTAAAAAAAAATAAGTTATATAAAATGTACATTAGATAAATACATAAACAGAAGAAAACGAATAGATAATAATAATAATTTACCTTGCGCAGTGTGCGCCTGCCCCCCCACTTGTCGGAAATGAGCGCCTCCAGTTGAGTTCGCACCATGTACAGCTGCGTCGTCGACGGGCCTGTAACATTCACTTATCTAAGCCTTGATAGATAGATAGATTTTAATTATATTGATAAATGTTTGCTCGTGACCTCGTTTCGCCAGAAAAACAGGATTACCTAGTTCAGGCACACGACTAATACGTTAGATTTTTTGTTATTTTTATATACAAGTATCATGTTCTTAATTGTTATAGTTATTTGAATAAATTTATTTTATTTTTATTTAATTATTTATTTATTCTTGGAAAACAAACAGGTCGAGAAACTTAAATCTAGTAGAAAAGTAAACATAGAAAAAGCCTTGAGTAGTTTTCACTTATATCTTGGTTAGATAATGCTGGACAATTCACACAGCATCATCTAGCCCCAAGCTAAGCCGAGCTAGTGTTATGGGTACTAGATGACTGATACACTTACACTACATAGATATATATATTTTTTTATCATATATAGAAAAACATCCAGAACACCCTGAACAAATATCTGCAGATCGTACAGACATTTGTCCCGAGGCGGGAATCGAAACCTCTTGCGTCGCAGACGGACCTACGCCCGCTGCGTTATATACATATGTATATAATCATTTATTTGCAACTACAAAACAAACATTACACAGGTTTAACAAAGGTTCTCTTTCTCGCAGCGCACGGTGAGACGGGCATTGCATTTGTGTGGGTGAGACGGAGCAAACTTTTATTATAAACCATAGGTACAACATTACACCTTAGAAACACTCGTAACTATTGTTATACCTAACCTACTGCGCAATTATTTACTTTCATCTTCATTCAACGTCATGGTGTACTTGTTTTATGTAATTACTTAATTTTATTTGGAAATTATTAATGTGCTACCCAAATGTTTGCCATTATATAAACATTGTGTACTGCCTATCTACTATGTACAGTAATTAAGTTAAATTAAGACGAATGTATGTATGTGCCAAGACAAACCTCGTACGGTTTTTATGGCACTGATATTAATAACCATGTATTTAAGTTTTTGAGTATAAATAAATAAAAAATAAAAAAAAAACAAAGTTTTGATCTAGGTTTGCCGCTGCAAAAGCGTGCATACTCAGCATATTGCGGGCTGCAGGGGAATTAACGGGAATTAACATTACAATGAATAATGTAACTCACGAGTGTTTCAAAAGTAGGTAGCTTTGTCATTGACCTTTGGTACAGACCTTTGTCATTAACCTTTAGTACAGACCATTGACATTGACCTTTGTCATTAACCTTTAGTACAGACCATTGACATTGACTTGGCATTAACCTTTAGTACAGACCATTGACATTACCTTTGACATTACCTTTGTCATTAAGCTTTAGCACATGCCATTGACATTGACCTTTGACATTACCTTTGTCAATAACCTTTAGTACAGACCATTGACAGTGACCTTTGACATTACCTTTGTCATTAACCTTTAGTACAGACCATTGACATTACCTTTTGACCTTTGGCATTGCTACTTTGCGGTGACTCACCCACGTTCCGCCGCGGCACTTTGATGGTGAAGCTGGCCTCGGCGTCCTTCTTGCCGCGCAGCGCGGGGTCCTGCTGCGGCTCGCAGCCGCGCGCCCAGTCGCCGCACGTCTCGCGGATCGACACTATTATACTGAAACAAGTTTCATCATCATTTCAGCCGTAAACTGGCAACTAATGAACACAGGCCTCATGGATCTCCATGAGGGTTAGTCGCCCAGCACGCTTGGCCGGCGCACTGAGTCAGATAGAGAGCTTCCACACGCAGTTTCTACTGGCCGTACCTGCTGAATCTCTCAGGTGAGGGCAAACATCATCATAGCAGTGAAACGGCCACTACTGAACACGGGCCTCCATGGATCGCCTTGAGGGGTAGTTGCCATACCATAGCAAAAGGGTCGTGAGTACAGGGTGTGTATATAATATCTAGTAACCCGAAAGGGGGGGGGGGGGGGTTCATCCCATGAAAACAAGTAGTTTTAGAATAGAAAAATATCGGGATTTCGTATTTTTTTTTTCTTTAGTTTTTATTAAACTTATACTAGCTGGTGTGTTATAAAAAATATTCTGTTTTTTTACATTTTTATACAAAACCAAATAAAAACCTTTTTTTTTGGTATTTTTATTGGTTTCTGTACGGCAACTCTTTGCGGAGGTCAATAATATTGTTGCGCCGTGCGCAAACGTAAGCCAGTAACGACATCTGCAACGACAGGCCAATCTCTAAATGATGTGTTTAGCCAAAATTCTTGAGAAAATCGTCCACGAACAAATATCCTCCACCTTAAAACATACATTTATCAATGAGCAACACGGTTTACTCAGAGGCAGGTCTACCACAACCAACATCATCCGTTTCATTAATTCTTATCACGGATTGCGTTGAGTCGGGAGGTCAGGTAGACACCGTTTATACAGACTATAAGAGGGCCTTCGATAGGATCTATCACTCCATTCTACTCGACAAGCTCTGCAAAGCCTGTTTAAGAGGCAATCTCTTACGATGGTTCGCTTCCTATGTCCGGGGTCCTTATCAGACGGTCGTACTTAATGGTTATACATCTAGGGTATCGTGTTTCCCCTCTGGCGTCCCCCAAGGGTCCATTCGGGGCCCATTACTTTTTATTATCTTCATCAACGACATCGGCTCTTGTTTCAACCACTCCGATTTTCTACTATTCGCAGATGGCATGAAGATATGAAAAATGGATAACCCGACTGACTACTTACTTCTTCAAAGCGACCTTGACCGCCTTCATTCTTACTGCACGGTCAACAAACTTGACCTTCATGCGCAGAAATGTCTCTGCATCTCATTTAGTAGATCGCCTAATGTTAAGTCGTTAAAGTACACCATTAACGGCCAGAATCTAATTAGTACAAACACTGTAGCAGATCTCGGAGTGCTTATAGATTCTAAAATATTTCACCAGCATGTACCTCTAGACAAAATTACCTCGAAGGCGATGAATATGCTGGATTTTCTTTTCCGAGTGACCACGGATTTTAAGTCTATCAAGAGTCTCAAAATTCTATATTGTTTACTGGTCCGTAGCCACCTTGAATACGCCTCACATGCATGGAACCCTTGTTACAATAAGTATATAACCAAAATGGAAAAACAACAGCTTTTTTTTTAAATTATCAACTTTAGACATAAGATATTTATTAGAGATTATTAAGATAGCTGCAGACACCACCATCTATTGCCGCTTAAGTTGAAAAGAGAAGCGGCCGACCTTTCACTCTTACATAGCATCATCCTCAAACAAGTAGACTCACCTCCGTTCTTATCTCATATAGTCCGACCGGATCAAGTCTACAATAACGTAATTACTATAAGAATACAATATATTATTATGAATATTATTATGACGAATACAATAAAGCACATAACTGAATCTAGTCACTTCAGATGACACGCGAGTTAGGAAAAGAAGCGAACAGAAGAACCTAACTCGGTCGTTATAGTCATCATTTAACAATTTTATTTTGTCTTATGTTACGTTTGACGGAGTTGAAGCAGATTCCGTCCCAAGTGGTTTTGTCCACTGGGTAATCTGTTATTTTATAATAAGCTTTATTGCACAGATTGCGTTTGATAATGTTTTTGAATTTATTCAATAACTTCTGCAACTCACTTGGGATACAGCAGTGATCACGCTATTCCCGTCACTCTGAGACATAGAGTTGTAAGGTCTCATGTGCACGTAATTTTACATTGCATTTTTCATTTTTGTATTGACCTTGACCTCTGACCTTACCTGCGAATAAGGTCCTTCTTGTTCTTGATCGCCTTACGCAGCGGCTCGCGCATCACGAGCTGAACGAAGTCCTGTAGCTCTGCGTAGATTGACCTGAAAACAAACAAACGTTGCAAACCCTGTCGCAAGATACGTGATCAGCCTGCGGGCTTGGAAACGTTTGACATTGACATCTGACACTACTCTTGGCCCTAATTCTAGATCTATCAAGGTAGCATTATCTTATTTCTTGACATTATGACATTGGTCCTCGACTCAAACGTTGTCCTTTAACTTTGGCACTGGCTCTTGACATTGACCTTTGACATCGGCCTTTGAAACATTTGACATTGACATTTGACATTTAAGTTTGTCCTTTGCTATTAGCTTTTTAGCGACTTTTAAACTCGGACATGCGTTTCGTCCGTGGAGCCTGGTATCTTACACCCTTGAAGCATTAGCGAAGACTGCACGATAAGGACCTGCAGACCCTTGATCATGGCGATCACCTCCCTACTTCACTCGCCAACCCGCCTGCCATGCGTGGCGAGTATGGCAACAACCCCTTTATGATCAGTACTTGCGAGATCTACTATCACCGTTATTTGACATTGACCTTTGTCATTGATCCTTGACTAATATTGACCTTTAACATCGGGCTTTGAAACGTGACAGACCTTTAAGTTTGACCTTTGATATTACCTTTTCAGCGACTACGAAACTCAATCATCTGTTCCGTCCGTGGAGCCTGGTACCTTACCTCCTCGCAGCATCAGCGAAGACTGTCTCCATGCGGGCCATGAGGACCTGCAGACCCTTGATCATGGCGATCACCTCAATCATTGCGAACTTCTCTTCGGACGTGTAGTTGTAGCGGGTAGCCTGACAAAAAGATAGATAGATAAAACATTTATTTGTAACACTCATAACAAAACACATAAAAAATAAAAGACACAACAGGAGAGAGAAAATAACAAATTAAACTAAGAAAAAACAGTTACAAAAACGTCTGACTCAGCCTAAGTTGAGCATAAGCACAACGCTGATCTTCCGTCAGAACCGGTTTGATACGAGATGAAAACATAACACTCAATTCATAACTACTAACTAAAATTATATATAACTATCTACTAACAAAAAAAGCAGCTAAAGAAACAGCATACCATAAATCTAATAGAAAAAATGCAAAGGAATATAATTTAAAAGTTAAAACTATTCTATCTCTAGATAAAGGATCAGAGCACGAAACGAGAACACACTGTTAGGCATCCGGCTTAGTATATGTAATATGCAATAAGAAAAAAACCTTTATTTATACATTTGAGTATCCGTGGGATGCCGACATTAGTGTTGAAGTAGTTATCAACAAGGAGCAGCTACTAGCGGTAACACAAAGTACTATGAATGTCTCTACACGAGTAAAATGCCTCTGAAGCAGATAATAACACCTCAAAGACAAACTAGACCACCGGTCCAAAATGTCGGCTCGATGGAAATCCCGGATGTCATTCCAGAAGAAATAACGCTGGCAATACAACAACTCATAAATAGGAGAGCCTCTGGGGAAGATAACGTTCTGCGACAGATGTTAAGGCTCTACAAGTCGCGGAGGCAAAGTCGTCAGTGGGCGCGGCCTAAATGTATGCTATCTCATCTGACATAGTATGTGTACCCGCGCGCTAGAATGAAATGCACAATGATTCATTCCTAAAACGACCGCGCAAAAATATGTGAATAGACTTTTACCACAAGGGTTATTATAGAAAAACTTGAGTGTAATCTTTACAAAATATCATTTATTTCAACTTTTGAATAATTAAACTATGTCAGAACGGCGTTAATTCTTGAGTTCTCTTTCTCCGTATATTATTTAGTTTCGTCCAAAGTTCGGCTAAAATCAGTGTTGAAATATGAAAGTTCAGAAGCTTGTATTTTTGAAATAAATACTTTTATTACGGTTTGGGGTGTATACAAACATAGATTATGACGAGATAAATTGATATAATCCTTAGTGTTGGATGGTCAACGTCAAACAGTGGAGTAGTTACCCTTCCACGATTGTATGGAAAGATGGGCGACTCGTTCAGCCTTAAAAATCAACGACAAGATTTCACTCACCCGCTCGTACTCCTCCGCGTCGGGCGGGCAGCGCGCGTTGCTCGCGTGGTCGGTCGGGTGCAGCAGCTTCCAGGAGCAGAGCTCCGTGAGCACGGAGCACCAGGCGGACAGCAGCTGCAGCCCGCGCAGGCAGAGCACTCACCCGCTCGTACTCCTCCGCGTCGGGCGGGCAGCGCGCGTTGCTCGCGTGGTCGGTCGGGTGCAGCAGCTTCCAGGAGCAGAGCTCCGTGAGCACGGAGCACCAGGCGGACAGCAGCTGCAGCCCGCGCAGGCAGAGCACTCACCCGCTCGTACTCCTCCGCGTCGGGCGGGCAGCGCGCGTTGCTCGCGTGGTCGGTCGGGTGCAGCAGCTTCCAGGAGCAGAGCTCCGTGAGCACGGAGCACCAGGCGGACAGCAGCTGCAGCCCGCGCAGGCAGAGCACTCACCCGCTCGTACTCCTCCGCGTCGGGCGGGCAGCGCGCGTTGCTCGCGTGGTCGGTCGGGTGCAGCAGCTTCCAGGAGCAGAGCTCCGTGAGCACGGAGCACCAGGCGGACAGCAGCTGCAGCCCGCGCAGGCAGAGCACTCACCCGCTCGTACTCCTCCGCGTCGGGCGGGCAGCGCGCGTTGCTCGCGTGGTCGGTCGGGTGCAGCAGCTTCCAGGAGCAGAGCTCCGTGAGCACGGAGCACCAGGCGGACAGCAGCTGCAGCCCGCGCAGGCAGAGCACTCACCCGCTCGTACTCCTCCGCGTCGGGCGGGCAGCGCGCGTTGCTCGCGTGGTCGGTCGGGTGCAGCAGCTTCCAGGAGCAGAGCTCCGTGAGCACGGAGCACCAGGCGGACAGCAGCTGCAGCCCGCGCAGGCAGAGCGCGGACACGGAAGCGTTCTCCGCGTCGCTTCCGGCCTCCTTGAATGTCGTCGTCACCTGGGAGCGGACATACATTCAACTAAATCTACACTGAATTGAAATGCGCACTGCTCTCGACTGTAACAAACTATCATCGTCTGTGTTTCCAACCTCTTATGACCCGATTACGTTTAATAAAAAAGTTAATAGGGAAGCTCGCTCCATCGTCGATCTCATTCTTGCGATAGCAAGGATTGTTGTTACCTCCCCTAACATAGTGCTTCTCGCTTCCGCGTACAACGGGCAATCCCACAGGATATGGTCCTGCGTCTCCCACTTCTCCCCACAGCTGCACCCTGTAGTGTCGCTCAACCCCAGATCGCTCCGACGTTTCTTAATATAATACCAGGGCAGTGTGAGATATAGATCATAACAAACCCCTACACCTATAACAATTGCAATGCCGCGGTGATCACTATCACTAAGCACGTGACCAACGCTGCATTGCACCCGTCACCCTGAGTCAGAGTTGTAAGGTCTCATGTGCTTGTAATTTCCCCGGCCCCCTTGCCCTTCAAGCCGGAACACAGCAATGCAGACATTACTGCTTGGCGGCAGAAATAGGTATGGTGGTAGTACTTCCCCGGATGAACCTTTCACAAAAAGTTCTACTACTACTAAATGGTCACTAGCTATGGGTCAGCGCAGACAGAACGGAGCGCAGCGGAGAGGATTTTATTAACGCACTTGAAAATAAACTTTAAAATTATTACAATAAAGTGCTTGAACCTGACAAAAACTCTTACTTATTTGACCACATTTTACATGATCTCTTATTTGACCCTGGAACCCTATATGATCTTGATACCTATCTGACCTTGACCTTGAACCCTATTTGACATTGACCTTCGACCCTCACTGACCTCGTTACTGTACCGCGCCAGTTCGGAGATGTAGTTCTGGTGCTCCTCTCGGATCTGAGGCAGGTGGACCATCAGGTCGGCTTGCGGAGAGATGGGGTTCGTGTTTGAAGACATCGGCCATCTTGAAATGAGAACAACATATGTATTACACACAAAACATATCAGGTAACCGATATAGCCAAGCGGATTAGCACGTTGAAGTGGCAATGGGCAGGCCATGTAGCTCGCAGAACAGATGGCCGATGGGGCCGAAAAGTTCTCGAGTGGAGGCCACGGACCGGCAAGCGCAGCGTAGGACGTCCACCAACAAGATGGGCGGATGACCTGGTGAAGACCGCACGTCGACGGTGGATGCAGATCGCTTCCAACCGCAATAACTGGAAATCCATGAGGGCTATGTCTAGCAGTGGACGTCATACGGCTGAAATTATGATGATGATGATATCATTTCAACCGTAAAAAACGTCCACTACTGAACACAGGCCTCCCTCATGGATCTTCATGAGGGGTAGTTGCCATACTCACCACGCTCGGCAGCCGGGCTGGCGAGCGCAGTACGGTGATGGCGTATCTCGCGACAGGTTTTGCAGGCAGACAGGCATTTGACAGCAATATTGCTGTCAAATGTCAATTCCTTGCTGTTCTCTAATACTAAATTGACATTTGACAGCAATCTTGCTGTCAATTTCCTGTTGCAAAACCTGTCGCGAAATACTAAATCACCCTGCGGGTGTTGATCACGGAAAGACGCTGCTGCCCATCCTCCGGAATCCCTCAGCAGGCTCTTACTGCATCCACGGGTATGAGAGGAGATGCATAATTCTACCGCCTGCATCCACACACGCATCAAATAATACAGGGTGTATTATAACATGTGTACTAACCCGAAAGGGAGGGTTTCAGTCCAATAAAAACAAGTAGTAGTTTTAGAATGGAAAAAATCGGGAACACTTATTGACTTTGACTGTGACGGTTACGGCGGAAGTGATAAAGTTAGATTTTTGACGAGCTCTGTGGCACAGCGGGCGAAGGTCCGCCTGCGACGCCAGGGGTTGCGGGTTCGATTCCCGCCTCGGGACAAATGTCTGTATGATCTGCAGATATCAGTTCAGGATGTTCTGGGTGTTTTTCTATATTATAATAAAAATATCTATCTATGTAGTATAATGTATTAAGTATATCAGTCATCTAGTACCCATAACACAAGCTCTGCTTAGCTTGGGGCTAGATAATGCTGTGTGATTTGTCCAGCATTATTTATTTATTTGCTCCTATTCAGCAAAACAAAATAGTTAGTTTAGCTTATTTTAATCGCTTTTGGGATGTGCCCTTAGAGGTAAGTTGTGAGAGGGCACCGGAAAGGCTGCCTGAACAGGTATTATGCACACATAAAGAATGCTAGAAGGCGCTGGTTTCCAGTCAGCTAAGGGTCAAGTCAGATATTCGGAGCACTCACTTGCTGGGATCGTAGTGCTTGGATCTCTTGATGTAGTTGAACGGGGCTATCTGCATGTCTCCGAAGAGAGGGACCACCTCCAAATTCTAAAACACAGGTAGGTTATTATTATGAAAAAATGAAAATGAAAATATTTATTTAGCAAGCAAAACAGTTCGGTACAGATTAACCAACGGCCTTCACACTAGGCATAGCCTGTATCGTGGAGGCCAGACAGAGACTAACAATCACGGAATTATGGACTACCAATACATATGTACATATATACACCGTGCCCGTTAATAACCCGAAAGATTTAAGCCAACGATTCTAGAGCCTAATTAGAGTATATAAAATTATGTAACATATAGTCCAAAAACCCATACTTAAGGAGAAATTAACTATTTAAAACAAATCACAAGTTTAAAAATCTCCAGTCTAACACACCCTAAAAGACAAAAAACATCGTGATAAAAACATCGTGCTAGGCATCACTTAACACTTCTTGTCATAGAACACAAGTCACGGCATTCGCCGCTCGTCGTGTGATTTCGGAGCGATTCGTGAAGTGTCACGCTCGCTCTCTGTTTCTCTACTTGAGTTTCTCAACTAAAGACTTGTTCACAAAGAAGCGGACAATTCATATGATATAATTTGTATATAATAGTAATTTAATTAAGACAAATAATTAGACCCATGTTGATATAATAGTACTTACTCGTATTGTCGTCAAAAATACGTGATTTAAATCTTTCGGGTTATTAAGGGGCACGGTGTATATATATATGTATATATTGTTTTTTTTAAATAAATGTTACCCAATTCAAAGAGAGAAAACAAAAATAACACGATAAACTACCAGAAACAATAAAGAAACATAGAATGTGCAATTTTATAGCTAATCTATCTTGTATATTCTAATGTAAATAAATTAAATTGTAATTTACATGCAACAAAGTTAAACAACTTATACCCAGCCAATAACAAAAACGAAACAGTGGTTGCAACTTTTCAAAACTAATAACTTTAAGACACTATGCGTAATAAGTCTTCAGTAGACTCGTAGGAAAGGGTAAAAAGCCATTTGGTAATCAGACGCTAATATGATAGGGTATGTTATAAGTAGATAGTATTTATTTTCCACATTGTTTTCGCATTGTTTACGCTTCGGACACAAAAGTGTCCGAAGCGTACTGTTTATAAATTTAGTTTTATCTCTTATTACTTTCTTATATCTATTCGTGATAACCTATGTTTTCACACTGTTGTATACTTGTTTATCATAGCTGTTGGTTGTCCTAATAAAGAAAGAAAGAAAAAAAGAAAGAAAGAAAGAAAGAAAGAAAGAAAAAAAGAAAGAAAGAAAGGAAGAAAGAAAGGAATAAAGAAAGAAAGAAAGAAAGAAAGAAAGAAAGAAAGAAAGAAAGAAAGAAAGAAATGAATTAATTAATTAATTAATGAATAAATAAATATCGACGAGCTCTGTGTCGCAGCGGGCGAAGGTCCCCCCCCGACGACTTCGGGTGTTCTGGATGCTTTTCTACATATAATACTAGCTTCTGCCCGCCGCTTCACCCGGATACAAAGTAGTCTATGTGTTATTCCTGGCCCACATCTACACGTGTGCAAAATTTCAGCTCAATCCGTCGGGTAGTTTTTGCGTGAAGAGGTAACAAACCTCCAAACAAACATTCCGCTTTATAATATTAGTGGGACTAGCTGTTGCCCGCGACGTCGTCCGCGTAGTGTTAAAAAATAAATTCACCGGTACCAACGTTATAGCAAAGTTATCAAAAATGCATTTATAGTTGAGGCATTTTTTGAATTTACTACCACCAAGAATACTAGAAATATTTGACTATTTTGAATGAGAAGTCCACTTTTCGAATTTTAAGTGTCTACCATGCACGGCGTTGGGAGATACATTAGGGCTCGCAGGAAAACAGTAATTTTACCGCGCTTCAACAACAATTACGTTTTGCTACAATATTGTTACGAGCTGGGGGTTCGGGATTAAATAATGTAGTCCAGTTTTACCAAAATTAACACTTTAATCACAGATCACACCAATAAGAATCTCACAGCAGATTCTCACTAGAACACTTCTTCACTGAACAACACTGATCGTCACTATAACACTTGTTCACTATTCACTGAACACTATAGCACTTGTACACAATAACTGTATTCACTTTGAAGTCACTCAGATATATCGCAATGTTCGCTTCCGTAGCCAAATCAAGACTGTCCGCTCGGTAAACACATCCGCGTACTTATGTATATCGCACATGAAGTAGATTCTCGAAGCTGAAGTTTCTAGATTCACACACAATAGAGACAGGACAACAAAAAACAAGTAAACAACTTTTTATAACTTTGTTTACTACCCGCACTACTGTTTCAAAACCCGTTTATCTAGAAACTTCTCGTGTTTGTGTTGTAAACAAAGGAGAGTGACCTTGGACTCTTTCGGCCGCTCACACACCGGTCCTTTCTGGATCTTTCGCGAACTTACTGGTTTACGTTTGCGCTCGACGCAACAATATGTTTATAGCAAAACGTATTGTTGTTTGAGCGCGGTAAAATTACTGTTTTCCTGCGATCTCAAAATGGTTATTTAGTGCTCGTTCACACGAGGAAGATTTTAATATGACACATTTTTAATAATTTTACCATATGTTTTTCAGAAATTGCACATGAATTCAAAATAAAAAGAAACGAAATACGTATTTAGTCCCCACGGCCTTACGTCAAATCATACGTACGGTACTCGTAAATGCAGCGGAAATATGTAGGACACTCGTAAATGCAGTGGAAATACGTATGATACTAGTAAATGTCAGAATACCAGCGTTGCATCTTTTATCTTAGGTGCAACTGTTGCTGAGACGGAACCTTTTGGCGCACCACACCTTTATGAAAAACTGTAACCTTCATAAGTTAGATTATTAATTATGTTTAAGGTGTGGTATACCAATAAACGCATTTTCATTTCATTTCACTTAAATGCAGTGAAAATACGTATGATGCTCGTTAATGTTTCTGTACCTTAATGTGTTATTTTTCATGTACATATGTACCTACATTTGAGACATAAATAAACATTTTCTATTTCTATTCCATTTATAAATGCAGTGGAAATACCTTGAAGATCCTGTCTATCCGGTCGAGCCTGATCTTCTTCTTCTGGTCCAGCCTGTTGATGTTGCACAAGTCGGAATCCATCAGGAACAGACCGAAACCCATCACCTGTAAAAAATAATTAAAATTATCCCCACTTACTTAAAAAGTTTAAACTTTAAGGTGAGAGTGTGGATGTATGTTTGCATGTATGTATGTATGTTCCGTTTTCACGTCAAAACCGATTTTAATGAATTTATTTACAGCAATTATAACATCATATGATGGGCATCATTAGATGGGCAGCAGCGTCTATCCGTGTATCAACATCCCATACTGCGCTCACCAACCCGCCTGCCAAGCGTGGTGAGTACGGCAACTGCCTCTCATGGAGATCCATGAGGGAGGCCTGTGTTCAGTAGTGGACGTTTAACGGCTTTTTTTGAGACTAGAGAACCATCTTTTTTTGTGAAATGATGATGATGACGATGAGATGTAGATAAATGATGTGAAATGAAATTCAAATATCGACCTTGACAAGCATGTGCTTCTCAGACGGCGTCAGGTACATCTTCGTCTCGAACATGTGAACGCATATGTTCACGACGTCGGCTAGCAGCTCCTCGTACCCTGGAATAGAGGGCAAGGTCAAAGGTGAAGGTCAAAGGTTAAACGAACCAGGACAGGGGTCACTGTGACTGAGGTTCTTGCAGACTCGTAGACCTAATGCGGGGAAAAGAGCTTCAAAAACGAAACTAGAAAAAAATTGAGTACAGGATTTATATAAAAACTTAAAATTTCTGATAAAGATAAACATAAAAATACGTTTATTTTGTCACCACAAACAATATAAAAAGATGTTACATATAAAGTGAGAATAATGGTAAACAAAAAAGGCCACCACTCAGCGTATGCCGTGACATAATGAATTATGCCACAGCGCTGGTCTTCCGCGGTAGCACTTACACTAGCGCAAAGCGACTGCCATTTGCGGAACAATATTTTAATAGGAAAATCTTAAATAACACAACAAAATATACAAATAAAAAACAACATAAAAATAAACAACACTACTTTAATACACCTAATAACTACGTAAATACCAAGAGGTTTGCTTAAAAAATGTATCATAGCTGCACGACAGATTTATTAAAAGAAATGTATTAAGCAAGGTCACAATTGGATCAAGAGGTCAAGGTCACTCACCGTTGATCTTCTCCAACGCATCCTTAACAGTGTCCCGGATCTTGTTCTGCGTCGCGAGGAACATGGACAGATTCTGAGATTCCTGGAGACTCTGGCTGTCAGACATGACCTTGAGGAACTGCGCCGCGCTGTGAAGGTCAAAAGGTCAGGGTCAATGTCAAATAAATATATAACGCTGGACATAAATTCATTCAACAAACCTATCGAAAACGTGCTATGTGGTTTGTATGGTAAGCGACAGAATTAGCGACACTTTCATTGCATTTTATGATAGCGTAGTGAAGGTAGGTGAATGACCTGTATTGCCACGCTAAATGGCATCGAGTATTTTAGGCGTGTTTAATGGCAGAAAAAAGGGCATATTTCAGCTTAAGTAGCCTTAAGAAAGATGCTTAAATGCTACAGTAAATTTAAGGATACAGATAACTTATCCGGCTCTAGAAAACTCACCGTCGATGCTAACCCCCATATCTTTAGTCGTTACCTCGACCTCGACTCAACCTCTACTCATCGCAAAAAATTCCTCCACTCGAACCAACCTTAGATTTTTTTCTCATACGAGTGGAGAAATGAACTGTCATCTCAAGGTACCTCGCGAACTAACTTGAATGCTCCTCGAAAGTGTTCGCTGTTATTTAAAATGTATTTGGGAGATTTTCTCAATTATATTTATGACATTTACGACGATGAATCCTACAATTACCCATCACGGAGTGGAGTTGAGATTTGACCAAAATAACGACTAAGCGTACCGGACTCGAGTACGTTTTGGAGGAATGCATATCATATCACATAAACAAGTAGCATTTTTGTTCTGTATAAATAGTAATGAACAGGTTCCCTCGATACAGGCTTTGCCTAGTGAGGAAACCACTAGATATAACATAATTTTAAGTATAACTTTTAATTTGCTAAATAAATATATTTCATTTTTTCATTTTCAATGCTCGAGGCACTCTCCGTCGAGTTTGAGTGGAAGAGGAGTTGAGGAATTGTCTAAAGATATAGGTGTTAGTGCTACAGTAAATTCAAGGATACAGATAACTCACCCGGCTCTAGATAACTCAACCGGCTCTAGAAAACTCACCGTCTGTAAGTCGAGTAGTCGTTCTTGACAGAGCTCTTCATGTTCTTCAGCTCGTCCAGCACCGCGAACATGTTCACGAACTTGCCAAGGGTGAGTAGGTACGCCTCGGAGACGAAGTCGCGCCGCTTCTCCGCGTGGCAGAGGCGGCGCACTTCGCCGCAGAACCGCTCTATCGCCTTACGCTGGAACACAATGATCTAGTTTACAAAACTTGCGCTGAATTCATAATCTTAATAAACATGGTGTATTAGAATATGTCGCCGTGGGGTGCCGGCAGTAGAATGATACCCCTCCTCTCATGCCCATGGATGCAGTAAGAGCCTGCTAAGGGATACCTCCGGAAGATGGGCAGCAGCGTCTATCCGTGTATCAACATCCCGTACTGCGCTCACCAACCCGCCTGCCAAGCGTGGTGAGTATGGCAACTACCCCTCATGGAGATCCATGAGGGAGGCTTGTGTTCATCAGTGGACGTTTTATGGCTGAAATGATGATTAGAATATGTGTACAGACCCGAAAGAGGGTTTCAGCCCATGCAAACAAGTAGTTTTGAAGGAAAAAAATATTTTTTTGTGTATTATTTAGACCTTTGTATGTATGACCGTTGTGATTTGTCTGGAGCTAGCTGAGACAACATCTTAGAGCTCTGACCGATGTAATGACGTCCTATATCTCGAGCTATGTGTAACATATGCACGAGTATAGAGACCTGTGGCTGTATTGTCTTCACATTAATAAAATTCATAATTAAAATATATAGTTCTAGAATAATTTAAATACAATTTTAGGAACAAATCGCTCCACCTGTTCTTGAGGTGGGCGTTGGTGACTGCGTCACAGTTTAATATTGAACTATTGCAGGAACCATCGCTTCCAATGCATTTTCTGTATAATATGATCTATTATCAATCCATACTAATATTATAAATGCGAAAGTAACTCTGTCTGTCTGTCTGTCTGTCTGTCTGTTACTCTTTCACGCCTAAACGACTGAACGGATTTTGATGAAATTTGGTATGGTGATAGATGATAACCTAGAAATGGTCATAGGCTATAAATAATCACGCCATCGTTCTTAGGGGGTAGGCAGATAACTAAATTGAGTTAGTGATTTTTAGTCGTTTTTGTTGGGACTTTTGCTCTTTCACGTATAAAAGGCTGAACAGATCTTGATGAAATTTAGTAAGGTAATGAAATTTAGTAAGGTAGATGGTTACCTAAAAACGATGATCACGTCATAGTACTCAGGGGGTAGGAAGTAGGCAGAAAACTGAATTGAGTTAGTGATTTTTTTATGGTTTTTGGTGGGAGTTTTGCTCTATCATGCCTAAACGGCTGAACGGATTTTTATAAGACTTGGTTAATATAAAGATAGGATCCTAGGCACGGACACAGGCTACTTCTTACGGCGGGAAAATACCTCATTCCCGCGCGGAAATCTAGCGTGATCGTGTCAAGAAGCGAATGACGCCATAGCTACTGAAATGATTTTGATGTTTTTTTTTTTAAATGAGTGTTACTGAGACTTAAAGTTAGTATTTGATCACTTTTCTAACTTAGAGGGTCGGTAGGCGCCATAATTTAGGGAATTTATTATAAAATTTTGATGCATCTGTCTTTATTTAACAGTTTTACTTGGATCGAAACTTAGCGACATACCATCACACTACTTAACTTATAGGGTAGGAAGGTACCAAAATTCAGACTACTTTTTACTTCGGGAAAATATTTCATTCCCACAGGAACCTATACACAGCTACCTATCTACAACATTAAAACTCTGTCTAGAATCACATTACGCCATAGCTATTGATCTGATTTGTATACGATTTTTTATTCAACTGACTGTTAAATAACATACAGATAAAATCTAATTACCTACACCACAGAATTAATATAGTACTACTTATCTAGCTACGCTTTAAACTTGAGGAGGTAATTAGATAGACATTTATACGAACTTTATGCTCAGTAATCAATCATAGTGATAAGTTAATACTCATTTTAGACAAAGAAACGGATAGGTAATCAGTTCATCACCGAAATTATAACACCTACACTTAGTTTGTTCACTATTCAACGAGGGAAAATAATTCAATATAACGCAAACCTTCAAATCATACGTCGTCGTAGTGAATACAAGACGCTGCGTGCGCCGAGCGAAGAGGCGGTGCGGCGCGAGGGGAGGGCCGTGCCCAACTGTGCCTACCCAAGCGGGCAGACGCACGAGGGCAGACGTCGTCGTCGCACGTATGCGAATATTGAAATATTGCGTTACGAAACTCTATTCGTTGCGTATTTTTGGTTAGCTAAAAACGTTCTTTTTAAATTCCGAGTTGAAATAGCACAGATTACAAGAGCAAAATCCCAATGTCACGTACAGTGATTTAATTTACAATGAGGGTCTGACAAAAATTGAAGACCAGGTTAAAACAATTTCTAGAAAGGATTTATCAGATTATGGAATGATCAGACCACAGAGAACCGAGGAAATCAGTAGCGATTTAATACGGGAACTAGATTACGATACTGCTTCCTTACAACAACAATTGACAGAGTCTGTTCCACTTGATCCCAGAACAAAGGTTAGTATTTGACAATGTTTTCAAAAAAATCGAAGATGGCGAAGGTGGTTTGTTATTTTTGGATGCTCCCGGAGGCACGGGAAAAACCTTTCTTTTAAACTTGCTTTTAGCGCAAATCCGAAAAGATAAAGGAATTGCTGTAGCAGTTGCCTCTTCCGGAATAGCCGCCACTCTGCTCAATGGTGGTCGAACGGCACATTCGGTGCTTAAACTGCCATTAAACTTAGCCCATGAAGAAATGCCAGTCTGTAATATAAGTAAAAACAGCGAGCGTGGACGTATGTTGCAGCAATGTAAATTATTAGTTTGGGATGAGTGTACTATGTCCCATAAAAGAGCAATTGAAGTTCTAGATCGGACTTTGAAAGACATCAAGAGTAATCCAAATATCATGGGGGGGGTGGTGGTACTTTTAGCGGGCGATTTTAGACAGACTTTGCCGGTTATCACTAAAGGCACCCCTGCAGATGAAATAAATGCGTGTTTAAAAGCGTCAACGTTATGGGTGCACGTAAAAACGTTTAGTCTGTCTACAAATATGAGAGTGCAACTACACAATGATGTACAATCTGGACAATATGCTGCTGCTCTTCTTAAAATTGGAGAAAATCGTATGGCAAAGGATGGTAATGGCATGATTACATTGGATCGTGAATTCTGCAATGTTGTGCATAATCCTGATGATCTAAATAACTTCGTCTATAGCGAACTGCTAACTAATATGAGGAATAGAGACTGGTTATGTGAAAGAGCAATTTTAGCGCCGACGAATGAAATGGTGGGACAGATAAACGAGCAAATTATGTCACGCGTGGAAGGTGATATTGTTGAGTTTCTCTCTGTAGACACTGTAATGGATACTGAACAAGTAACATCATACCCTGTAGAATTTCTTAATTCTTTAGAACTGTCGGGAGTACCTTCACACAAACTGAGGCTGAAAGTAGGCGTTCCTGTCCTTTTAATGCGGAATTTAGATACACCAAGACTGTGTAATGGCACACGGTTGCAAGTGACACACCTCGGTCGCAATATTGTAAAAGCAATCATTATGACTGGAATGGCAAAAGGAGAGAACGTTATAATCCCCCGTATACCCATAATTCCGACAGATTTGCCATTCCAGTTTAAGAGATTACAGTTTCCGCTGAAAATCGCATTCGCTATGACGATAAATAAAGCTCAGGGGCAAACATTAAAAGTAGCCGGCATTAATTTAGAAAAGAGTTGTTTTTCTCACGGACAATTATACGTGGCTTGCTCACGTGTTTCAAGTCCACAGAATCTCCATGTGTTGGCCAGAGAGGGAAAAACAAAGAACATAGTTTACAAAAATGTACTACAGTAATAAGGCCTCTCATTTTTAGCTTCCTACATTATTATACTACTTACATTAAGTTAGTACTTCCTACGCAGACGATGTTACGGATGTCACACTGTCTAACATCGGGGGTTGGCAGGTAGGTAGTTAGTAGTATTTTAAACCGATTTACATTATTTACTTTTTATATTTACTAAGGAAACATTCGGAGCTATCCATTATGTAGCTTAGGTTGCTTTTGAACAAATTTTGATGTGAAGTTGAGGACTGGAACACGATAGTGGGACATTGTTGCAGGGGGACTTATAGCCGGGAGAAAACAAAAAAACTTATGCGGACGAAGTCGCGGGTAAAAGCTAGTAATATATAAAACTCTTCCGTTTCTGACTGAGTGACTGGCAGACAACGCACAGCCTAAACCACTGGACCTAGAGACTTGAAATTTCGGACACATATGACATACACCTTGAGTATCCTAGAGGTGCACTAAGAAGGGGTTTTTCGAAATTCCCACGGGAACGGAAACTACGCGGGTGAAACTGCGGGGTGCGGCTAGTATAAATACCAATACCAATAGTACCAGAAAAGAGGGCGAAGGTTTCCGAAAACAGCCATTTTTGACCTTTGGTGACCTTTTGAGGTCACAATCACAATAACTCCGGTCCCTGTGACCCTAGGGTCACCAAAGTCAAACAGTACCCTTCTCTCCTTAAGACAGTGTTAACAAAAAAGGTTTCATGTAAATCGGTCAACGCGTTCGGTTGTAATCGTGACATGCACAGACAGACAGATAGACAGACAGTGTTATAAGCATATATGCATTGTCTACATACAAACCCACCTGGAAGTACATGAACTGCTAGGAGTATGATAGAGCTGTGACTGCATTGTCTACACATAGACCCACCTGCAAGTACATGAACTGCTAGGAGTATGATAGAGCTGTGACTGCATTGTCTACACATAAACCCACCTGGAAGTACATAAACCCACCTGGAAGTAAATAAACCCACCTGGAAGTGCATAAACCCACCTGGAAGTGCATAAACCCACCTGGAACTACATAAACCCACCTGGAACTACATAAACCCACCTGGAAGTACATAAACCCACCTGGATGTACATAAACCCACCTAGAAGTACTTAAACCCACCTGGAAGTACATAAACCCACCTGGAAGTGCATAACCCCACCTGGAAGTACATAAACCCACCTGGAAGTGCATAACCCCACCTGGAAGTACATAAACCCACCTGGAAGTACATAAACCCACCTGGAAGTACATGAACTGCTACGAGCATGATAAAGCTGGGGCTGCATTGTCTACACATAAACCCACCTGCAAGTACATAAACCCACCTGCAAGTACATGAACTGCTAGGAGTATGATAGAGCTGTGGCTGCATTGTCTACACATAAACCCACCTGGAAGCACATGAACTGCTACGAGTATGATAGAGCTGTGACTGCATTGTCCTGTGCAGGTGGGTTCATGTGCCTGGAAGTACATGAACCCACCTGGAAGTGCACAAACCCACCTGGAAGTACATAAACCCACCTGGAAGTGCATAAACCCACCTGGAAGTGCATAAACCCACCTGGAAGTACATAAACCCACCTGGAAGTACATAAACCCACCTGGAAGTGCATAAACCCACCTGGAAGTGCATAAACCCACCTGGAAGTACATGAACTGCAGCAGCTTGTCGACCTCCGGCGCGAGCACGTTGACCGTCCGCTCGTAGATGTGCACGCGGTCCGGCTGCTCGTTGCTGCGCGGCTGCGGGATCGCGCGGCTGCAGCAGCGCCACGTGTACAGCATCACCGCGTGGGCGTTGCCTTCTTCCAACAGCTCGTTCTGGACGGGACAAAGTCAAAGTCAAAAATTGCAAAGCCACATAGAATAGTCAATTTACAAAAGAAGAACGAGACACGTTTAAATTGAATAAGGCACATAATTATTGTATTCTTTTTCATGTGTCTATTTTATATCGGGTGTAAGAAGACGACTACTGAAAACGAAAAGGGGTGGAGCAACACCTCAAAACAATGACAAAAAAAATACAGTTGTCAAACAAAAATTGTAGCCGGAGTTAATAATGTTTTGAGTGTTTTTATTACTTTTTACAGCCCGCAATGTACAGCTTGCTAGTGCGAAGACCCCACGCGGCGCGGCATGACAGCTGTCCGTAGTGTAGAGGTATTATTTAGTTTCTGTAATCTGTGGTATTATGCAGGATGTGCGTGCAATACATTGCTGTATTTCTTATTTTAATTTTTCCTGGCTTTTAGAAATGAGTTAATTAGACAGGATTGTTCTTATAATGTTGTAGTATGCGTATGTTACAAGAAAAAAAAAAAGGACGTAGATATGTTGACATATTTTTTGCGGTTTTTTTTCGCTAATTATTTTCAGTATCACGGTCTGATTGCAACCCCCCAGTTTTCGGTAGTAGTCTGGTTGCACGGTGTATATTAGTTTTATGTATTATGTATCCACAACCTTGTGATGTGTTTTTATATGTAAACGTAGTTTTATAGTCCTTACCTTGCTGTAACACAGTTTATAACTAGCACGGGAGGTTAATGTCTAGAAAATTGCGGTATATATGTATTGTATGTATTAATAAATGATTTGATTTGAATTAATTTACTTCAGATAACTGTTTTCCAAGTGGTTGTTTGGGACGGAATCTGCTCCAACTCCGTCAAACGTAACATAAGACAAAATCAAATTGTTAAATGATGACTATAACGATCGAGTTAGGTTCTTCTGTTCACTTCTTTTCCTAACTCGCGTGTCATCTGAAGTGAACAGATTAAATTATGTGCTTTATTCTATTTGTGTTGTTTTATTTTGTAATTTGTGACGCGTCAATAAGGTCCATGCGGCCGCACTGAATAAAGTATTTTTTTGATTCTTGATTCTAGTGAGGGAAAGAAGCGAACAAGAAACCACACTCTTTCACTTAAACACAAGACAAGAAACATCTTCGCTAAAGTTATGTCTGCTATCCACTGTGGTCATGCGCCAGTCGCATCTACTGACGACCCCCATGGCACATCTTTGTTTTAAATCAAAGTCAAAACATTTATTGCAACCACGTTGTAGTAAGTGAAGATGTTAACAAAATATAGTTCCAAACATGGACCCGGTTTGGGCACGACAGTAATGCACTTATAATTACAATTTGGTACCTACCTATATATATAATAATAATAATAAATAAAAATAAAAAACGTTTATTTTCAGAAAGGTCTTACAGGTATGAAAAACCTAGTATAACAGTCTTAGTTTCAACACCTCGCTCTTACTAAGTACTAGACTTGTGATAAAGACGCGAGGGATCTCTACCTCGGCACAGTTTACATTTAGTTTAACTAGGTTATGTATGTTACGTACCTTATACATGCTAGGTGACAAAGTATTAAGAAAGTAGGTACGTGTTAATATAGCTACCTGTATTAAGCTATGAAAAAGAAATGTTGTACAAAACCAAAGAAAATCTTATAAGTGTAGAAAACGAAGAATATGTTATGTGATTAACACATACATTACTGAACTTGTTTTCCTAAAATATTAACAGAAAAAAAAACAAACAAATAAAACCTACAGCTCTAAAAAATCTTGTAAGGTATAAAAACAATCGAGGTTGGTTAACTGTGACGATATTTTTTGGCTTACTGAGTAAAATTCTTACCTTATTTTATTATTTCTGAGTTTGTTCTTTTCCTCTGAGTATGTACATATATACCTTAATTTATATAACTTAAGTTTGGAAGTGCACCCACAGAATTGAAACCAGTGTCCTGTTAAGGCTGCAAATGTTATTTTATTTATGCTCATCGCTAATATACAGTTGGTGTTTGGTAACTTGAAAGCTTTAATTAGGGCTTTAGAGTGGGACCCCAAATTGACTATGGTTTTGTTGACGCCTCAAAGCAGCAAGCAGTTCATGAGGAACTTTTGATCCTGGCTTTGTGGTATATAAAAAGTACTCAAACATGATTTAATCTAAACAAGTTTGTTATATAAAAAAAAATATATGTTACCCCCAACATAAAGTAAGAGTTAAAAAGCCTGCTTTCTTATAAAATTATAGATAATTTCCTTTAATTTGATATCAAATGTGGGTATATTTGAAAATATTTGATTGTCTATTCCCAATTTTACCCCTCATACTAATTGTAAATGGCTCAACTGATCTCTATGTAACTATCAATTTTTCATTCTACACACCATATTCTTTCATTCAATATGATATTTGGAAACATTCGAAAATTCATCCTCATATCTTGTAAACACTAACCGATTTTGAATAAAACATTTTGAATAACATATTAAGGCCTTTGCATCTATTAAGATGATTTATACAGCGTCAGCAACTGGTAATCATGCTGTACGGGACGCTGCAGTGCCTGGGACATTGTTAGATGGATTAGGCTTGCCCAGCACCTATACCATCCTCTCAGCTTAGTCAGCTATTATTCAGAGGAAAGAACAGGTCAATACGTCTAAAGCTATTAAAGGCGCGGGTTTCCTCACGATGTTTCCTTCACCGTTAAAGCACGTGTTAAGTGTGCACATATATTTTTCAAGAAAGAAAAATCCATTGGTGCACTGCCGGTATCAAACCCACGACTTTCGGATTGAAAGTCGGGGGTACATACCGCTCGGCCAACACGGCTTTTAAAAAAAAAAAAAGAACCACTACAATAAAAACTTCTTTGTACATAAAAAAACTGACTACAAATCAGTCTACTTGTTTAAGAGTTACAGTGCCACAGATAGACACATGCAAAAGTCTCCCCCCTTCTTTTGTCAGGGGTTAATAAAATAAACCTCACCAAGTTGGCATGGACGGTGGCCTCCTCAATATACTTGGCGATGCCGGTGACGAAGCCATTCCTGTCTTCAAAGTTGGTGTCAAAGTTGGCTTGGTAAAGGATGGAGCATGGTGCTGCTTCAATGCACGGCTGCTCATCTGGGGACAATAAATTATTTTTACCACCCAATGTTGTCTCTGCTCAGTCGCCCGTGGATACAGTAAGAATCTGTCAATGCAATGGGAGTATAACACACAGGCTATTTTTTCTGGGAAACAAGCAGGAAGCTAGTACAACGTTTAATTTCCTAGATAAGTAAGTTTGTTTGCCTCAAATTGATAACTTATGAGTTTATGTAATACAAGTATTATCTACTATATACATCATCATCATTTCAGCCATAAAACGTCCACTGATGAACACAGGCCTCCCTCATGTATCTCCATGAGGGGTAGTTGCCATACTCACCACGCTTGGCAGGCGGGTTGGTGAGCGCAGTATAGGATGTTGATACACGAATAGACGCTGCTGCCCATCTTCCGGAGGTATCCCTTAGCAGGCTCAGTTACTGCATCCATGGGCATGAGAGGAGAGGTATCATTCTACTGCCGGCACCCCACGGCGAATATATATACATGGTGCCACTGAAAACCAGTGCTGTGTCTAACACAGCATACTCTGAGTTGGCAACCGATTTATGTCCATTAATATGTTAATATTTTATTTTAACTGTGCAGTTCCGTTTGTATCTTTGTAAATGAGACATAAATAAATATTTTTTTCTTTTATCTTTTTATATTAGGTTATATGGATAACAGCCATACATACACATTGTGGGTTTGTCGCAGCGCAATATGTCATGCATGAGCTGTGGATGATGTGAATTCTAATTCTAGGGGGGGGTTACCAGATCTGCACTGACGTCCCGCATTGGGGTGTATTGTGCATTGTCCCCCGAGGTGCTGCCTCGACCCTAACCTAACCAGCCCAACTCCTTGAAATACCGGAGAAGGACTCGGGGTCGCCGGCAGCATTCCATGAGCATCCCCGAAGGGTATGCAGATGTTGTGGAAGAAGAAGGGCATGACTCCATGAGCTCCTGCAGTCCTGTCTCTATTCTGGTCTGTCTTGTGGCACCACAGTGCAGTAGCACGTGCTCCACGGTTTCTTCCTCTACAAGACACCCGCGACATAGTCCACTGTCTGTGGCAGAGCTGTGGGGTGCCGGCAGTAGAATGTTACCCCTCCTCTCATGCCTGTGGATGCAGTAAGAGCCTGCTAAGGGATACCTCCAGAATATGTTCAGCAGCAGCTTTCCATCTATTAACATTCCGTACTGTGCTTGCCTACCCACCTGCCAAGCGTGGTGAGTATGGCAACTTTCTATGGTCTGCGTTCAGTAGTGAATGTTTTACGGCTGAATGATGATGAATATGTCATCAACCACACATTTTACTAGCAAGTTTCTTATAATGAATACATGATTATATGGAGGTAACTACTCAATTTTAGAAGAATACATTTAGCAGTTTGGGTTTATAAAGTATTTTTTGTTTTTGCAGCCATAATCAGATGTTTATTTTTATTATTAGGTATTTTTATTTTTTCAGGCATAATCAGATGTTCCGTGGCGAAGTATTTAGTTAACTTTCTAGTGGATTATGCATCATAGATATGGAATATGTACTCATAAACTTCATAAACTTATTTTTGGAAATACATACCAAAAAAATTATGTAAAAATAACCAGACCTGAGACAAATATCTGCGGAAAACCAAATAGGTACTCCCGCGACCATGACCAAGTGCAATCCAGTCGAAACGTCGGGAAAATAATAAAAAAGGTACGCAATAAAATCTTGTATTTTAGTAACTATTATTAAGTTAACAAATCGCGAAAGTTTAACAAGTACTTGTACCCCGGCGGGAATCGAAGTCGCAACCTCTTTCGTTAGCCAATTATAGCGTATTAGCTATTAGACCAACTGATCCATAGTGGTGGCGGTTTCGAAGTATAGTGTAAAAGTCAGAGCCACAGCCACACCTAACTTCTAAAACACCAATAAAACTTAATGAATAACACTTACCGGGCAAAGTGAGCTCGTCCAACACATCCACATTGCTGAGGGCGTCGGAGAGCGAGACTTTCTCGCTCACAGACATCTTTTACGAATAGAAAACACGGAAAATTGCTCTAGTAAACAAACTCAGGATATGACTAATTTTACAATATTTCTACGCGATTTTGTAGACTTTTAAGAAGAAAAACAACGCATAAATGATTCTAAACTAATTATGTCCGAAAAACACGAAAGATTAGTTAAAAATTGATTTATTATCGTATCTATGAAAAATAAACAGATTCGATGGACTTCCGCAAAACTCACAAAATTCCGCTAGACTCCATGTTGTTGTGTTGACGGTCAATGGCCAGTGCTGCCAGCAGGTATGTACCTAATATTGATAGATAAATATAATTAGTACTACAATCTGTGCAGATAAAAAATTATTCATTAATCTTTCAACAAAACACCCGACTTCAATGACTTGGTTCACACAATACAATTCGGAAGTGTGTACATAATTGACAGAGAAATCAGGTAATATAGAAAAAAACTATACAGTCGATCGAACATAGAACCTCCTAAAGGTTAATAGTCAAAGTAAATAAGTGTTTATCCAATAGAGCAAAACGCTACACGGAATAGTCAATTTACAAAAGAAGAACCAGATACATTTAAATTAAATAATGCACATCCTCCTTTTTGAAGTCGGTTAAATTGACTGGAAACATCTGTTAGAATTAACCTAGTTAGGGCTAAAGTTGGAAACACCAAGCTTTGAAAATTTGACATTGACAATTTGAAATTAATGCCACAGTACGTCTTAGCTCCGAAGTGATGTACCTTTGTCAATATCTCGGAACATAACGGTTTTTGTAAATTTTTTAGATGAAACTTTTGTTAAGCTTTTGTTCTTTCTTGTGTCATTCCATTTGTGAAATGTGTCATTCCATGAGGAATCGAGGGAACTCCTCAAATAAAACAATTTTGGCATATTTAGCTCTAGCTCATTTGCATTCAGAAAGTATGATTTCATCATCATCATTACAGCCGTAAGATATCCACTGCTGGACATAGGCCTCCCTCATTGACTTTAGAGATCCAAGTGCATGAGGGGTTGTTGCCATACTCACCACGCTTGGCAGGCGGGTTGGTGAGCCCAGTTCGGGATGTTCTTACATGGAAAGACGCTGCTGCCCATCTTCTGGAGATATCCCTTAGCAGATTCTTACTGCATCCACGGGCAGGAGAGGAGGGGTGACATTCTACTGCCGGCACCCCACGGCATGATTTACTGAAGTGGAACTACTGAATAAGACCAGATGATGGTTATAAAAAAAAAGTATTATGCCCTAAAAACTTGCGATTTATTGTATCTTATTAATGTTTGATTGCTTTTTAATCCAGAGTTCTGATGATGGGATCTATGATAAATCGAGGGTAATACCCAAATGCAATAGCCACTTGCGGTACCTGCCCCTGCGTGCCCTCGAGCCCGTGATGCGTCTAGCGTTACCTACGACGGAACGACGGTATGATGATGATTATGATCCCGGCGAGACGCTGCTGCCCATCTTCCGCAGGTATACCTAGGCAGATTCTTACTGCATCCACGGGCAAGAGTGTAGAGGAAACATTTCACTGCCGGCACCCCACGGCGAACGGCCGGTAACATTTATGCGAAGCGTTTTCAAAAAAGTTAAATTTTCAAAAATCAATCTCCATGATGGCGTTAGTTTTCTTTTACCGATAGGAAACAAAATTTGACAATGACAGCAATTGTGTTTTTTTTTTTTAAATAATGCTGGACAAATCACACAGCATCATCTAGCCCCAAGCTAAGCAGAGCTTGTGTTATGGGTACTAGATGACTGATATACTTATTACATTATACTACATAGATAGATATTTTTATTATAAATAGAAAAACACCCAGAACACCCTGAACAAATATCTGCAGATCGTACAGAACAGACATTTGTCCTGAGGCGGGAATCGAACCCGCAACCTCTTGCGTCGCAGGCGGACCTTCGCCCGCTGCGCCACAGAGCTCGTCTCGTCGATTAATCACAAACTTGCTTTCTCCGTAGATCAATCTGGTGTTCCCTTCTGACCCACCGTACCACCGACCATACCATACGAAATCGAAAATGATACCTATATCAAATTTCAGGTTCGACATTTGCATCTGCCAACTTGGATTTTAAAAGTAACATTTTTTTTTTTAATGCTGGACAATTCACACAGCATCATCTAGCCCCAAGCTAAGCAGAGCTTGTGTTACGGGTACTAGATGACTGACATACTTAATACATTATACTACATAGATAGATATTTTTATTATAGTCTTTTTTAAACTTTCGCGATCACAACACATTATTAAAATATGGGATTATCGGGTATGTATCGCGTAATTACCTTTATTTTATTCCCGACGTTTCGACCGGATTGCACCTGGTCGTGGTCGCGGGGAGACTCCCCGCGACCACGACCGGGAATAAAATAAAGGTAATTACGCGATAAATACCTGATAATCCCATATTTTAATAATATTTTTATTATATTATAGAAAAACACCCAGAATTATTTCACCCATTATTTTCGTATTAAGCACCCTCAAGTTAGTCGACATCTAGATGTCCCGGCGCGCTTCGTATCGCACCTACTACAACCACTACCTACTTACAACTACCCTTCAACTAACCCACAACTGCCCTACAACTACGGTGGGCAATTATTTTTCCCTACGATGCCACCGTAGTGCTGAGACACGGATTGCGATTACAATAATTTATGTATTTATAATTTATTATAAATAATTTCGTTTAGTAGTACATGTATAAAATGTAAGTCCTGGTATTGGCCTTAAGTCTTAAAATTAAGTATTTTTTAATTGTTACTAAAGGCTGTTGGATTTTGTCAAACAAATAAAATAAAATAGAAAACACTTATTTTCTTTTTTGCTGAAACCGGCTCATTCTAATATCGCAAACACTGTAGATTTTTTTTAAAGTACATTGTCCCACTACTGGGGAAAGGTCTCCCCTTTTTCTCTCCACACATCCCGCATGGTGATTACGTACCTCGCGACAGGTTTGCAACAAGCATAGGTATATCTCGCGATCAACGCTGCAACAGGCGTAAATCTCGCGATCAAGTTCAATTTTGTAGTATTTTGTAGTAAAAGTAAAAAATCGACGTTTCACAGCGATGCTCGCGAGATATACGCCTGTTGCAAACCTGTCGCTAGATACGTAATCAGCCAGCCGTCCATTGCAACCACCCGATTCAATTCAGACCGAATTCAGAAAATTAATAGGTACCATTTAAAAAACATTTTAAAATAATAGTAAAAAAACATTGTTTATTGATACACTACAATTTACAAGCTTAAAATTAGGATACATAGGTTCTTAAAAATATTGCCAATGACATCGTCCTTTTTTCTACCTCATCTCCCGAGCAACGCTTGAAGACCTAAACTTGACTAGCCTTGAGATTGGACTAAAGATGAACCGATCAAAGACCATGATCATGACCAATAGCGTTAAGACCAGAGTTAGAGTAAATGGGGGAGAATTGCTATACGTGGAAGATTACATCTACCTCGGCCAAATAGTCTCCTTCGATTCCAGGCAAGACAAGGAGATCGCTCGGCGAACCGAAAAATGCCTGGAGGAGCTATTGGTCCAAAGGAGGCCTAATAAAAGGTCCCTAAAGCGAAAGCTTTTTGACACATGCATTCTCACCGTCTTAACGTATGGTGCGCAGACTCGGTCGAGATGTCTGAAGGGAATGGGGGAGGCCTTTGCCCAGCAGTGGGATGAAAGTGGCTCATAAAAAATTATAAATAAATTAAAATTATTGAAATTAAGTGAATAAATATTTGGATCCTACAGCAAATAGAGGAGAAGGGCATATCCAAGCGGAGATAAGATAGATTAAGATAAAGATTTATTTAGAACAAGGATACAAAATGACATACTATCTATAATAATAATAATGTTTATTTGCACCTTAATAATTACATTTTACAAGTAGTCTAATCAAAAAATAGGCCTAAACCCTTCTCAAAACTTCAATTATTCCACTCCGGCCCTCAAGCCATGTCAGTAAAAATATATAATAAAATACCCCAAAATATAAAAAATGAAAACAACATAAATACATTCAAATCACTCTTAAAAAAGTTTTTATTAAAACATAGTTTTTATTCTCTGCAAGAGTTCTTACAGTTTTAGGCAATACTAGTATTTAAATTTATTCTAAGGATTTCTAATGATCTCACTATTTTTTAGGTTAAGAAAATGTTCGTATGATAGATACATAGTTCTGTTATTTTATTTTGTGTTTGTGTTTTGTTTCACGTAGTAAGATTTTTACTAATATGTAAGTTGAACTAGATTCACCAAAATATAGTATTAAGTGCTTGGTACTTACTATACCAATTTTGCTGTGCCTTAACAGGGCGCATGTTTGATACTCCTATATTATTTTAAGACCTTGTAACTCAACATGCTTGCAATAAATGAATATGAATACTACACTACTAAGCATCTACATCACTAGACTATCTAACTAGACGATGCTGATCGTAAATAGTGTGAAACTGTGTCGCGACCAAGAACGCCCTCCTCTTGACAGGGCGGTTTTTATCTAAATAAACTTAAGAAAAGTTTTTTTTTTTAAATAGTATTTATACAATGCTAATGTTGGGGATTAAACGACAATGAAGTAAATGGGATACAATTCAAATAAAAGGTACAGTGTAGTTAAAATATATGTGTAATAAATTAATTATAAGTAAGTAGGTAACAAATTTGAGAAAATATTGTACAAATAAATGAACACATTTTCGTCTGGTCATCCCACTAATAATATAAAGCCGTTTGTTTGAAAGTTTGTTTGGAGGTTTGTTACCTCTTCACGCAAAAACTACCCAAAGGATTGAGCTGAAATTTTGCACACGTGTAGATGTGGACCAGGAACACATAGGCTACTTTTAATCCGGGTACAACGCATGCGAAGCGGCGGGCACAAGCTAGTGTTATATATATTAAGTTCTTTATTAACCTTATTTTTATAAAGCATAGAACTCACGTATAAAAATTGTCTGCCAGTCTCTGAGAACACAGATGCAAACGCAGTTTAATCTGAATTCATTGGAAATTGGTATATTTCAAAGTATCCTAGCTGTGCCGCTGAGCGCGGCGGCCAGCACTCTTTGTAAATTAGTGTATGATGTATTAGTATAAGTCTGCGTTTGTTAGCTTTGTACATAATTGAATGTAATTACAGGACTGGCATAGTCGCTGCGCGACTAAAAGTCCTTTAAATTTATTGAATAATAAAAAAAATATTGTCTGCTAGAAATCGCAGTCCTTGATAACCATTTGTTTTTGGCAATAATACGTAATATATGTATGCATAATAAGTGTGGTTAAAGTATAGGTATGATAATGTTAACTTGTAACATTGCGGGAACGTCTATTTATATGAAGAAAACAACAACAATTATTTGAACAATATATTTTTTAATTCGAATTAAATACAGTAGTAAATTAAAGTTGAATTTCAATATAAGTTATTTAAAAGAAAACAACAATGTAGTAAACATTATTACGACGTCAATGACGATGAAAAAGTAATAAACCGCGATTTAAAACCCGTAACTATATATTTACACAAAATTTTCATTACCAACATCAAAACAACGTTTAACAAACTAATATTTTTATATACAGAGCACCTAGTACACGTTTGTGTACCTACTGTGTGTTCTGTGCGGCGTATGATAGGAGCCGCCACAACGGCAATAAATTTTTAACCGTACAGGCCTCATAGTAAGTAAATAGAAAAACATATTAAGGGCCGGGTACCAGCCAACGACCTTGAGGATTTGGCCGTAATCAAATATTTTCCCGCACCAACCGTATCTAGCCCCGGCACACGCTCGGCGTTCGTAAAAACACTTTTAATATAATATTTTATTATTATTACTTTTGTGCCGTGAGGTGCCAGCTAAGGAATGTTACCTATCTTGATAGAGTAATAAACTGCCAAAGGATACTCCGGAAGATGGACAACAGTATCTATCCGTGTATCCACTCGGTGTAAACTTATCTTCGTTATTAAAATGTTTTGAACATATTCGTGTATTTTTGGTTGGCTTCCAATGTACCTACTTTTTCACGCTTAGTCGTGATTATGTCCTTATATTTTTCACCCATTTGTCAGCAATAACAGGGTCGACAGGAATCCTTTGAACAACAACAAGTAATACCTCTAATTTGTGATTTTAACAGTGTGGTAATAAATTCGTTTTAGTCTTCTCAACTTTCAAGTAACAGAATTTCAGGTATGATATCGTTAAATCACACAATCACCTGCATTAGAGCGCGTGTCACCTAATTAAATCATCATTTCAGCCGTAAAACGTCCACTACTGAACACAGGCCTCCCCTCATGGTCCATGAGGGGTAGTTGCCATACTCATTACGCTTGGCAGGCGGGTTGGTGAGCGCAGTACGGGATGTTGTTACACGGAAAGATACTGCTGCCCATCTTCCGGAGGTATCCCTTAGCAGGCTCTTACATCTACGGGTATGAGAGGAGGGGCAACATCATACTGCCCCACAGCATCTAATTAAATATCAGTAGCAAATTAATCAGTCGGAGGCCGGAGCAAATAAGTCAGTTAAAATGGGAAAATATCCATCCACAATCGGGCAACACTGAGCATTGAAACAGAACATAAACAAAACTTGTCTATTTTGACCTAAATAACTAGAAAATTCTAAGAAATATTGCATGCGTACCTGTGAAAAGTGATATTGTTACACTTCTTTTGTTTTTCAGATGTGTTGTGACACAATTGTATTGTTATACTTGTTATTGGTATAATTGAACAAAAACCGTCATAATTATTTTTTTTGCGCGAGACACGTTCGGCGTGAATTGACGTTGAACACTACGAACACGCGGTTCGGCGTTTGGAGCCATTTCTGGCTCCAATGAAATTGCTTCAAAATGGACGCGCGGACTTGGTTTCTGTAGTGTTTTTATTCTAAGCGCTTAGCCCTACTTCCTTTTAACCGTCGATATGTGTCCAATGGATTTTGTTAATCTATATACGGACTAATAATTAAAATTATATATCACACTTGTGAAAAAAAAACAAAAATCATATATTAACAACGATTTATTCACTTCAGAAGTCTAGGTCTTCAAATACTTGCGCTACATAGTGTACACTCGTTTTATAACAACAATTTGTAACTATGTACTGCCTACATACAATTGAAAAACCGAGTTCGGCCACCAGGATCCCCTAACCTGATCCCCCAGGGGATCACAATGAACTTATCAAATATAAAAAATAACAATGCATGTGGAAAAAGCGGCTGGTAATGCTTTTAAGAAAAAAATATCTGATGCTGCCATAAGAATATGCTATTTCCATAATATGGCCAATCATTATGTTTTTGATACATGTCAAATTATGACAGTAAATATCAAAAATTACAATAAATGTCAAAAGTGACAGCATATGTCAAAAATGACAGTAAATGTTTAAAATTCTAGACTCAAATTAGGTACATAGAAATTGAACGCATTGACTTTAACTTTTCCGACAGCTGTCAAAATTCAAACGACCTTATCTCGAGAAATACTCGTCCTAGACTTTCTGTTGTGGGCTCAAATGAAAGACTTGATGAGATCTACTTTTTTGATGGCAGTTGTCAAACTTAAAACGGCCATATCTCGAGAACTACTTGTCCTAGACTTTCCGTTGTGGGCTCAAATGTAAGACCTTAATGATTTGCATATCAAATAGCAATTGATAAGTTTATACAAGGAAAATGGAATTATTATAAAATGACATAAAGCGTATGATAATAATGATGAGCTGGACACTCACCCGAGCACGTGGCCTGTCACTACGTTAAATCGCGAAGAGTGGAAGAAGGGAGTGGAGGCCTTTGCCCTGCAGTGGGACAGTTCAGGCTAAATAATAATAATAAGGTCATTTCTTAGAAATTGTTAAATATATTTTTTTAAACAGTGTGATAACATCTTTAAACCTAATTTTATTTCAAGGGGATTCTGGTGAACTGATGAGACCACTGGGATCCCCTGGAGGATCAGGTTAGGGGATCCTGGTGGCCGAACCCGAAAAACCTACCTGCTTAAAACTAAATACAACAGATTTTTCAAGTCTAAAAATAAGGCATAACATACATCTCTCATCGTTTATAAACGTAGAGGCGTTGTCATTAAAAAGTAAAAACTTCAAAAATAGTTCCCTAGAACTCTATAGATGGCGTTAGTTTTCTTTTACTGGTAGGAAGCACAATTTGACAGTGACAGCAATAGTGATTGATGAATCACAAACTTTTTTTCTCCGCTTACCTGCTCCATCTGTTAGGTTTAGTTGAAAACACTTTTATTTTTTTACTGAAAACTGCTCCTTACTTGAAATAACTTTGAAAGCAATAAAACTACTCAATGAAGCAAAACTTAAAACTATACAAACTTGTATTCATAATTCACAATTACTGTTACAATTACCGCGTCAAGGCGCAGTTGTTAAGGTATTCCCATTCGTCCCATATCTCGGACAGATGGGAATTGACAAAAAGATACCTATTCCCGCATGTCCCACATAAATAACAAAGGATCCGCTGGGAGTGACTAGCTGAACCAAGATCAGACTAACAACAATATAAGGCATTTTTTAATAATTTTCTAAAAATTATGTAAATCAGTTATTTGTAAAAATATATAAATTAAGTCAATGCACAAACGAGACAGTTATTTTAGTAAATGATTCATCATCATCATCTCAGCGGTACACGAGCCGGACGTCCACTGTTGGACAAAAGCCTCCGTCATGTCTCTAAGTACCTACTGATCATAAGTAGTTTAGCGGGCGGGTTGCGACGCGCATTATCAGATGTTGATGCTGCTGCCCATCTTCCGGAGGTATACCTTAGCAGATTCTTACTACATCTACGGGCAGGAGAGGAGAGGTAACATTTCCCACGGCGATGATAATTCAGTTTCCTTAAAAACATCATACATACATATGATAGTGTGTTTTTGACCATACCATTCTAACCTATTACTCCTCATCTTTCTCTTTTCAACTGGCGCTACATTTACACTATGGTCTTATAATGACCGTTCTTATTATCACTGATATAAGAAAAAAATAAGTAACAAGAATATAATGTGATAACGAACAGCGAATGAAAAATATTCGTTCATCTCGTTTTTAAATCGGTACGAAAACTTTTTCACAGCTTGCGCATGGTAATTTTACTAAGTGTTTGTGGTTAAAATCTGTCAACTTTAAACTAACTTTGCCACTATGAACATAAATGTACTTTAATATGAATGTAATAAAATAAATCACGAAAGTAAGAAAACTATAGTAAAATAAATGTACCTACTTTTGGGACACACTGATAATAAATAGTTTAGTACCCACTTGATGTGCGCTTACTGATACGTATTAATTAACAAAATAAAATCTTGAGACGAAAATAAAATACTAGGTATTTTATAAATGTATTGTATTGCAAAAAAAAAGTTCAAGTATAAGTTATTTTTCAAAACTATGAAAGAATGTCTTGTACATATATGTCGTAGGATGATTTGATAATTCGAATTATCGCGTAAATTCTAGAGATCTTGAGAAAAAACGGATAATTAGACAATAATTGGTATTACATTTAAACGTAACCAACCGAAAACACTGCCTGTGACAGAACCGAGATGGACAGACAGTAGGTTATTAGGTATTTTTTTATAACTATTTTCTACTACGGTTTGGTTTAAATGTAAAATGTATTTACAATTGTCTAATTATCCGTGTTTTCGCAATATCTCTAGAAGTTTACTACACTTAATTTTTTTTTTTTTATTTCACGATAATTCAAATCATCCTACGAATATATACAAAAACCGTTTTTTATGTTGTATCTTTCATTTACAACTACTTGATGATGTTAATGTCTAGTCTAAATACAATAATAAACAAAAATATACTGGACTACTATCCTTTAAATAAGTATTTTGTCACATTTAATTTTTCATCATTCTAAGTCATACGACCAGAAAAAGGTTATGCACTTAACATACTCGTAATTATTAAACATAGTACACGGAAAAACAGTTTATGTGTAATCAACTATTATTAGTAAGGCACTAATAATAGTTGATTAAATGTGTATCCTGTTTATAAATTTAATCCGGGTTTTTTTGTAATATAGGAAAAAGGCAAAAGGTACCAAATGGTAACTGAAAGAACTTCACATTATTTCTACACATTAAACAGAATAATAAAAATCTTATTTTAACTTCTGTTTACCGGTTATGATTTTTTCTAAGCAGCTACCATGATCAGATTGAGTGAATATTATTATAATGGCTGATTAGTATATAATCATTTACAATATACACATATACTCGTATTTACAACAAAAATAATAAGGTACGTAGACCGCCCCAAACAGAAATCACGCAATCTTAAAAATAATGATTGATAACAAATTAACCCTTTATTGTACAAAAACTATAAAATAGTACAATCAGGGAGAGATCGGGAGAGTCTGGAAGATATCGCTTTTAGCGATAAGACCGCCCTTTGTATTTTTTGTTTGTTTGTCTCTTTATGTAGTTTATGTTACACTAGCTTGTGCCCGCCGCTTCGCATGCGCTGTACTCCGATAAAATGTCGCGTATGTGTTAATATCAGCTCAATCCGTAGCCTAGTTTTTGCATGAAAGAGTAACAAACATCTATACATACTTACAACCTTTCGCTTTTATAGAATGAAACTTTTAAGGTTTATAATAAAGACTTTTTCACATTTGACTTCAGTAAAAAATAATACTGAATCTCAATAACTGCCTGTGGCAAACTACGACCTAATCTCAAGGAAGAAATAGATCTTACAACAGATAAATCTCCACATTATAAGCAATGTACAATAGCTTGTAGCTTACTTACACAATAGCGCTCTAACCCCTCCACGGACCAAGAATGAACTTTCAAATATAGGCTTTAAGTCATACTATTTAGATACGCCATACAATAATCATGTTGACAGGGTACAATATTATTTTTTAGGGGGCGAAGCACCATAATATGCGTAGCGCTGTCTGTCTGTCTGTGTATTGAACGCGTTGACCGATTTACATGAAACCTTTTTTGTTAGCACCGTCTTTATGAGAGAAGGGTTCTGATTGATTTTGGTCACAAGGACCGGAGTTATTGTGACCTCAAAAGGTCACCAAAAAAATAAGTCTACATAAATACTAATATTATAAAGAGAAAAGATTTGCATTTTGTATGTTTGTAACAAATATACTCAAAAACTACTAATGGACCGATTTTCTAAATTCTTTCACTGTTAGAGTACTACATTATCCCTGACTAATAGGTTATATTTTATGCCCGTATTCCCACGGGAACGGGAACTACGCGGTTGAAACCGTGGAGTGCGGCTAATTCTACATATTCTAATGGTTTGCGAACGGTCGCTGGCAGACTTTGGATACGGCAAGCCTAAGACAGGAAAAGGCGAACATTTAGTGAGGCCCATGTCTAGCAGCGAAGTAATTGACGTTGATAACTGTACTTATCTAATTAGCACGACTTAAAGCCCTTAGAAGAACGATGATACGTTTGCCGTTCCCTTTGTCCACGACAATACACCAAAATACACCTCAAAACTCAATGGGCACCTCCTGCATTACCAATTTATAACCAAAATGCTGTATCTGATTATTCTTATCCTGCAATATATTCTTGGGCACATTCAAATCGTCACCTTCTGTCAGCTCAACGATGGGCGCGGGTATATCGAAATCTATAGTGTTCATGTAGTCATCGCACTCCGAAATGTTTAGATCGTCGAACGCGTAGCCTGTCTCGTGTAGATTGTCAAAGTGGATCTCAGGTCTGGCGTCGTCAAAGGGCATCTCTTCGCGGTGGAGACGGATGCACCTGTGCGTTCGCAGCAGGGAAGGCCAGACGAACGTTTCCTCGCATACCTTGCAGCGTAGATTCTCGTAATCGCTGTGCTGGGTGTTTACATGTCGAGTGAGGCAGTAGTTAGTTGAGTAGTACTTTCCGCATAACTGTAAATTAAAAAGAAATACACGAATATAGAATAGAATGTCATTTATTTCAGATAATATAAATCCATACAAATTATTAGTATTATTCTTAAAATTATATTAGTTCTTAATCTATTTTATGATAGTATAATCAAACATGTCTATTCTCATACGTAAGTACAGCAATGCTGTGTTTAAATAGCGGACCATCGAATCTGTCCGCTATCATCTTCAGGATGGTGTTGGTGCTCCGACAAACTCTGCCTAGTAGTGAGGTTGTTTTTTTGCAGATACAGGCAGCAAATCCGTCTGTACGCGCCTCAGCGAACATACCGGATGCGCTGCAGAATATAGTCAAGGTTGTCGGTACCGTTTTGGCATATGGAAGCGGAGGCCTTTAATCATAATGATTATATGAATAAATAATGCACACTACACCCCAAAGTAGGCAGCGCTTGTGTTATGGTACTAGATGAATTGTATACATATATATATATATATATTTTTTGTAAATATTCATAGAAATAACATACATAGAAAAGTACAGATTTTTAGGACTAATAGTCTCTACGTAAAGCCGCAGACAGACAGACAGAGCGAAACTACTAGATGAATTACTACATGTGAAACTACTACATGGTCTGTCTGTTTGTCTGTCTTGGCCGATTTCGATCACAGCAACTGTATTTTACTGAACATATTCAACTATAAGGACTTATTTGAGGGTGAATGAGGGTGAATGGGGATGTAATTGTTCCACCCTTTGGTGCGCTCTTGGGTATGCAAGCCACTACATGGTACTAGATGAATAGTATATTATATATTTTGTACATACTCATAGAAATAACATACATAGAATGTACAGCTTTCTAGGACTAATAGTCTCTCTGTAAAGACACAGACAGACAGAGCGAAAACTATAAGGGTTCCTTTTTGTACTACGCAACCCTTCCGGTTCTGATCTCTGTATCAAAATAAAAATATGTCAACTTATGAAAACCTACTCAGCCTTTCACTCGTAATATACTCACAGAAAACTTATGTACAAAACAATCATCATCATTATCATTTTAGCCGTAAAACGTCCACTACTGAACTAAGGCCTCCCTCATGGACCTCCATGAGGGGTTGTTGCCATACTCACCACGCCAGGCAGGCGGGTTGGTGAGCGCAGTACGGGATGTTGATATACGGAAATACGCTGATGCCCATCTTCCGGAGGTGTCCCTTAGCAGGCTCCATGGGTAGGAGAGAAGGGGTAACATTCTACTGCCGGCACCCCACGGCAATAATATATGTAATAAAACAATACTAATACTATATACTTTAAATACTTGAAAAATACCTACATTAAGAACATATAATATCTTTAGCTCGCACAAGCAAAATTTTAAAATAAAACCTCATGGAAGTTGTATAGCTAAAAGTGAGTACTTAAAACATCGCATAAAAACATGTATAAATAAAGAGTACAGAGAGGCAGAAAATGTAAATGAAATAATAGTATCTCTTCTTCTAGTATCTCGTCTTTCATTAAGAAATACAGGCACACTTTTGCCCAGCAAGAGCAGTTGGTTAAAAAAAATACCATTTTGATAATCCCATTAATTTCGCCTTTGCATTCCTTTGGTGGGGGGTAATTTGCAGCTCCTGGCTTCATACACCAGTTACGGGACACCTTGTATAATAAAAAACCATACAGCAACACTTATGGTCTTAAAAAAAAAATATTTTGTATATCCCATTTGTACCCTGAATGGGACCAATGTGAATACATACATGCAATTCTAATATATACATGCCATTCTAATACTTACATGCAAATCTTACTACTTACTACTTTTAGTTCTACTACTTTAGCTAATACACACCTCACACTGGTGACGAGATATTAGCGTCTTTTTGCTTTTAGGATCAACTATGGCCTTTTTCAATGCCTGGGGGTTCACGTCTATCTCAATATCAATGAATTCAAGTGGATGACTTGAACCCTCCTCGAAATCCAGCCTTGTCAGCACTAAACTGGGTTGAAAATGCAATGGCAACTTTTCATTAACATTGTATGTTGTTTTGATCGGTGCCATGCCATCTTCCCGGGTTAAGAGTCTCTTTAGAATACTCGGCTGGGTCGCCGTGTTAGTGGTTTTAAGAAAATGCGACCACTTGTGTTGCATCATATCCTGTTCCGTCTTAAACTTCTCCATGCAAACGTCACAGAAGTAGTGGTCGCTGTAACCTGTCATGGCGCGATTTTTTAAATCGGGAAGCTGGTCTACATGCCTCTCGATTATGTCCCTTTCCACAGAACTCTCATCACAAAAGTTACAGAGATATAGTCTTTCATTACCAACTTTTAACATAGTGTATAGGGATCTTGGGCGTTTTTTAGCATGTAGGTAAGCAATATGATGAGCTATTGAGCATTTCTGCTCAAATTGATCTTTACATATGTCGCATATTAGGTAGCTGAGATGTTCATAGTTATGTTCTTTCAAAGCCATTATGTTATAGAATGATAAACCACATGTTTGGCACGGATGAAGTTTAAATACTCTGCAGACGCTGCGTTTATGTTCGTTGCATTTGGCTTTGTTCGGCAACAGCTCTCCACAAACGTCACAGTGTAATTTAATATGGACTTTGAAAATCATACGTTCAGCAAAGCTTTTGTTACAGTAGTTGCATATGTAGCATTTTCGCTTTTTGTGCTGCTCCTTCGTATGCTGTTTGAGTGAGCGGTAGCATGGGAAAACCTTGGGGCACTTACGGCATTTGTGATACTCCTTCACCTCATGAATGATCACATGATCGGAGAACGAGACACGCTTCATGGGTTTGCTGTTGATGTATATTATGTGTTTCTTTCTTTGATGGTTCAGCAGTTTTTTTTCACTGTCATAGCATTTATTGCATATTTTGCATTTGCAGGCCATCTCGCTGTCGGAGCAGCTAGACCGCTCCGAGTCTGTATGGGATGGCTTCCGGACCTTCCGGAAGGAGCTTTTCAACTTCCTCAGGTCGTCCCGTGCTAGCTTCACGACACATTTTTGTAATAATCTCTCCTTGTGGGCAGTCTCAACATGGTTTATCTGAGGAGAGTCCGTGAGTTGCCGGTCTATATTCGGTGAAGGCTTCCTAAAGCTGTTTAGATACGGAGTTATGTCGTAGCGAGGAAGATAAACGCACGGTACCTTTATATATCCATTCCAAACCGGATCGGGCGGGAACTTATCTTTAGTGTACTCAACTGGGGTTTCCGATACAAGGGTTTCTCCCGAGCTTTCTGATTTATCTTCGTCCACAACGCTACCCCCATTGCAATTTTCGGACATGGGATTAATTAAATAATGATGGAAATCAACGAAATAAAAGGAAAAAGCGTTTTTTTTTGCTAAAAACGTCAACAAAGCGTTTTTGACATCAATCGACACAACAAGAAATGAAAAGAAGAATCTTCTTCTTCTTCTTCTTCTTCTTCTTCTTTTGTGGCTTTTGTGTTTGGTTTTACACAATTCTGCCAGTGTCAAGTATATATCTTTAGAAAGTCGAATTAAAGGTTACAGATAACAAATGAAGAATAAATTTAGAAATTAGAACTTTTGAATTGACCAATGGATTAGTAGGGTTAATTTTATCTGTTACAACACAAGTTAGTAAGAGTTATCTATTTAAATATATGTATATACACAAATTAATATATAAAACAGAAAAATTATAAAATTACAATATTTACAACTTTATGCTATTTACATATATATATTTACATAATAAATAATTTATGGGAGGGGAAAAGATAAGTGATAAGAGACATTTAAGAGAAGTAGGACGGGGGATATCAGGAGGCAGGACATCATACAACGAGTAATCATTGTTTGGGCAATTAAAGAATATGTGGTCCACAGTTTCTTCTTCAAAACCACATTCACACATGGAGTGGTCCCTGATCCTAAGTTTGGCCAGAAAAACAGGTGAGCAGCAATGACCTAATCTGAGCCTACATACGGTAGAGGTGGTGGGTTTATTGACCTTGCGAAATTTAAAAAACCATGGTATGGGGGGGATCTCAGGTTGTATATCACCATAGTGCTTACTCTTAATCAGTTTGGAAGAGTTCCAAACATCCGACCAAGACTTCTCAAGAAGTTTGTTAGGAAGAAGGCATAAATCATGTGAAAATGTGTGAAAATGTTCAAGAGATCCTATTTGAATGGCAGATTTGGCACAGCTATCTGCAGTTTCATTACCAGGGATCCCAGAGTGACCTGGAATCCAGGCGAGTATGATATTAATGCCAATATTATGGCATTCAAATAGGATCTTTTAAATTTGGAGGATAGATGGAAAACCGGAATTATTTTTAAAGGGGTTGGAGAGAATAGCCTGGAGACAGCTTTTGGAATCTGAAAAAATTATAGAGTTATTCAGGGCATGTGATTTAACAAAAGAAATGGCTTCAAGTATAGCCACAGCCTCTCCCGTAAAAACCGACGTAGAAGAGGGACATTTAAAGCTTAGGCTTATACTAGTGAATGGCATCCACACAGCAGCACCAACCTCCCCATCCGTAGATAGTTTAGAGGCATCAGTGAAAATGCAGCGCCATCCACCGTACTTCAATTCAACTTCAGCATTAAAAATTCCTCGAGCGTCAGGAGAATTTTTGTCTATGCCGAAATTTAACAGAATGTTTGGTTGAAAAACTAGGGCATCATATGGAATTTGATAGAGCGGATTAATAGGAAACTTAACAGTGGGAAAAGCAAGTTGGGAGAAAGTTATAAAGCTACGGAGAATGCAAGGAATTTTGTTGTAATACCTAAACAGTGAACGGAGGTGATCAAGTTTTGGAAGGAGGGGATGATTGGAATTTTGAATTAGTTTAAAGATAAATCTATCGGAAAGATACTGTCTTCGCAGGTGCAAGGGAGGATCCCTGCATTCAACTTGCATTGCGTTGATAGGCGAGGATTTCATAGCTCCCAACACAATGCGAAGACATTTAGATTGTATTTTGTCCATTTTGTCTAAACCAGCTTTATTACATAGATTAAGAAGGAACTGTCCATAGTCGAAGTGGCTCCTAACTACGGCGTTAAATAATAGTTTCTGGGAGTATGAATGGGAGCCCCACCATACACCAGAAAGGGAGCGCAGCGTATTCAGGTTTCTTTCACATTTCTGGGCTATTGTTGTGAAGTGAGGGATTCCAGTCATTTTGGTGTCGAGAATTAAACCTAAAAATTTGATATTATTCAACTGGGGGATCTTTACCTGTTCAATGAAGATTTCAACAGTAGGGATGATTCTTTTTTTAGTAAATACTACTACTGAACATTTTGACGCTGATAAGGATAGTCCATGTTCATCAAGCCAGTTGACAAGGTTTTGTAGAGCGGAGTTGAGCTGCGACACAGCATCCTCTGGAGAGGAGCTTATTGTGTACAGGGCTAGATCATCAGCGTACTGCAAGACATCGCAGAAGCAGTTAATGGACTGTTCAAGGTCATAGGTATATATGTTGTATAATAAAGGGCTCAATACAGAACCCTGGGGTAAACCTCTCCAGACTGTCTTAGGAGGAAGTAGGCCACTGGAGGACTTGATGACGACCGATCTCTCCATAAGAAGACAGCAGATAAAACGAACCAACTTCTCAGGGACTCTCAGCTGAATGAGTTTTCTCCTGAGAACCGGAAGGAGGACGTTATCATAGGCGGAAGTTATGTCTAGGAAGACTCCGAAAAGGTACTTTTTTTCCTTAAATGCTATGAAAATATCGGTCGTCAGCAGGCTAAGGCTATCCATAGTGCTATACCCCTTCCTAAAACCAAACTGGGTTTTAGCAAGCAGCGATTCATTTTCACACATCCATTCAAGACGGCGTTTTGTCATCTGTTCTGCAACTTTGCGTCTTCTTCTTCTTTTCTTTTTAATGGCTGATGCATGCCACTTGCTGCAACTCTGCCAGTGTCAGGTAGGTAAAAGTATCATAAACGTGTTGAGAGCGGGTAAGGCAATTTTAAGCCACAACATTATCGGAAAACAAAATGATTAAGCCAAGCAAAAGCAAATAAAAACAAAATAAAAAAGATATATTTCTACGTAAAAGTAAATTAATGATGCTTCGATCAGATTATTTAAGTTAGGTATCAACTATTATTATAACATATTACAATCTAAGATTATTCATATTTACAAATTTACAAAGGATAAAATTAATTAAAGGAGAGAAAGTAAGGGAAAGCAAAATTTTGAAGCAGGTAGGACGCGGGATTTCCTGAGGGAGAACATCATAGAGGGATAAGCGAAGTTTAGGGCAATTGAAGAAAATGTGGTCTGCATTTCCTTCCTCCAATCCGCGAAAAGAAGAATGATTATGACTGCATTACAAGACGGCCTGACCGGACAGCTGTCATTATGACATATGTGAAGTGTCATTTTAAACCGAAATTTTCCGAAAATATTCGTTTTTTCGAATCCACTGCTTGGCTTGCTTTGTTTGTTTCGTCTAAGGTTTGTGCTCAGCTGTGTGTGTGGGCGGTTGATGGACATGGACAACACTAGTCTTTCAAACATTATCTCGCAGATCAATCGCGATTATTCGCGGATTTCCAAACCAACCAAGATATACAAATTATTACTAATTGGGAGGCGCTCGAGTGCTAATATGTTTCCGCCGACACGCATTCGCAGCTGCCTTCCAGTAATAAATCCGTTGTTCAAGCAGCGTCTACGGCCGCACCGACCGTTCCGCCAGACTTCGACCATTCACCATTCGCAGACAAAGAATGTGCAATTACAGAAAACCAAATGGATGAATATACGTTCTATTTTCACGCGGTGGGTGCCGCTCGGCAGCGTGATGTACGTGGGATGGTGCTACATCCGCGCGACCATCAACTACGAGGTTTCGCAAGTGGAGATACGTTTCTACGAAATGTTTCCCTTTCGCATAACAAGTCGGCTTTGGGGTAAGATAGCGGCGTGCGAGCTCCCTGTTTCTCTCCGTGGCCTCGTCTACGGTACGTACTCTAGAATGTTCAACGTGAATATTGACGATGCCGCCGTAACAGACCTTAGTTACTACAAAAGTCTATCTGCTTTTTTCACGCGACCCCTGCGAGAGGGGGCTAGGTACATTTCACCAGCTCCCTGCGTGTCACCATGCGACGGAGTAGTCCTAAACTGTGGACCGGCTGATACGGACAAGATTGAGCAAGTTAAAGGTGTAACATACAGTCTCGAAGAGTTTCTTGGAGAGAATAAATGGTCTAAAAAAAAAGGGAGTAGTTATTATGACTCATTGCTTCAGAACAAAGACAATATCCTACACCAGTGCATAATCTATCTAGCTCCAGGAGACTACCATAGATTCCACACACCTTGTGACTGGACCGCAACCTTCAGAAGACACTTCTGTGGCAAGCTCTTGTCTGTAAACCCTTGGCTAGCGCAATTGATACCTGGCCTATTCACTATGAACGAGAGAGCAGTATACGTTGGCGAATGGAAGCATGGCTTCTTCAGCATGACGGCAGTAGGAGCCACTAATGTCGGGTCAATCGAGATATTCAACGACCCAAAACTAAGAACGAACACGAAAGGAAAGCGAACGAGAATCAACGAACAAGAACTAGGGCAGGTAAATCTCAAGAAAGGTGAACTCTTCGGGCAGTTCAACATGGGAAGCACAATAATCTTGCTGTTTGAGGCACCGAAAGACTTTAAATTTGATATGGCGGCAGGTGACAGGGTCCTTGTTGGGCAGTCTCTGACGACATCTGCTAAATTGCAGGCAAGATGACAAGTTGACTGCGTGGTGCAGGTTGTGGCCCTGTTGGCTTACCTGCTTCTTGTGTGAGCTTCGGTTTATAACTGACTTATGCAGCTTAAAACAATTTTTAACGGTTTTTATATCCATCTAGTATCCTTATCACTCAAACTCATAGTTTTACAAGAAATTGTGTATAGTTGAAAGTATAATTGACTATTGCACTTTCAAAATTAACATGAGATATACTATTCATTTTGTAAAAACGGGAATTAATCGCGTAGTATTGTAACGTCGAAGATTATTCCGACACGTTTCGATTTTTCAAGAAAATCATCATCATGGGATTGAATGCCCGTCCGCGCGTGGGGCCGACACGACACTGATTGACTGCCTATCATATGATGCCCAGTTGGTCTAACACCTGACTGATATGCAGGAGGTATACAGGTTCGATTCCCACAGGACAAATGTTTTTTGCAGATATTTGTCCCATGTCTGTGTATGTTGAGTATGTATTTACGAAAACTTATGTATTTAAGTATTCTATCAATCCTCTGGTTTCCATTGTACAAGCTTCGCTTAATATGGGACATGATGGTGCTGTGTATAGTGTCCAGCATTATTTATAGTGTCAAAAAACATTATATATGATATAATGTCACTAAATAATTCTGACAAAGTGTTGTAATGTAACTAAGTAATTCTGACAAAATGTTATATTTATACAATTGTTATGCTCAGTTTTATTTTACAATAATTAATATTTTATTTGTAGAATTATACATACGGTATTGATATACCCTAGTCCACTCGGCTATTACATTACATGTTTGAAATGGAAAAGATAAGTATTTTGTACAATATGTCACATACATATATTTTCAAATCTGCATAAATGGTCATATTAATCAGCCTGAATTATTTATTTTTAACCTTTGTTATTAAAATTATTTATGTATGTCTGTTTAATTATTTTATCATTGTAAAGGTACCCACATAATAGTGATTTAAGGTGTGCTCATAGTAAAACAATTTTAATTTATAATGCAAAATATGAGTGCTTACAAATTGAGAATTCGATGAGGAAATTGTTTTTTTTTTTTAATTTATATATCGAGATACCTAGTGCGTCTGTGATTGTATTATACAGGGTGGCCAGAACAATGACGTCAAAAAGAAAAAACTAGGTCCCTCGTATCGTGGGGTATCCGAATCACCCCCATGTATGTTCCGCGACTTTTCATAGTTTTCTAGTTAGATTTTTATTTCTGAATTTTTGAGAATTTTCGACCTGAGCAACTTACAATTTAAATAAAAAAAAGTTGAAGACTTTTTCGAGTTTTTTTTTGCAACTGAATCTTCATAAGTTGTTCTTTAATGCATAAAATAATTAGCTTCGTAAATTTGATAAAAGTTATGAAAATGTTAGTCCAAAGTGAAAAATTTACGTTCGGTGAATTATGAGTTATGACTTAACTTTTCAACATTAAATTGCAAATCTAAACGGGTCACTTAATGGTTTCTTAGTAAGCCTTAAAATTGCGCGAGACTCTCAGCTTTCATAATTATTAAAAAAAGTAGGGCTTAATAGGCTACTTTGGCTAAAATCGGCCTTCAAAGACAGCGAGGTGGAAAATTCTTTATATTAACCACCTGATTAAAAAAATGTTTTTGGCCATTTTATCATTCCTACCTTTTTCTGTCTTGAGCTACTGTGGTCCAGTCTCCCAAGTATGCGTCGAGTTCGTCTCTCACAGACGCACCAGGTATCTCGAAATATAAATTTAAAAAATACAATTTCCTCATCGAATAATAAATATACAAAATAAAAATATTATACGTATGTTAGTTTGTAAGGATATCTATGGGCCGTAGAATAAGTTATTTACGATCTCATTACTTTTCTATTGTTGCCTGATAATAAATATTTTTAATTTCATATTTTTTTTTTAACAGAATACATAACAATTGCTGTTCATGGGAGTAGTAAACCCACTTTTATGACGGCGTCGCGTCGTATGACGCATGACGCATCCCTGTCATAGCGAGGATTCATGGTGTCCTATGTGTTATCAATGTTAAGTAAGAAAAACTTACTTGCTAAGAAAATATAACTGTTTTTTGTGCTATTCTTTTATATTTTATACTCATCTAATTTGGCTGTAGTATAAAGTATATTGATTATGTTTATTGATCTAAGCCGGCAGATGCTTTATTATCTCCTAGCTGCACTCCGCGGTTTCACCCGCGTAGTTCTCGTTCCCGTGGGAATACGGGGATAAAATATACCCTATGTCACTCAGGGATAATAATGTAGTATTCTAATGGTGAGAGAATTTTGAAAATTGATCTATTTTTGGAGTTTATTATTAAACATACAAAAGGCGCGCGGTCGCTGTGCCGCATGTGGGACCCACTCGGTGGCTACCTTTGCCCACATTTCTTCCGTAACAAGAAAAAGTCTAAACAAAATCTAAACGTCTAAATTGAGGAGCCACTTTTGCATTAAATATAACTAGTGATATATTTTGCTGCTAAATCTAGAGTTCGTGCTGCAAAATCAGCTACATTGCTGCTAAATGATACAAAATTTTCAAAAATATTCATCTATTAACGAGTTCCAGGTGGCTCCTCAATTCAGACGTTTAGATTGAGGAGCCACTTTGCATTAAATATAACTAGTGATATATTTTGCTGCTAAATCTAGAATTCGTGCTGCAAAATCAGCTACATTGCTGCTAAATGATACAAAATTTTCAAAAATATTCATCTATTAACGAGTTCCAAGTGGCTCCTCAATTCAAAAGTTTAGATTGAGGAGCCACTTTGCATTAAATATAACTAGTGATATATTTTGCTGCTAAATCTAGAATTCGTGCTGCAAAATCAGCTACATTGCTGCTAAATAATGGTGAGATCAGATTTTAAAAATCTGATGTGGCTCCTCAATCCTTACGGACATTAGTAAAGTTTATGATACTTAAACTAACGTCCATATAAAATATACACCTTATAGTCACACGTGTGGTCGTCATGTCAATGCAGTCTTTCAAGATTCCAATAGTTCCGATGAATAATGTGCAGTTATCCTGCCATGTACCTACTTGGAGCACAATAAATAATGCTGCACACAGCACCATCTAGCTCCGAAGTAGCCAGACCTTGCGTTACACTCGGTGACGTAAGGTATGGCACACTTGACTCGGTGTGCCATACCTTGCGTCTCGCCCCGCACCTACGCGCGTGGGTGCATTTTTCTCCGCACCTACGCGCGTAATCTGCATGAACGCGCATAGATGCATTTTCGGTGTGTTGGGCTGTGCGTCTTTTCTATACAAACGGAGATACTTACAAGCAACGTTAGAAGACGCATTCACTCAACAAGCAGCACATGATTGATAGAATACTTAAATACTTATTTTTGTAAATCAATATAATATAAAACTCTTCCGTTACTGACTGAATGACTGACAGACAACGCACACCCTTAACCACTGGACCTAGTGACTTGAAATTTGGCACACATATAGGTACCTTGAGTATCCTAATGGTGCACTAAGGAGGGATTTTTCGAAATTCCCACAGGAACGGGAACTACGCGGGTGAAACTGTGGGGTGCGGCTAGTACATTATAATTATAACATACAAAGTAAGTAATGCTGGACAATTCACACAGAATCATCTAGCCCCAAGCTAAGCAGAGCTTGTGTTATGGGTACTAGATGACTTAATTACATTATACTACCTCTTTTTTTTATTATATATAGAAAAACACCCTAAACAAATATCTGCAGATCGTACAGACGTTTGTCCCGAGGCGGGAATCGAACCCGCAACCTCTTGCGTCGCAGGCGGACCTTTGCCCGCTGCGCCACAGAGCTCGTCAAATACGTAAATAATTAACACCCAGAGGCAAGTATTTGCACGTAAAAGCATTTTGTCGCCCGGCGGTGATCTAACCCGCAACTTTCTGCGTGTCAGCCGGCCACTACGCGACGTAGGTCGTCAAAAAATGCGTAAATATCTACTTTTATCTTGCCTAGCCGCAGATCATCTAACTTTGTAGGGTCTCAGTCCACGAAAAGACTCTGTTTTATTTATCTACAGACGCACGCCGCGGCTTTTTAAAATATTTAGACATTTCGTTCACAGACAAAGATTTTAATCTCACTAATATTATAAAGCCTAAAGTTTGTTTGTATGGAGGTTTGTTACCTCTTCACGCTAAGGCGGTTATCACACTGCCACGCACCACGCTGCATGCATGTTGCGTGTCGACGCACCTACGTGCGGGTTTTTCACGCAATCAAGCGCGTAGTTGCGTTTTGTGGATTCACGGCCGTCTCCACGAGCGAGGGAATCGCGGCGATGTTATCGTCCGTGCCACGTATTTCTATATCACTCTCTTAGAGGCCGTCTCCACGAGCGAGAGACTCGCCGCAATTTCCTCGCTCGTGGAGACGGTCCCTAAAGGCAGGATTATTATAACATTAACTGACTCCGAATTCGGGACAAGTCAGCGTTAACCCGAAAAAAACCCAATGTAAATTGATTTGAAGTCAGTACCTACAGCGGTATGAAGTCAGCGCTGACTTGTATATTCGAATACACCTACGATTTTGAAGTCAGTCGGCGCTAGCGCGTACCTACCTAATAATCTTAGACGAGATAAAACTCTAAGGTATAGATGAAGCTAGCACGGTAACAGTAGTTCTGTTATTAATTGTCCTTACCAAAACTAAACTAACACCAACGCGATCTGCGCAAAACCGTCTAAATTATTTAGACGGTTTTTTCTTTAGAATAAATCGCCTGATTACAAGATATCGGCATGAAAGTCGTCAACATCATTTAACTAATTGAGAACTGAGGCCACGTTAGGAAATCTGCTTGTGTTACCTTTACCTACACAGATTTCCTCCTTGCCGTTAGAGTGATTGTTATTATAATTAGTACTGTCGTCGTTTTCTGTGTGTAACGTTTGTTCTGCCTGCTTTTGCTCTTGCATACTTAAGACTGTCATGTCATGCATGATACTTACAAGAAGGTAGGTACTTTATTTGTACGAAACATAGGTTACAGTAATGGTCTTAACGGTAAATAAAAATAGGTTCAGCTATGTCTCGCCGTAGATAGGCATACAAATATTAAAGGTACATAGAAATAAAAATATATAACATGCTAGGTAATTATTAAACCTAAATCTATATATATAAAATTCAAAGTCCTGACTGACTGATATATCAACGCACAGCCTAAAACTGGACCTAGACTTGTTTGGCACACATATACCCACCTCGAGTATATGTTTGCCAAATTACATGTCCCACGAGATAGGGAATAAATGGGATTTATATTTTCGAATCAAAGTGGCTCTGCGTGAAAAAGGGGATTTCCACGCGGACGAAGTCGCGGGCAAAAGCTAGTTGTTCATGCAATTAAAAATTTCAATAATTAATTAATTAACTAATATTTTATGTATCATGTACCTATGCAATAATTTATTTTAGAGAAGAATAGGTACCGATTGCAGATTTTGATTTATGAAACATCCTGAGCATTCATAATCTACCTATAGTAGAGATACAGGTGTATTAAAAATATTTGTACAAATCCGAAGGGGATAAATTAAATAATAATTTTTAATGAAAATCGACGAATCCTGGAATGTTGTAAAATTAATGTTGTTCCTTGGGGTATATTTATTATACTAGGTACACCCTGTATACATATGCGTTCATTCACTAAGAGATAACTATTCTGTGCTAAGAGCGACTTATGTCGCTTTAGTTGTATGTATCCATATTATGACTGTGTCATTGGTACCTACACACGGTGAATATTCTCGAATGAAATGTTTTTCGACTTAATACAATGTTGATCTGGGTGTGCGTTATGTACTCGTAGGTGTATGTTATGTAATCTAACTTAGTTGAATTTTAGAAAGCGCGCGTAAAGAATATTTGTTATAAGTGTCACATGTATTGGACTTATATGATTATAGGAAGTACCTACTAGGTAGGCTAACTACTAAAACACAAGGTTATCGCTAATTAATTAAATAAATACTATAAAGCTTGAAACAATGCTAAATTCAAAGCTTGAATGAGTATTTAGAAATAAGTAGAAACTAATATAAAAAAACAGATTTTTTTGTAAATATTATGAAGATTAAGAATATAAGAAGAGCAATGTTTGTATTATAAATACTGTGGCTATTTATAAGGTTCTTCAGTTATTAAAGACTTTTTAAAAATTGATGTTTGTATTCTCAGTATCATTTTGTTCCTAAACCCGTATTCAGTAAGGGTGTGTACTAGTGTAACTTCCTGGCAACGCCAGAAACCCCATTTGAATGCAAGATATTGCAAAAAAATTACGTTATATGTACTCAATTAATACATAATTAGAATAATTTGTACTAGTCAGGTTACTGAGAAATTTTACAAATAAGGTAATAAATAAGCTATGCAAACTGAAATTAAAATATGTGATCACAATGTGTCTTTGTAATTTGGTTTTACTTTCCACTTTCTTCTTCTTTTTTTATTTTTATGATGATGATAGAATAAGAAATAAGCGTACATTTTTTTAAAACTAAATTAATTAATTATTAAATCACCTAAATTTTTTTAGCCCAGCAGCGCCACCTTATTTGGTAAATTTATCAGTAACTGACTAGTAGAAATTATTCTAAGTAGGTACTAATTGAGTAGGTAGGTACATAAAACGTAAATTTAGTTGCAATATCACGCAATATCTTGTCTTCAAATCGGGGCTGTGTGTGTCACTGCCAGGAAGGACCACACCATGACCATAGAACACAGAGAAGACTAGAACTGTGCTAGAACCCGCAAGTGCACCTACCTTTGTGGATCGTCCCATACGTGGCACATGTAAGTAGATCCACAAGCCTTCAGCCTATTGGTAAATGCATTTACCAATAGGCTGAAGCCTAGGGCGGCAATTTTAGACTATTTTTTTTTATAACAAACAAAAATAAATCATAAAACAGAGGAGAACGAGTCTCGGATATTTAACAAAATATTCATAATCATACTTACCTACCTACTAATAACGGAAAAAGACTGATGTCATACCGACCCGAGGACGGGATCATAGAGTAAGTAAAACATCATAAATTTGCAATTTAATTGTTCTCAAATTTCTTGGTCAGCAAGGGGAGGAAAAAGTAAGCCTACGGTCGGCAAAATTCTAATTCTGCCACTGTACATGGCCCTTCTTAGGCGGTTGCCTAAAGTGGTCAATAAGCTGTAACATTAACTAGCGATTGAAACTGCGATTATTTACACCACTTGAGTGCTGCCAATCTTCCGGAGGTAACATAAGAATCGTAATAAGTTTCTTAATTCAAGACTGCCTTTCCTGTCGGCGGCTGCGAGGACCTCATCAGCGCTTATCCTGGGGGGACCCTGACCTACCTAGCTTCACACGTGCAGGAGGCTGGCGGACGGGATAGTTATTCAGGAGAGTGCGGTACTACTGATCAAAAAGCCGTTAATCGTATCATTTGACCAGGCCCGACCTTCGGCTACTTACTTCAATTTAAGTATTCTTGTTAAACTTACACTTTCTTTTATTAAAGATAAAGATAATTTATTTGCGAAAACATGTGTAAATAAGTTGACAATTTATGATATAAGACACAACATGCTTGACCAGTATTTATTTCTAATTTATTCGTCTATCCCTACTGGGATAGGTGACGCCTTTTCTTAAATGTTTAAAACTTTAATATTTCGCAAACGGAACCCTAAATCGAAAAATCGTAGGGTGATGGAACCAGTAAGTGACACTTTAAGGCATATGTGTAATTTGATTTCAAATAAATTTTTCTAAAACAAAGATACCTATTAAAACAGTTTTTAGTTTATACTGCAGGTATTATTATTGAGAAAGGTATGGCTGTCGTAAGTTATTAAGAAAAGCTACATGATGGACATTACAAGGTAAAAACCAAAATTACTCAAAATCTCCAGTGATGAACACCAAAAATCCATTAATGAACCCTCATTAAATGACACTCCCCAATTATGAACATCCAGTATTTGATACTTACCCAGTAAAGAACACCTAGTAATTGACACAAATCTTGATTTAGGTTTGCCAATTACAGAATTATAAGCGCTTACCTAATAATATAGAAATAAATATAAATATACGAAAAAAGGAAAGACATAATATAATTGATGAAAACACTGTTTTATACTACTTGGTGCTACTGCTGGTACACATAAATTTGTACCAGCGATCAGAACTCAGTGCATATTTTATTATTTGTAAATAAAGGGTAAATATTTATCAATTTCTTGTACTTTGAAGAAGCCTCTTTTAATACAAATAGGCTCGTTTATTTTTTTAATCTCATTTTCAGTCCTATAACATATTGTATAAGTAGTATCAGGCCATTTAAAAGATCTTCCTGCAGAAAACACCATCGTTCTCACTTCATATTGGTGTCCTTCTACATTTTCTACTTTTCCTGGAAAATGCTCACCTTCATACTTCACTATAACGTAACTTCCTGTAATAATACTTCTATATTCATTTGGTGCCATCTAGAACAAAATCAGTGAAAACCAGTTGATGACACTTTTTTTACCCATTGATCGACACATTGTTCTTTACTGGTATTCGTGTTTCAATCGGTGTATTTCAACTATATACTTAACTAGCAAAATATTTAGAGCTAAGTTTGCTTAGCAACCAAAAAAGTCAGCAAATGCATAAGTATGAACAGCTGTCGGTTATTGGAGTAACTCACTTTCGCAGTACCAGTAATGAACATTCTGTCTAAAATAAACAAAATGGTGCCCCGATGCAAGACTGATTATAAAATTATATCTAAATTCATTAAACTTTAGAAAAAATCAAACAAAATACATTAATATTTATTAATAACGAAACTGTAAGCAAAAACGTGTACTCACTTTCTTATCGATTCGGATAAAAAAAATATGCAATTATTTTTGATGGCCCGGGGCGGCACTTTCACTCCTCCATGATATTGCAACAAAATGTCAGATTATCCTGACGCATTAAAAAAATGACAGTCGGGAGTGAGTTGTCTGTGATTTAGTGTATTCATGTGGTAAAATTAATTGCTAAGGCTTACTCTAGACAAACAAAAAAAAAGTGTCGATCACTGGCGCTTGTCGAATACTGGTTCCATCACCCTAGGTAATCCCTAGTTTTAAAATGCCTATTCAACGATACCCCACGATGGGAAAATCAAGAAAAAAAGTGCATCCCCACTGTATGTCTCCCCTAGGGGATAAATTAGGGGAGCCTGTAGACCTGCACCCCCCAAATTAATATTTTTTTTTGCAGCGTTATCTCGGCGTACTTATATGTCCATGCAAAATAACAGCTTTCTAGGACCTAAGGCTCGAGCAGACCGGATGCGTATGCGTAGACGTAAGCGTAGACGTGCACGTACCACTGAGTTGTAATGTATGGAACTGTATGAGACAGGACACACCGCTTGCGTAACGTAGACGTGCGCGTCATATGTCAGTTCCATACATAACAACTCAGTGGTACGTGCACGTCTACGCATACGCATCCGGTCTGCTCGAGCCTTTATAGTCTCTTCGCAAAGCCGGTGACGGACGGACAGACAGACGAAGCCAGGCTATAAGGCTTTCTGGTTTTACTACGAAACCTTAAAAACTAATTTTGGACAGCAAAGTATGAAATAACCAGTAATACTATACAAAAATAGTTTTGTGGGACTAATCTAGCTTTAAGTAATTTTTTGTTAGTTTTGTAAATAAATAATAACAAACACATTTTCGTAAAAAATCTTTTTATTTCATTAACATTTAACTTCTGCGCTGTAAGTACAATTAACTGTCTTCAATTAATAATAACTAAAATCAAAATATGCTCCTATCACTTCGATCTAACTATTATTTTTTCCCTTCTTTTTGTTACAGAGATATGTTTTACATGAAAATATAAAAATAGTTTAGGGGATACATCAGACCTTCACCAAAATCTGATGAAGGTCTGTGCTGTCTTCCCTAGGGGAGATATCAGGAAAATATATGTCTCCCTAGACAGGAGAAACATGGCAACAGACTTATGGATGTTTAGCGTACGCACGTACGTTATAAAGCAGGGATTCCCAAACTAGGAGGCGCGCCCTCCTAGGGGGGCGTAAGACAATTTTGCAGGGGGCGCGATCCATAACCCGTCCCCACAAAGCTGGCGCACCAGCTCGCCCTCCGCTCAGCCCGCGCAATCGTCCGTCTTGTCCCTGGTTACAAATACACACTCCCGCACTAGTGCATAGATAACTTTACGTTACACGAGGCACGTGTCGTCGTGTGGGTTTGGGTATGCATGTTGCACTAACAGCCTGGTTCCCCCTGCATGTGCATAATTAGCGGGCGGGAGGGCGGTGCATATGCATCTCAGCATTAGAGGAATTAAAACTAGATATTTTTCATTGTACCTCTAGTTTATTGTCATATGTATTTCCGCAAAGTAACGCCTGATTATATTAATTATTTTACGTTACAAATTCCTTGCTGGTTAGGTTGATAAAACTGTAAATGATGTTAATTGGCTGTTCTTAGAGGTTTTATCATTAGGTCCGTCAAAAGAAGTACTGTAGCGGGCTTGAACTTTTTGTTTCTTCTGCGGAGGGGGGCGTGTTACAAAATAGTTTGGGAACCCCTGTTATAAAGGGTACGTAGGTATTATTCCAACGAAAGGAAAAGTACTTTAGTGTCCTGTGTTATGTTACTTATGTTCCCGTGTTAACCATGCCGATATGCTTGTGTGTGTCTACCTTTAATTAATCAACAGAACACCAGATAACCTCAGGCCACATTATGTTATTAAAAACTAAATTTTCCAATGTATAGGAAGAAATCTCATACTCTTACAATGATTAAAATCACAAAAAAACTCCTCGTATTTTTATTTACAAAATGAATAACATAGCTTCGTAGGTATTTTTACGTACATAATCAATTGTCTTTTAATACAGTATAATCAAATAAATAGTTCATAGAAAGCGACAGTTATACCACTTAAGTTTTTCATGCGTTTAATCCTTCGTTACCAGTCTCCTCTCTAGCCCGTGGAAACAGTTAGAATCTGCAAGGGATACCAATTGATTGCTTAAAACGGTTAAGCAAAGTAAATTTTATATTCTAAACTAAATAAAATATTTTTGGTTCCACTTGCTATTTTATTTACGCCTGTACTTCTGTCGAGTAGCCAATATGTCGAATCCAAGAACCTGCCCAATTCACGATCTGTCGTGTAGCGAATCTGCCGAATTACGAATCTGTCCAACACCGAACAAAGGCCTTGGAAGATGGGCAGCAGCGTCTTTCCGTGTATCGGCATCCCGTACCGCGCCCGCCAAGCGAGTATGATCACTACTTGTAGATCCATTATAATTAAACTTTTTAAATACCTATATTTGCAATTTTTTTGCCGTTATTTTTTGATTACGTTAAAAATAAAAATACGTGCTTAAAAACAATTTAATTTAGTCATCTAGCATGTTTACTAAAGTAACTTAATATAAATCTAATCTTAACAGCCTGCTGGGTCCCACTGCTGGGCAAAGGCCTCCCTCCCCTTCGACTTATCCAGGTCTAGGGCTATAAATAAAATTAACTAGCTGACCCGGTGCCCACTTCGTTGGGCGGTAATTTATAGCCCATGACACTCACAAATACTGGGGCTTACTATTAGTAAAAGAACTTTGAAAATCGGTTCAGTAGATCCAGAGATTACCGCCTACAACCTCACAAACTTGTACCTCTTTGTAATATTAGTATACCTCTAGATAATAAATAATTTTTATTGATTCTTAATTAGTATAAATCATCTAGATGTTAGATGCTACACTAATCATCCATCACGATAATATTATAACATCACCTAGTAAGGCCTTTCACATCAACGAATTCATCTAATAATATGCCAGACGCTATAGCGTCTGATACTGTTTAATCCTGAATAAGTCCTGCGGGGAGACAACAGTACTAAAAACATTATTGAAATATGGGATTATCGGGTATTTATCGCGTAAATACCTTTATTTTATTCCTGGTCGTAGTGTGTTGGACCGCAGCAAAGCGAAGGCATCTTTTCAGACTACCCTCATTTGGTCTTTATAATTATAAATTTGAGATTTAAGGCCGGTTCACACTGGGACTGCACACCACACTAACTGTATCAGCACACTTTGGTTTATTGACATTTGCTGCGGTTAACTCCAGCACGCCAGTCTCCCCGCGACCACGACCAGGTGGTGCAATCCGGTCGAAACGTCGGGATTAAAATAAAGGTAATTACGCGATAAATACCCGGTAATCCAAAATAGTAATAATGTGTTGTGATCGCGAAAGTTTAAAAGAGACATAGACAAACATCCAGAAAACCCTAAACAAATATCTCAGATTTGATTTGCAGACATTTGTCCAGAGGCGGGAATCGGACCTGCAACCTCTCGCGTCGCAGGCGGACCGTCGCCCGCTGCGCCACAGAGGTCGCCAGATGCTGTATGCTCTCCTCGAATTTCCCTTTAGCTAGCATCTCTATATATCAGTCTTCAGGTTGGCAATATCAGATGACTACTACTGAGCAAGCCAAATACATCTACATAGGCACTGCAGCGTCCAGTACAGCATGATTACCAGTTGCTGACGCTGTATAAAACATCTATAATAGATGCAAAGGCCTTACTACAGACTACTGAGCATTGATTTTGATATAACTGATGACAATTTACATAACAAGCGCTCACTATTCCACAAAGAACAAATCTGTATAATGATCCTTCTTTAATATGTTTACATTTGGTATCGCTTCTTCTTTGACTATAAAACAGTATGTAGACTTTATGCTACTGAAACAGTGAGATTTTTTTTTCGCTTCTTAAGGTATAATTCCACCAGAGTGCGGCACCAAATGTTTGAATGTCATTTTGGTATGTACACCTAATAATAAATTTTAAATGACATTCAAACATTTGTGCTGGCACACTGGTGGATTTATACCTTTACAATCACTTGGAAAAAAATTCAGAAGCAATCAAATTCAATGAGCCATTTTCAATAAAAAAAATATTCTACTAAACCTAACAGATGGAGCTGGCAAGCAGAGAAAGCAAGTTTTTGATTAATCACAATTGCTGTCATTGTCAAATTGTGCTTCCTACCAGTCTGCTATGAGTTGTCACTGTCAGATCGCCCGCCGTTACTACAGTAGTAATAGTACTTTACACAAAAAATGGCCGCCAACATGGCCAGCCAAATATCATAAGAATTTATAAACATGACACTGGCGGAATTGTGTGAAACCAAACACAAAAATCCATAAAATAAAAAGAAAAGACAAGTACGTTACTCTGACATCTGTCAGATTTGTAACTCATGCTACCAAATTCTAAGCAAATGAAGCCCAAACAACAGTCGCTGTAGTATAGTTTACTGCGTACTTTAGTACCAAATTATCCGCTAGAGGCGCTGTACAAGTTTCCATACATTTTTCAACTACATTCGCTAGCGAGTATACATTTCGAAAACTCATGGTAGCCCTACAGTAAAAGAAAACTTACGCCATCTTTAGGGTTCGAGGAAACAATTTTTTTTAGTTTTAACATTTTAACGTCCACCTACAAGATGGGCAGACGACTTGGTGAGAACTGCTGGTCGACGTTGGATGCAGACGGCTTCCAACCGCAGTACTTGGAGATCAATGAGGGAGGCCTTTGTCCAGCAGTGGACGTCCTACGGCTGATATGATGATGATGACATTTTAATGAATACCCCTCATTATCCAATTCAAAAGTGTGTTGTTTCCCTTTTGTAAATTGTCATTTCGAAGAAGCTTTCCTGCTATAATTAATGAACACTCATCGACTTAATCTTCCATATCTGCCAGTATAACCTCATACTGATTGCCATCCTCGTAAAATACTTGTTCGGTGACTTCATACTCTCGCTTGTCATCGATGCCCTCGACTGCAGAGACGCCCACCTCAAACTCCCCCCTCGCCAGCATGTCTATGTCAGTCTTCAGGTTGTCAATATCCGTTTTCAGAGGTCCGAGGACATACGACTCCAGTCCGTTCTTCAAGACTTCCACGCTGTCGACTTGAGCTGGTATCTGTGATGTGAAAAGAATATTTATTTCAAAACTTGCACATTACAATCAAGTACAAAACTACCACTTTACATAGCCTTCATCGATTATTCGAAAGCCTTTGACAGTCTTGAGCGCTCAGCCATTTTCGCAGCACTTAGAAAACAAGATATTACCAACCACTTACATCCAACTTTTAGAAGAGATTTACCTAAACAGCACTGCAGCCCTTAAATTAGATTCTACCGGACAGTCTTTCCAAATACAACGAGGTGTTAAACAGGGTGATCCGCTGTCCCCAAAACTTTTCACAGCCGCTTTAGAAGAGTTTTTTACATCTCTAACACCTAGGAGGTTGGAAAACGGGATCTTCGTCGGTGATAAGAGATTGAATAATCTCCGATTTGTCGACGATATAGTTCTCTTCTCCACATCAGCAACTGAACTCGGCACAATGTTGGACGAACTTAACACGGCAAGCCTCAAAGTTGGTCTTTGCATGAACAGATCGAAAACCAAGATAATGACCAACGCCATAGAATGCAGGTCCCTGAGTACTTATATTTAGACCAATTAGTATCCTTCCAGAGCAGACAAGATGTTGAAATAACAAGACGAACTGAAAACGCCTGGAAGGGCTATTGGTCATCATCTAATGAAAGGCGATCTGCCACTGACACTCAAAAGAAAACTCATGGACATGTGCATTTTGCCAATCCTCACCTGTGGCGCACAGACCTGGTCATTAACTGCTTTGCAAAAGAGCAGACTTGGGGTTTGCCAGCGAGCGATGGAGCGCAGTATCCTAGGAGTCAAATTGTCAGACCGGACAAAAAATAGTGAACTGCGCTCCAAAACGCAGATCGCAGACGTCGCCCAAAAATTGGGCCAATTGAAGTGGGATTGGGCGGGTCACGTCTGCCGCAGGCCGGATAAGTCATGGGCTATATCCACTACCGAATGGATCCCACAAGGCGGCGGACCGAGACGTCGATGGAGAGACGAACTCGACGCACATGGAAGACTGGACCACAGTAGCTCAAAACAGAGAAAAGTGGAAGGAAGGAAGGAAGCCAGTCTCACTCCATACTCCGAAGATATCCGAAAAATAAACTCTGAAAAAGAGCACCAAAAAATTTGGGACCGCAGATCAGACTGCAAGCACACAAAACAAATGCTCCCAGGGAAAAACAGAAAGATAACCAATACTTTGCTTAAGATGACAAGACAAGACCTACGGATGATGGTGGGCGTCATCACAGGACACTGTGATCTCAATCACCATCTTCTCAAGACGGGTGCCACAGACAGTGGACTATGTCGCGGGTGTCTTGAAGAGGAAGAAACCGTGGAGCACGTGCTACTGCACTGTGGTGCGACAAGACAGACTAGAATAGAGACAGGACTGCAGGAGCTCATGGAGTCATGCCCTTCTTCTTCCACAACATTTCCCTTCGGGGATGCTCATGGAATGCTGCCGGCGATCCCGAGTCCTTCTCCGGTATTTCAAGGAGTCGGGCTGGTTAGGTTAGGGTCGAGGCAGCACCTCGGGGACAATGTACAATACACCCCAATGCGGGACGTCAGTGCAGATCTGGTAACCCCCTCCTAGAATTAGAAGGAAGGGAGGCCTTTGCCCTGCAGTGGGACAGTACAGGCTCTTAATAATAATATAATAATAGATTTTATTCTTATGGCATGAGGGGATTGTTGTCATACTTACCACGCTCGACAGCTGGGTTGGAGGTGCTCGTCTTTCACATACAGTTAACAACTTGAAGACCGCTTTACCAGGTACCAGGCTACCTTTGGCGACGAGCGTACCTTCTTCCTCCAGTCTTTCACATACAGTTAACAACTTGGAAGACCGCTTTACCAGGTACCAGGCTACCTTTGGCGACGAGCGTACCTTCTTCCTCCAGTCTTTCACATACAGTTAACAACTTGGAAGACCGCTTTATCAGGTACCAGGTTACCTTTGGCGACGAGCGTACCTTCTTCCTCCAGTCTTTCACATACAGTTAACAACTTGAAGACCGCTTTACCAGGTACCAGGCTACCTTTGGTGACGAGCGTACCTTCTTCCTCGGGTTGGGAGCCAGCTTCTTGTTCAGCTGGCGTTCCGCCTCCTTCTTCTTGCGGTTCTTCGACTTGTACGGCGTCGGCTGCTTGAGGTGCACCGTGGTCACGTGCAGCTTCATGGAGTTGGACTGGGTGAAGGTCTTCGCGCACATCGGGCACTGGTACGGCTTCACGCCTGTGTGTACCTGGTAGGGGGAGACAAATACGTTTCCAGGTAAAGATCATTTGTATGCACAAACAAACACGTGCTAGGTAAGGTGACAAGATTTTCGCTGTCAAATAATTCGTTTATACTTGTATTTTCTTTAATGTAATTCCCGCTGTGGGGTGCCGGCAGTAGAATGTTACCCCTCCTCTCATGCCCATGGATGCAGTAAGAGTCTGCTAAGGGATACCTCCGGAAGATGGGCAGCAGCGTCTATCCGTGTATCAACATCCCATACTGCGCTCACCAACCCGCCTGCCAAGCGTGGTGAGTATGGCAACTACCCCTCATGGAGATCCGTGAGGGAGGCCTGTGTAGATAAACCTAACATATGATTTGAAACACTATTAACAAACATGTAATAATTCCGGTAATAAATAAATAACAAGACTTACCCGGTCGTGCCGCAGCAGGGCTGCCTTGTTGCTGAAGGCCTTGGGGCAGTGCGGGCAGCCGTATGGCCGCTCGCCCGTGTGCGTGCGCACGTGGATCTGTAACAAGAGTTACCCGGTCGTGCCGCAGCAGGGCTGCCTTGTTGCTGAAGGCCTTGGGGCAGTGCGGGCAGCCGTATGGCCGCTCGCCCGTGTGCGTGCGCACGTGGATCTGTAACAAGACTTACCCGGTCGTGCCGCAGCAGGGCTGCCTTGTTGCTGAAGGCCTTGGGGCAGTGCGGGCAGCCGTATGGCCGCTCGCCCGTGTGCGTGCGCACGTGGATCTGTAACAAGACTTACCCGGTCGTGCCGCAGCAGGGCTGCCTTGTTGCTGAAGGCCTTGGGGCAGTGCGGGCAGCCGTATGGCCGCTCGCCCGTGTGCGTGCGCACGTGGATCTGTAACAAGACTTACCCGGTCGTGCCGCAGCAGGGCTGCCTTGTTGCTGAAGGCCTTGGGGCAGTGCGGGCAGCCGTATGGCCGCTCGCCCGTGTGCGTGCGCACGTGGATCTGTAACAAGACTTACCCGGTCGTGCCGCAGCAGGGCTGCCTTGTTGCTGAAGGCCTTGGGGCAGTGCGGGCAGCCGTATGGCCGCTCGCCCGTGTGCGTGCGCACGTGGATCTGTAACAAGCAACTTTAAAGTCAATTTAACTTGTTAAGCTTTCGCGATTTGTTAACATATTTTTTAGTTTTAAAATTACAGGATTTTATCGCGTACCTTTCTTATTATAAAATAATAAAATAGGTTTTTTTTTTATGTTAGATAGGTTAGCTCTTGATTTCATCCTTGCTATCGCAAGAATGAGATCGACGATGGAGCGAGCTTCCCTAGATTTTTTATTATTTATAAACTAATAAAAAAGGTACGCGATAAAATCCTGTAATTTTAAAACTAAAAAATATTTAAAGTCAATTTTTAATGTTTTTTTTTTTGTTTAAAGATATAAAGAATCGTTTATTTTGTCACATTTGCACAATCAAATAAAAGACATCAATTCGGTTTTAAAACTAGTGATAAAATAGTCACTACTCAGCATGTGATGTGGCAGAACGAGTCGAGTTTATATTATATATAAATATACTAGCTTTTGCCCGCGACTTCGTCCGCGTGGAAGTCATAAAACGTAAAATCCCCTTTTTCACGCAGAGCCAGAGATTTTTTAACCTGTGATTTGTTTTAAATAATTAATATCTCCTTAAGTATGGATTTTTGGACTATATGTTACATAATTTTATATACTCGAATTAGGCTATAGAATCGTTGGCTTAAATATTTCGGGTTATTAACAAGCACGGTGTATAATTTCTGTATTCTACTTACATTTGTCATTTGACACACACAAACACACGCACTCACTTTTTGTTTTGTGTGCATTTTCTATTTTCGTTACATTATAAATTTATTTATAAAGAGCGGTTTCTCCTAATACAAGCAAATATTTGCTTACAAAGGGACTCCAAACCTTTTATAAGCACTCCATGTAACTGAAAGTAAATATTTTTTCATTTTCATCCCACTTCAATTGGCCCGATTTTTGGGCGACGTCTGCGATCTGTGTTTTCGAGCGCAGTTCACTATTTTTTATTGGGCGGGTCACATCTGCCGCAGGCCGGATAAGTCATGGGCTAAATCCACTACCGAATGGATCCCGCAAGACAGGAAACGAGCTCGCGGCAGACCGAGACGTCGATGGAAAGACGAACTCGACGCACACTTGGAAGACTGGACCACAGTAGCTCAAGACAGAGAAAGGTGGAAGTAAGGAAGGGAGGCCTTTGCCCTGCAGTGGGACAGTACAGGCTCTTAATAATAATAATCTTTAATAAATATAAATATTGATATCACACACAATACAATATGTTATTAATTGTAAGATTAAAATAATTAATTTAACTTTACCCCATAACCCATTTTACCCCAACCTGCTTTTATAGACAATTCTATTTGGCAACTTAAATACATTGCAACATTATTTATGAATGGATAGCGATGATCGTGAGTGCTGTTGAACTAATCTGTTTTTTTTTGTTTTATATTTCGCTTTAGTTTGTTAGCAAGTAATATTATAATTCTATGTCTATGTGTTAACCGTTTCTAGCTGTGGAGACCTTTAAATACCTTCATAAACTGTTTTAACTTGGTACTATTTAAGAATTATTGTGCCGATGGTCTTCCTAATATAAATAAATAAATAAAAAAACAATAATAATAATAATTTCATTTTCATAATCGAGCGTGTAGCATTCGAGATTTGCAATTACCTGCAGGAAGAGTGGCATGGTGAACGCCTTGGGGCAGATCGTGCACTGGTAGGGCCGCTCGCCTGTGTGCGTGCGCTGGTGGTAGCGAAGCGCTGCGTGCGACTGAAACGACACAGGAATTAAAAATAAATAAATAATAAATTAATTACAACTACATAGGGAGGAGAAACCATAGACTACTAGCCAATCCCACCTGCCGAACCGTTGCGCGCGCCAACTCTCCGCTTCCTCGCACCCTCAATGCCCTCAACAGGCTTGTCGCTGCCAACCCCGACATAGACATCTTTGTTGATGAATGGAAGGATTTCATTGTTGAATGCATGAGATTTTGTGAAACCGATGGATGACTGACATTTAAATTTGATATTTTTAAATTATTATTTGACATTAGTAACTTATTTTTATTATTTTATATTGTAATTTGACATTTAAAGATATTTTTATTTCATTTAATGGTTTATTTTGTTAATAATAAGTAGACATTATTATTTTGACTATTATTTTGTAATGAACTGTAATTTGTTAATTTTAATTTATTATTAGTGGATAAAGTTTGAAGAATTAATTAGTGTAAGTGGTCATTATGCGACCGTTCTGGTTAAATAAATAAATAAAATAAATAAATAAAACAAAATCATGTACTATTGCCGTGGGGTGCCGGCTGTAGAATGTTACCCCTCCTCTCCTACCCGTGGATGCAGTAAGAGCCTGCTAAGGGACACCTCCGGAAGATGGGCAGCAGCGTGGAAACACGCTGCTGCTCATCTTCCGGAGGTGATATCATGGTGATATCATCAACGTGATATATGGCAAGCGTAGAGCCTGCTACGGGACACCTGCGGAAGATGGGCAGCAGCGTGGAAACACGCTGCTGCTCATCTTCCGGAGGTGATATCATGGTGATATCATCAACGTGATATATGGCAAGCGTAGAGCCTGCTACGGGACACCTCCGGAAGATGGGCAGCAGCGTGGAAACACGCTGCTGCTCATCTTCCGGAGGTGATATCATGGTGATATCATCAACGTGATATATGGCAAGCGTAGAGCCTGCTACGGGACACCTCCGGAAGATGGGCAGCAGCGTGGAAACACGCTGCTGCTCATCTTCCGGAGGTGATATCATGGTGATATCATCAACGTGATATATGGCAAGCGTAGAGCCTGCTACGGGACACCTCCGGAAGATGGGCAGCAGCGTGGAAACACGCTGCTGCTCATCTTCCGGAGGTGATATCATGGTGATATCATCAACGTGATATATGGCAAGCGTAGAGCCTGCTACGGGACACCTCCGGAAGATGGGCAGCAGCGTGGAAACACGCTGCTGCTCATCTTCCGGAGGTGATATCATGGTGATATCATCAACGTGATATATGGCAAGCGTAGAGCCTGCTACGGGACACCTCCGGAAGATGGGCAGCAGCGTGGAAACACGCTGCTGCTCATCTTCCGGAGGTGATATCATGGTGATATCATCAACGTGATATATGGCAAGCGTAGAGCCTGCTACGGGACACCTCCGGAAGATGGGCAGCAGCGTGGAAACACGCTGATGCTCATCTTCCGGAGGTGATATCATGGTGATATCATCAACGTGATATATGGCAAGCGTAGAGCCTGCTACGGGACACCTCCGGAAGATGGGCAGCAGCGTGGAAACACGCTGCTGCTCATCTTCCGGAGGTGATATCATGGTGATATCATCAACGTGATATATGGCAAGCGTAGAGCCTGCTACGGGACACCTCCGGAAGATGGGCAGCAGCGTCTTTCCGCATATCAACATCCCGTACTGCGCTCACCAACCCGCCTGCCAAGCGTGGTGAGAATGGCAACTACCCCTCATGGAGATCCATGAGGGAGGCCTTAGATCATTAGTGGACGTTTTACGGCTGAAATGATGATGATGAATGTATTATTCACACAGGGTTTTCAAGAAAAACAGGATATAACAGACAAGTTTCGTTCATAAACGACGAAATTTAGAATTTAGACGACGTCTGTGGCGCAGCGGGCGAAGGTCCGCCTGCTACGCAAGAGGTTGCGGGTTCGATTCCCGCCTCGGGACTGTCTGTACCATCTGCAAACATTTGTTCAGGGTGTTCTGGATGTTTTTCTATGTATAATAAAAATATCTACCTATGTAGTATAATCTATTATAAAAAAGAATACGGTTCCGGTGGGATTCGAACCCACGTCTCCCCATATATGAGAGGCCCAACTTATTTGTCAAGTTACATACCGCATACAGCTTCCCGCAAATCTCGCAGGAACAAATCCGGGCTCCTTTAGGCATTCGACCCTGAAACATCATTTTACGTTTAAAGTCGGCCTTTTAGAACCAACCTGCTAAGTTTGCCAAGATGTCTCCTCAACATATTTTCAGACAATAACGTAGATATTTTTAGGGTTCCGTGCCCAAAGGGTAAAAACGGGACCCTATCACTAAGACTCCGCTGTCTGTCTGTATGTCTGTCACCAGTCTGTATCTCATGAACCGTGATAGCTAGACAGTTGAAATGGGGAGGGACAACATTCCAGTGCACCCCACAGCAAGGTAATCAATATAGTATATAAAACTCTTCCGTTACTGGCTGAGTGACTGACAGACAACGCACAGCCTAAACCACTGGACCTAGAGACTTGAAAGGCACACATATACCTCGAGTATCCTAGAGGTGCACTAAGGAGGGATTTCTCGAAATTCCCACGGGAACGGGAACTACGCGGATGAAACTGCGGGGTGCGGCTAGTATAATTTAAAACTCTTCCGTTACTGACTGACAGACAACGCACAGCCTAAACCACTGGACCTAGAGACTTGAAATTTGGCACACATATACCTCGAGTATCCTAGAGGTGCACTAAGGAGGGATTTTTCGAAATTCCCACGGGAACTAAATAAAATGCATTCCGTTGACAGATTCGTCTCAAACTCACACTCTTCTTCAGCATTGATACCAGCTTCCCCTTCTTCTCTCCATGCTGGATCACGAACATCATCTCAGGGTCCGGTTCCTGCGGACAGAACACAGTGACTTAATAAACCAAGCAGAAAATAATATTAACTATAGTTATATTATGCTCGGGGTTTCTTTACGCGATCGAATCAGAAATGAGGAGATACGTAGAAGAACTCGTGTCACCGACATAGCCAAGCGGATCAGCACGTTGAAGTGGCAATGGGCAGGCCATGTAGCTAGCAGAGCAGATGGCCGATGGGGCCGCAAAGTTCTCGAGTGGAGGCCACGGACCGGCAAGCGCAGCGTAGGACGTCCACCTACAAGATGGGATGATGACCTGGTGAAGACCGCAGGTCGACGGTGGATGCAGATCGCTTCCAACCGCAATAACTGGATATCCATGAGGGAGGCCTATGTCCAGCAGTGGACGTCCTACGGCTGAAATGATGATGATGATGATGATGATAGTTATATTGCCGTGGGGTGCCGGCAGTAGAATGTTACCCCTCCTCTCATGCCCGCGGATGCAGTAAGAGCCGGCTAAGGCTCAGCGCAGCCAGAACGGAGCGTAACGGAGAGGATTTCATTGACGCACTTGAAAATAAACTTTAAACTTATTAAAATAAAGTGAAATCCAATCCAAATCGTCGAAACACGGGGGCCGTTCTGCACCAGTTAGCGTGGCGAGTATGGCCACTATCCCTTATGGGGATCCACGGAGGCCTGTGCCCAGCAGCAGGGCTAGCATGGCCGGAGATATTTTATCCACGGGGAGAGGACAAAATACTATTCCCTTCTGTCAATTTTGTCCACCCTCCGAGCATGGCGACATGGGTGGATAAACTATTCACGGTGGACAAACCAGGGGAAACGAAAGCTATAGGCGGAGTGTGAGTATCCACGTCTAATGTCAAAAAGTGAAAATAATTTATCTTTTGGAAGAAAAGGGTTTTTTGGTTAAGTAAAAGTCACTGGTCTATGGTACGGACTTCACTATATTATTCCTTTCCTTATTGGTAAGTGGTAAAATGGTATGAACTCGCGACGAAGGCGGTACAGCTGTGATACAATTCTCTTTCCCCCTGTTGCCGTGCTTTGGCAGGTGGATAAAATAATTTTATCCCTTGTCAGTGGAAATAACCGGTGGACAAGTTTTATCCCCAGCCCATGCTAGCCCTGCAGATGATGATGATGATGATGATGAAAGCTGTATTACCGTCTTAGGTACAATCTTCCGTTGCCTCTTCGGCGCCGGCACTCGCGGCATTTCAATGAGGATCGGTATCTCCCCTTCTTCCAGGGGAATCTCGCCTGGGGAACAAACAAAACAGATCTTAAATTTTTGGGTTCCGTGGTAGTCGTGTCGGCGCCGCGGCGTAATCCCATTTCTGACATGACAGCTTACTAGGGTTGACAATATTTTTGGCTTAGATAATTAATTATATTTTTTACGGGGTATTTTGTAACACGTACATATATATATATTAGTCCTTCTCATCGGTTTCGATGACGGCGAGTCTAAACTAATTATTACCGAATATTTCTTAAATGAGCCCTGTATCGTCTACTATGAGTTTGCACAATCTATATTAAAAAAAATATGAAAACTTCTACAGCGCCTCTAGCGGACAGTTTGGTAATAAAGTACGCAGCAAACTATACTACAGCGACTGTAGTTTGGGCTTCATTTGCTTAGAATTTGATACCATGAGTTACAAATCTGACAGATGTCATAGCACCGTACTATTACTTGTAGTAACGGCAGGCGATCTAACAGTGACCTGCTGATATCTCGCTAGACCAAACTTGGTTTTAAATACCTTACGACACGTACGGCAGTAGAGTTGGCCCGCAGAGTTAAACGTGTGTACGTACGAGGGCTTAGGTCTCTCTATGCGTTGTTGGCGTCTAGCGTTTGTAGGCGATTTCCTTCAAACGTCTTGACATTGTTATTAATGGTGGATCGCCAAGTTGACCTTTGAGAAGCGAGCTCCTCCCAACGATCAGAGTCGATAGCGCATGCGTTAATGTGCCTTTTGAACACGTCCTTATAGCGCAGATGTTGACCGTGTCTCAGTGGATATAGTAAGATACTCATACCTTCTTCCAAAGTCTCCTGCTTGATGGCTTCTATGGCCTCCTCCGCCATTTCTCCGGGCGGCATCTCGCCTTCTTCAAGCACAGTTTCCGGTTCAAGCCTCTCTTCTGAAACAATTTTACAATGCTCAATTAACACACTATACACAGTGTTATGTTAAACGGGTATTCTACTCACGTTAATTATTCGTTGAAAATAGGTATCCAATTCAGTTCCTCCCAGTGGAAGTTTCGTCAGGGAATGGAGCTTTTTTACGCGGCACCGTCTCCTTCCCTCTCACGCGCTCGCGTTGAACTGACTCGAGTGCAACAAAAGTTCCCCTGGGAGGAACTGAACACGTTCGATACCTATTTTCAACGAATAATTAACGTGAGTAGAATACCCGTTTAACATAACAACGAATAGTGTAACTCACGAATCATTTGAAAGTGAAACACTATACACAATTCATGCTTTGGGGTGCCAGCAGTAAATTTCTTGGAGTGATAACTTCTTATGGGGGGGTAAACCGCTTCGTTACGTAACGCGTTACGGCGCCAGTCTGTCTGGCTTCCCTTCCTCTCACGCATACGGTAGGCAGACTTCTCTCTCTAGCCCGCACCGCAGCGCTAGCCTAAGTTATCAAAACATGTTTAAATTCTTCTAAGACAATTTGTAATGTTTTTACCCTTTAGACTAAAATTTTTGTTGTTATTATTAAATGAAAATGAATGAAAAATGATTTATTTCAATAACTTAATCTTAAATGTACATTTCAGTGGTATGAGACTCCTTTTAAGTATGTATTATATACCTGTGCTAGGAGACCTCGCTCTTCCTCGGTACTTACTAATTATTATAAAATTCAATTAATTATATTCATTCTTGTATTTGTTTTTGAAATTTTTAAAATGATGAATGCAATAAAGTTTAGTGCAACTGCATGGATGGCAGCTTTATAAATAATAAATAAAAAAAGGACAAACCATTGCATTCCCCTTCGTCACACTCAGCCTCGCATTCCTCCAGGTTGATGTCGACCGGTATATGGTTGGCCTCATAATGCTTGATGCACTCATTTTCAGAGGAGTACACTTCCAGGCACTGAAATTGAATCATTACATAATCAAGGATTTCATTTATGATGTGTGTGTCATTTATAGTGTAAAGCTGTGTGTAAAAATATACATGAAATAACTAACTTAATTATATGTCAAATTTTGTCTGTTGATTTATTCCCGCTTATCTCTGAAAGAACTGGACCTATTTCGCTATCTGCCAGTGAGAGTTCCATAACATAAGGATAATATAGGCATATCTTATGTGTAGTAACATAGGCTACTGGAAACAAATAAATGCTTTATCTTTCTACTAGCATTCTACAAAATATAATTTAGAAAGAGGGTCAGGAGAGGGGTGAAGGTCTCGCACCCAACGCTCATGAACTGGTCTCGCACCCAACGCTCATGAACTTGAAATTTTTCTAAATTCCAACAAACTTGACGCGTGCCTCATATCTGAAGCACACACAACACCCAGAAGTCGATTATGTATACCGGGATATAGCGTATACTTTACATCACATCCAGATGGTGGAGCTCATGCTGGATCCGCAATCGCAATCAAAAACAGTGTGAATCATTGCCTATTGCATCCGTTTTCTACAAACTATTTGCAAGCTACTACAGTGAGAATAGAAGACCGATCGGGCTACATTAATCTCTCGGCGGTTTACTGTCCACCACGACACACCATAAAAGAAACCATGTTTACGGAGTATTTCCGATCTTTAGGTAATCGATTCATTGCCGGCGGAGACTGGAATGCCAAGCATTCCTACTGGGGAGCTAGGACTACCGTAACAAGAGGCCGCGAACTAAAAAAGAGCGTCGATTATAACAAGCTGATGCCTCTATCTACTGGAGAACCGACATACTGGCCCACGGACAATCACAAGACCCCAGATCTTCTTGACTTCTTTATCACTAAAAACATAAGCCATCTGTATGTTCATATAAAATCAAGCTTTGACGGTTCTTCAGACCACTCTCCTGTAATGCTGATAATAAGCACTACGATCATACTTAGTGAGCCGAATAGTGACAACCTACATAATGCGAAAACTGACTGGGAGAGTTTTCGAAGCTTTCTTGAGTCGAAAATCAATCTAAATCTTCCGCTAAAAACTAATGTGGACATTGATAACGCATGCTTATATATTACAAATTTAATTCAGGTTGCTGCTTGGACTAATACTCCTCCAATAGACTTTCCTTCCGGGGATATTCCGATTCCTGTCACTATCCGTAATAAGATATCGGAGAAGCGCAGACTACGCAGAGTGTGGCAACTCTCCCGTAATAAGGAAGACAAAACTCGACTTAACCGTGCGATTGCAGACTTAAAGGTTACCTTAGCTGAAGCAGCTAATGAAACACTGAAACGTAAAATTGAATTGTTGACTCCTAACTCAAGCGGCCGTTACTCTCTCTGGAAGGCTACCAAGTCAATGGGTCAGCCTCAACAATGCTTTCCTCCCATCAGGTCTGGCAACTCTTGGGCACGTACTGATTTAGAAAAGTCCGAGGCTTTTGCAGCACACTTGGCTGATGTATTCAAGCCAAATGCCACTGTTGGCCCTGACGATCCTGAAATAGACGCCATCCTTAACCAGGACTTTCAACTAAGTACTCCGCTACGTCCGACATCACCAAGGGAAATAGCTAAGGAAATATTAAAACTAACCGTAAATAAAGCCCCCGGATTCGATCTTATTACCCCAAGAGTACTGAAGGAGCTGCCCAGGAAGTGCATAGTCTTTCTCACAAATCTATTCAATTCCATTCTAAGAGTCTGCCACTTTCCGTCCCTCTGGAAAATGTCATTAATTGTAATGATCCACAAGCCTGGTAAACCTGCTAATGAAGTTACTTCGTACCGTCCCATAAGCCTTACGCCAGTACTATCAAAACTCTGGGAAAGAATTGTCCTAACTAGACTAAAATCGCACCTTGATGAAGATGACATCATACCCAGCCATCAATTTGGCTTCCGGAAAGAACATTCAACTATAGAACAAGTGCATAGAGTTTACAATTCTATACGACAATGCTTGGAAAAAAAAGAGTACTGTTCTGCAGCTTTCCTGGATGTTCAGCAGGCGTTCGACCGAGTATGGCATAAAGGCCTGTTGTGCAAAATCAAAAAGACTCTTCCACACTCGTTCTACCTTTTGCTGGCTTCTTACCTTAAAGATAGGATGTTCCAAGTTACTCAACGAAGTGTCAGATCAACTATATACACTTGTAATGCTGGAGTACCTCAGGGTTCAGTCTTGGGTCCTGTGTTGTATAACATATTTACTCACGACCTACCACAGGATCCTAATGTAACTGTTGCGACCTTTGCGGATGACGCAGCCTTTCTATCGTCCGACACTGATCCTGTCAAAGCTAGCACACTCCTACAATCCCAACTGAACCTCACTAATAACTGGTTACTGAAATGGCGCGTCAAAGCCAGTGCCCCCAAATCTCACCATATCACGTTTACCCTCAGGAAGAAGTTATGCCCAACAGTCAGCCTGGGCCCGGATCCACTGCCTCAATCCAAGTGTGTGAAGTACCTGGGATTCTACTTGGACCAACGTATGACATGGAAAGACCATATAAAGAAAAAACGTGATGAAGTTAATAACAGATTCAAAAACCTCTTGTGGTTGCTCGGAAAACAGTCAACGCTATCCTTAAGCAATAAACTCAGAGTGTACTCCGCAGTTATAAAGCCCATTTGGACTTATGGGATTCAACTATGGTCCTCAGCCAGTACATCAAACATTCAATGTCTTCAAAGAGCCCAAAACAATATATTAAGAACTATAAGTGGCGCTGCCTGGTTCACTCGCAACTCAGAGATTCACGAGTTCCTCGAGATGAATACTGTTATTGAAGAGGCAAAACAATATTCCGAGAAATACTCAGACCGCCTGAAGAATCATCCCAACGCTCTCGCGAAACAGCTTCTGCACCGAAATCCCATCAATCGCTTGAAACGAGCCAATGTGCTTGGTGACTGAAGAGAGTTGGAGCAATGGCTCCAACTCTCTAAACCCCATTCTACTTCAACCAACCTGATTATAGTCATACGAGACTGATCGCAGGTCAAATAGGAAAGAAAAAAAAAAAAAAAAAAAAAAAAAAAAAGAAAGAGGGTAGATTGTTTTGTCTGCCAATGACTACCCACTCGCAAGACTTCAGTTTATCCATGATCATATAATTATCTTTCTTTATTATTATATTATAATTATCTCCCCTTATATCTTTCTCCTATTGATCGACCTCTAAGTACGCCACCGTCTTTATATTGTTTAATCTTTCCTGTCCATGCAAAGGTTGCCTGGAAGAGATCGCTCTTAGCGATAAGTCCTCCCATTGTGCATTTGTGTTTATTTTAAGTTTTCGTACTGTATTTAATTTAAGTTTTGATGTACAATAAAGTTATATTCATTTATTCATTCATGACGTGCAAACTGCGTCGAAATATCGGGAAACTCAAAGACTTCAAATCATGGTATATTTACCAGTAAATATTGCATATAATAAATATAATTTTGTTAGGATTCCCTGGAAAAACACAGGCAAATCTGCAGGCAGCAGACAGCTATATAATTATCTACAGCTACATTAATAATAAAGAGGAAAGATTTAATTGTTTGTTTGTATGCATTGAATAGGCTCCTAAACTAAGGGACTGAATTGAAAAATTCTTTCACCATAAGAATTAATTTTTGTTAGGTATTTATTTTTATTTTATGTATGATTTACACAATAAAGAGTATCTACCTATCTAATCCTACATTATTTCTGATGAACATAGGCTATAAGGATACTACGCGGACGGAACAGCGGAGTGTGCTATCAGATTTACTGACAGACAACAAACAGCCTAAACCAGTGTTCATAGACTTGAAATTTTCAGGGTATGTTTGTCTTGGTACAAAACACCGCCGACTCAGAAGGGAATTTTGGAAATTAAAACTCTTAGGGGTTCAAAGTTGATTTTACTAAATGCGCCATATCTCCAAAACTGTGCATGGTAGACACTTAAAATTAGGAATGTAGACTGAGGAGTCTAAGGAATTATATAAAGCTAATAAAGCTGTGTTGAGAGGGGTATGTAACCCCCTCCCCTCTACTTTCAATCCAAAGGTCTTGGGTTCAATACCAGTCGGCAATGGATTTTACATTCTTGAAAAATGCTTTCTTGAAGCAGCTTTAGACATATTGACCTGTTCATGATAAGTAGATAGATATTCTCTTTATTGTACATTCACCATAAAACATAAATTTCACAAAGAGAAACACATACAATGGACGGTCTTATTGCTAAAAGTGATCTCTAAAAATTACTATCTAATGACAACCTATGGATGGACAGGATATAAAAAAATAAATATGGCGGTGTACGAATATAAATGTATTTGCAAAAATAGGTAGGTAGATAAAAATATACCTACACACATAAGAGAACCTCATTCATATTAAAATTTGGTAGACCATATTTTAATGCAGCTCATAAACTACAATACTAATGCAGTTTCATAAGAAGACACAATGTTTATTATCATTTATTTATAGTTTGCAATTACAAAACACAGACATAGGAGCTTTAAATCATGGAAAGAAGTTGACTGTTCAAACTTTGCTTATTACATTTTATCTAATTTATCATGATTTGGTTGCTATCATTTCTGCCCAAGTGGACATAACTAAAACTATAGAAGTAAGGTAACGTAATGTAACTCACGATTCCGCATTTGTATTCCTTCTTTTCCCGTTTATGAGGGTGTTCCTTCTCCAAGTGGACTCTCAGGGCATCCTCAGATGGAAATGTATTACCACATTCACAGATAATATAATGGATACTAACAAAAGAACAGTGATCTACGTTTTCTTCGCTCATTTCTAAATACAGATTATCAAGTCAAGGTACAATGAGCGGTCACTCCTGTTATTTTCTACGCCACCGCCATCACAGATTACCAAATTTGCGAAAATGGCAGTAAGAGCAGCCATGACAGTTCTCGTTCCTTTGTTTGACAGATGACACATCGAGTTTCTTTTATTTTCTGTGATTATTAGTAGAGTCTATGGTTGAATTTGGTATTCATACTCCGCAATGCTCAGCCTTGCACATAAACAAGAAGAACAATAATTATAAGGCTGAACTTTGGCTGAACAGACAATACACTCATAGGCAGAAATAAGGTCGCCGTGCCAAAAACGGTAAGGAGGATTATTATTAATATTACTAATTTTAATCAGTTCACTAATGCTAATTTGCAAAGTTTTTTAATTGTGTGTGTTCATTAATTCATAAATCAAACCATATTGAACGATACATGGGTAGTACCTCTTTGAATAAACTTGAACCTTTGACTATTAAAATAGTCAATACAGTGTACGGGTTTACTTCCGGTCCCTAAAGATTTAAAAGCGCCATCTAGCGTTGAGTAGCTGGAACTTTTGTGTTTTTTTATTTTATTTTGATCGTGAAAATAGTCAACACCAATTCAATTATTAGTGTTTTGTTTGATTATTGTTCTGTCTGTGACTGAACCTGAGAAACTCTTCGCTTCTCAAAAATAACAAACACATAACTTGAAACCTTATTTTTTTATAATGGAGCCTTTATCGTTTTGCAGAATATGCCTCAGCACAGAAGTAAAGCTCTACGACATGACTACATTCGAATTGAAATCCACCTATGAAACTCTTTGTGGAAGCAATGTTAGTACTCTTGGTTTTTGTTGTAATAACAGCATTACTTACTTAAGTTCCACTTACGCTTTTTGGTAAAACTACACACGCTCTAAGTGCAAGATACATGTATAAAATAAAGAATAAAACTACTACATTTATAGAATTGAAATCTTTTAACCTAATATTTTTCACAGATGTCCCAACGTAATAATATAGTTTATGCGTGTGTGTATTGTGCAGCGGTGTTAAGAAAGTTCTCGTCGTTCAAAGCAAGGTGTGAGCAGGCCAATCAGTTGCTGGAATATCTGTCTAATGAAGATGTTCAGGTAAGAGTGCATTCTTAAGCAAGGGCATTAGCAACACCTTCCGTGACGCAGTTGGCTTAATAGCCGGCTGAGGAGGAAGTTGCGCGTTCGATTACCGCAGCAGGACATATGTCTGTAGTTTTCTGTAGATGTTTGTCAGGTCTTAGTATAATTCTATGTGTGATTTCAATATATATTATTGTTATATGTTATTTAACATAACCAACTTATGCTGAGACAGAGACCTTTTTTGTGACTCAAGCATGTCACCTACTTTTCTTATTTTTGTTATAAAATGTTCATTTGTATGTGTATGCTTGTTTTACAAATAAATAAATTATCTTATCTTATCTGATAAGTGTGTAATTAGAAAGAAATAATAATTAAGTATTCTATCGACCATCTGGTACCTATAATACGAGATCTGCTTACTAAATGCCTAGATGGTGCTGTGTGAAGTATCCAGTATTATTTATTAAGCCCTTGGCATGCCTGGTTGGGTCTGTCAGACCCACCCCTACAGAAAAACCGTTGTATTTTATTAATTTTTGAGTTTTGTGCTTCACCTACCTTAATGCCAACTAATAATTTATATCTGTTCTGTTAAGAGTTTACTATTCACCAAATGTTAATAATAAATATGTTTCATTACTTCCAGCTGACGTCAGCATGTACTAATATAAATACTTTCAAAGAAACCATAGCACATCCATTCAAACTACAAGTAATCCACAATTTTGACTCAACAATAGCAGATATCAAAGAAGAAAACATCAAAACAGATGGAGACACTGAATTTGACAACAAAGACTTCTTCAATTTCGATTCTATTGACAGTGATGATGAACCACTGGTCAGCAAAATCACTAGAAAGAAAAGGAAAAAGGAAGATTACACTAATCATGAATTCAAATCGGAAATAGATATTGTTGATGAATTCAATGAAAATCATGAAGATATCTCCAATCAGGGAGTGTTTGACACACATAGTGACAAAATTGATAACAACTCTGAAGACAAAACTAAAGTAGAGATATTTGATTTAGAGTTTGATCTAGTTTTGTTGACGAAGGAACAGCAATTAGAGGAAGTTATGGCAAGAAAAACATCTTCCAATTATATCAATTCAAGATACAAATGTGATTACTGCTATAAGGGATATATGACGGAAGTTACATTTAAGAATCATATGATACTACATGATAAGGTATGTAGGTATTGTTAACTTTGAATCTTTGTCACAGTTATTTATACCATGCCTTATCGGCAGTAAGTATATAAGTATTCTATCTGGCACCCAAATACAACAAGCTTTGCTTATTTTAGGGCTAGTGGTGCATATAAATTGTTCAGCATTTTGTTTATTTTAGACTTTGCCAGTCTGGGTGCGTCATGCCAGTTGTAGTCCCATTTCTTCCATTATGTTGTTCCATTAACGGAAGAAATGGTATATACTAAATCCCATTTGTTACATTAACGGAAGGATTGGGACATAGTATGTAGAGATAAACCATTTTAAAAATGCACGCCCCTCCACAAAACTTGTTAATTACAATGTGTGAGAGGAAATACTTATTGCATCTCTATACTTGTGTGCGTGCTGCAACTTTACTGGAAACATGGAATAATCTGCGCACTGACAAGTCAACTAACCGGGCGATCAGTCGAGCTGTAGGCATTGTAAGGCGGGAGCGCGCTTCTTGTTCCGGCGACACGTCCGCTCTGTCGCGCGCTCGGAACACTAATGCACTAGTTGACCGATAGATCTAGCTTTTTTTCCTAGTGATACCGTTTGTGTCTAGGCAAGTGAACAAGTGTGAACAACCAATGACAAATACTAATTTATCTGTATTGTTTATAGAACACCTATTCTATACACCTAGTCCGTGTAACCGCGGTGGAGGGGCGTGCATTTTTAGAATAGTTTATCTGTATGGGACGCTGCAGTGCCTGGGTGGGACATTGTTAGATGGATTAGGTTTGCCCAGCGCCTATACGATCCTCTGCTTAGTCAGCTGTTAGTCAGAGGAAATAACAGGTCAATAATACGTCTGAAGCTAACTAAGCCGCGGGTTTCCTCACGACGGCCAACACGGCTATCCAACAAAGTATACATTCACAAAAATACATGAGACTAAATGATACACAATGCTTAATGTTACCTTAATTACCAGTGCAAAACGCAATGACCATAACATATATTTTACTATAATCATCATCATCATGTCAGCCGTAAAACGTCCACTACTGAACTCAGGCCTCCCTCATAGATCTCCATGAGGGGTAGTTGCCATACTCACCACGCTTGGCAGGCGGGTTGGCGAGCGCATTATGAGATGTTGATACACGGAAAGATGCTGTTGCCCATCTTCCGGAGGCATCTCTTAGCAGGCTCTCACTGCATCCACGAGCATGAGAGGAGGGGTGACATTCTTCTGCCGGCACCCCACGGCTAACTATAATAACTATCGTGAATTATCATATTCGTATTAAATATCTGGAATGTTGACGTACTTGGTGAGTTGGTGGAGGCACCGACTGTTTCGACCGTTATCGAGGACCTTCTTCAGGGTGAAGACAGGTCACGTTCCGTCGTGCACTCAACCACCAATTTAACAACTTCGTGAACATTCCCGATTAATATGTACATAACATACAGATTTCTAAAATTTAAATACAATTTAAAATAGTATTAAACGTTAGGTAAAAGATAATATGTCGGAGTAAGTATACTATGCCCAACAGAGAATTTACCAATTAAATAATCTAATGAATTAATAGACTAAATCAATGACCAGTTGTAATTAATCTCATAGAAATAATAAATAAATAATGCTGGACAATTCACACAGCATCATCCAGCCCCAAGCTAAGCAGAGCTTGTGTTATGGTTACTAGATGACTGATATACTTAATACATTATACTACCTTACATAGATAGACATTTTTTATTGAATACAAAAAATCATCCAGAACACCCTGAACAAATATCTGCAGATCGTACAGACATTTGTCTGTTGAACCCGCAACCTCTTGCGCCACAGAGCTCGTCACTACTAATGTAACGGACTTGCGTCGAAAGATACATTGCATTACTTAATTACATTCTTTAATTACTAATTTACATTCTTTCCTCCGTCGACCCTTTCCTCCGTCGACTCTTTCCTCCGTCGACCGAGACACGTTCTCGGCTTGCCCGTTGACGAGCTCACCGCCGCTAACCCGGAGGTGACGTCAACCCGTCCCACACTAGCTGTTAGACACATTTTCAAAAACCGGTCCCGCCGGCGGGGCCGAAGAATACATTCTTCCGTCTAAAGGTGCAGTTTTGCACCTAGACGCTATCCTTCAGTAGATTCAAAAATTCTGGCAACAGTCCAAGCCGTGGTTCGAACCTAAGTGGTGCCCTCGAGCTTGTTGCCCCAACCTAACTTTTGCGGCTGGGCGCCTTCTGCGCTCGCCATAGTCCGGTAACGTTGTCATGGCCATCTGCGGTCAACAACATTTTTGTCATTTCGAAAAAAAAAAAAGAAAGATACATTGCAGTGTAATTCTCCACAGTCGAGCGGGCCGCACGCCTGCGCGGTGTGCCACACGCGCTGGGAGAGCGCGCGCGCGCTGGCGGCGCACGCGGCGACGCACGCGCGTCTGTACGTGTGTCGCGCGTGCCAGCACCGGGACAAGTCGCACCAGCGCGCGAAGGAGCACGCGAGGTGGCATAGAGGTCGGTACCTAACTCATTTGTAGAATCCATTCTATTTTTAATAGCACTTCTACTCATTCGCACTTACACAAAATCTCAGCACTAAATTTTCCATCACTTAACACACTCGAACTAACTGAATCAAGCATTCTAAGATCTCTGGAGCTTACTGATACAAACAAGGGCCCTGGGTTAGATTCTATTCTTACACTTTTTCTATTCGATTTATGGTATGCTGTTTCTTTAGTTTTTTTTTTGTTGTTAGTAGACAGTTATATTTATTAATTTTAGTTAGTAGTTATGAGTTGAGTGTTGTTTACATCTCGTATCAAACCGGTTCTGACGGAAGATCAGCGTTGTGCTTATGCTCAACTTAGGCTGAGTCAGACGCCTTTTTGTAACTGTTTTTTCTTAGTTTAATTTGTTATTTTGTCTCTCCTGTTGTGTCTTTTATTTTTTATGTGTTTTGTTATGAGTGTTACAAATAAATGTTTTATCTATCTATCTATTCATCCAATATTTCTGAAACAGTGTGCATCTCAGCTTTCCAAACCATTATATTTAATTTTTAACAAATCCCTCTCAACCGGAGTTTTCCCTACAAAATGGAAACTAGCACACATTACACCTATTCATAAGAAAGGTGATCAGGCAAACATAGCAAACTACAGACCCATTTCTATTCTCTCAGCCATGGGGAAGCTCTTCGAGTCATTAGTACATAAAACACTCCTTTCACTTAAAGTCATTTCTGAACTCCCAACAATATGGTTTTCGCCCAGGCAGGTCGACTACATCGAATCTTGTTAGTTACGTTAGTGATATCACCGAAGCATTTGAAAATAAACTCGAAGTACATGCTATCTATACTGATTTCTCTAAGGCTTTCGATGTGGTCGACCATGGAATCCTTGTCCAAAAACTTGCCCACGCAGGTATCTGGGGATCACTTTTAAGATGGCGTGAATCATATATGCGCAACCGACAATTACGCCACCTGACGATGCCTCGCGGAGAGGCGAAACACGTGTCGTCGTATAGGTTTGGGTATGCATGCTGCACTGACAAGCTAGTTCTCCCTGCATGTGAATAATTAGCGGGCGGGAGGGCGGTGCTGCTGCATCTCAGCATAAGCGGAATTAAAACTAAATATTTTAATTGCATTTTATTGTCATGGATTTCCGCAAAGTAACGCCTGATCACATTTATTATCATCATCATTCATCATCATTTCAGCCGTAGGACGTCCACTGCTGGACATAGGCCTCCCTCATGGATATCCAGTTATTGCGGTTGGAAGCGATCTGCATCCACCGTCGACCTGCGGTCTTCACCAGGTCATCATCCCATCTTGTTGGTGGACGTCCTACGCTGCGCTTGCCGGTCCGTGGCCTCCACTCGAGAACTTTTCGGCCCCATCGGCCATCTGTTCTGCGAGCTACATGGCCTGCCCATTGCCACTTCAACGTGCTAATCCGTTTGGCTATGTCGGTGACCCGAGTTCTTCTACGTATCTCCTCATTTATAATTCGATCGCGTAGTAAACCCCGAGCATAGCCCTCTCCATAGCTCGTTGAGCGACTCTGAGCTTATCCATGAGGCCAATCGTGAGTGACCACGTTTCGGTTCCATATGTCATCAGCATTAATTATAAAAGTTATGAATAAACACAGGTCACCAATACACGTGCAAGGTGTGCGGCGTCCAGTTCGCGCGCAGCACGACGCTGCTGACGCACGTGCGGCTGCGCCACCCGCGCGGCGCCGCGTGCGACGCGTGCGGCGCGCGTTTCCTGGGCGCGCACGGACTGAGTATGCATAAGAAGAAGGCGCATAGGGTGAGTCTATAACAAATCTACGATGCAACCTCAGCCGGGCTAGCATGGCCGGAGATATTTTATCCACGGGGAGAGGACAAAATTTTTCAGTCCATCAAAAGATAGAAAAAAAATCCGGAATTTGTATTTTTTTTAATGTTTTTATTTATAATTTTACTATATGGTGTGATGTGAAAACTATTCTGAGGTCATTATCGGACTTTTCATTTTTTTTCTACGTTTAAAAAATATTTTTTGTAGTTATAGGTATATTTTTTAAATGTAGCTACGACAACCCTTCGCGAGGTCAATGACCCTGTCAAGAATCAGCTGGCTTTTAGTCATTATCAGTCATTATTGTATTATTGTAGCTGTTGAAATTAAAACATTCGTGGTCTTTTTTTGAATGAAAATCACTGAATCCTGAAACGTTGTAGAACAAAAGTTGTTCTTTGCGATAGTCAGAATCGCCCCCTTCCTGCTTAGTATACATTTTATAATACACCCTGTATGTAACAAAAAAATATCTATCTATGTAGTTTACGTATCAAGTTTATCAGTCATAGTACCTATAACAGAAGCTCTGCTTAGCTTGGGGCTAGTTGATGCTGTGTGAATCGTCCAGCATTATTCTTTCTTAATTTCAACTTAAGCAGCTTAGCAACGCCAGTTTTTATAAGTACGGTAAATGTTCATTTGAAAGTTCTCATTACAGAATTTAGATTCGAAGCCCGAATATAAAGAGTGCTCCCACTGCGGCGCGAAGTTTAAGAGCGAAGGCGCGCTGACGAGGCACAGGGAACAGGCCGCCTCCGACACCTGTGATACTAAACTAAGGTGAGGCTTCATCATCCCAGGCGTGTGACGTCCACTATCGAATAGAATAGACATTTATTCAGTTCACAAAAACAGCACAGACATAATACATTACATAACATATTTATCATAGTTTATAACAGTAGTTAGGAACATAAAAGAGAATTAATTGGTAAAAGAAACAACAAAAAAATAAAAACAAAAAACATGAAACAAATTATGAAAAAGAACAGATTATAGAAAACTCATTAATTACATTATTTATTTATTTAATAGGACATCCAACACAGGGTTACACATAATACACATAATACTAAGGACTGAATGTTAATAGCCTGGTGCTCCCGTAATTACAGGATGTCACAGCATGTACAAAGTTAGAGCGACAACTGATAAAAAGTATTTTTTTTAAACAGTATTTAGAGCATATAAGAAAAATTGTAACATAAACTTTAGGTTAATAGAATTTTAAACAGTAAAAAAAAATTAAAATTGAACCAATACCATTAACACTAACTAAGGGTACCTACTACTGGCTGGTCTGCGCTGATAATGTGCACTAAAAGGAGGCAGCCTCAGCTTGTGCTGCTCCGTTCCTGGAATAGGAATGGAGCAACGCTGGTTTACAGTCTGCTCCTATTTACCATTATAGTAACAACTAGTGAGTGGGTGGTACGCGAGGGTTGTTTAAAAAGAGTTGAGGGTAGGTTGTGCGCGAGCTGCTTCGCAGCTCGCGAAGTTTTGATCGAAAAAACAAAAAAGTAAAAAAAAAAATTAAGGGGGTGGAAAAGGGGTAGTTTCAGATTTTTCTCGTACTCACCCCCCAACCCTCTACACAACCCCGTTTACAGATTCCCGAAATTCCATCTGGAAGTGGGAGAACAATGATGTCAATGAGTCAGTGAGTCAGTGGTAGTCTAGCTTTATTATAGTAAAACAATTTCGGTGTGTGTTGTACCTAAACTGGCATACAGTCGAAACTCGTCACGGTATAATAGCGCTGTCAAGACGTGTGTCTCTACTGTTGAGGTGATGATGAGGTGGCAGTAGGATGTCGCTCTCTGCCCGTGGACGCAGTAAGAATCTTCCAAGGGATAGTTTGTAACTTTCATAGTGTTTAAGGTTCGAGCAGACCGGATGCGTATGCGTAGACGTATGCGTAGACGTGCACGTACCACTGAGTTGTAATGTATGGAACTGTATGAGACAGGACACACCGCTTGCGTAACGTAGACGTGCGCGTCCTATGTCAGTTTCATACATTACAACTCAGTGGTACGTGCACGTCTACGCATACGCATCCGGTGGCTGCTGTTTTGACATGTACATTATTATTATTATATAATACTATTAGTATATTCTATTTTCTGGTTACTATAGGTATCTGACTGGCATTGATCTGGCATTGTGCGTAAATAATTTATTTTATTATTATTTTTTTGACTGTTAATTAAAATGTTTGACGTGTATATGTGTATACCAATAAATGAATCTGAATCTGAAGCCCGAGCCTTTAACCTCACATCGGTGGAACATTTCAAACAAATAAATGACCTTATCAAAAATTTTACGATTCAACGAGCTATAGAATAAGCTATAGCGACATCTCTAGTCATTGCTACTGAATGCAACTGCAGACAATGAACAGGAGAACTCTAGTAGACTGTAGATGGCGCTCTAATCGGTGCCCAAACCGATACCACCTTATCAAGAATTTCAGCGGTACCCGACATGGGTTCTGTAGGTGAATGGTCAAAGCACTTCCGGCTTTAGGAAGCGTCAAATATCGATTCGACGGACGTGGGTTGGAATCCGAATCGTAAAATGTTTGATAAGGTTGTACATTTCTTCCAAGGTATACCTCCGGAAGATCGGCAGCGGCATTCCGTGTACTCCTCGACCCGTATGCCAAGCGTGGCTAATCAAACGATTATATCAATTTATCTTGTCATAATCTATGTTTGTATACACCCCAAACCGTAATAAAAGCATTTATTTCAAAAGTACAAACTTCTAAACTTTCGTATTTCAACACTGATTTTAGCCCAACTTTGGACGAAACTAAATAATATATATAGGTACGGAGAAAGAAAACTAAAAAATTAACGCCGTTCCCACATAGTTTAATTATTCAAAAGTTGAAATAAATGTTATTTTGAAAAGATTACACTCAAGTTTTTCTATAATAACCCTTCTGCTAAAAGTCTATTCACATATTTTTGCGCGGTCGTTTTAGGAATGAATCATTGTGCATTTCATTCTAGCGCGCGGGTACACTTACTGTGTCAGGTGAGATAGCATACATTTAGGCCGCGCCCACTGACGACTTTGCCTCCGCGACTTGTTGAACCTTACGAGAGCCGAGGACGGTAATCACCAATACTCACGTGTATCATAAGACGTTTTTCAACACACTTGTGAAGAAAAGAATACTAAAAAATCATTTTATTTAGTAGGTTACTTTATATTGGCTTTTCGTAGATAGCGCTTTAGCCACGTACAAAATGGGGAGTTCAAAGTTTTCTTTATTATAGAGAAAACAAAAGTTATATTTGAGTGAAAGTTTTATTTATTAAAAACGGACAAGTTGAAATTATCTATTTAAATACGAAGTTGCATGAAATGAGCAAGCAATAGGTGCATTAATTTATTTGTACTATTGAACACGATCTTTTTTGTATCAAAAGTTTTTAAAGAACAAAGTAACTCAAACAATAAAATGAAAAAAAACCCTCTAACTCACTTGTGAATAATAGTAATGAAAAAGTCACATTTTGATTACAGGTGTCATTATGTGACTAATTGCGGTGAAATTAGAGCCATTTTATCAGCGTGTTGGAAAATATTTTTTTAAACATTATATAACACAGCTCCTTACATAATAAGTATGTTTGTATATGTAGCAATATGAAAAAGTTCCATAGTAGGTACTCCAATTTACTGAAATGTAACTGATCAAAATACAAGTACTTTCTAAGTAACAGTGGGTACATGTTGTTTAACATGTAAGTAAGGCCTTTCCATCTATTATAGATGATTAATACAGCGTCAGCAACTGGTAATCATGCTGTACGGGACGCTGCAGTGACTGGGACATTGTTAAATGGATTAGGCTTGCCCATCACCTGTACCATCCTCTCAGCTTAGTCGACTATTATTCAGAGGAAAGAACAGGTCACTACGTCTGAAGCTAACTAAGCCGCGGGTTTCCTCACGATGTTTCCTTCACCGTTAAAGCACGTGATAAGGACGCATTTACGAAACGCGTCAAAATATTAGGAAAATAGGACTAGTTCCGGTTCATTTTCTGGTTTATCCGTCGAAGTTTGACATATTTTAAGCATACCAAATGAACCAAAAAACCAGTGTCTATAGAGTATGGGTTTTTTTTCTTCAAAATAATATACTTTTAATTCAAAAAATATAGTTTTCCGTAGCCTCTTCTCGCAAAAACTATGAAAATAGGTCCACTTTCGGTGCATAGATCTCAATAACTCGAAGATTTCAAATAATAAAAAATATACTACGATAAAAAAGAAACATTAAACATTAATTCATGGGAATAAAAATCCAAAAAATGTTCACATTAACCACAAAAATAAATCATCAATATTCCACCATAATTCTAAAATTTTAATTCACGTAAAGCGTATGGTCTAAGAAATAAGGTTGACTATCTTTTGTCTTTGTTGACGTTTGGTGTATAAAGTAACGATCATTTCGAATGAATGGTCAGTATGCAATACAAGCGCGTCAAATCGTAAATGCGTCCTTAAGTGTGCACATTAGTGTTGCAACAGAACTCTGCTTTCGCTTCTGCTTCTGCAAAAGTTCCGCATGTTTTTTCACTTCCGCTTCCGTTTCTGGTCCCGCAAACTTTATAACAGACCTCTAAACGGAAGAAGACTTTTACAGCTGATGCCGGTGACATTTTACTTCTAGAGATATGTACAGTCACATCTTCGGGAGTACGAGAAAGAGAAAAGACTACCTCTTCATGGGGATTCCCTCAAGTGGTGGAATGGAAATGCGCACATATACCCTTATCTTTTGCCAATAGTTCGCCAATACTTATCAGCTCCCCCGCGCAGTGTCGCCAGCGAGCAGCTATTTAGCGGAGCTGGTTTAATATATGAAGAACACCGAAATAGGCTGAAAGGTGTTAAAGCTGCTAAATTACTTTTTATTAAATATAACTTGCCGCTATTTAATTTTGAGTACTAGTTAACGTACAAATGTAATAAAAAAATCTTATAAAACTAAATTGTGCTTTTTCTTCATAGTATACACTTCCGTTTCCGCTGCTGTTTCCGCTTCCGTTAGGATTTACTTTTGACATCTGTTTCCGTTTCTGCTTCCGTTATGACACTTCCGTTGCGTCACTAGTGCACATACATTTTTCATACCACTACGCCAACACGGCTTTTTAACATGTACCCACTGTTAAATAGTAAGGCGCGGCCCGAAACGCACCTGGCCTCTTCAGTCGGTTGAAACGATGGCTTGCTACAGAACTTGTAATTATTTCAGCTGGTGCGAACATTGCGGGGAAGGTTTGCCAACTGAAGACTTGTACAGAGAGCATTTGGAGATGCACCTTGTTACTGCGACGCCATCTTGTACCGAGGTAACTTAAACACCGATAATAAGTGTTTTTAAGCGCTCATAAGATATAGATTAGCCTATTTTTTACTATACAAGGTGCTAACAAATTAGTCACGGATATTTTAAGAGATAATACATTCATCATCATCATTTCAGCCGTAAAACGTACTGAACTAAGGCCTCCCTCATGGATCTCCATGAGGGGTAGTTGCCATACTCACCACGCTTGGCAGGCGGGTTGGTGAGCCAAGATGGGATGTTGATATACGGAAAGACGCTGCTGCCCATCTTCCGGAGGTGTCCCTTAGCAGGCTCTTACTGCATCCACGGGTAGGAGAGGAGGGGTAACATTCTACTGCCGGCACCCCACGGCTAAAACATAAAATACCTAAGTTTAATATTTATTAGAACACAGTTTTTCATACAGTGCAAGAAACCGGGGTCTATGTTTGGAACTTTATATATTGTTATAACATCTCTACTACAATGTGGTAGCAATAAATTATTTGACTTTGAAAGGAGGGGGTCCTACTGCCGGCACCCCACTGCATTATAAATGATATACGCGTGGCCTATAATAACATCTTCAGGCCTGAAACGCTTCTGCAGTTGATGGGCCTGAAACGCTTCTGCAGTTGATGGGCCTGAAACGCTTCAGCAGTTGATGGGCCTGAAACGCTTCTGCAGTTGATGGGCCTGAAACGCTTCTGCAGTTGATGGGCCTGAAACGCTTCTGCAGTTGATGGGCCTGAAACGCTTCTGCAGTTGATGGGCCTGAAACGCTTCAGCAGTTGATGGGCCTGAAACGCTTCTGCAGTTGATGGGCCTGAAACGCTTCTGCAGTTGATGGGCCTGAAACGCTTCTGCAGTTGATGGGCCTGTAACGCTTCTGCAGTTGATGGGCCTGAAACGCTTCTGCAGTTGATGGGCCTGAAACGCTTCTGCAGTTGATGGGCCTGAAACGCTTCTGCAGTTGATGGGCCTGAAACGCTTCTGCAGTTGATGGGCCTGAAACGCTTCTGCAGTTGATGGGCCTGAAACGCTTCTGCAGTTGATGGGCCTGAAACGCTTCTGCAGTGCGTCAGAAATGCTAACGGAGGCACGCGTAGACTCTTAACGCTATTCAGCGGAAGATGATTGCGTCTTTTATGTCCAGAGTTGACTCATGTGACAATTTATTCATATTATAGATGTATATAATTATTGTATATTTTACATTATTTTTATTTGTTTTAGATACATAAGTCTTGTAGATGCTAAATTTAGGTTAAATGGGAATAAGTTAAATTTTTATCTGTTTCTTTATGCACGCCAAGTTGATATTCCTACAATAATTGGTTAACAGGTAGAAAAGGCCTACGGCATTATGTTCGCCTTTTGTGCATCTTTGCTAAAATTTTGTGCAATAAAGAATTTATAAATAAATAAATAAACTTAATCATCAAGAGTCTGGCAGAAAGACTTATTCACACAACAACATTTAGACGTTGGGTGGACATTGACACCTGAGTTGTTTTTAATATTGTATTTGAATGTTTTGGTTTTTCATATTCACGAACGGCCTCGTGGCAGACGTTGCCAATAATGTCTACTCTGCCATCTTCAATCACTGGGTAGCTGTGCTGAAACCAATGTCCTGCCTAGTGTATCAATGATTTTTAAGAAATAAGAAAATTTTATTGTTAAATTGTGTAGGTACATATACATGAAGGTCTTAAATAAATTTGGGTATCAACAATTTTATCATATCTATGACATAGAGGTACAATAATAAATTTGCAATTTAAATCTATATTGCACAAAATTATACACAAAGTTGGATTACAACATTTATGTTGTGTGTGTATTTGTTTTCTCATCTTATTTATTTTACTATTTTTTTTATTTTATCTGTGCTTATTTCATTATTATTTTTTTTTTGTGTAATTTTTTGTTTTATGGATCATGTGGTCTGAAATAAATGGTTTTTATTTTTTTATTTATTTATATTATATTGCTATTTTTATGTTTACTTTTAAGAAAAATATGGATCAAGTATCTGCAGTAAAGATTTATGATCGTTATTTACGTCGCAGTGCGGCGGCACTTTCAGCTCCGAACGCGCGCTGGCGGCGCACGCGGCGCGCGCGCATTGCGGCGCGCCCGCGCGCGCGCGGAGCTGCGTCTGCGAGCTGTGCGGACACGCAACCACCGTGAGTGATATCCATTCGTTAATATTATACAAGAACTAGCTGTCCCGCAGGGTGATTACGTATCTCGCGACAGGTTTGCAACGGGCGATAGTTGCTGTCAAATGTGAATTCCTTGCTGTTCTCTAATACCAAATTGACGTTTGACAGCAACGATACTTACATTATAGATAAGATAGGTTTTTTCGTGTTATTTAATAAGATATGTATGTACATACATATATATAATTAAGATAATTTGATTTACTGGGTGGTATAGTCAATGTTTTATATATATATACATTTTGTGCTTCTTGGGTCAAAGGAACGATTTAACAGTATCAACAGAATACCAGCGTTGACCCGTCTCCTGATGTTAAAGCATAATGCTGAGTTAAGATCTATTCGCAGCAGTAGCACGCAACACTTAACTCTGGTATTAAGTCTCTTTTTTTTGAAGTGATATCTTCTTATGGGAGGTTAAACCGCTTCGTTACGTAACGCGTTACGGCGCCCGTCTGTCTGGCTTCCCTTCCTTCCACGCATACGGCAGCGATAGGCAGACTCCTCTCTCACTCGCAGCGATAGCCGTATTTCGGACAGGCGCTTTCTCAAGTTAAACAATTTGAATATTAAATAGTTTAGCTTAGATTAGTTTAAGTTATCACTTCTTTATTAACATACATATAACCGGGTATTTATCGCGTAAATTACCTTTATTATTTCACGACGTTTCGCTTGGATTGCACCAAGCATGGTCCCGGGAAGACTCATAATAAAGGTAATTTACGCGATAAATAAATACCCGGTTATATGTATGTTAATAAAGTGTTGTGATCGCGAAAGTTTAAAAAAGACAAGTTATCACTTCTGTCGTGCGTCTCAAGACGCACACGCTTTTTTTAAATCTGAGTATTATGATTTTGGTATTTTTAATGCTCTATTTGTGTGTATGAGTTATTGTAGTGAATAAATAAATGTCTGTCTAAGAAGAGCAAGGAACTCATGATCACCTTGAGCCAAATAAAGACCCTTGCGGGACTCCGCTGGATACAAGCCGGTGTTGGCCTTATTTGATGATTTATACAGCATCAGCAATGTCATAGTCGAAGCCGTATATGTCCGGAGAAGCGGAGTGGTATGTTCCCCATAAATAATATTATAGTTTTCTTTTTGAAAATGTTGATGGTAAAAATCAGGTGGTCGCAGTCTACACAGACTTAAAGAAGGCTTTCGACCAGGTGGACCATGGGTTACTTTAATAAAAGACATTCATTTATATACTAAAGAGCACACAATACATTTTAAAATAACGAAAACATTTACATTTAACATTTATACATAGTTTTTACATAAAAAGAAAAACAGCTATTAGTAAAATAAATAGGACCAATAGAATAAAAATCAAATAATGTGTGCCACAGTAGCAAATTGGTCCCGGCTCAGCATTATGTCCACTGCGTTAGCAGCGGACGCTGGTATTCTGCCGAAACCACCTTTTCCTAGATCGGAAGAGAAAAAAATAAAAATGTTTAGCTTATTTATTATTAGGTACTGTAATATAATAGAAGAAGAAGAAGAAAATCATTTATTTTTGACACACGCACAACATATACAAATTATAAAGAAAACATAAAAGAATCAAATTAGGCTTACACTGTTAAACAAGTTTTAAACATAGGCACAACCAATGCTGCGTGAGGTCAAAAAATGGACTCTGCCTCAGTATTACCGCAATCACGTAGCAAGCTACGCGGTTGCGGCGCTGATTTTCAGGCAGGTCCGTGTGACCGCCATACATATATGTGTCCTAAGGACACCAGCTCTTGAGAGCATAAAAATCGCTTATGTCATCCATGGAAATTATTAACATGTGTTTGTTTGTGTGTATCCGAAATTATAACATGTGTTTGGGGTGTGTATCCGCAGTCGAAGTCGAAGACATTCGGAGACAAACTAAGTTAATAGACGCAGTTCAACACGCACAACAACTTAAATGGAGATGGGCTGGACACGTCGCCCGAATTACAGACAGAAGATGGACAGAACGTATCACCAAATGGACTGGTCCCAGCGGAAAAAGAAACAAAGGCAGACCTAAAGAACGCTGGAGCGATGAACTGCAACAAATCGCTGGCAAGGACTGGATGCAGACCGCGCAAGAGAGAGAAATGGAAAGAGTTGGAGGAGGCCTATACCCAGAGCGGGGCCATGTCATGAATTTTATCTTACTTTTTTTTACAACTAGATACCTATATTATATTATTTTATGTAAATTGGCATGGAAAATAAAGGCTTTCTTATTGTTATTATTATCCGCAGTCCCGCTCGCTGCTTGTATTCTTGTATTGTCTCCTAAGGACACAAGCTCTTGAGAGCATAAAAATCGCTTATGTCATCCATGGAAATTATAGATAGATAGATAAACACTTTATTGTACTTTTTAAATTTCACAAAGAGAAACACAGACAAATATAACATACAATGGGCGGTCTTATCGCTAAAAGCGATTTCTTCCAGACAACCTTTGGATATACAGGATATAAGATAATAAAAACGGCGGTGTACGAATAATACATACGCAAAAATAGATAGATAAAAATATACCTACATATGTACATGACAACCTAAATACTTATATGATAAACATACTTATCACTTTTATCATGTGTTTGTTTGTGTGTATCCGCAGTCACGCTCGCTGCTTCTAGTGCACCAGCGTACACACACAGGCGAGAAGCCGTACGCATGTACGCTGTGCAACAAACGGTTCGGAATACAGCAGCGACTGCAGGTGAGTGCCTTGTGCATAACTTATTGGTATCCTCATGGCCGCACGGCTGAAACGATGATGTACTTGGAGTCCCTCAAGGTTATGTGTTATGCCCTATAATAATATATTACCGGGGCTTGTAAATCTATTGTACAAACAGATTATAAGTACAGGCATGACCAGGTCGCCAATATTATACACCAACGTATGGCGACCAAATATAATCTGATAGAAACACCTGCAAGACCAACACCTTATTACAAATACACCCCCGACACCGTGCTGGAAAGTTCCACACATAAACTCTATTTCGATAGAGCCATCCTCACAGAGAAAACTATTCACTACAATAGACCAGATTTGACACTTATAGACAAAGTTAATAAAACAGCACTACTCATAGACATAGCCATCCCCAACACACACAATTTGCAAAAAACCATAGCTGAAAAATTCACGAAGTACATAGACCTAAAAAATGAAATTACCAGAATGTGGAGTTTAGATAAAGTGACAATCATCCCGATTGTACTTTCTACAACGGGAGTAATACCTAAACAACTATTCCAGTCACTCGCCCAACTAGACCTACACATTCGCTCTGTTACAGAAAGCAGTTATCCTCAACACGTGTAGGATTGTTAGAAAGTTTTTGCAATCTGATGTTTCCATTGACGCACCACAGTCTTCTGACCATGGTGCATCTAGAAACACAACTAATGCGCACTTGGCTTAGGCCCGCGCGTTTTAGATAAATTCCGGCCCTATCAGTGCCGAGCTGATGAAAATCTAAATCCATAATAATTATAATAATCCTCCATACCGTTTTCGGCTACGGCGACCTTATTTCTGCCTATGAGTGTGGATGAACTCTAAGATGACTTACATATGTAGCCAATTTTGGCTTTGAACGTCCGTGCGCAAATAGCGCAAGTCAGAATACCATTCACAAAATTGTAACGGATGTTTGCAGGCGTATGTCTTGGCATCATGTTATGCCCTATATTTAACCTTCCGGTTGGGTACTTTGCTTCACTTTATAAAGTTTGCCGGGGGGCTGTATAATGTTCATCTCATGCTCGTGGATGCAGTAAGAGCCTGCTAAGGGATACCTCCGGAAGATAGGCAGCAGCGTCATTCCGTGTATCAACATCCCGTACTCCAACCCGCCTGCCAAGCGTGGTGAGTATGGCATCTACCCTTCATGGAGAGATGAGGGAGGCCTGTGTTCAGTAGTGGACGTTTTACGGCTGAAATGATGATGAAGTCCGAAGCCCCTTCGCAGAAGATTTCTGGAAGAAGCCGAACTTGTGGATAACTAAATAGGTCATGAGCGAGTCAAACTCGCGCACCGAGGGTTCCGTGCCTCCATACAGTATGATGAATGAACGAATGAATGAAAATACTTTATTGTACACAAAATACAGAAGATAAGCAAATTACAAATAAAATATTGCGAATCAAGGTATAATGGGAGGTCTTATCGCTCAGAAGCGATCTCTTCCAGACAACCTTTGGATGGAGAAGATACAGTTGATAGGAAGAATGGTCGGAGGTGTACTAAATTAGAGAGAGACGGAGCAAACTCTTAAAAAAAAGTATGATTTGTGTTAAAGGTTTATATTTGTTGGAGAACCCTGACAGCGCCATCTCTTGTCTGATAGTGGAACTTAAGCAGATGATCTCTTAGAAAATATGCTAATTAGAGGGTCGGTTTTATTTTCCAGAAACATTTTACATAATCTTAACGGGTTCGAACCCGAAATCGTACATTATAAAAAGTTATTTTTCACTTTCTTGAAACTAACATTGAATTTGGGTATTTTCGGTAACAAGTTTATAATAAGATTCCATCTGAGGCTACCGGACTTTTGATTCATAGATTTAAGCTTTATAAAAAACTCATATAAAAAGCTTATTACTCCATAGATGATTATTTGAATGGTATTGACATTTGGCAGAGTGTTGCTCGGTTCAACCGCGATAAGAAATGATGTCATCTTGCAATATCCAAATATCCCTGCGGACATTAAATTGAGCATAATGTTAAGTTATCGAATAGAAGTGAAAGAGTAAGGTTACTTCGCTGCTTCCTCTCACTTGGAAATAAGTTTTCTGAAGCGAACAAATTCTTTATTATTTTTAATAAATTAGCTTTATTCAATTTAAATGTGTTTTGATTTCATTTGGTAAACTTATAATTCTATGTAGCATTTTGCTCTATTGAATAAACACTTATTGACTTTTAACAAGCTGTGTGGCGCAGCGGTCGAAGGTCCGCCTGCGACGCAAGAGGTTGCGGGTTCGATTCCCGCCTCGGGGCAAATGTTTATACGATCTGCAAATATTTGTTTATGGTGTTCTGGATGGTTTTTATTATTAATTTTATTTATTAAATAATTTTATAATAATTGGTAATATACATAAATTTCAAATATTTGTGTTCTAAGACATATCAAAGCGCGTGTAATTAAGTTTTTATGTGAAATAAATGATACTGATATAATAAAAAATATCAATCTATGCATTAAGTATATCAGTCATGTAGTACCCATAACACAAGCCTCTGCTTAGCTTGGGGCTAGATTATTCTGTGTGAATTGTCCAGCACTATTCATTTATTGCTCGCCAACCCGCCTGCCAAACGTGGTGAGCATGGCAACAACTGAATGAAGGAGGCCTGTGTTCTGGACCTTCCTGTGGCCTGAGTAGTGGACGTTTAACGGCTGAACAGATGAAGAATACGGTAATGAACTGTTTCATTTTCAAAATATCTAAAAACTGCGTACTGATCTACTTGGATCTCTAAGTCCATGAGGGAGGCCTGTGTCCAACAGTGGATGTCCTGCACTGTGATGATGATGATTATTTTTTTATTTATTTATTTAAAAGACCAACAGCTTTACATAGAGTTAAAAGTAAGCAAATAATACATATAATATAGTATTGCCCAATTACAGGTATTTCTAGTTAAACTGTTAAGATAACGACATTGAATTTAATTGTAAATGTAGATTAAGTACTTAAATTAAACAGGACATAATGAAAATCTCAAAGTGCTATGATTTTAACATAAAACAAATACATAGACAATAATTCTGAAAGTAAATCTAAGTAAACATACAGCTCATACAAGAATATAATAATAAATGTTGAAAATAGTAAATATGATAACTATACTATTATTTTTTTTTTATTATTTATTTAGTATAAGTTAACATGACCTACACTAAAATACATTACAATCTAGCCAAACCGGCTAATGACTATTATGATGATTTATTTATGTCTTCGTTTCAGATCCACATGCGCACGCACACAGGCGAGCGTCCCTTCCAGTGCGACGTTTGCCCCAAAGCTTTCAAACATAAGGCGGCGCTCAACAGGCACGATAGGGTATGATATACTTATTTATTTATTTTAGGAATAACAAACGACAACATTGTGTATAGTAAAGGTTTACAATATTAGAATACTTAATTATAAGCATATTATTATTAACAATGTAGTCCACTGCGCTATCCACGTACTACAGGAGCTCATGGAGTCATGCCCTTCTTCTTCCACAACATTCGCATACCCTGAGGGGACGCTCGTGGGACGCTGCCGGCGACCCCGAGTCCTCCGGTATTACAAGGAGTAGGGCTGGATAGATATATAGATAAACTCTTTATTGTGTAAATCGTACAGGAAATAAAAACAAAAATAACTAAAATTATTAACATACATATAACCGGGTATTTATCGCGTAAATTACCTTTATTATTTCCACCATTTTACCATGATGGAGGTACGCTTTGCTGCGGTACCTCCCATCACGTCAGTCTTCCCGGGACTATGCTTGGTGCAATCCAAGCGAAACGTCGGGAAATAATAAAGGTAATTTACGCGATAAATACCCGGTTATATGTATGTTAATAATGTGTTGTGATCGCGAAAGTTTAACAAAGATAACTAAAATTAACAGGGAGTGCGTTCCGGAGTCCTGTTTATTTATATATTTATTTATTACTCATACATAATTATAAAATTACAGAGCTTATTCTATTGCGTTATATTATGACACTTCCTTAATAGTAATATATTTTATTAAACATTTAAAAAAATTAAAAATTTGTTGACTGTATGGTGAAGGAATCGCCATAAAACTGGGAAGACAATGCACGATACACCCAGTGCGGGACGTCAGTGCAGAAATGGTAACCCCCGCCAGAACAATAATAAGAAAGGGTATATACTCATCATCCGCCGTGGGGTGCCGGCAGTAGAATGATACCCCTCCTCTCATGCCCATGGATGCAGTAAGAGCCTGCTAAAGGATACCACCGGAAGACAGCGTCTATCCGTGTATCAACATCCCATACTGCGCTCACCAACCCGCCTGCCAAGCGTGGTGAGTATGGCAACTGCCCCTCATGGAGATTCATGAAGGAGGCCTGTGTTCAGTAGTGGACGTTTTACGGCTGCAATGATGAAGAAGACGGTAATGAACTGTTTCATTTTTCAAAATATCTAAAAACTGCACTGTAAAAGAAAACCGAATACTGTTTTATTACGTGGAAGTAGAAAATGTCTTGTCTTTTTATTTTATGGCTTTTTGTGTTTGGTTTTACACAATTCCGCCAGTGTCAAGTTAATTTATAAATTCCTCAGTTATTTGGCTAGCCATGTTGGCGGCCATTTTTTCCGAGGATCGACAAAAAAAATAGGGGCTTGTTCTTGACAGCTAAGATTTGTCTTGTCTTGTCTTCCTATTTTATGGCTTATTGTGTTTGGTTTTACACAATTCCGCCAGTGTCAAGTTAATTTATAAATTCTTATGTTATTTGGCTGGCCATGTAGGCGGCCATTTTTTCAATCGTGCAAGTAGAAAATGTCAAGACGGCAGACTGATTACGTACCTTGCGATCGTTGCTGTCAAACGTCAATTTTGTATTAGAGAACAGCAAGGAATTGACGAAAAATGGCCGCCAACATGGTTAGCCAAATAACTTACGAATTTATAAATTAACTTGACACTGGTGGAATTATGTTAAACCAAACACAAAAAGCCATAAAATAAAAAGACAAGACAAGGAATTGACCTTTGACAGCGATGATCGGTAGATTTATGCTTGTTGTTACGTAATCACCCTGCCGCAGGGTAATTACGTATCTCGCGACAGGTCTTGCAACAGGCAATTGACAGCAATATTGATGTCAATCCCTTGCTCTTCTAATGAGGCGTTTTCATTAAAAAGTAAAAACTTCAAAAATAGTTACCTCGTACCTTATAGATGGCGTTAATTTTCTTTTACTGGTAGGCACAATTTGACAATGACAGGATTAATCACAAACTGCTTACTCCGCTTGTCAGCTCCATCTGTTAGGTTTAGTAGAAAACTCTTTTTGTTTTGTTACTGAAAACGGCTCATACAAAATTGACATGTGACAGCAATATTGCTTTCAAATGTCAATCCCTTGATGTTCTCTAATACAAAATTGACATTTGACAGCAATATTGCTTTCAAATGTCAATTCCTTGATGTTCTCTAATACAAAATTGACATTTGACAGCAATATTGCTGTCAATTGCCTGTTGCAAAACCTGTCGCGAGATACGTAATCACCCTGCCGGTCTGCTGTTGGCAGGTGCACACCGGCATCCGTCCCTACCGATGCGGCACGTGCGGCAAGTGCTTCTCGCAGTCCAACTCCATGAAGCAGCACGCAGCCGCCGTGCACATGAAGGCTCCGCTGTACGCGCGGAAGAGCAAGCCAGCGGAGTTTATGTCGTAGCTAGGAGTTTCTGAATAAAAAAATGTACAAGCATGTTTTGTTGTTTATTTTCGCGCCAATATGGCGGGTTCTATCTGTCTATTCGTCGATCAAAAATCTACCAACCTTACTGATGCCACGTTTGAAAGAAGCCGCTCATATGTCTTATCTTTTTATTTTATGGCTTTTTGTGTTTGGTTTTACACAATTCCGCCAGTATCAAGTTAATTCATAAATTCTCGTTATTATGCTGGTCATGATGGCTGTAGCTGTAGCACAGAACTTAAAGTACTTTGTCTGACATGCAGAATTTTGACAGTTACAAGATGTGAATTCGGATATTTGGTGGGTCCTCCCTGGCAGCGCCACAGGCCCCATATGAATGCAAGATATTGCAAAAAAAATACGTTTTATGTGCTGAATTAGTAGATAAAAACTTCTTGTTGTTAAAAATTTTAAAGTCAAAGACTATGATGTGATGAATGATATTTTATGAACATCTTTTGAGTTTAACAGCGTTAGGATCTTTCAAACCTTTTAACAGTGCCCACCGATTCCATTTTTACTATTCAGCGCTAGATGGCGCTGAAAATAACTTTGTTGGTTCTTCCGCTTAGACGAGATATAACAGGACAAGAAACGCGCCTATTTCTCAATACAAAAAATTCTGCTATTTTTAGCGGGGGGAGAAGAAACACACATTTTAACCATAGCTAAACACATGAAAATTGTTTGTCTTTATAAACACACACAGATATATTTAATTATTCTCAACACTAGTTTAAAATTTGGGAAACATACGCAACGCTACGCACACAGTCATGACTGACATACAGTCTGTTTTTTTTATTGGGACAGTACGGGGGCACCCATAACCAGAGGAGATACAGATGCAGTTTCTTTTGGAACATAAGCTCCTTTTTGGAGGAAAATATTTTGGCATTAAATTTGTTTTGGTCAAGCGTGAGTAGCGCCTAAAAATGAATCAAGTTGCTAAATTTTTTTTTTGATGCCAATCGATTCAGTCCTTTGTAAGGATCATTTTATTGTATAACTAAATAACAAAAAACAATTGTAAATCTACGAAATCGGTTACTATTTCAACAAAATCATACTCACAGGAGAAATGCTCTTCCATCTTTTTATAGATTTGAGGTATTGGATTTCTTTTTGCGTCCGCTAACAGCACAAACAGGCATTTTCCGAAGAGCTTATTACACTGCAAAAGCTATTCTGTGACTGGGAAATCGATTATTGGATTAGTTTTTATATACCCGTTAGATTTTCGGCGAATAGGATTGACAGCGGGGAAGGTCCGTCGGTGAGTCCATAATTTATCTCGTATAAGGATAAAACCTTCGTAGTCTTCCACACTTCAAGTTCACGCTCGATTTAGGCTCAGCACAGACAGAACGGAGAGGATTTTATTGACGCAATTGAAAATAAACTTTAAAATTATTACAATAAAGTGCATAAATGCTTGAACCTGGCGAAAAATGTATCCTCGAAGATACGCCGGAATTCCCGCGCGGCGTGTCGAGTCGGCGCCCGCGTCGTACGCGTACTTTCAGTGTTGTCACTGAGTAGGACGTTATTTTTATAGATTTTTAATCCGAAGTACCTACATAACAAACAGTAAAATGGACGAAGAAAAATTGATATGTTTAGCGTGTAAAATTGATTGTGGCGTTGAAAGAGTTAATAACAACGCTATTTTATTACCATTGTGTCTATAGAAACTTTACAAACATCACCGTACCCTTTCTATCTGAAAAATATATTAGTAATTTCTTTGAGAATGAGAAATCTCTCGTATCTAAAAAATGCTCTGATTTTTAAATAATTCAATATATAAAAAACAAATGAAATGAGAACTTCTTTGGGTACACACTCTCAAAGGCGCTCCACATTCTCACGAGACATTCACGCGAGAATCTCCGGAGATTCTCAGCGAGAACTTCTTTTGGGTACACACTCTCACAAAGTTCTCAAATAGTTCTCACTACAGTTCTCGCGCTCGATGACGATGGACGCAGAAGTAACCGCTGCGACAAGTTTATTGTTATGCGCATTCGCATATTATAATTATGCGTATGCTAAAGAGAAAAAAGTTATTAAAAAGAAGTGGCGAAAAAGCTCTTTGACGCCACGCGGTACACAATATACAACCGTTCAAGTCGGCGGCTCGCGCGCTACTGAGAAACATGCGAGTGTGGAGTCAATACACGTTCTCGCCTGTTCTCACGTTCTCGCGCTCCTTTGTCTCGCGCCAAAAAACCGACAAAAAGTGGAGAAAAGCCGGAGAACAACGCGAGAACTTGAGAAGAATACGCGAATCGCTTCCACATTCACGTTTCTCGCGAGATTCTCATGAGAATGTGGAGCGCCCTTACAGAAAATGCCCGAGACCGCGCGGGGATTATTCCTCTCAGTCTGTGTTCCTCTCTGTCTGCGCTGACCCTTACACACGCCGCGAACAAGTTGTATCGTTCGCGTCGCGAATCTATGTTTGCTTGCTACATCTTGACATTTGCCAATCTCTACATTTTCTACTGTGAAATAGATAGACTTACGACTAGACAGACTTCTAGTTTATGTAGTTCAGCTAGATTTAGCCGTGATACGCTTTGCAACGATAGATTTGTTTGTTATGTTTACCTACATTACAGGTTGTGTTGATCGGCGAATTTACAGAAATATAAAAATATGGACATACCTCTTTGTCGGGTGTGTTTAACTAAAGAAACTGAAATGCATTCGATTAGGGCCACACAACTTCAGAAAGTTTACGAAATACTATCAAATGCACAGGTAAGCGCATAGCTACCCTTATTTTTTTTTTTGACGTGAAACAGAATTACACAGACAGTTTCACCCATATTCGCAAATACCTACTGATGCTATTCAGTATGTATTATTTTGTAAGAAACAAGAATCCATTAATACAGCAGCTATACTATTGACAGTTTTATTTAACACAAAGAAATAGTTTTTTTTTATCTACCATCATTTTTATTTTGCATAGGTATATTTGCTTTTTAGTTTATTATTCACTTAGTTATCAAGTAATAATTTATAGCTAATTCTTAATAAAGTATTAAACAATGATGTTTTTAGGATTAAAGCATTTCGGAATCTTCTGGAGGCTTTATATACACAGAAGATGCTACTGCCCAGATGGGCAGAGGCACCTAACATAATCACAAATATATTTACCATCCTCACTGACTAGCATGGTGAGTATGGGACCAAACCCTCATGGAGTTCCTTGAGGGAGGCCTATGTCCAGCTGTGGACAACCTACAGCTAAGATGATGATGATTTTTAAGGTTTGAAAGCCTTTGTTGTGTGTTTGACAACCTCTGTGGCACAGGGGGCGAAGGTCCGCCAACGAAGCAAGAGGTTGCGGGTTTGATTCCTGCCCCGAGGCAAATGTCTATATGATCTGCAGATATTTGTTCAGTGTTCTGGATGTTTTTCGATATGTAATAATATATATATATATATATATATATATCTGTGTATGTATTAAGTATAATAGTATATCAGCCATCTAGTACCCATAACACAAGCTCTACTTAGCTTGGGGCTAGATTATGCTGTGTGAATTGTCCACCACTATTTATTTATTAAAAAAATATTCTTATTTATAAAAAAATATTATTTGTAATCATATTGATATTTAACAGCTCATTTCGAAAGATGGAAAGCCCGAAGCCCTGTGCTTGTCTTGCTACTCACAGCTCCAGCTATGCTATGAGTTCTCTGTCATGGCGCAGAGAGCTGATAATGCCCTTACTGAAATGTACAAGAACAGTACAAAGGTAAATACTGGAGTTGGTTCTGTTGTTGCACCTCCTAAAGCAAATTATTAGAGTTAATGATATTTCATTTATTCAGAACAATTATTTTACAAATACCTACTGATGCTATTAGCCATGGGTTGCTGGCAAGCTGTGGGGTGCCGGCAGAAGAATGTTTCCTCATGCCTGTGGATGCAGTAAGAGCCTGCTAAGAGATGCCTCCGGAAGATGGCCAGCAGCGTCTTTCCGTGTATCAACATCCTGAACTGCACTCGCCAACCCGCATGGTGAGTATGGCAACTACCCCTCATGGATCTCCATGAGGGGTTTTGGCTAGTGTTCAGTAGTGGATGTTTTACGGCTGAAATGATGATTTTACAAATAAGATAAAAATAAGTATAATTCGTGAACATTGTATGTACGAAAAACAGAAAAAGGGGTCGTCCACCATCCCGATGGGTTGACGATGTTCGGAAGACCGTGGGTTGCACCTGGCTTAGAATAGCTTATGACAGAGGCGAATGGCAAAATCAAAGGGAGGCCTATGCCCAGCAGTGGGTCGATAAAGGCTGATGATGATGATGATAATCATGTATGTACGGGTGGAAACAAACAAAATGGTAAAATAATTGATACAAAAATGGCCATCGCTCAGCATAAGCTGAGGCGAAATACATCCTGCCACAGTGCTGGTCTTCCATGATTACTCTATTTAGCTTGTGTACTCTGTTTAGCAAATTGTGTTGAATTTCATTTGTTAATACTGACACTGCTTTTAAATATATCCAAATGAATTTATTGTAGTAATTACTTTTGATGAATGAATGCCAGCAGAGAAATGGGCTCAGAGTGTAACACCTTGGCTCCCTGATGAGGGAATGCGGTGTCTGGGTCGACCGAGGAAGCGTTGGCGGGATGAACCTGTTAGCTTTGACAGAGGATGGTGGGAGTCTGCAAAGGATCGGGATGGTTGGAAGACTTTAGGGGATACCTTTGCCCAGCAGTGGGACAACATAGGTTAAATAAATATTAATTACTTAGACAAAAAATAAATATGTTAATAAATGAGAACATGTTTTAAAAGAGATATTTATTTCAGTTATCATTGGATGCTGTAGAAACATTGCATCTTGGTTTCAACACTAATTGGACACCTCATCCTCCTGTTAGTGAAACCCCAAATGGACAAATGAAAGGACCATTCAATGATTATTTGCTCCAAGAAAATCTTAATCCATTGATCCCTGAAGTGATAATTAAAGTCGAACAAGATTCAGATGTGATAGACAAAACTAATGGTGGAAGCCATTTTAATGGCGTACTCGAAAGTGTATTCAAATTCTATTATTGTGACATATGCAATTCCGAATTTACTGAGAAAGACAGTATAGAACAACATATGAGAATACATATTGGAGAAAATGGTAAAGATCAACTGACCTTAGAAGCTTTTGTTTGCGAAAATTGTGATTCAAAGTTTTCCAGTAGCAGTGATTTGAAAAAACATATGAGATCTCATACAAATTCATATATTTGTGCATTCTGCAATGCACCATTCTCAAGGTTAGGCCAGTTGAAAACGCATATGGAATTTCATGATCAAGATGATAATTGCAAAGAACTTATCCAGCAGTCAAAACACATGGGTCCTCATTTAGTCCGCCTTAAAAGACGAAAAACTAAGAAAAAAACAATTTCACCTGTCAATGCCAGCAAAAGCTTTGATTGCAATGTCTGTGAAAAATCATTTGAAAGCAACTTTAAACTAATTAGACATATGAGATTTCACACCGGCGAAAAGCCATTTGCCTGCACACAATGCGACAGATCTTTTTCTGAGAAATCGAACTTAAAAACACATATGTTGACTCATTCTGGAGAAAAGCCATTTGAATGTAAACATTGCAGCAGATCATTTTCCCTAAACCGTAACTTGCATCGTCATATCGCTAGATACCACGGAGAAGTACAATTCCGCTGCAGTGTCTGTAAAAAGCCATATTCCTCTGAAGTTTCATTGGAAAGGCACGCGATAACACACACCGAAGAAAAGCCTACCGTATGTGATATATGTGGGAAATCGTATTCGGATAAAGATAATTTTGCTAGACATATGAAAATTCATAGTGGAGAAAAGCCATTTAAATGTAATTTATGTAACTATAGAGGTGCTTACGAGTACTGCTTGATATTACATATTAATAATAATCATTCGCCTGATGTTGTTAAAGACTAATAAACTCTTATCTCAAAAATCTGTGTCCACAAGACAAAAGTTTCATTTCTCCTCAGATACCTATTTTCCTCTGGTCTGGTTTGATACGCTATAAACAGGGATGTACCTAACGAACTATGTAGATATATTGAATTGATAGATGAATAGATTGTGTCCATTTACAAAAAAAAACAAAACACATTGGCTTTAAGCTAATAATTTGGATTTAGAGATCTTGAAGTGAGTCCGTTAAATGGGGTCCTGTAAACTTTACTATTTTCATTCTACCATTAGTTAACATTTACTGGGTACTTAACTACCTACTTTTCACACTTACATTAGGTACTACGCTACTTAGCTTTGAAAATTGCCAACCCTAGCATTTTTTTCTATTCACCCCATACATCGTCTCTATTGAACCACGTATGGGTCAATAGAAAAGACGAATAGTTTTGCATTTTGTGCTGTAAATAAGGAATAAATGCCAAAGCTTTTAATAAGCCTTTCCTGTAAGAGACATGATTTATAGCACAATATAATGTTCTCTTGACTGTTGAAAACACATATTTTGAAGCAGATATCTTCAACCAATTGAGCTGAAATTTTGTATACCTACATGTTTTTGATGTGAAACATCTGGACTAGACTAAACTAGGCCGGACTGGGCTGGACTATGCTGTCCTGGCGAACTACTTATTTGTTTTATGTACCTACTCCTATGGGTATCAAATGAAAGGGCTTGCTGAGAATAATTCGAAAATGAAATGACGATACTCTGAATCCAACATGGTGGAACATCCAAGATGGCGGACTAGTTATTCTTAATGCACTCCTTTATTATGGTCATTAAATGAAAGGCCTTGCTGAGTTACTTGAAAAATTATATGACACCACTCTAAATCCAACATGGCGGTCATGAGATGAACAGACAAGAAACAAACTGTCCAGTGATAACTAAAAAGTAAAAAAAAACTTTTTAACAATAAAGCTTTTATTTAAACGTTAAACCTATCCATTAAAAATAAACATTTTCCATTAAAGTTAAATGTCAACTTAAAACGTCTTTACACAATAAATTATGTAATAAAAAAGCTTGTCGCGAGATTTAAGCAGGTAGGTACTCGTATTTACATTGTTTGAAAAAAAAAAATTAAATCAATTAGATCGAGGTACTGGTACACAGGTTAATCTTGCGACAAGCTTTTAATTACATGTTGTGTAAAGACGTTTTAAGTTGACATTAAACATTATTGGAAAATGTTTTATTTATAGCATTATATAAGAGCCTTGGATTTATATTGCGAGTAGGTCGACCGTTTACAGACATAGGCTGTCTCAAAGTTTTATACTATGCCTATGTTCGAAGTGTTCTGGAATACTGTAGCTCAACTTGGAACCCTCAGTAGATAACACACATACAGAGTATTGAAAACATACAGATAAAATTTATTAAGCATCTTAATTTCCAGACAACTTCCAGAAAGATATAGACATGCTTGAGAGTGTACAGAGAAAAGCCTCTAGGATTCCACAAGCCCTTCGTCGTATGTCCTACCCAGATAGACTACGCGCACTACGCCTCACTACCCTAGAGGAAAGACGCCTTCGTGGCGACCTCATTGAGACTTTCAAGATCCTTAATAACTTATACAACTTGCCAAACCTTCATGATACCTATTTATGAAATGAAAGTCAACATACAGTCAACGCGAGGGCATAGCTATAGAATTGCTCGTGCACCATCCACCACAAACACTGCGCATCATTTCCTCAGTAACCGAGTAAGTAGTCCATAATTGGAATCGTTTACCGGAAGAAGTTGTTACTGCCTCCTCAACAAACAATTTCAAAAACAGACTTGACAACTGGTTGCGACATAATAAACTGTTATCAACACGAAACAAACAAGTGTAATCGCAAAAACAAACATGACTTTTCAACACTGTGACATAGACACATCAGCGCGAGCTGCTCGTCTATAAATAAATAATAATAATAATAATTTTCGAAGCTATTGTTGGTCTAAGCTGTATCAAGAATCATGTCGACATCACCACATTTCGACTCTTGAAGCTCGGCGGAGCCATGCAGATATGTCTTTTTTGCATGGTACCTTTATGTAACAATTATATAGATTGTCCTGAACTTGCGTTGAAAATTTTACGGTTCTCTACCCCAAAAACCCGAACTCGACATACAAACCTCTTTCACGTTCCCCATACTTGCACCAATTATGCCCAAAATTCACTTGTTGAGATTGCAAAGGAACTACAATAAAAGATTTAATAGCGCAGATATTTTTAATAGTAGTAAGAGGTTCTTAAGGTTTTGGGTGTGGAGAGTGAGGGTGACCAGGTTTATTCTTATAGTATGTACATATGTATATTATCTTATGTATGTATATTCTTTTCTTGGTGTGACATAGGTATATATAATTTTCTGTTTTCACATGTTTAATTTGTTATGTTTGGAACGTATTTATTTGCTTTGTGGATGTCGGTTTTTAGTTATTATTATTATTTAAAAAATGTAAGTCCTTTATTGGCCGTAAGTTAGTGCGTAAGTTTTGAACTGTATTTTATTAAGAGCTGTGGATTTTGTAAAAATAAATAAATAATTTTTAGTGGGTTAAATAAAAGCTTGTTTGTTAAAGTTGTTTTTACTTATAATTTATTTGCTTAGATATATTTATTATGCTGTGGGGTGCCGGCAGTGGAATGTTACCCCCTCCTCTCATGCATGTGGATGCAGTAAGAGCCTGCTAAGGGATACTTTCGGAAGATGGGCAGCAACGTCTTTCCGTGTATCAACATCGCAAACTACGCTCACCAACCCGCCTGCCAAGCGTGGTGAGAATGGCAACAACCCCTCATGGAGATCCATGAGGGAGGCCTGTGTTCATCAGTGGACGTTTTATGGCTGAAATGATGAGGTAGTAATAATTATTCAGGCAAACAAATAAAAAAGCATGTAATTTAAACCTTTTATTTCGAAACAATAGGCAATATTTACAATAGAAATAAAATAATATTTATTAAGATTCTAAATTTTCATAATAACTAACGAAGAAAATATTTACATTTGTAGTAGGCGATGTAATTAATAATAATCGCGAAAATAGTCTTAAAAACAAAAGCATCCATACTAATAATAGGTATGCATGCATATTACATTCATATTTTTGTATTCATATAATGTGTGATGTATAGAGTTATCTATCTATCTATGCAGGGGGGTGGGGGGGCGTATACATTACGTCATACATTTAGTAGGATGGGAGGGGTCCCAAAATTCACGACGTCACATTATCTATTTCGGGACTTCAGATTTAATTTCATAATTTCTTGATGTGATATTCCAAAATAGTGACTAGGGGGAGTCTCAAGTGTGACCAGTTATATGTGTGATGATAAAACAGTAAGTAGGTGATTTTAACAAAATTAAATTAACTTCAATGCTGAAGTTACACATACCAGTGCTGCGCGGGTGCCGAATAAAAACCGACTTAGGAGGCACCTATAAATTACGTTTATAACTGTTATAATATAACTGATAACTGTTTTTTTTTCTTATTCTGACACGATTGTAATGGTAGATTTTGGCTTTGAAAAATCGCTTAAAATCGATTGTTAAAGTACAAATTATAATAATTGACGGCAAAAAATATTGTTCCCGGCTACCGCAGGCATAATTATTAAAGCGGCGAACTTAATTAAATAGACTAACAGCTTGGTTACACTTGCAAGTCTATGGATGGCGCGTTTCATGTCTCTGTATACCAGAGATATACACAAATGCTACACTGTACTCGTCTCACAAAATGAGAATCAGGTATATTAAAAAAAAAACTTTTTTACACGAGGCTGGCTGTGTATAGAAACGTAACAATGACAACCTCTGGCGCAGCGGACTTGCGACGCAAGAGGTTGCGGGTTCGATTCCCGCCTCGAGACAAATGTCTATATGATTTGCGGATATTTGTTCAGGGTGTTCTGGATGTTTTTCTTTAATAAAAACGTCTATCTATGTAGTATAACGCATTAAGTATATCAGTCATCTAGTACCCATAACGACAGCTCTGCGTAGCTTGGGGCTAGATGATGCTAGTGGAATTGTCCAGCATAAAAAATGACTCATAGAATATGTTTATAAGTACCTACATTTTGATCACTCTTCACAGACCTGCAAGTATAGCCAGCGCACATAATAAATTTACAATTAAAACAGCAATTTACAAAACAGCTAGACAATTTTACCATAAGACTCTCATTAAACAATTACATACAATTCTCTTAATTACATAATAAAAATTTACAATAATGTAACAATTTTTTATCTAGCCTTCAATAAAAGTGCAATTTTCTTGAGTTATAATTATTTGAAAAGAAAACACCACGTCTATGATATTCCGTCACCTATAATGTTTTTTATAGTCTAACTATAACTTACTGTACCTATATACTATAGCCAAATTCCATGTCTACAAAATGTAAACAAAAGACTAGAACTAATAATTAAAAAAAAATCAGTCAAGCGTCTACCTCTTGCCGTTATCAATACCGAGCTAAAAACGGGAAAAATACACGTTTCGTTGTATGGGAGCCCGCCTCAAATATTTATTTTGTTGTTTTTAGTAGGTACCTATTTGATATACCTATGTTATAGCGGCAACAGAAATACATCATCTGTGAAAATTTCAACTAGCTATTACGGTTCATGAGATACAGCCTGCTGACAGACAGACAGACGGACAGCTAAGTCTTAGTAATAGGGTCCCGTTTTACCCTTTGGGTACGGAACCATAAAGAACCGACTTTAATGATGATAAAATACTTGACTTGCTGCTGAAAACACCGAAACCACTATAAAAACGCCTATTACATTTGAGTATTTCCCTCTATTTTATCATGGATTCCACCATCAGTTGAGAAAAACCGCAAGTTTAAATTTAACAATGAAAATATGCCTTGGGGGCCATTACAATTATTTATTCCCTCTATTATTACGATTATTTAATCCCTCATGGACCCCATCGTCAGAATCGAGTTTTGGAAATGAGACCACCTCTGAAACATGACCCACTTTATAATGAAACAATGATCTAACCATCCATAATTGGCGGAGTAATCAATCGCGTAACAAACGTACCAAAAAAACATACAGTCCAATTGAGAACCTCCTCTTTGAAGGCGGTTAAAAAACACTTTGTTCTCGTTGATTTCTCAACAGAATTTTTATTCTATGTGGGCTGTTGATCATTCAAACAACAAAGCAAGCAAATTTTTAAGTGTAGCAGTTTCTTTACTTTTTGTAGACATCGAATGTGGCTACAAAGTATACATATCGATGGAATTCGACTATACTCCTGTACAGCATGGTTTAACAGCTGGTTAGGCCATTAACATCTATTATAGATGATTTATACAGCGTCAGCAACTGGCATTCATGCTGTACGGGACGCTGCAGTGCCTGGGACATTGTTAGATGGATTAGGCTTGCCCAGCACCTATAATACTTACAGCTAAGTCAGCTATTAGTCAGAGGAGAGAACAGGTCAATACATCTAAAGCTAACTAGGCTGCGGAGACCCGATGTTTTCCTTCATCGATAAAGCGCGGTTGTGTGTACATTTTTTAAGAAAGAAAAATCTATTGGCGCACGGTCAGTATCGAACCCAAACCCTCGGATTGAGAGTCGAGGGTACATATCACTCTGCTAACACGGCTTGTTTTACACAACAGTAGCCTATGTTATGTTTAAACATTTTAAAGTTTTGCATATATCGAATTCTAGAATTTGACAATGTACCTATGCATAATATATGGAAAAGGCCAACGCGACACTCAAATTTACCGCTTATTTACAAATATACGCTACAGACATCTTGACAGTATCAAGATGTGTGTAGCGTATATCGCTTCAGTATGTTTCAGTTAGTACTGGCATGAAATATTATATGTACACACTAATCCTATATTTGTAGAGCTTAGGTCAATTCACGTGGGACATAAAACAATCTATGTTACTGCCAGTTGTGAATTAGAATTTGTTATTTTCAATATCTAAAGTAATGCTAAAACGTATTTTGCCTAGGAAGAGTTGCGTTATGACGCATTTCCTTCCGAAAAATAATCTTCATACGCACATTTATCCGCAGGTTATAAGAACAGGAACCCAGCGTATCAGACTTACCGAGCGACATTAATAACCCCTGAAATACCGCAAGCATTCCGTAGCTTTGTCTTTAAGACTGTACACACATGCACTATTTCATTATACTGTTCGCAACTTTCAATACAATGCCACTGCGGTAATTCGCATGTTACTGAAAAGTTGCGTAAGATGTACTAACATCTTACGCAACTTTTCTGTATCATAATGTTCACGCTCACTCACTTCAGACTCACAGGGGGGCTGTGGGATATAAGCGTGCGTTATTTAAAGCGCTATTCTTTCAGGTCCCTCGCAATTCTTGTACAATGGCTCCTTAACAGAACTAATGATAGCAATGCTTACTTATAGCATTAACTATTCTGACTCTGACTCATCTTCACCCGATTCCGAGCTAGACACAGGTTCACACTTAATAAACTCAATCTCTTCGAGTTTCTTCTGCCGTGGCTTCCTTATCTTCGCTTTAGGTTTTGGCTTGGGTTTGGCCTTGGCTTTTGCCTTCGTAACCTTCTCCTTTCCCTTCATAACCGTCTTCACCATCTGCGATATACGCTTCAAGTGCTGCTGCTCATGTCTCAAAAGATGATTCGTTAAGTATTTCTTCATTTTGAATCTCTTCCCGCATTGTGCACATTCATGCTCGTATAAGGACTCGTCTATCTCCATATGAACCGAGTCGATGTGCCGTTTCAGATAGTGGTCGTGAGCGAACTCTTTCTCGCACTTGTCGCATCGCAACTTCGGGTTCGTTGGATGCACAATCTTCTTGTGTTTCTTTAGTCTGAGTTGGGAATGAAACGTTTTGTCGCAAAGATCGCACTTGACTTTGGTGTCGGGAGATGAATGCATCTGCATATGCTCCTTCAGGTACTGATCGTTTTTGAATTCTTTTAAGCATTCGGGACATTGCACTTTCGATTCCAACGGTGGATGTATGTTTAAAACGTGACGTTTCATGTGATGTTTGGACTTGAATGTCATTGGACAGAACACGCATTGGTGCCTTTCTATATTCGAATGTTGGAACAGCAAATGCCTCTTCAGATTTAGGTGCGTCTTGTACATTTTCTGGCAGATGTGGCACTTGTGTTTCTCGGGCTGTGCTCGATGACATCTTTCGATGTGATGCCTCAGTTTATAGGGGACATTAAACTCCTTCCCGCACTCAGCGCATTTGATCTCCGGTAGCGTGTTGGGGTGTATCCTCTTAACGTGCATATGCAAAGCTCGTCGTGTCCGAAACTCTTGCAGGCAAAGCTGGCAGTAACACTTCTCTCTCTCCGAATAATGCTTGTTCATCCTATGCATGTACAAATAATGTTTATTCTTAAAAGATTTGTCGCACTGGTCGCAAAGAACTGTCGAATCCTCCGTGGAATGAACTCGAGTGGTATGTAGGTAAAGATTTTGGTAATTTTTGAATTCTTTGTTACATTTGTGACAGATATATTTTTTTATCTGTTTGGGGAACATAACAGGCTTCCACGTTGACAGTACAGACTCGTACATTTCTCTCTGTTCGTCCGTTAGGAGGTCACTGTTGACGCTAATGAATTTCATTACTCCGTCATCGTGTGGAGGGTTCACAAGCGAAGACGGTAGGGGTAAAGGCTTAAGAGTTTCTAACGACGGGAGTGGGGGGAGGGGACAAGAACTGGAAGGAGTGGGCGCTGGTTCCAGCTTGATGTCTGGTTCTTCTTTAACCTCGGCCGCCATTTTAAACCTGAAATTTAAAAAGCTTGTAAGTGAACAATAGGAAAAATTGAGCAGACTTCGGGACTAGTCAATTATTAATAATCGATTAAACAATGACCCTAACTATATTAAAACTGACTTAAACAGAGTGATTGGTAATTCAGCTTCAATGTTTGACATGAACTAAGTTAATAAACAGCATAGCATAATAGCAAGCGTACTAAACGAGGTAATCCTAAGAAGGGATGGGCTTTGATACCAGAAAAAAACGATTTGGTAGATAAAACAACCTTTTTGTTCTCATACCAGGCCAAAAGAACAGGCAACTACGACAGGATTCCGTATAACAAAAAAGTAAAATACGTCTATGCGGGAAGAATTGTTTATGTTTTAGCGACTACTCTTAATACGGTCATTTATTACCAACATATATCGTGACTGACCCATAGCTTGCTATTCCGAGTCTGAGTCCGTCTCCTCCTCAGTTTCGGATTCCGAGCTCGACACAGGCTCGCACTTGATGAACACAATCTCTTCTCTTTTCTTCTTCCTTCCTGACTTCCTTGTTGCTTGTTGCGTCGGCTTCGCATCTTTAGCGTCTTTTTTCTCCTTCTTTGTCATAACGGTCTTAACCATCTGCGAAACGCGCTTCAGATGCTGCTGTTCGTGTCGTAACAGATGATTGGTTAAGTACTTCTTCATTTTGAACTTCTTACCGCATTCAGGGCATTCGTGTTCGTACAAGGACTCGTCTAAATCCATATGAACGGCGTCCGTGTGACGTTTCAGGTAGTGTTCGTGCGCAAACTCCTTGTCGCACTTATCACATTGAAACTTCGGGTTCGATGGATGGACAATCTTCTTATGCTTCTTGAGTCTGAGCGGGGAATGGAAGGTCTTGTCGCAAAGCTCGCATTTGACTTTAGCGTCAGGCGCCGAATGCATCTGCATGTGCCCTTTCAGATATTGATCGTTCTTAAACTCCTTCAAACACTCCGGGCACTGCACCTTGGATTCCAAAGGAGGGTGAATATTTAAGACGTGACGTTTCATATGATGTCTCGATTTGAAGGTCATAGGGCAGAAAACGCACTGGTGTCTTGGTAGGTTCGTGTGTTGGACGGCGAGATGCCTGCGTAGGTTCATTTCTGTTTTGAACATCTTCTGACAGATGTGGCATTTGTGTTTCTCCGGGTCCGCGCGGTGGCACCGCTCAATATGACGCTTTAATTTGTAAGGGACTTTAAATTCCTTGTCGCATTCTTCGCATTTTATATCTGGCAACGTGGATGGGTGCATTCTCTTTATGTGGATGTGCAGCGCTCGGCCGGTGCGGAACTCTTGGAGACATAGCTGGCAGTAGCACTTGTCTCTCTCCGAATAATGCTTATTCATCCGATGCATGTATAGATAATGCTTGTTTTTAAAGGTCTTGTCACATTGATCGCATATCACAGCAGATTGCTCCGTGGAATGAACTCTTGTAGTGTGCAGATAGAGATTTTGATAGTTATGGAATTCTTTGTTGCATTTGTGACAGATGTAACGTTTCAGCGGTTTAGGGAAGGAACCTGGTTTCCATGTCGTTAGAACAGACTCGTACATTTCCCTCTGTTCGTCTGTTAGGACATCGCTATTAACACTTATGAACTTCATCACTCCGTCATTGTGTGCTGGGGTCGTGATGGAAGGGGGCAGAGCTAAAGGTTGGATGGGTTCCATTGTAGGTGGCAAAGAAGGTGGTAAAGAAGTTAGCAAAGGAGGTAAGAATGATGAACTGGAAGGCGTGGGCACTTGCTCCAGCTCGATATCCGGCTCTTGTTTAACCTCCGCTGCCATTTTAAATCTGAAAATGGAAAAAGACTATGACAGTCCCACAACTAATCACAGATTGAAAATAAACATTATTCATGTTTCCATGTTTTGGACGTCACAAATGTCTTAATGTGTTGAATGTATATCTTAAGTGATGAGTTAATACAAATGATTGGTAATTCCCCTCTGCCTTACAAAGAATGTGTTAGGTTGATGTACCGCAATTCATAGATCAAAACATGAAAAAATAAACCACTTACTTGATGTAAACCATCCAATTCGCATTACTTCAGCAAGTTCACGACACTGGAGACAATACAAACCACAGATACAGAATGGACCTCCCGTTTTGATATTAGCTTAAGGATTATCTTCACTTCAAATGAGACAGCTGTTTCTATTCAACCAAAAGTCAGCTTCATGGCTGAACCAAACTTTGCTGCGAAGTGTGTGAAAATTGGACAAACAGTTTGTGCCACCTATGCTATATATGGTATAAAATTTTATTTCCAATAATGCTAGTTTCACTGATGTTAATAACATTTTTCTTTCTTTAATTTAAGTTGTGAACCTCTTAAAAAACAACTTTTATAAGTAACAAAGGTATCAGAGCAAAATAGAAACCACAAAAGAAAATCCATTTTGAAATAAGTTTTTGCTTTAATCATATCTTTTGATATGATTAAAGCAAAAACTTATGTTGCAAGTGGCTATCCATTCCGAGAGCCCTATTTCCCTGATGGGGGATAACAGGACACTGGTATCATCTTCTAATATATGTATGTCAGTTTAAATTTTTTTTGTGTCTTAGTATTAATCATATCAGAAAAACATGAAGGAGAATATTCATTTGAAAGTGATTTCTTAGGCCGCAATTTAAGCTCCTTCCAGCCAATATATTAAGATACAAACAATATAACCCTTTTAAGTAAAGACATAGTTGAATTACCAATCACTCTGTATATGTACTTGTAGAGGCTTTAATAATACAGATAATTTTCAAACAACTTTCTTATTATAGGAAATCTATAATTTATAGGTATAATTTTCATATAATAAAGCAATAAAGTTATTAAATACATTTGTGAAAGCCAAGTTGTTAACCATGCAATATCAATAGCACTTAAAAGTACTTATAAATTAACTCTGTTCTTATGACAACCTCTGTGGCGCAGCCACCTTGGGACAAATGTCTGTAGGATCTGCAGATACTTGTTCAGGGTGTTCTGGATGTTTTCTATATATAATAAAAAATATTAAGTACATCAGTTATCTACTACCCATAACACAAGTTCCGCTTAGCTTGGGGCTAGATGATGCTGTGTGAATAGTCCAGCATTATTTATTTATTTATTATTAACTTATCTGTGGGTGACTTAACTTTCAATACTGTTATTATTAACCCCTGGTCTTTGATCAAAACCTGCGGCCATACAAGATTTTTTTTAAATGTTGTCATTAACTTAACATTGATGAATCAGTGGCATCATCATCAACTCAGCCGTAGGACCGGTGTCCACAGCCGCTACTGGACCTCCCTCATGGATCTCTAAATCATGAGGGATTGTTGCCAGATTCCCCACCCTTGGCAGGTAGGTTGTATACTTTAGATACTTATCTGAAGTGCATTTTATTGTCATTAGATATAATTGACGAGCTCTGTGGTGCAGCAGGCGAAGGTCCGCCTACGATGCAAGGGGTTGGGGGTTCGATTCCCGCCTCGGGACAAATGTCTGTACGATCTGCAGATATTTGTTCAGGGTGCTCTGGGTGTTTTTCTATATATAATAAAAATATCTATCTATGTAGTATAATGTATTAAGTATATCAGTCATCTAGTACCCATAATACAAGCTCTGCTTAGCTTAGGGCTAGATGATGCTGTGTGATTTGTCCAGCATTATTTATTTATTTATTATAATTACACAGTAATTGCGCAGTACTGTGGGGTGCTGGCAGTAGTATGTTGCTCCTACTATCTTGCCCATGGATGCAGTATACTGCATCATCACCATCATAGCAGCCTTAAGTTGTTCACTGCTGGACATAGGCCTCCCTCATGGTTCTCCAAGAATTAATCATGAGGGGCTGTCGCCCTACCAACCAGGTGATACAAGTTGGCGAGTGCAGTATGATATGTGATGTTGATACACAGAATGATGCTGCTGCCTATCTTCCGGAGGTATACCTTGGCAGATATTTACTACATCCACATGCAAGAGAGGAGGGGCAACATTCTACAGCCAGCACCCGAGGGAATACAGAAGCCTTAGTGAAATTTGCTATAAAAAGAAGACTTAGTTTTCATCTTAATTTTAGAATAAAATGTATTCTTAATCATTCTGCCAGGAGTGTTATTGTGTAATAGTTCAATGTTTACTCATGCTTGTTAAAAAAATATCAGAGTGATTTCCAATTATATCAGTTAGAACTTCGAGGTCAAAAACTGTTTTCGCCAGAAACTCGTTAAAACTTACAAGGATAAAATGACCGACGTACAATGTCCTCTGTAGTTTAATCGCTAATATAACAAAATACAATACTTACATGAAGCGATACCGCAGCGAATTCTAAATATTGACTAGCACGTCATATTGTTATCACTCTGTCCGTCACAAAATAAATATCATAGTTTATGCGAGATAAAATGGCTTAGGAGTCCGCCGCGGGCGATCGCGTTCATTGCGGCTTTACACACTACAACCTATTTGAAAACACAAGATTACTAACAAAGATCCTGCATTTAGCATTCAGAATTGTTGCAAAGTTGTTTCTAAGGTTAATACGCGATATTTCGTAGATTTTCAACAATAATTACGAGGTGTGAATGGGTGACACCGTGACATTTGCGTTACGTCAAGTTGAGTCGTCAATCGACGCGCGCGTTTGTCAAAAGTATTGACGGGGAACGTCAAATCAACTTACGTTCCATTACTACGCAGATAGAGAATTTTGTTTTTAATATCCATCAATTATATATAATATTATTACTATTCAATTAATTTTATTAAGCAAATTAGGTTAATCTTAAGTCACAAGTAACATTCATCATCATTTCAGCCGTAAGACGTCCACTACTGAACACAGGCCTCCCTCATGGATCTTCATGAGGGGTAGTTGCCATACTCACCACGCTTGGCAGGCGGGTTGGCGAGCGCAGTACAGGATGTTGATACGCGGCAAGACGCTGCTGCCTATCTTCCGGAGGTATCCCTTAGCAGGCTCTTACTGCTTCCACGGGCATGAGAGGTGGGGTAACATTCTACTGCCGGTACCCCACGGCCAAGTAACATTAAAGATAAGTAATCTAAGGCATTACATGGTCATAATGGTACCTACACAAATTAAAAAAACAAAGACGCTTAATATTAACCTAGGTACAAAACAAAAAGCAAGACAAGACAAATAAAATTACAACAATTAAATGAAATAAAAAACATAACATCTTACATAGTAGAAAACAAAATAAATATGTATTGGTAAAAATCTAAAAGCATATAGGTATAGCATAATTATTTAAAAAAAAAAGTAAGCACTTAGACAATTTCAAAATTATTCACAAGATCGAAAAACGTCTATATCGTATTTTTATTTAATAATATACCTACTCATTCTGTCACAACTCACAATATATACTTATAATAAATAACTTACAACTTAAAATACAATAAGTAGGTATTCATAATTTAACATCTACTATAACTAGATAAAATTGATGTCGCTATAATAAAAGCTTTCTACTTTCAAAGTCCCACAATTTTCTAATAGCGTTAACTGCACTTATAATCGGATGCATAGTCAGTTAATTATTAAGGTACTAGTCTATACTATACACCAACACAGTTCGCTTAGCGGCTGGCAAATAAAGTCGCGTAGAGCGACCCGGCTAGTCTGAAAATAACTCTGCATCCGTGAGTGCAGGTGACATAAGTGAAAACAGTGAAAATGCGTGAAATTGTACACTTGCAAGCGGGACAATGCGGCAACCAAATCGGTTCCAAGGTGCGATATTTATTTTACTCTATACGTACATAAAAATGAGGGACAAATTTGACACACACCTGGATGATTAAACCACAATAGCTCAGGATAGAGAAGTTTGGAAGGCCGGAAGTTTTCCCTGCAGTGGGACAGTACCAGGCTCATTTTAAAATAATAGGTAATAATATTAGGTATGTGGGCCTTCTTACATCAGATGCAAGCGTTAAAACTTCCTGTACGGAACGTAACCGTGCCTGGGAAAGTAGTAAATGGATTAATGCTTTTCTAGCATTATTGGCAGTGTTACATACTCTTAATTAGGTCGGCCGAGTTCAGGGCAAAAAACATGTCAATACTCGTCTAATTTACCTACGCGTACTTTGTTAGTAAGTATAAAACTCCACAATGGTTGTGTTAGTCTTTAAAAATAAGAAATACAGAACCGACTACTTACGACAAAACTTAAATGAAAAAGAAAAATTACGTTTAAGTTACTTGTAAGTATGTAATATCTTGGGTAAAATCTGGTGAGGTAAGCTCGGTGGGGATAATGACATTTGGATTATCCAAACAAAGTTGCCGGTAAATTATAAAAGCTAGTCTTGTAAACAAAGTTTACGTCTATTTCCGTTCGTTACGCATCGCCTGCTTCTAACATTAGATTCAGAATACTGTTATGAAGATACGGCACGCTTGAAAGCGCTCTCTCACGTTCATAAATAAAATGCATTAGAAATAAATATAATTTATTGGTTCCCATACAAAATGGTACCTACCTACACATCCCTACAACACAAGAAATATATAGGTATCTCATAAACAGAATTATTAAAAGGTTTACCTCTTCTCTTTTCTGTGATCTTATACATAGTGCGAGCCAAAAGGTCCTGCCTCAGCTGTGTCGACCCATATAAAAATATGGGCCAACGCATTAGACGGAAGTAGTATCACAGTCACAGATTACAGAAGTAGTATACTTTTACGTAGGTATTATCACAGATAATATAATACACTAGCTAGACAGTTGAAACACAGAATAGTAATGTATATTACTATTCTGTGGTTGAAATTTTCACAGATTATGTACTTCTGTTGCCGCTATAACAACAAAAACAGAATATACAACCCATACGACGAGCTCTGTGGCGCAGCGGGCGAAGGTCCGCCTGCGACGCAAGGGGTTGCGGGTTCGATTCCCGCCTCGGGACAAATGTCTGTACGATCTGCAGATATTTGTTCAGGGTGTTCTGGGTGTTTTTCTATATATAATAAAAATATCTATCTATGTAGTATAATATATTAAGTATATCAGTCACCTAGTACCCATAACACAAGCTCTGCTTAGCTTGGGGCTAGATGATGCAGTGTGATTTGTCCAGCATTATTTATTATTATTTATTATACAACAAACGTGATATTTTTGTTTGAAAAGAACTGATTAATTAAGGTAATTCTGAAATGATTAATATGATTTGGCCGTGGGGCACCGGCAGTAGAATGTTGCCCCTCCTCTCTTGCCTGTGGATGCAGTATGAGCCTGCTAAGGGATATCTCCGGAAGATGGGCAGCAGCGTCTTTCCGTATATCAACATCCCGTACTGCGCTCACCAACCCGCCTGCCAAGCGTGGTGAGTATGGCAACTACCCCTCATGGAGATCCATGAGGGAGGCCTGTGTTCAGTAGTGGACGTTTAACGGCTGAAATGATGATGATGATGAAATGATTAATACTTGGAGATCTATGAGGGAGTGCTATCTCCAGCAGTGGACGTCCTACGGATGATGATGATGATAAAAACAATATGCATAGCGCTGTCTGTCTGTATGTCTGTCTGACTGATTGATTTTGGTAACCGGAGTTATTGTGACCTCAAAAGGTCTCCAAAAAATAAAAGTCTTCAAATGGCCGAAAACGTCCAAAAACCCAAAAATACCATTTTTGACCTTTGGTGACCTTTTGAGGTCTTCGCCCCCTTTTCTGGTACCCCCGCACCAATGCTTGTTTATTATTATTTCCTCCTCCCACTTCCCAGTTCTGGGAGATAATATCCGACGAGCACGGCATCGACACGAGCGGCTACTACAAGGGCGACAGTGATCTGCAACTTGAGAGGATCTCGGTATACTACAATGAAGCAGCTGATGGTGAGTCAGAACCTGCTCGTGAGACTAGGCAGTATGGTCTTAGATTATAGCCTGCTCCTCTGAAAGGAGCGAAAAAAAAAGAACCTGCTCGTGGGTGCAGTGAGAATCTAAATCAAAAATTATACTGTGCATTGTCAACTGTTTCTTTAGTCTTTATAATATATGTCACTTTAGTTACCTAGTTCATGTTTAGATAAGTATACTACCTACAACTGTTTCTAAAAATATTAATAAAGTTATTCTTATTATTATCTGCCAAGGAATATCTAAGGAAGATGGACAACGAATACTTATATCAGGAATGGAAATCATCTATGTTATAGATGATTTATATACAGTGTATTAAATATAGAGACAGTGCCGGATTTACCAATAGGCTGAGCAGGCTGGAGCCTAGGGCGGCAGACTTTAGGGGGCGGCATATTTAGACCATTTTAGTGCTAGAGAAACAAAAAAAATTATATACCTACTGATAATACTATACTCGATGCCATTTAGCGTGGCAATACAGGTCATTCACCTACCTTCACTACGCTATCATAAAATGCAATGAAAGTGTCGCTAATTCTGTCGCTTACAATTCAAACCACATAGCACATTTTCGATAGGTAATAAATAAATACTTATTTATTCATTAAAATGCTACGCACATAGGTACAATATAATATTTTAATTACCTTTATGCTCGTGAACTGTGAGCATAACAATTCCTAATGCTTTATTACCTAGCTCTTTTGACTATGTTGTCGATATGTTTATCATGGGACAGATAATAGATGCAAAGGACTAGTATACGCTGATAATTATGATAATGTAATCTGTATTATACCGCCGTGGGGTGCCGGCAGTAGAATGATACCCCTCCTCTCATGCCCATGGATGCAGTAAGAGCCTGCTTAGGGATCCGGAAGATGGGCAGCAGCGTCTATCCGTGTATCAACATCCCGTACTGCGCTCACCAACCCGCCTGCCAAGCGTGGTGAGAATGGCAACTACCCCTCATGGAGATCCATGAGGGAGGCCTGTGTTCATCAGTGGACGTTTTATGGCTGAAATGATGATGATGATGAATCTGTATTTGTTGCAGGCAACCGATATGTGCCCCGCGCGGTTCTGGTGGACTTGGAACCTGGCACCATGGACTCCATCCGCTCGTCCACGTACGGTCAGCTGTTCCGGCCCGACAACTACGTCTTCGGACAGAGTGGCGCAGGTGATTTTTAGGGTTCCCTACCCAAAGGGTAGACTCCGCTGTCCGTCTGTCTGTCACCAGGCTGTATCTCATGAACCGTGATAGCTGGACAGTTGTCATTTTCACAGATTATGTATTCCGGTTGCCGCTATAACAACAAATACAACAAATCTGATAGAGTGTTATTAATATCGAGCAAAAAACGGCAAAACAAACTCGTTTGTTGTATGGGAGCCTTCCTTAAATATTTAATTTAATTTTTAGTATTGTTGTTATAGCGGCAACAGAAATACATCATCTGTGAAAAATTCAATCGTCTAGCTATCACGGTTTATGAGATACAGCTTGGTGACAGACAGACAGGCAGACGGACAGCGGAGTCTTAGCAATAGGGTCCCGTTTTTACCCTTTGCGTACGGAACCCTAAAAACTATTGATAGACGATTAAGTATGTAAATTATAAATTTTATGTCAAGGGGATTCTGGTGAACCGATGGGTTCACTGGGATTCCCTGGGGGATCGGGTTAGGGGATCCTGGTGGCCTCACCCTAAAATCCAACCCCCATTTTGACAGAGTTGTACCAGTTGTACTATGACAGAGCGCGCACTATACTCGATGCCATTTAGCGTGGCAATACAGGTCATTCGCCTACCTTCACTACGCTATCATAAAATGCAATTTATTTATTTATTTATTTATTAAAGGGCATCCAACAAGAAAATCACATAACATGAGTTAATAATAGGTTCTAAAAATATTGTTGACTGTGTGTTTCCTCAATTACAGGTTGCCACAGCGTGCACAATTTAGCGACTAAACAGTTTACTACCACTTACAAACTTAAATCTTAAACTTAAATGAAAGTGTCGCTAATTCTGTCGCTTACCATACAAACCTATCGGAAACGTGCTATGTGGTTTGTATGGTAAGCGACAGTATTAGCGACACTTTCATTGCATTTTATGATAGCGTAGTGAAGGTAGGTGAATGACCTGTGTGTCTACCATGAGTTGTCACTGTTAGATCGCCTGCCGTCACTACAGTAGTAAAAGTACGTTACTTTGACATCTGTCAGATTTGTAACTCATGGTACCAAATTCAAAGCAAATGAAGCCCAAACTACAGTCGCTGTAGTGTAGTTTGCAGCGTATTTTAGTACCAAACTATCCGCTAGAGGCGCTGTACAAGTTTTCATACATTTTGTTAACTACAGTCGCTAGCGAATATAGATTGTGAAAACTCATGGTAGACCTACTATATATACTGTATTGCAACGCTAAATGGCATCGAGTATAGTCACTTTTAACATAAAGATACATTAACTTAATTTTCAAGGCAACAACTGGGCCAAGGGTCACTACACAGAGGGCGCTGAGCTGGTCGACTCCGTCATGGACGTGGTCAGAAAGGAAGCCGAGACCTGCGACTGCATGCAGGGTGAGTTGACCGCTTCATCTCTACCGTAGCACGTCCGCTGCTGGACATAGGTCCACGGAACGAGTCGCCCATCTTTCCATACAAACGTGGAAGGGTTAACTACTCCACTGTTTGACGTTGACCATCCAACACTAAGGATTATATCAATTTATCTCGTCATAATCTATGTTTGTATACACCCAAACCGTAAAAAAAGTATTTATTTCAAAAATACAGGCTTCTAAACTTTCGTATTGCAACACTGTGTTTAGCCCTCAGACGTTATTATTCTGAGGTTTAGCCCAACTTTGAACGAAACTAAATAAAGGAGAAAGAAATCTCAAAAATAAACGCCGTTCCGTCATAGTTTAATTATTCAAAAGTTGTAATAAATGTTATTTTGAAAAGATTACACTCAAGTTTTTCTTTAATAACCCTTATAAATATAAGAAATAATGTGCTAAAAGTCTATTCACATATTTTTGCGCGGTCGGTTTGGAATGAATTATTGTGCATTTCATTCTAGCGCCCGAGTAAACACACTATGTCAGGTGAGATAGCATACATTTAGGCCGCGCTCACTGACGGCTTTGCCTCCGCGGCTAGTTGGACCTTAACGATGGGTTCTCGCAGGTTTCCAGCTGACACATTCGCTGGGCGGCGGCACGGGCTCCGGGCTCGGCACCCTGCTCCTCAGCAAGCTGCGGGAGGAGTACCCTGACAGGATCGTCAACACGTTCAGCGTGATGCCGTCTCCTAAGGTAATCATAATCATTTATTTCGTACAATACAAGATTTACACGTCACAGTTCCTAGGTAGGTACCTATATAGATAGGTAAATAAAATATTAATTAAATACTAAGATGTCACTGCATTTCATACCATACTGTGTCCCCGTTAGCCGTGGGGTATCCTACCCGTGGATGCAGTAAGAGCCTGCTAAGGAACACCTCCGGAAGATGGGCAGCAGCGTCTTTCCGTATATCAACATCCCGTACTGCGCTCACCAACCCGCCTGCCAAGCGTGGTGAGTATGGCAACTACCTCATGGAGATCCATGAGGGAGGCCTTAGTTCAGTAGTGGACGTTTTACGGCTGAAATGATGATGATGACTGTGTCCCCAGGTCTCGGACACGGTCGTGGAGCCCTACAACGCGACGCTCTCCGTGCACCAGCTCGTAGAGAATACGGACGAAACTTTCTGCATCGACAACGAGGCGCTGTATGACATCTGCTTCAGAACGCTTCGACTGGGGTCGCCAACTTACGGCGACCTTAACCATTTGGTATCGGTAAGTGGAATAGCGCCGTGGAGTGGCAGAGGCTTTGGTTTCATATGTAATTTATTTTGCTTTACATGTACATATTTTATTTATAGCTATACGAGCTCTGTGGCGCAGCGGGCGAAGGCCCGCCTGCGACGCAAGGGGTTGCGGGTTCGATTCCCGCCTCGGGACAAATGTCTGTACGATCTGCAGATATTTGTTCAGGGTGTTCTGGGTGTTTTTCTATATATGTATAATAAAAATATCTATCTATGTAGTATAATGTATTAAGTATATCAGTCATCTAGTACCCATAACACAAGCTCTGCTTAGCTTGGGGCTAGATGATGCTGTGTGATCTGTCCAGCATTATTTATTATTATTTATGTACCCTGCAAGGGCACTGCAATTGTGTTTGGGCCTATGTTAAAAATATAAAATAAATCGGCAAATTCGAAAAATATTATAATACAATTTATGAATAAGCCAGTAGAATTACGAAAATAAGATACAAATAAAAAATGTCAAACATGTCATACAATAGAAACATTCAAAAATAGTAGGTACATATAGAAAAATTAAATTAATTTCTAAATCAGCCAAATCCACTTGAAACTTTTGTTCAGTAATGGACAAAAACTAGGTCCTGCTTAAGGCAGCCGCCAGCAAAAGCAAATTTTTGGCTGGTAATACCACAGAACAGATAAAAAGGTTAGAAGGGCCTTGTGGGCGGGGCAGGCGCGCCGCACTTTTGAGCAGACGCGCAAAAGTCAGCCGAAATTTGAATCACCGGTCAACAATCGCGCTCTTGTTGTGACAGCGTTCGAAACTCGGCGGAAAAAAAGAATTATGCCGTCTTGCGCTATTATAACGTGTCGGAAAAGAAGTCAGGAGTGTAATGTGGCCCGAGGAGGGATTTCTTTTCACCGGTAAGTCCAAAAACCTTAAAATACGAGTGATATTTGTAATTATTGAAAAAGTATTATGATGTTTGTAGACAAAAACGATAAAATCGCATTCAGATGCAAAATTATACATTGCTTGCAATACATGGGTACGATCTTGTACGACGTGAGCGATCACGCAATGTATTGCGTTCACTGCGAACATCGCGTGCGTCGAGCCAAAGCTTTAATTCCGGGAAATCTGAGCGCGTCGATAGTGTTGTACCTAATTGTAAACAATGTCGATATTCAGTATGTGTATACGAATTTGCAGTAATATTACAATTAAAATAACTTTGTTTTTATTGTATAATGTTTATGTAATTGTATATATATTATGGTATAGTGTGGGTTACTAATAAATACATTTTTCACAGAGTAATTCAAAATAAATTATTTAGATTATACTATGTTATTCGACTTAGCATTCGCATTTTAAATTTCTTTTTAGTTTTTGTTGCAAATTGTAGCTTTGTTTTACGTTTTATGTTATTCAAAATGGTTTTTTTCTTTCTTTCTATTATTATGAAGTAAAACAGAGCTGCAACTAGCTTAAAACGAAAGAAAATTTAAATTTCGCGGCAGTATCGGATGTTGCCCCTTAATTTGACTTTGATTTAATTTTATTTGTATGTAATTAGGAAGTCCACATAATTCGTATCGTACCCGCAACTTAAAAAATTGCAAAACTTTAATTAACAGAATTACAGTAATTATATCGATATGATTAATCGACCTTTTGGTCGCCGTAACATTATAAGAGAAATACATTGCTATTACACGTGTGTGAGTGCACGTCCAGAGCAGTATTTGCGTTAGTTTGACAACCAATAGCAAACACGCGATCTAAGTGCATGTGGTTTATTTGTGTGCGTAATGCGCGTACGTATTGATCTCTTGCTTGTAGTAGAGAGGCAGAGTGGGAGACATGCGGCGACACGCGTTCTAATACAAATCAGGTACTATTTCCTTTCTAACCTCTTTATCTGTCTTTATCTGTTCTGTGGGTAATACAGATGGGGTAAAAGACTACTTCTACGTAAAAAAACAGCTCAATCCTCATGCGAAAAAAGTAGGTATTTAAAAAATTATGAATTATCTGATGGATTTGGCTGGTTTTGATAGTAAGCTTGGATTTGGCTGATTTTGAAACAAAAGCATTACCCCTCCTCTCATGCACGTGGATGCAGTAAGGCGGTTATCACACTGCCACGCACCACGCTGCATGTTGCGTGTCGACGTACCTACGCGCGTACTTGCACAGATCAGTACAGATCTGCATCATCGTGCGGGTTTTTCACGCACTCACGCGCTTAGATGAGTTTTGTGGATTCACGGCGACTCTGACTCATTCAAAGCTGCTCGCTAGACTGCGGGACTCGGTGTGCCATACCTTGCGTCTCGCCCCGCACCCACGCGCGTGGGTGCATGTTTCTCCGCGCGTGATCTGCATGAACGCGCGTAGATGCATTTTCAGTGTGTTGGACTGTGCGTGTTTTCTATACACACGGAGATACTTCCAAGCAACGTTAGAAGACGCATTCACGCAACATGCAGCGTGGTGCGTGGCAGTCGTGAACCGCCTAAGAGCCTGCTGAGGTATACCTACGGAAGATGAGCAGCAGCGTCTTCCGAATATCAACATCCCGTACCTACTGCCCTCGCAAACCCGCGTGCCAAGCATGGTGAGTATGGCAACATGGAGATCCGTGAGGGATGCCTGCGTTCAGTATACGTATACGTAATATATATATATATATTACGGCTGAAACTAAGTGGAATAAAAGAAGAAAGAAGTAGAAAAAGAAATTCGTTTATTTTTGACACACACAAAAATTATTTATGAAAACCCACAATAATCAAATTAGGTGCACTGCGGTGAAATTAACTTAAAAAACCGGACAAGTGCGAGCTGGAGTCACCCACCGAGGGTTCCGTAGGTATGTAGGAACATAATACATATTAGTAAAAGTTTTTAAAATGCACAATAAGATTCGGTAAGATTCCATTGTAAATGTATAGTTTTTGGATTTTTCTCGGTATCTTCGGTATAAGACGATATACTCGTACCTTGCCAAATTTCATAGTTCTAGGTCTAAGGGAAGTACCTGTTCTAGGTCTAGAAATGATGATGATGACTCAAATCTACAGCCCCTTTACTGCTGTGAAAAAAATCAATATTCTAAGTTAACCTGAAAAAAAGATACGGCCGCTTATGCCGCAAAAAACGCATGTTTCGACATCCTCACATGAATCAAAATTCATAGTAATTCCACACTACACATAGTAATTCTGGGTACGGGGTGTCTTACAAGTTACAGAACTGACACCCCACCGTATGGACATGGCTTTTACACGTGCTTAACATTGAAGGAAACATCGTAATGAAACCCGCAGCTTAGTTAGCTTCAGACGTATCTGTTCTTTCCTCTGAGGCTGGGCAAGCCTAATCCATCTAACAATGTCCACGGCACATCATGATGTGCAGCGTCCCGTACATCATTATTACCAGTTGCTGTATAAATCATCTATCATCATTTCAGCCTTAAAACGTCCACTAAACACAGGCCTGCCTCATGGATCTCCACGAGGGTTAGTTGCCATACTCACCACGCTTGGCAGGCGGGTTGGCGAGCGCAGTACGGGATTTTGATACACGGACAGACGCTGCTGCCCATTCTTCCGGAGGTATCCCTTAACAGGCTCTTACTGCATCCACGGGCATGAAAGGAAGGGTAACATTCTACTGCCGGCACCTTACGGCGCTTAACCACACTTACGTGCACACTTACGGCGGTTTAACCACACTTAGGTAGAACATTTTCAAAGAAATTAATAACGTTATCAAAAATTTTACGGTTCCGGTGGGATTCGAACCCACGTCCGTCAAATCGATACTTGACGCTTCCTTAAGCCGGAAGTGCTTTGACCGCTAAACTACAGAACCCATGTCGGGACCCGCTGAAATTCTTGATAAGGTGATGTCGGTTTAAGCAACACATGATACACGGAAAGTCGCTGCTGCCCATCTTTCGGAGGTATCCCTCAGCAGTCTCTTACTCCACGGGCATGAGAGGAGCTTTCTTCATCTATTAGTTAGATGTCTAGTTAGATGTAACGAGACCTTGGTTTGTTTTCTGCCCATCTTTCGGAGGCCTCAGCAGTCTCTTACTCCACGGGCATGAGAGGAGCTTTCTTCATCTATCAGTTAGATGTCTAGTTAGATGTAACGAGACCTTGGTTTGTTTTCTGCCCATCTTTCGGAGGCCTCAGCAGTCTCTTACTCCACGGGCATGAGAGGAGCTTTCTTCATCTATCAGTTAGATGTCTAGTTAGATGTAACGAGACCTTGGTTTGTTTTCTGCCCATCTTTCGGAGGCCTCAGCAGTCTCTTACTCCACGGGCATGAGAGGAGCTTTCTTCATCTATCAGTTAGATGTCTAGTTAGATGTAACGAGACCTTGGTTTGTCTTGGTCCGCAGTTGACGATGTCTGGCGTGACGACGTGTCTGCGGTTCCCGGGGCAGCTGAACGCGGACCTGCGGAAGCTGGCCGTCAACATGGTTCCCTTCCCGAGGCTGCACTTCTTCATGCCGGGTACAGTACAATTCTTTATTCGACTAAATATATAAATATGTTGTAATTTTATCTTTGTAAATTCTTATGTTTATTTGGCTGACCATGAACAAATTCCTTGCTGTTCTCTAATACTTACAAAATTGACGTTTGTATCAACTCTAGCCTATCTAACTCTATAAAAACCTAAACTATGGGTTAAAATACAAAGTAATATATTTATCTTCTCAACTCACTCGTTGCTACAGCTACAAACTATATTAAAATATGTAATCCATGTATATTAATATAAATATATATTATATAGGAGTAAATATTAATTTTCAATTATATTTTATTTGTTAATACCTTAGGTATTGTATTTATTCTATCTTTTTATATATATATATATATATTATCTTTAATGTTAGCAAAAGATGCTATTATAATAAAACACGCCACACCATATTTCTGCACGCCCAGGATGACTGGCAGAGAACGCTTTAGCATTAAGTCCTCCTTACACAATTGTTGTGTTGTAAGCGGTAAGCGGTAACCTCTACCTATTACAACTGCAATAAAGCAGTTGCGTATTACGCAACTGGTCGCATGAAGACATGCGCGCCGCTGCCTACGTGTCTACCGCTCGGCGTGCCGACTAGCAGGGTGATTTCGTATCTCGCGACAGGCCCACAAACAATGAAATAAAGAAGAATGACATTGACATTTTCAGTCATTTCCAGACATATTCCTTGTACAATACCTTGAAATACCTTCATGCAATTTTCATTAAAATGCCTGCTGGTATGCCACAAGGCCCCTAATTTTAACCCTTAGTTTAGGTTTTTATAGAGTTAGATAGGCTAGAGTTGATACAAACGTCAATTTTGTAAGTATTAGAGAACAGCAAGGAATTTGTTCATGGCCAGCCAAATATCATAAGAATTTATAAAATTAACTTGACACTGGCGGAATTGTGTAAAATCAAACACAAAAAGCCATAAAATAAAAAGACAAGACAAGCCATTTGACAGCAACGATCGCCCAAACCCTGTCGCGAGATACGTAATCACCCTGCCGGTCTACCTACTGCTGGGCAGTGATTATATACTCTTTGCTGCTGGGTGGTATAAGCCTGTTGCAAACCTGCCGCGGGCTGAAAATGAATGAGTGAATGAATGATAAACTTTGTTAGAACTTCTATTATCATTCCAGGCTTCGCCCCGCTCACTGCCCGCAACAGCCAAGTGTACCGCGCGCTCACGGTGCCCGAGCTGACGCAGCAGATGTTCTCGCCGACGAACATGATGTGCGCGTGCGACCCGCGCCACGGCCGCTACCTGACGGTGGCCGCCATCTTCCGCGGCCGCATGTCCATGAAGCAGGTGGACGAGAATATGCGCGCTGTGCAGGACAAGAACTCCGGGTAATCAACTCTTTAACCGTTTGTGTTTGCAAGTGTTCGTTTGAGCGCGTTCGTGTTCGGTCGTGTTGGTTCGTGATCGTTCGTGTTCAGTTTGTTTGAGTTCGTTCGTGTGCGTTTAAGTTAGTTTGTGCTCGTTCGTGTAGGTGCGTGTTCGTTCTTGTTCTTCCGTGTTCGTTAGTATTGGTTCTTGTTCGGCTGTGTTCTTTCCTGTTCGTTCGTTTTCGATTATGTTCGCTCGTGTTCGTTCTTGTTCGGCTCTAATACAACAAACGTGATTTTAGTGCCGTTTTTTGCTCGGTATTATTAATGGCAACAATGTAGACGCTTGAAATATTCACAGAATATTTATTTGTATATTTATAGTAAAGAATATGTGTTAGGAAAACAAACTTGAATAAACTTTTACAATGTTAATTCACAATAGATACATAGTAGGTTCGTTTAAAATAATTATAATATTAGGTTGTGCGGTTATGGCGAAGGTGCGTGTTCGCGTAGCGAGCGGTCAGAGGTCTATGAGGGCGCTGGCGCAGCGGACCGTCGCTGTGGCGCGCCCCCCACCTTTCCGTCTTCTTTCCTCAGCGCGTCATACGGTGTGCGCGTGAACAGTATGTAACGCTCCGTTTAATTTATAATATAATAGTTGTTTTGCCAAATAATGGTACGGAAATCTTCGTGCGTGAGTCCAGCTCGCACTTGTTTAATTTTTAATTTTCACTAATCCATTCCTGTGTTTCCAGCTACTTCGTGGAATGGATCCCGAACAACGTGAAGGTGGCGGCGTGCGACGTGCCCCCGCGCGGACTCAAGATGGCCGCCACGTTCGTCGGCAACACCACCGCCATACAGGAGATATTCAAGCGCGTGTCCGAACAGTTTACTGTGATGTTCAGGCGGAAGGTACATATGTTGTCATAGTCATATTCATTTATTGCAAGCATGTTGAGTTTGCCGTGGGGTGCCGGCAGTAGAATGTTGCCCCTCCTATCTTGCTTGTGGATGCAGTAAGAGCCTGCTAAGAGCTACCTCCGGAAGATGGGCAGCAGCGTCATTCCATGTATCAACATTCCGTACTGCGCTCGCCAACCCGCCTGCCAAGCGTGGTGAGTATGGCAACTGCCCCTTATGGAGATCCATGAGGGAGGCCTGCGTTCAGTAGTGGACGTTTTATGGCTGAAATGATGATGTTGAGTTACAAGGTCTTTAAATAATATAGGAGTATCAAACATGCGCCCTGTTAGGGCACAGCGAAATTGGTATAGTAAGTACCAAGCACTTAATACTATGCTTTGATGAATCTAATTCAACTCACATAGGTAGCATACATATGCTAGTAAAAATCTTAGGTACTACGTAAACAAAACACAAACACTAGGTAAATAAAATAACAGAACTATATAACATACAGGGTCTAAAAGGACGACTATCGAAAACTTCGGGGGGTCAATGTACTCATCAATATGAACAACTTTTACTTAGGAACTTTCGCTGTAAAAAAATGTGAAGAAACAGCTGTCCCATACAAAAGTAGGTACAATATCTACTTTACTAAAATAATGAGGAACAGCTGTTTCTTTACATTATTTTATAGCAAAAGTTCCTTAGTAAAAGTTGTTCATATTGACGAGTACATTGACCTCCCGAAGTTTTCGGTAGTTGTCCTTTTACACCCTGTATGTACATGTTGTTGTTTCTAGTTGTTCGCCATGAACTTAAAACGAACGTTAATAAGATCGGCAATTCGTAATTTTTTATTCACATTTTTACTTCCTTTCGAGGTGCGGATATAATATCAGCATTGCACCCGGGCCACGCCGGGGTGGGTCGCTAGTAATATATTTGAATAAATACAAAAAAATAAATACAATACAAATTAAATACTATTTTTCTTTTATTTGGAAGTTTCTATACCTCATATTTGTAATGTTGTTTGGTGTGCAATAAAGAGTATTAATTGTATTGTAGAATCACCCTGTAAGAACCATTTCATTTTCAATTTATTTATTTACGCAATCATATAACATTACCAGATAACAATAACCCATTGCGTTATATGAAGTACTTAAATACCTATGCATCTTAATACAGTTTAAAATAAACAACAATATAATGTGCTACAATACCTAAAAACTAAAGTTACTTACTTAACAATATTTAATATAACTAACTTAAATATATATGTATAACTTTGACAACAGGGAAAAAAACAGCATATAAAAACCAAAAATATTTGTGTAAACATCTAAGAGAATTATAATTATTATACTGATACGTGCAACGATATTTACAGATAAATTAACCACCCACCATTGTAACCATTGTTTCCAGGCGTTCCTCCACTGGTACACAGGCGAAGGCATGGACGAAATGGAGTTCACGGAGGCTGAGAGCAACATGAACGACCTCGTCTCCGAGTACCAGCAGTACGAGGTAAGCAGGACGTTATATTGCCGCTGGCGCCATGGCGGTTGCGCTGGTTAGCGCTCCAGCAGCGATTGTGCTGACGTAGCAAATGCTATAAGCATTTTCTCTCCTCAGTTTCTAACTCGTAACATTTACTTTTGAACAATATACATATATATATGTATGTATGTATGTATATTATATGTGTATTACATTTCTATTTTATGTATTATAGTAGTACTCATGTTTATTTATGTATTTCTAAGTATGTTTATGTATATTCATTATGAATATTTCATATTATTTTACGTAGAATTTACGCCACCGTCGTCTCTTTTTTCAACCCATTCATGTCCATCGAAAGGTTGCCTGGAAGAGATCGCTTTTAGCGATAAGGCCGCCCATTGAGCAGCATAATGTGTTGTTATTAGTAAATTACTGTTTGTATGTTTGTTTTTATGTTGTTTCAATAAAGCGTATTTTAATCTGAGGCATTATTAGGTACAGCATTTGCTACGTCATATCGCCTTATTGTTTTTACTTTTCTATCTTGTAAATTATATTTATGTAACTATAAATATAATTTACTATAAATTGTAAATTAAATAACTGTACATGTACCTACAATGTAAGTGAATGTAGTTGCCATACTTAGTTGCATATGTAGTTGGCGAGCGCAGTTCGGGATGTTGATACACGGAAGTACGCTGCTGCCCATCTTCCGGAGGTATCCCTTAGCAGGCTCTTACTGCATCCATGGGCATGAAGGGAGGGGTAACATTCTACTGCCGGCACCCCACGGCCAAAACGGAAACGGCTCATTGGGGGAGAAATCGGTGAACACACACAAAAAAAAATACACAGTCGATCATAGAACATCCTCCTTTTTGAAGCACGCTAAAAAGTTGATTTCTTGATTCTTATACTTACTTATTATTCTAATTTTGTCCCCCGTGAGGGTCACCATAATGTAAATAGAGGGATGCCTGTCTATGGTACCTAAAATGCCTGATCTTTCAGAAAAAATGCCTGTCTAAAGCAAAACGCCAACAGATAATAATGAAGAAGGATATTTATTACTGATATTTGTCAGAGGACATTCTTGAATTCATAGAAAGTTCTTTCTTTTCTAATAGATAAACGTAAAAATCTTCACAAGAAACAGCTTTGTAATTTTCCTGAGTAATCAATATTGCTTTTACTGATTCAATTGTCAGCCGGTTTCTTTCTTTACTCCACTGGGCGTTGACGAGAGAAAACATACGTTCTACGTTCGCATTGTGTGCCAAAATAGAGAACACAAACTGGCAGATTTTCACGAATTCTGTAATGTCACCATTCACTTCCCTACTTTTGAGAAAATTGCACCACTGTGTAGTTAAGCTTTCAGCGTTAGCGTTATAAATGCCTGTCTCAGACCAATGCCGGCCGCACGCCTGTCTAAACCTTAAAATGCCTGTCAGATGCGGCAAACGCCTGTCATATGGTAACCCTACCCGTGACACTATTCCGACCCTAGCCAGCCCAACTCCTTGAAATACCAGAGCATCCCCGAAGGGTATGCATATGTTGTAGAAATAGGGCACGACTCTATAAGCTCCTGTAACTCCTGACTTATTGATTGTTTATTATACAGGAAGTAGGCGTGGAAGATGCAGAGTTTGACGAACAAGAAGAGATCCCGGGAGAAGGCGAGTACGAAGACGAATGAAACAAACTTTAAATTGAAATTGTTTATTCATTTAGAACTCTGTATTATTTGTGTACATAGACCGTTTACGCTAGAAATAAGCAAAAGTATCAATAAAATTATAAGTAGGCTAAATCGATATGTCTTGATCATTTTATTACATAGAGTTAGTAAGTAGGTAAGTACGTACGTTATTATTCTGAGGTACGTACCTTCGTCTAAGGCGTGCGGTAAGGGTTCTAAAAGTCTTGTCATTTGAACACTGATGTTGTCATTGATGTCAATTCTGTTTTACACTTACTAAAACTAATTTTAAGCAGAGATGACGTTTCTAAATTTATTTATTCATCGAGCGGATAAGTAGTTTTCTAGATGTTTCGGAGTTGGTGCTAATTTCATACCAACCTTTTTAATTGACTTCAAAAAATGGAGGAAGTTCTTACGTCGTCTTTGTTACTTCAGAACTCAGTAGTTTATAAACCGATTTGGAAAATTGTTTGTGTTGAACAGATACACTTTGTATTAGGTCCCATTTTTTCAAAACTCAATTCTGATGATGGGATCCTTAAGGAATCAAAGGAACTCCTCAAATGTTGTAGGTAAAGATATAGCGATTTCCGCATTTTTAGCTCAAGGACTAGCATTAGCATTCAGAAAGTATGATTTGGTGAAGTGGATTTGATGAAGAGGACCACAGATGGCTATCAAAACTCTTCAATATTACAAAATCCACGGGTGACGACATTGAAAGATGGCTAAGATAAATCTATATAGTATCAGCTAGTATTCAATCGGAAAAGTTGGAAACACCTTAGGGAAACACACTGTAGGTATTTAACGAATTCAATCTGTACAGCTACTCGTTACTAGGTGGCGCTGTTTGACATCCCTAAAGAAACCTACTGTTTGCTAGGATAGTTGGAAACACAAAATTCTACTAAATCCTCTGTAGTTGGACACACTGTCTAGTAGATTACAGATTATCGCAGTCACACTGTCAGTCATGTCAGTGTCAGTTTACTTCAAAGAGAAAAAAAAAGGTTTACTTGCTCTGTGACAGTGACACCCACTGTCACTGTCACTACATAGACTAATATAATATTACTGGTCAGTACAACCACGGCGGAATTATAACTATTCTGTGGTACAGTACAACACACAGTAGGTAGGATATTAGCTGTGGAGACTGTTAGATGACTCTGCGTTGGGCGCGAAAGTGATTCAACGAGTTCGGTTTTTATTTTGTGGATTTTTTAAATTTTCATCTTGATTTAGCCAATTAGAAGTGTTTATTGTTTTCCGGTAATTAGTAAGTCTTTTTTCGTTATTATTTCATGTACTTGACTCAAGTTTGAGGCTTTATTTGCTTCGAATTTGAATCATGGAATTAGACCCGGTCCCCCCTGACCCCCCTGACGGCCAACATCATGGAGGCAAAAGCGTAAGTTCTGGAACAAAACGTCGACTCGAGTCTGACGATATAAACCCATCCAAAAAAGTAATTACTTCACCTGAGTTGAATGTTCCGTCCATTCAAACTATTTTTACCCATCCATCCATAGTGGTAGGTGCTATACAGGCCTACACTAGTTTAGATAAAGGACCATATATTGTCCATGTATCGCGTGCAGAATCCGATGTTTCCGCAGGTTCCGTTCTAAAACCAATTAAATTCGGTCAATTCCTAGCAAAACATAAGTTTGCTAATATTTGCCCAGAGGGCGTCAAAAAAATCGGTCGGAATAAAATTTCAGTTGAATTCAATGCAGCCGATGATGCGAATAAATTTATAACCTCCCAAATTTTGCCCATGTGTAAGTATGTACCCTGCATTCCTACTTACAACGTCACCAGGATGGGCCTTGTCCGTGATGTTCCAACTGATCTCTCCATGGACGAATTCGTTGAGGATGTGACACTTCCTGCTGGTTGTGGCATTATATTGAAGGCTCGTCGTCTCAATAGAAAAGTAACAGATGATGGTAAAGTTTCTTGGGTACCAACCCAAACTGTAGTTATCACTTTCCAAGGTCAAATCCTTCCATCCCGGATATTCCTTTATTACAATTCACTTCCTGTCGAATTATACCAATACCCGACTATCCAATGTTTTACTTGCTGTCGTTATGGACACACAAAAGCGCAATGTAGATCGAAGCCAAATTGTTTCCGTTGTTCTAAGGAACATTCGGGTGATACATGCGATGTCCCCGAGGCTGAATCTACTTGCTTCCATTGCTCAGGTCGGCACTTTGCCACTAGCAAGACATGCTCGGAACAAGAACGACAAAAATCAATTAAAATTGTTATGGCACAAAATCACATCTCATACGAAGAAGCTTCTCGTCAATTTCCAAAGGTTAATCGTCCGTTCTCTGAAGTTGCTCGTGATATTTTTCCCTTTCCGAGTTCTGTCCAACCATCGCAAATGTCTGAATCCGCTGAATTAGCTCGTCAACCTACTCGCTCATACGTAAAGACTGTGTATGCCAACCCTCGACCAAAAACACCTTTGGGTAAGACTTTCGATAAGAATGCCCACAGGGAAATTGTCGCAAACCCTACCTCAAGTCTTACAAATGGATGTGCTCTTAGCATGCATCAATCATCTTCTCCATTGAATGACAACCTCATCCAAACACTCCTCACAATTTTAATAGACATAATTTTAACAAACCCTCATTCCCTACCGTCCAACGTCGCCTCTAAACTTTCACAATTAGTCTCCCTATCTAGTCATAATGGATCCAGTGGTCCTCCTCCAGTGGAACACTCAGAGCATGCGTGCAAAAGCGCATGAATTAATTCATTTAATCAACGAGTTCCGCCCGGCAGTTATTGCCGTCTCGGAGACTTGGCTGAGGCCTGGATCCCATTTTCGGATCTCTGGCTTCACATGCCTTCGGGACGACAGGGCTGATGGGCGGTCTGGTGCCGGGAGCGCCTTATTAATTAGGCGCTCCCTTACGTTTACAAAAATTACTCTTCCTTCTCTCCCCCCTGATATCAACACTGTAGGTATCAGGTCCTTCGGCATTTCATTTATTTCATTATATATACCTCATCCTAACTCCTTTTTAATCCCTGATATCCTTCTCCTATTTACGTCTATTCCTTCTCCTATGATTGTTATGGGCGATTTTAATGGCCACAACACAGTGTGGGGTCACAGCTACTCGGATCTCTTTGGTCACTCTCTTCTAGAAATCATTGATGAAGCTAATCTTTGCCTCCTCAATGACGGTTCTCCCACTCGTAGAGTATATCCTTCCCAAAATCCGAAAAGTGCCGTTGATCTCTCTTTGTGTTCCTCAACGCTTTTTCCTGACATTTTATGGAAAACTTTACCTCAGACATACGGTAGCGATCACTTTCCCATATTATTGTCTCTTCATATTAATCTCCCTCATAGCGTCTCCCCTTTTTGTAACCCAACTCCCAATTTAAAATACATACTTTCTGGTGCTGACTGGTCATCCTATTCAACCTCACTGGACAATAACATGGATTCCCATGAATACTCTTTAGATTCCCCAACTTTATCGTATAATAACTTTATTGACAAAATCATTTCTTGTGCTGACCTGCACATCCCTATTAAAAAACCCTCTCGGGACTTTAAGATCTCCACCCCATGGTGGGACGCGGAATGTACAGCGGCAGTTAAGGAACGCAAGGTGGCTGAGAAAACATACTGTCAATCAATGACCATAAATAATTTTTTAAACTACAAAAAATTTGCAGCTAAGTTTAGAAAATTAACTTCCAGGAAAAAAAAGCAAGGTTGGATAGGATTCTGTGAAAAGCTTTCGCCCAGAACTCCTCCCGGTTTGGTTTGGAAACAGATTAAACGCTATAGGGGATCTTCCAAAATAGAAAACATTTCAGCTCACGATACTACATCTTGGCTCGAGGCCTTTTCAGACAAACTGGCTCCTCCGTTTGTTCCACCTTTTTCATCCTTACCACCAACCCCTTTGTTTTTACCTCAATCATCTAACTTGGACGCCCCTTTCCCATTTAACGAATTGTCTCTAGCACTTGATGGACTGACTGACTCTTCCCCTGGAATAGATGGCATCCCGTATTCTTTCCTGACCAAATCTTCAGAAAAAATTAAAAAAATATTTTTGTCTTTTGTTAATTCCTACTTCGATAGTGGTATAATTCCAGAACAGTGGAAAACGCAAATCATAGTCCCTATCCTTAAACCTGGCAAGGATCCCTCAGACCCATCCAGTCGTCGACCTATAGCGTTGTCATCAGTAATGGCCAAAGTGACGGAACATTTGATAAAACGCCGTCTTGAGTGGTGGGCAGAAAATGGTGCCGTCCTCGCTAAAACCCAATTTGGATTTAGGAGAGGAATGGGCACCTTGGACAACCTCAGTTTATTAACAACGGATATCCATATTGCTTTTAGGGAAAAAAATATTTTAGTCGGTGTATTCCTCGATATAGCATCGGCTTATGATGACGTCCTTCTTCCGGTACTCAGAAATAAACTACTTCAGCTGAAAATCCCCGAAAAACTTGTTCGTTTTATCTGCTCTATGTTAATGGAGAGATCTGTTGTTATTAAATCCCCTCTAGGTCTCCTTTCACCGAGAACAGTTTGGAAAGGTCTACCACAGGGTTCTGTTTTGAGCCCGTTGCTGTTCAGCCTCTACACGTATGATCTCGAGCGAACAGTAAACTCTTTTTGTGAAGTTTTGCAGTACGCCGATGATCTTGCCTTATATGTTTCCTCTCCTTCGCCAGAAGTGGCAAGTTCGCGTCTCAATTCTGCAATATCCTATCTGAACGATTGGCTTCTCGACCATGGTTTATCCCTTTCCCCATCCAAGAGCTCTGTTGTAATTTTTACTAAAAAAATAAACATCCCTTCAGTAGATATTTTTATAGGTAGAGATTTAATTCCCGTTTCAAGTAGTGTACAATTTCTGGGTATAACGTTGGATACTAAAATGTCAGGTATTCCTCACTTTATGTACCTTACACAAAAATGTGAGAGAAATGTTAATATTCTACGCTCTCTATCAGGGGTGTGGTGGGGCTCTCACCCATACACACAAAAGCTCTTATACAATGCTATAGTTCGGAGCAACTTAGATTACGGTGGATTCCTACTTAATCTTTGCAATAAATCAGGCCTAGACAAAATTGATAAAATACAATCTAGATGCCTGCGCATAATACTTGGAGCTATGAAATCTTCGCCTATCAACGCAATGCAGGTTGAATGTGGCGAGCCTCCCATGGAATTGCGCAGACAATATCTATCGGATAGATTTTTGTTTAAATTGATCCAAAATTCTAAACATCCCCTTCTTGCTAAATTATCCTACCTAAATAATTTATTTCGTCATTGTAATAAAATTCCTTGTATCCTCCGTAGTTTTAAAAGATTTTCCGATCTTCCGAGTCCTGTCAGGCAGTATTCAATGTACCCGCTATATCTTATTCCCTATGATGCCTTAATTTTCCAGCCTCGTGTTATCTTACAATTTGGGGTAGAAAAGGATTCAGTTGACGCGAGATGTACATTTAACTACGTACTCAATTCCAAGTTTGATGGTTGGCACTTAATATTCACCGATGCGTCCAAGTTGTCAGTTGATAGTGAGGTTGGAGCTGCGGTATGGATACCTTTTACCAACATAACCCTGAGTTTTAAATGTCCCTCGTCCTCATCGGTATTTACTGGTGAGGCAGTTGCTATTCTCGAAGCCATTCTCTTTGTAAAATCACATCACTTAAATAATTCTATCATCTTTTCTGATTCTAAAAGTTGCCTCCAATCAATTTTGTCTAACCCGTTTAAATCAATTTCCCGTTTCCCCATTATTCTTAAAATTAAACTTTCTCTGTTTGAGTGTCACAATCTAGGCATTAATGTAGTTCTAGCTTGGATTCCAGGACACTCTGGGATTCTAGGCAATGAATTAGCTGACTCATGCGCAAAAGCCGCTATCCAGATAGGTTCACCTGAGCATTTTCAATTATATTGCCACGATTTAAGCCTTCTTCCAAAAATCTTTCTTCAAAAATCCTGGACGGATTTGTGGAATACCTCGAAGTTGTGTAAAGGCAAGTACTACTCTGATATCCAACCAGATATCCCACCTATTCCTTGGTTCTTTAAGTTTCGCAAGTCCAATAAGATCGTCACTTCAACTATCTGCCGTCTAAGACTGGGTCATGCTTGTACACCTGTATTTCTTGCGAAACTTAGGATCAAGGATCACTCAATGTGTGAGTGCGGATTGGAGGAAGGAAATGTAGACCACATTTTCTTCAATTGCCCTAAACTTCGCTTATCCCTTTATGATGTTCTCCCTCAGGAAATCCCGCGTCCTACCTGCTTCAAAATTTTGCTTTCCCTTACTTTCTCTCCCTTAATTAATTTTATCCTTTGTAAATTTGTAAATATGAATAATCTTAGATTGTAATATGTTATAATAATAGTTGATAACTTAAATAATCTAATCGAAGCATCATTAATTTACTTTTACGTAGAAATATATATTTTTTTATTTTGTTTTTATTTGCTTTTGCTTGGCTTAATCATTTTGTTTTCCGATAATGTTGTGGCTTAAAATTGCCTTTCCCGCTCTCAACACGTTTATGATACTTTTACCTACCTGACACTGGCAGAGTTGCAGCAAGTGGCATGCATCAGCCATTAAAAAGAAAAGAAGATATTAGCTGTGGATTGGATATTTCATATTAGTTTTAGTTTAGGTAGGTACTGGCTGGCTGGTGGCCGGTGGGTGTTACACCAGTTACACCAAGTAATGTTCTGGATGTTGTGTTTTTTAATATAGAAAATGAGCAAACAGCGTAAAGTTAAAAACTGTGTGAAGTAAAAGAGAACTATCAAGTGTAAGTAAGCGCTTAAATTCCTGTGTTATGCCAATTCGTTGTTATTTTTGAGTGAACGTAGCTGGTGTAGATTGTTACGAGCGATAAGCCTCCATTGTGTGTTTTGTAAGGCATTGTACTGATGTTATCAATTCGAGGTCGCTAAAAGGTGTGGTTTTATGTTTCGAATAGCATTTCATCAGGTTTTAACTTAGCTAAAGTAATTATTTTATGGAAATACATGGTACAGAGTGCCTTAGTATTGGAATATAATTCATTAAATAGGTGATGTAGGCACTATTACCTTATAAAATACTACAATGACCTACTTTAAAACTTTATATAACTTTTTAATTGAAGCTACTCAGGTAGGCAGTACTTTATTTTATAATTTAGGTATGAACATTGAACAGAACTCAATTAGGTAGCTATTTCAAAAACAAACTACACATCTGGTTGCAAAATAGTTGAGAACCTTATAACCATATATTAGGCCTGATCGTGACCATGTATGAAGTAAGCCTATGTCCAGGAGTGGACATCCACTAGTTTTTATCCTAGTTCAGACACGGATATTTTAGTACATTTAAATAGCTACGGCTTTTGTAATTTATTGTGAATTTATATTGATTTTTGAATAAATTATCTTATTTTATATTTTATTGTAATATAATTTAAAATCTTATATTTAATAAGTTTAAAATTTTGTATTATTATTTATTGTTCTATATTTTGTGATTTGTACAAGAATTTGTCAATGTTTTTGCTCCATTTTGTATGTTCTATTTATTTGTGCCTTCTGTGATGTCACCAAACGGGTCAGTTGGAAGACCATTGTTGGTTAGCATAGCCAACATTAAGCTGAGACTGAGACCTTTTTGTGCCTCAAGTATGGCTCCATTATTTTTGTCTTTTTTAATGTCATCAAAGTTGTTTATGCTTGTTGTTACAAATAACAAAAAAATATCTATCTATCTATCTATGGCTGACTTGATGATAACAATACAAAAAATCAAGTGTAGATAATCAAACAAAAGACTTCAACACTCATAAATAATTATAATAAAAGTTAAATTCTATTTTGTTTGTTTGTTAGTCTTGTATAAAGAAAATCTTAGTTATAGCAAGCTATTTTAAGTTTTTTTTATGCAAAGATGTATGGTTCCTTTATATTTATTTGTTAATTTATAAGCCTATAAAACTGTTTGTTTTATAAATTAAAAAAATAATAATGATGTAGGGTTAACAACTTATTTTTCTGTTATTGAAGCGATTTTTATTTTTGTATTACAGATCACTATGGATGTACATAATATGGAAGAAGTCTATGTTAAAGCAGAAATTGAAGTTGAAGTCAAGCAAGAACCAGAATGCATCTTAAAAGAATATACTGATTCAAGCAGTTTGCAAATTGACACAAAAAATAATTTTGTTAACATAAAAAATGAAAATGTCTACATAGAGGGAAATCATGAAGCAAATCCTGACCAGTTATTTCAGAACAGTATTTGTAAAGCGATACCTCACCTAACTGATACTACAGAAGAAATTCCTACAGTAAAAGGAAAAGTATATGAGAATGGCAAAGTAAATAGATTAACATGCAACCAATGTGATAAGTCGTTCAAAAACAGAGCCAATCTGAAGAACCATCTCAAATTTGTACACTCCAACAACCACACAGTGGAATGCACTCAATGTTTCCGAATATTCAAGTCACATGGACACCTACGGTCCCATCTGGACTCCGTCCACGCCCAGACCGAGGAAATAACTTGCCAGATCTGCCACAAAGTATTCCTTAACCAGAAGAAGCTGAAAAACCATGTTTACTATACTCACCCTGAGCCGAACGAGCAAGCATCATGTTCGGTATGTTCCAAAACTTACAAATCTGCTTACCATCTGAAAGTGCATATGAAAAAAGTACACCCAGATGATGGCGAGTCTGTTCCCTGCCCATTCTGCTCTAAAGTATTTAAGGTCGATATGTTGTTACAAAGGCATATTAAATGGAGTCACCCGCTAGACGGAATGGTGTATAAGTGCCAGCAATGCCTTAAAGTGCTGCCATCTCTGTCCTGCTACAAGAAACACATTGAAAACACACACAGTCCCGCCTTAAGAGTCGCATGTGAGCTGTGCAATCGCATATTTAAAACAAAAAAGTCTTTACACAGACATCTCAAGAACATCCATGGGGACGGAAAGGATGTTAAGACCCATGTTCCTAACCAGTTCGTGTGTACCTTTTGCGAGCGTAGCTTTGAAACAAACACTGCTTTGTTCTGGCATACACAGAAAAACCACTTAGAAAACACTGGTACCTTAACACACTGCGATCTGTGTGACAAGGATTACTCGGACAATGGCTCGTTACAGAGACACCTAGCTTCCGTACACTCGTTTGAAACAGCTACTTGCAATATATGCAATAAGGAGTTTAAGTCAGCGATCAACCTCCAAAGTCACATGAGAATAACTCATGCACCGCCCGAAGTAATCCAAGTCTGCTTGATTTGTAACAAAACCTTCAAATGTGCGTTACATCTACGCATGCACACGATCGCAGTGCACACTGAAGGCGAGTTCACGTGTGATATATGCAGTAAAAAGTTTGCTTCCCTCAAGTATTTGACAAAGCATAAAAGTACACACTCGGATGTTAAAGAGCACCCTTGCAATGTGTGCGGGAAGATGTTTAGAACAGTGTTCCTAGCTAACAAGCATACTAGAAATGTTCACAAGGGCACAAAATGCTCTTATTGTAACGTAAAACAAGCGAATTTGGACGATCATTTAACAAAGTGCTTGAAGAAGATGGATTGTGTTAAGTGTGGGCAGAGTTTTAAGTGCACAGAAGTAAATGAGCATAACTGCAGTTCTAATTTTGCTATTAAGATGGAACTGGAATTGGAAGAGGAAATCACTTCATAATTATTATCATCGTAATTGTTATTTATAGAAATAAAATACAAGATATATTGAGGTATTTGTTTAACTAAAGTTTTCGACTTAAGTTACATGGGAGCAATAATTGCTCTGCAACACAAATGGATCACCATCATCATCATTTCAGCAATACAATGTCCACTACTAAACACAAGCTTCCCTCATGGATCTCCATGAGGGGTAGTTGCCATACTCACCACGCTTGGCAGGCGCAGTAGTGTTGATACATGGAAAGAAACTGCTGCCATCTTCCGGAGGCATCACTTAGCAAACTCTTACTGCATCCACGGGCATGAGGAGAGGTAACATACTACTATAATTTCAATCTGTTGCCGCAACTGTTTCAGCAATTATAACTGAATTGCTTGTGTAGGAAAGTATTGTCTAGTTTCTTGGAGTTGCTTCTTATCGCTGCATATTGTCGACCTGCGGTCTTCACCAGGTCGTCAGCCCATCTTGTTGGTGGACGTCCTACGCTGCGTTTGCCGGTCCGTGGCCTCCACTCAAGAACTTTTAAACGGCTCCATCGGCCATCTGTTCTACGAGCTACATGGCCTGCCTATTGCCACTTCGCCGTGCTAATCTGCTTGGTGACCGGAGTTCTTCTACGTTTCTCCTCAGTCCCGATTCGATCCCGTAACGAAACCCCGAGCATAGCCCTCTCCATAGCTCGTTGAGCGACTCTTGAGCTTATTCATGAGGCCAATCGCGAATGACCACGTCTCGGTTCCATATTTCATCACTGGTAACACACACTGATTGTAGACTTTCATCTTAAAGCACTGAGGAATTTTGGACGAAAAGACGTTGCGTAGTTTCCCAAACGCTCCCCTCCGTATTGCGTTAGGCTCAGCGCAGACAGAACGGAGCGCAACGGGAGAGGATTTTATTGACGCACTTGAAAATAAACTTTAAACTTATTAAAATAAAGTGCAAAACGCCGCGCGGGAATTCCCGCGTATCTTCGAGGACGCGCGAGCATTTTTTGTCAGGTTCAAGCATTTATGCACTTTATTGTACTAATTTTAAAGTTTATTTTCAAGTGCGTTAATAAAATCCTCTCCGCTGCGCTCCGTTCTGTCTGCGCTGAGCCTTAAAGAGAGTATCAGAGATAAACCCCTGAAACTTTTATTGCTAATAGGAGTGTATGTAAAGATTACAGAATCTTTACATACACAAAATTATAAAAAACTCTCTAATTTGTATAGTTTTTTTAGAAAACATCGAAAATGTAAAAACTCTACATAAGTTCCGCTATCAGACAAGAGATGGCGCTGTCAAGGTTCTCCAACAAATATAAATTGCCTTTAACATATATCGTATGATGGCACTGGCACGGAATCCTCGGTGCGCGAGTTCGACTCGCTCTTGCCCGGTTTTATCAATAGTTAGTAGTTACTGACTGAGTGACTGACAGACAACGCACAGCCTAAACCACTGAACCTAGAGACTTGAAAGGCACACATATACCTTGAGTATACTAGAGGTGCACTAAGAAGGGATTTTTCGAAATTCCCACGGGAACGGGAACTACGCGAGTGCAACTGCGGGCTGCGGCTAGTATATATATATATACAGTGATAGTGAGTAGGTACACAAAATAGGTACAAAAGGTTACCGTTTTAAGTTGATACCTTTAATGCTTTTGTTAAACTTTTTATTTTAAGTTAATGACTAAACTTTTTACATTGTTCTATTGTTTTGGACAGACTGTATAAACTTGTACACCATTCCTTCACAACACTTATGTAGGTACAACAGTAAACAATAAAGATATTCTTTAAAATACAGGATTTATCGCGTATGTACCTTTTATATTTTCCCGAAGTTTCGACCGGCAGACTGATTACGTATCTCGCGACAGGTTTGCAACAGTCGTATATCTCGCGATCAACGCTGCAACAGGTAAATCTCAGTCAATCGTCAATTTTTAAATAAATCTCACTAGTTCAGTCAACTGAACTGAACTAGTGGGCATAGACGCAATTTTGTAGTATATTAAGGCAAAAAATTGACGTTGGATATGCGCCTGTTGCAAACCTGTCGCGAGATACGTAATCAGCTTGCAGATTGCACCTGGTAATGGTCGCAGGGGACTTAAACTTCTTAAAACTAATAACAAATTCAAACTGTAGCTATGTAGTGTCTATCATATATTAATGAAATCTGCATTAATTAACCTAACTAATTATTAAACCAAAAGATGATGGGTAAACGCTTCGCTATTTCATTTTTTTTTTATTCATTTATTTAGGTACACAAAACAAGCAATACAAAAATAATAATAATAACTGAAAATGATCTGGCTTGAATCGCAACTCATGTGTACACGACAAACTCATAATATCATTTATGTTAAGTGAAGCTTAATTAAAAACAAGAAGACAAAAAATGCAAACAATATTAATTATTATTGGAAGACCAATAAACCTACCTTATAATTATTTATTCATCCTATTGTCGTTACAACACTACTACTGGAGAATCGTAGCTGTTAAAATGGAGGATGTCTCAAGTATTATTATTATGAGCCATTTGGATCCCACTGCTGGGCAAATCCCTCCATATATCCCGATCCTGAGCTGCTTCCCTCCAGTCAACGATGTACTGATCGAGTTCGTCCCGCCATCTGCGCTTCGGTCTGGGATCGGATTACATTACGAACTATAAAAATTGCAAACAATTTATTTTCAGTCATCAAAATATAATTTATTCTTTCACACAATTATAGGCAAGTCCAAACAAATATTACTTACAAACTAATATACAAATTGGCACATACAAAAATAGGTACAGGCTTCTGTAAGGGCTATAGAATTATTTAAATTATGGCAACTGTCACTCAATAACCATTTTTATATCGTCAATATTAAAACTAAAGCGAATACTGAATGATTCTTTAACGTCGACAGCGATGAACTTTTATAATGTATGTAGGTAAAGCCCGTGGATGCAGTAAGAGCCTGCTAAGGGATAGCACCGGAAGATGGGCAGCAGCGTCTTTCCGTGTATCAACAACCCATACTGCGCTCGCCAACCCGCCTGCGAAGCGTGGCGAGTATGGCAACACTCCGCTCATCATAAAAATGCATGAGGGAAACCAGTGGATGTGGACAGTTAGTAGTCCAATGGCTGTGATGATGGAAGCCTCATTTTAATTATTCTGTTTTCTGATGCCTTGACCTTGAGCTAAATATGGCAAGGTGTCCCCTCATGATCGGTACTTGGAGGCCTATGTCAGGCAGCGGGCCTGCTACTGAGATGAATAGGTTCTAATGCTTGACCTTGAAGCTAAAATGCCAAAGTACTCCGGTTCTAATGCTTGACCTTGAGTTAAATATGCCAAAGTACTCCGGTTCTTATACTTGACCTTGAGCTAAATATGCCAAAGTACTCCGGTTCTTATACTTGACCTTGAGCTAAATATGCCAAAGTACTCCGGTTCTTATACTTGACCTTGAGCTAAATATGCCAAAGTACTCCGGTTCTTATACTTGACCTTGATCTAAATATGCCATAGTACTCCGGTTCTTATACTTGACCTTGAGTTAAATATGCCAAAGTACTCCGGTTCTTATACTTGACCTTTAGCTAAATATGCCAAGGTGTCCCCTCATGATCGGCACCTGGAGGCATATGTCAGGCAGTGGACTTGCTACTGAGATGAATAGGTTCTAATGCTTGACCTTGAAGCTAAATATGCCAAAGTACTCCAGTTCTTATACTTGACCTTGAGCTGAATATGCCAAGGTACCCCCTCACGATCGGCACTTGGAGGCCTACGTCCAGCAGTGGGCCTGCTACTGAGACGAGCGGGTGCTAAGGTCCAGCGGTGACGTAGAACACGTCGCAGGGCCGGCTCCAGCTGTCGTACACTATCTGCTCGTGCTATGAGACGAGCGGGTGCTAAGGTCCAGCGGTGACGTAGAACACGTCGCAGGGCCGGCTCCAGCTGTCGTACACTATCTGCTCGTGCTATGAGACGAGCGGGTGCTAAGGTCCAGCGGTGACGTAGAACACGTCGCAGGGCCGGCTCCAGCTGTCGTACACTATCTGCTCGTGCTATGAGACGAGCGGGTGCTAAGGTCCAGCGGTGACGTAGAAGACGTCGCAGGGCCGGCTCCAGCTGTCGTACACTATCTGCTCGTGCTATGAGACGAGCGGGTGCTAAGGTCCAGCGGTGACGTAGAACACGTCGCAGGGCCGGCTCCAGCTGTCGTACACTATCTGCTCGTGCTATGAGACGAGCGGGTGCTAAGGTCCAGCGGTGACGTAGAACACGTCGCAGGGCCGGCTCCAGCTGTCGTACACTATCTGCTCGTGCTATGAGACGAGCGGGTGCTAAGGTCCAGCGGTGACGTAGAACACGTCGCAGGGCCGGCTCCAGCTGTCGTACACTATCTGCTCGTGCTATGAGACGAGCGGGTGCTAAGGTCCAGCGGTGACGTAGAACACGTCGCAGGGCCGGCTCCAGCTGTCGTACACTATCTGCTCGTGCTATGAGACGAGCGGGTGCTAAGGTCCAGCGGTGACGTAGAACACGTCGCAGGGCCGGCTCCAGCTGTCGTACACTATCTGCTCGTGCTATGAGACGAGCGGGTGCTAAGGTCCAGCGGTGACGTAGAAGACGTCGCAGGGCCGGCTCCAGCTGTCGTACACTATCTGCTCGTGCTATGAGACGAGCGGGTGCTAAGGTCCAGCGGTGACGTAGAACACGTCGCAGGGCCGGCTCCAGCTGTCGTACACTATCTGCTCGTGCTATGAGACGAGCGGGTGCTAAGGTCCAGCGGTGACGTAGAACACGTCGCAGGGCCGGCTCCAGCTGTCGTACACTATCTGCTCGTGCTATGAGACGAGCGGGTGCTAAGGTCCAGCGGTGACGTAGAACACGTCGCAGGGCCGGCTCCAGCTGTCGTACACTATCTGCTCGTGCTATGAGACGAGCGGGTGCTAAGGTCCAGCGGTGACGTAGAACACGTCGCAGGGCCGGCTCCAGCTGTCGTACACTATCTGCTCGTGCTATGAGACGAGCGGGTGCTAAGGTCCAGCGGTGACGTAGAACACGTCGCAGGGCCGGCTCCAGCTGTCGTACACTATCTGCTCGTGCTATGAGACGAGCGGGTGCTAAGGTCCAGCGGTGACGTAGAACACGTCGCAGGGCCGGCTCCAGCTGTCGTACACTATCTGCTCGTGCTATGAGACGAGCGGGTGCTAAGGTCCAGCGGTGACGTAGAAGACGTCGCAGGGCCGGCTCCAGCTGTCGTACACTATCTGCTCGTGCTATGAGACGAGCGGGTGCTAAGGTCCAGCGGTGACGTAGAACACGTCGCAGGGCCGGCTCCAGCTGTCGTACACTATCTGCTCGTGCTATGAGACGAGCGGGTGCTAAGGTCCAGCGGTGACGTAGAACACGTCGCAGGGCCGGCTCCAGCTGTCGTACACTATCTGCTCGTGCTATGAGACGAGCGGGTGCTAAGGTCCAGCGGTGACGTAGAACACGTCGCAGGGCCGGCTCCAGCTGTCGTACACTATCTGCTCGTGCTATGAGACGAGCGGGTGCTAAGGTCCAGCGGTGACGTAGAACACGTCGCAGGGCCGGCTCCAGCTGTCGTACACTATCTGCTCGTGCTATGAGACGAGCGGGTGCTAAGGTCCAGCGGTGACGTAGAACACGTCGCAGGGCCGGCTCCAGCTGTCGTACACTATCTGCTCGTGCTATGAGACGAGCGGGTGCTAAGGTCCAGCGGTGACGTAGAACACGTCGCAGGGCCGGCTCCAGCTGTCGTACACTATCTGCTCGTGCTATGAGACGAGCGGGTGCTAAGGTCCAGCGGTGACGTAGAACACGTCGCAGGGCCGGCTCCAGCTGTCGTACACTATCTGCTCGTGCTTCGGGAACAGGTCCGGCTTGGGTTCCGCAGGGGGCACTGGGCATTCGTCCTTAATAGCCTGGAAATATAAAAAAATATTAAATATCTTTATCTCCTTATACAGGGTGTATAACACCCGCGTTGTTCCCGTTACCGTGGGAATATACGAAGATAACATAATAAATATAGCCTATGTTATAGGTCGCGCGGTGGTTTAAGATCGCTCGATGAATCTAGTTGGGGCAATCGGCGCATGTGTCCAATCGCGCACGAATCGAGACGCGTGCACGCAACGCGGGAGGTGACCTTGAGACCTTGAGCGCGACTGATCTACCAATGACGTGACGCCGTCAGCGCACACCCGCCCCCCTCGCCCCGCACATCACCAAATAGACCTTAGAATTGAATACTGCGCATACCCCTTCTACTTTTGCCGAGCGAACTTTAACTATCGCGCGACCTGTAATAAGGGATAATGTAGCATTCTAATGAAGAATTTTGAACATCGGTCGCGTACTTTTTAGGGTTCCGGACCGAAATGGTAAAAAAGGAACCCTTAAAGAATCACTCTGTCTGTCTGTCTGTCTGTCACAAATGGATATCTCGAGAACTACTAATGCTATCGACTTGCAATTTAAAATGGTAAAAGACAACACTTTTTTACTAATATAGCATATATGAAAATGTTAAAAAATATTCTTACTTTGATTGCAGGGATAGGGGGATCTCAAAAATTTTAAGTGAAGTTACTAGGCCGTGTGGGGTATCATATGAAAGGTATTCATTTGCACATTAATAAACAGTTTTCCTTTAAACCGTATCGTTTTTGAGTTATTTACAATTTGTCCCGTGGCGGAAATCGAACCCCGCGTCACTCTACTACCTCCTGCGTATCAGTCGGCTATTAGACCGACTCAGCTATGAAGGCAGCTATATCTTGTTTACGCAGGGTGTATTATAATATGTGTAACTAATACGAAAGGGGAACCTTCGGAAGATGGGCAGCAGCGTCTGTCCGTGCATCAACATGTACTGCGCTTTGAACACGCTGGAAACCCATTCCCGTCGTATAACTAACGTTTCCAGAATCACGTTTAACATTACAATTAACAACTCACGAGTGTGTCGAAAGCGAAATTTATTTTTGTAATTTTGTGATAAATATGTAAAATATTTATTTCACAATAAAACATAAATAAGAACATCAGATATAAAAAAAAATAAAAAAAAATAAAAATCTTTTATTTCAGACAACAAAATGAGTCCATATACACACATAAACAATAAAAATAAAATAGGCACTATAAAGACAACGAGAAGAGGATAATCAATTAAGGAAATAGCTTCCTTCATTGATCACCCTCTGCACGAGACACTTCCAGAGTGGAGATGTTCGGCACTCTGCCACAGTTCTAAGGATGCTGTTGCGACTGTCCCGTATTCTGCGCATCAAGGATGCTGTTTTTTTGCGTAAGACAGCATGAAAGCCATCTGTATGGTAATGCGCAAACATCCCCGACGCACTGCAGAAACGGGGCAATCGCAGCATCATCCGAAATACATTGTTATATTGGACTCGTAGGGCGTCCATCGATCTTTTGGTATGCCGGACCCACAGACTACCCGTGTAAAAACTCTGACAATATGACTTAAAAAGCGTGATTTTAACTTGGTCAGTACAACGGGAAAATCTGCGAGCTAGCATGTTACCTCGAACCGATAGAGCCCTACGCTCCCTTTCAACGTCTTCATCGTCCTTAAGGTCGTCGGCGAGTAAATGTCCTAGATATTTAAACTTCGATACACGATTAATGTTCACGCCGTTAAGGGTAATATTAAGCTTGTTATCTGGACATTTACCGGCGGCCTTAAAGACCATGTACTCCGTTTTCTTCACATTATATATGAGCCCATGTTCCTTTGCGTATTTCTCACAAACTCTAAGTAGCTCTCTAATACCCTTCACCGTCGGGCTCAGCAGCACCATATCATCGGCGTAACTAATATTATTAATGCTAACGCCGTTCATGCGGCAGCCAATGCGCATGCTGCTAAGCCCGTCGATGAGGTCGTTAACATATAAATTGAAGAGTTTGGGAGAACTAAGCCCTCCCTGTCTCACCCCACTCTCCAACTTGTATGCTCCCGATAGAGAACTCGCCCACTTGACATGATTTGTCTGGTTACCATACCAGTATTCGAAAATCCTTAGGACTTCGACCGGTAAACCCCTGTTCCCCAACTTACTCCAGAGCACATCATATGACACAAGGTCAAAAGCTTTGGAGAGGTCAAGGAAACAGGCGTATACCGGCGTCCCGCGGTCTGTATAATACTGGATGGTATTCTTGAGACTTACGATTGCGCTTTCTGTAGACAGTCCAGGTCGAAACCCGAACTGAGCGTCGTGAAGATTTAGATATTTATCTAGGTAAGAATCAAGGAGACCATCCAGCATTTTCGCAATTATGGTTGCCAACGAGATAGGTCGGTAGTTATTTAAGTCCGAAACATCCCCAGTTCTGTTCTTCACAATGGGCACCACAATTGTTTTCATTAAGTCCAGCGGCAGGTGACAGTGACTTATGCACATTGTGAAAAACATCGCCAGAACGTTCGGAAGGTGCACTCCTGCATGCTTTAAGTGTTCAACACTGAGTCCGTCATGACCTGGAGACTTGCCACCGCTCATCTTGCTCAGGACTTTCTTGACCTGTGTAGCAGAAAACAGAACAAGTGGCTTCTCTCCATTAGACGGCTTCTCTCCCGGAAGAGTGAAGACGCCCGTGCCACCTACGGACCCAGTATCGAACAACATGGTGGAAGGGCCAAGCGGAGACTGCACCCTAAAATGCCTGCTGAACATGTTGGCAATATTAACCGCCTCACCGACCCCCCCCACACACACCGGGAGACCAGGCCTAACCTCTTGTTTACGTGTAGCTTTCCAAAATTTATTAAAGTCTTTAGCCGATCGATGTTTGGCAAGAATGTCCATCTTTAGCTGTTCTTGGTTTTTTTGACACCAGATAAGTCGACTTTTGAAAATTTTGCGGGACTCGTACATATTATTATATATAGGTCCAGATGTAGGTCGGCTACAGAGTACCCACATTTTGAAGTTAAGCCTGGCCTCACAGTGAGCTTCACGGACATGCTCGTTCCATCCACATAAATGTCTGGTTCTGGACTTTGATTTTTTATTTGGCATACCATTAGTGCTCACAGCAGCGCTACTTAAAATCTGTACAATCTGTTCATACATTCGGTCCAACAAAAGCTTATGTTCTTCTAAATCACATGAACCACGACCGCACCCTATAAATTCAGTAGGAAAAACAACATCACGTAGTCCTCTGTGACACAATTCGAGGTACTTACTTATCTGAGACTTATTTCTCTCTCCCCATATTACTGAGCTGCGGGGTAGGTCGCGCGTCATCAGTTTAGGCCTCACAATATCTAAATTACATTTAACTAAAAGAGGTAGGTGATCAGAAACAAACACATCTTCTATGATACCCACCTCAACAACGGTTTTCCAGGCCGACAGTGACACAACACAGTGATCAAGCCAACGCCTACACCCATGGGCCTCACTGACAAAAGTGTAGGTGTCTGACTGCAGACCTAGCTTTTCCAAATCAGCGCAGATCCACGACTGATCAAGACCGAAGTTAAGCAATTCTTTATAAAACAATTCATGAGGATGAGCATTGAAATCCCCTAATACATATACACTTTCAGTAGTAGTACTCTCTACAATTGCACTAATTTCCCCCAGCACCTCAGAGAAAATTGGCAAATTTTCCAGTGTATCAGTAGGCATATATACAGAGAATACAACAATAGAACGCCCGCTGATCATAGCTCTGATAGCTACGAGGCGGGCGCTACTACATTCCAGAATACTCACACTTTCGAATATGCCCTTCCTCCATAGAATGGCTACTCCCCCATATGGGCGTCCCCTTAACAAACCCGTTGACGTATCTACTGCAGACTTGCCTGTATACTCAAAATCATTAGATGTAGTTCCTAATAACGGGACGTCATGAGGGAGCAGCCACGTCTCCTGGAGGGCTACTATATCTGACTTCTCACAAATAGTACGAATGTCATCAATAGACCGCTTAAAAGACTTACAATTAAAACTTATAAAGTTACAATATTTATTCGGGCTTAGATCCATACAAATAGTTTTATTTTACAGCTTTAACAAAATTCTCTTTAGGCGTACTGTACATAAAATGGACAAAACGCCTAAAGGTTATACCACTAGGCCACAGCTGATCGTTTAAAAACGTATCTAATTTACTCTTAGAAATATAAAGTTTGTAAGCATTATATTTTCTAACCTTTTTCATATTTATAATTTTCAAAGAAACAGTTTCATTAGTCTTGTCCTTAATGTAAGAAATAATGTCCTCTTCACTCGTTTCTTTACACACATTAGAGATTAATAACGGCACTTTTATGTCGGCCGCTCTAAACCTACTATCAGACGATGCAGCACACCCCTTCTGGCCGATTAGTTTATACCGTTTCGCAGACTTACTTTTAACTAATTGCCATTCCGAGTTACACTTCCCTAATTCACACTTTTCCCTTGTGTCCGACGCAAGTAAACCACCTCGCACATCATCATAAGTCTCAACCTGCGGAAATGATGTAGGCTGGCGCGAAACCCGATGTAAAATAGGCGAACCTTTACCGCTCGCCGCAGGCGCATCCATTATGTGTGTGCAGCTCGCCGCTCCCGATGCAACTGAATGTGTCGAAACCGCGGTACTAGGCCTAGAGGCCTCCACGTGCCGCTGCTCCTTGTTCGAAACCGCAGTATGCGCAGGCGGCGCCTCAGCGAGCCCGGCCGCATCTGTTGCACTTTCTTGCGTGCAAGCGACAGAGACAGAGATATCAGTATCGCTTGCGTTCAAGGACGAATGTCGTACGATTGCACTTCGGTCACTGACCCCGGGCTCAGCTGATTTATGCGGCAATTCTATAGGCACGTAATGAAGGCCTATAGGCCCACTATCCAAACAAAAACTGTTTTTTAAACAAGCTCCTCTTTTCTTGTTGATATTTACATTAGCAGAGTAATTGTCAACTATGGATGCATGTTTCATGTAGTCCACCTCATGTTTGAGCATATGAAATTTATCAGTCGTAACAAACTTCTCCTCCAGTGCATTTAGTTGATTTTTAAGGCACAAGATATCCTTTAGGAGCCCAGTTACATTCACACTATCGAAGCTGACCGGTGGTACCTTATGCAGTTGCCTTGCCACAAAAACTGGAAAGGTCTCAGGTTCGGAGCTTTTCATCAGGCAAATAATGTCATTAAGGTCCTTAGACATTTTCTTCTTCCCCTCTTTTCGGCGCAATGGCATCTTCTTTGCATTGGGTACCGATTCAAAGAGCAAAGTTTTTGCTATCACTATATCTCCCGCGGAAAAAGAGGTAGTACACAACTGATGTATACTCTCCTCATCCATGAAATCCATCACATTTTGTAGAAATGCTAATAGTTCATTTATTACGACATTACAGTTCGCACATTTGACAGTGTTAGACGACATTGTCTTCCGCAATGAGTCACCGAGTTAACGATAATACGCGTTCGCTTTCGGCGACGAACAGCGCGAGACTGATGATAAACAATAACAATTTCAATTAAATACAATTCTGCGTGTATAATACAAATCAAAATGCACATTTGTTTTTAAATGACAACTAGATGTCGCCGTGTTTTTTAGTCAATTCCTAGATCGCGCTAGCAAGAACTCGGAGCAGCGATATATATACTTAAATTTATTTTGAATATCTACAGCCTGAAAAGGAGAGTGCAATTGACACTGGGATGCTACCTTCGGTGGTCACTGTCTCGGCCGCTGATCGGTCTGCTGGGCCTTCCCTGGTTGACCAGGGATCTCACCCGGCAAAGCTAGATCGTCCGAACTCTTAAGTGGCCCTGGAGGTAACATCCCCAGAACCTACAACCGAATAGACTCGCCCATAGTAATGGGCGAAGACGAGCCAGGGTAAAGGGGCTCAGCCCCGAAACCCTTTCCCCACCCCACAAAGGGGTGAGAAGAAATTCACTTGAATATACGAATTACTAAGTACAAAAAACCAAAGTGTTTTAATTCCACCCTGCCTCCTCGGATTAGAGTTCTCCACTGCGAGAGGGCACGTACCTTGTTCCGGCGCACCTTGAGATGCACCAGCTTGACGTGCGTGGCGCGCGCCGTCCGCTGCGATAAGGCGCGGCTGCACAGCGCGCACGGGGAAGGGCTTCGAGAGGGCACGTACCTTGTTCCGGCGCACCTTGAGATGCACCAGCTTGACGTGCGTGGCGCGCGCCGTCCGCTGCGAGAAGGCGCGGCCGCACAGCGCGCAGGGGAAGGGCTTCTCGCCCGTGTGCGTGCGCAGGTGGTTCGTCAGCACGCTCTTGCCCTGCCAATGCCAAGAGCCCACTCAGTTTCAATAGCCAAATTTTTAAAATCCGTTTTTTATTAGAATTAATAAATCGCATGCTAGATAATAGTGAAACATGAGCACAATACTTATTTCTATCACGTTTGAAGCAATGTGTTTGAATGGATGATGTCCACAGTTGAGTGACGTTAGTGCACAACTCTTACCCTGAAGGCCTTCCCGCAAGTATCGCATACGTGCTTCGGCGGCGGCGGCTGATGCGAGGCGACGTGCCTGCAAGAGAGATACAGATAAAAAGAAGAAGAAAAGAAAGAGGATAATGTATTTATTGATCCACACAACAAAAAAACATCATTAATATAAAAAACATTTATAGTAAGAGTTGTGGACCAAAAGGTCCTGCCTCAGCATAATGTTGGTCCATATAATTATAATGGTCCAACGCTGGTATTCTGGCAGGAGCTTTGGTGCGTGTCGACACGTTATAATAATCCTTTTTTGTCTTCTTGTTTTTAATTAAGCTTCACGTAACATAACGGAATAATAAATAATTCATAATTCGGACTTCACCCAAACACCTTGGGTGATTCTAAGTAAACCCGGGTAAACGTAGGTTTACTCCATCTCCTAGCATTATGGCAGATTTATACAGGGTCAGTAACTGACGTCAGTCGACTGCCGAGTCAGTGCTGACCTGGCACTGCCATCGTATAAATTGATTTCAAGTCAGTACAGTACTGACGCGTCAGCACTGACTTCAATATTCCCGCTTCATATTTTTGGCGTCAGTCCGCTCCCCCCGCCACCCGCGCCAGCGCAACTGACGCCGTGTAAATTGTCGAGGTCAGTCGCTGCCACTGTGTTGTACGGTGACCACGCTGCGTCGCACGTGATAGATTTAAGGATAATTTTGATAAAAGAAATCATAAACTTATGCAGAAGCTTCTGAAATCTATGGTTTAACACTTGAATAATGTAATATTTTTACGAGTAAGGCTGGTTTTACATTTAAGGTTAGTTCTCTGTTTTACACAAGTAATTAATGTATATCGAACTTGTTATATACATATTTTCATTGTATTTATTATGTTAAACATATACTTTGTAGTATTTTTGTAAAATTACAACTAGATAACAAGTTGTTCGACTGGACAATGTGGTAGTTGTTTACTTGTTTCTATAAAAAGGCTCTCACCCAAATTCTTTCTGTTTGGATAATTCTTCTCCTAACATACTAGTTACTTCTTGCATCATGACAAACGTAAATTTTCTCAACAAATTATTTAGTTTTATTTTTTGCTGTTTTCGAGAATTCATTTTTCCGCACTGACTTTACAAACGTGTGTACACTGAAAGAAATATCCTCGACTACTGACGAAATACTGACTGCGTCTAAATAACACGAGTCAGTTTTCGGCGCCAGCACTGACGACAGTTACTGACCCTGTATAAATCTGCCATTACCCGTAACATATACATTCATACGCATGATTTTATAATACCGTTGTAATGTTACGGGTAACATATACGTTATCGAGCTTAGTGGTAAAGTTTCTTACACTATCAATGTGCGTCTGTTCACTGTGCTTGTGGGGCAGACGCACACTGCAAGTATAACCAGTATAACATAGCACGCAGAGTTATATGTAACTCGTCCTCATTCAGCATCTGCAGAGGGCTCACCTGCGGGCGTGCTTGTCGCGGCTGCTGGCGGAGGCGAGCCGCGCGCCGCACAGCGCGCAGGGGAAGGCGCGTGCGCTACATGATACTCGTCCTCACCTGCGGGCGTGCTTGTCGCGGCTGCTGGCGGAGGCGAGCCGCGCGCCGCACAGCGCGCAGGGGAAGGCGCGTGCGCTACATGATACTCGTCCTCACCTGCGGGCGTGCTTGTCGCGGCTGCTGGCGGAGGCGAGCCGCGCGCCGCACAGCGCGCAGGGGAAGGCGCGTGCGCTACATGATACTCGTCCTCACCTGCGGGCGTGCTTGTCGCGGCTGCTGGCGGAGGCGAGCCGCGCGCCGCACAGCGCGCAGGGGAAGGCGCGTGCGCTACATGATACTCGTCCTCACCTGCGGGCGTGCTTGTCGCGGCTGCTGGCGGAGGCGAGCCGCGCGCCGCACAGCGCGCAGGGGAAGGCGCGTGCGCTACATGATACTCGTCCTCACCTGCGGGCGTGCTTGTCGCGGCTGCTGGCGGAGGCGAGCCGCGCGCCGCACAGCGCGCAGGGGAAGGCGCGTGCGCTACATGATACTCGTCCTCACCTGCGGGCGTGCTTGTCGCGGCTGCTGGCGGAGGCGAGCCGCGCGCCGCACAGCGCGCAGGGGAAGGCGCGCACGCCGTCGTGCTGCACGAGCGCGTGCGCGTCGCGCGCCGGCGCGCTGTCGAAGCGCTTCTCGCACCGCGCGCACGGGAAACTGGAAAAAGATAAAAGATACAAAATGTCATCAGGCCCGGACCTGGGAACCCTCTAAGTATAGGGGCCTTAATGGCGAATCATTCATCATCATCATTTCAGCCGTAGGACGTCCACTGCTGGACATAGGCCTCACTCATGGATTTTCAGTTATTGCGGTTGGAAGCGATCTGCATCCACCGTCGACCTGCGGTCTTCACCAGGTCGTCAGCCCATCTTGTAGGTGGACGTGCTACGCTGCGCTTGCCGGTCCGTGGCCTCCACTCGAGAACTTTTCGGCCCCATCGGCCATCTGTTCTGCGCGCTATATGGCCTGCCCATTGCCACTTCAACGTGCTAATCCGTTTGGCTATGTCGGTAACCCGAGTTCTCCTACGTATCTTCTCATTTCTGATTCGATCGCGTAAAGAAACCCCGAGCATAGCCCTCTCCATAGCTCGTTGAGCGACTCTGAGCTTATTCATGAGGCCAATCGTGAAGGACCACGTCTCGGTTCCATATGTCATCACTGGTAACACACATTGATTGTAGACTTTCGTCTTAAGGCACTGAGGAATTTTGGCACCGGGGCTCCCATGGCCCCAGCCAACGACCACTGCGCGGTCGAACCGCCTTTAAGGCGGAGGAGGAGCAAGCTAAGCGTGGCCTTACCTTCGGACGCCGATACGAAGCACCGCCCCGGCCCACGGCTCCAGAACAGACGGACAAAACACCGTATTCTTATTCCTGGGCTCACGCCCGAAACTGCTTCTCCACGCGAACTCACTCGCTCACTCACCGTTCGGCGGTCGGAGCGTGTGGGGTTGCCTCTTCGACCGCCGAATGGAGAGTGACTACCACTCACATTTTGTATTTGCAACGTTTTAGATTTTCTCGTTGGTCTTTGGATTCTCATTTTTGTTGCATACAACTGATAGCTTTTTGAAATAAAATGAACAAATATTCCTGTTAAAGAGCTTACATAATAAGCTTTGCGTTCTAGTTGTTACTTAATTAAATTTTAACCGACTTAAAACAATGTGGAGGATCTCAGATCGTCTGTATGTTTTTTAATCTTAGTCTCATTCGTTTATGAACCTATTTGGAACTTTTTTTTTATTATAAATAGATACACTTTCAATTGGGTCCCAAGTATTGGCATCCAAGTTAAAGAGAGATATGTAAGAGAGAGGCGTAGCATGTAACATACAGACTGACAACGGAGACGTAGCAAAGGCTCTGTACTTACGCTAAACTGTTAACATCCTTGTGCTTTAGACTTTTTGTAAGATGCTGCCTTAAACTGTGAGCCGATTTGAATCTGAAAATGAGAAATGTTGATTGAATATCACACTTATACTATTATATTAAGCTGAGGAGTTTGATTGTTTGGTTGAACGCTCTAACCCGAGGCCCCCTCTGATAGGGGAGGACGCCCTTAAAAATATTGAAAATTTGAATATTTTGCAAACGGAACCCTAAATCGAAGAATTATCTTCGCAACTTCTAAATAGTTTTAAAATAACTTAGCGAAACTCAACAACATCAAGAAAAAATGTTCATTCCTATCTCAGCTATAAATGCCTTGCTATTTCCCTGGACTTAGTAAAAGCTTTCGACACGGTGTCAATTCCCTTACTTTTAGAGAAACTTTACCATCAACGAATACGTGTGAACGAATTTGATTTGATAAAGAGCTACTTACGTGAACGAAGTCAATGTGTCAAAATTAGTCAACATTATATGCTCAGAGCTACCGGTCAACTACGGCGTTCCACAAGGCTCTATAATGGGTCCGACTCTATTCTTGGCCTACAGGAATGATTTATGTGAGATACTAGTCGAAAATATCGTAAGCCAATCACGTTCGCAGATGACACAGTACTGTTATTTTATGTCCATGCAAAATTACAGCTTTTAGGGCTAATAGTATCTTCTTAAAGCCGCAGACAGACAGACAGACAGACAGACAAAGCGAAACTGTGTTCCTTGTTGTACAACGAAAATGGGAGGTCTTATCGCTTAAAGCGATTTCTTACAGACAACCTTTGGATGGAGAGGACTTTAATGGAAGGATAAGGTGTAGTATTATCGTATCATCATTATATATTTAAAAATACATCTTAAAAAAAAAGTTATAAGGTAATGTCGGTGATGTTGACCAGGATTGCATGCGATGCGGCGGGCAAAAGCTAGACTTAAATAACATACCTCGTGTCGCATTCAACGCAGTAGTAGTCCTTCGCGCTGCTGTGTTTGAGCTGGTGGTGCTTCATCTGGGTGCGGGTTCGACTCAATTTGCCGCAGATGGGACACTCGTAGTTCTTAACGCCGGCGTGGATCCTGAAACACGGGAATTATGATACGGTGAGCTTAAAAGTTAGATAGATAGATATTTTAGATATTTATTTATTGACTTATAAATTTAACAAACATCTTTCTTAATTGTGTTTTTAAGCCTATACAAGCTTTGTCTAAACACTATGGTTCTCTTTATTACAATGGTGACAACATGCGTAAATTGCAATTCTTAAAATCTAAAACGAAACGGTAACAAACAATAACAAGATAGTGACAATAGTCGAGCGCCCGCGCACAGCGATAAAATGGTGAAAACAATACTGATGCATACACAGTCATCAAAAGAGCGTAGTAGTAGTTCTGTAATCTGTGGCGCAGTGTACGATTAGATCGAATGCATTGGCTTGCACAGATAACCGCCTCAAAGTTATACTTATATACTATGCCGTAGGATGATTATCCATAATACAAAGACAGAAATTGTAAAAGATAGTTACAAATATATTGCTTAATCATATGTGCCTAGTGATTAGAAGTTTGTTAATCTGTTTTATGGATATAAACATATTTTGTACTGTATTGTATTGTGTAGTAGATTTCTTAACTATGGCGGAAGATCAACGTTCTAACAAGTTTATTTAACGAAATGTGTATTGTGCCATATAAATGATTTTGTTCTTTGATTTATTTAAGGTAAATTAAATTATTTTCATTGATTAATTTCTCTCAGTCGCCGGCTAGTTGAGGCCACACCTCCATGTATGCGTCCAGTTCGTCCCAATGCAAGGAGGCAAGAGAGGGCTTTTCGTTAGTGGGACAATACAGGCTTATCTATTTTTTATATATAAAATTCAAAGTCCTGACTGACTGACTGACTGATATATCAACGCACAGCCTAAACCACTGGACCTAACGAATTGAAATTTGGCACACATATACCTTGAGTATCCTAGAGGTGCACTAAGAAGGGATTTTTCCAAATTCAATGGGAACAAATGGGATTTATATTTTCAAATAAAAGTGGCTCTGCCGTGAAAAAGGGGATTTTACGTTTTATGACTTCCACGCGGACGAAGTCGCGGGCAAAAGCTAGTAATAAATAACAATTTTTGGTCACCTACGACTAACACGAACCACAGAAAAAATATGTTTCTCCCAAGAACCTGTTATCTCTATAATGACACCTTGACTAATATTGATATATTTAATATTACTTTGCCCGCCTTTCGTAAAGAAATTATAAAAACATTGCTGCCGATTAGCCAGTAATTATATAATTATTCTCGTCTATCTACAAGTTGTTCAATTCATGCTTTGTATATTTTAATATTTATTAATTAGATTCCAAATTTTGTTTTGCCATATTTAAATTTAGTTTAAGATAATCTTTTTGTGAATGAATGAATGAATGAATATAACTTTATTGTACACCAAAACTTAAATTAAATACATTATGAAAACTTAAAATAAACACAAATGCACAATGGGCGGCCTTATCGCCAAGAGCGATCTCTTCCAGGCAACCTTTGCATGGACAGGAAAGATTAAACAATATAAAGGCGGTGGCGTACTTTGAGGTCGATAAATAGGAGAGAGATATAAGGGGAAATAATATTTAAATACATACAGATATAAGTACATATATATAAAGGCTGTATTTGTGCTGCAATTTGCCTATGTTGTTTTCTTAAGTTTCTTTATGTATGCTATTTAAAAGTGGAAACAATAATTTAATTAGTGATTTATTAAAAGGAGAGGCATTGGATCTCGAAACACAGCCTAGGCTAGTTCAAGATCCTAAGGAATCAACAATACAAATTGTAATTATCATTTCAGCCGTAGGACGTCCACTGCTGGACATAGGCCTCCCTCATGGATTTCCAGGTATTGCGGTTAGAAGCGGCCTGCATCCACCGTCGACCTGCGGTCTTCACCAAGTCATCTGCCCATCTTGTAGGTGGACGTCCTACACTGCGATTACCGGTCCGTGGTCTCCACTCGAGAACCTTTCGGCCCCATCGGCCATCTGTTCTTCGAGCTACATGGCCTGCCCATTGCCACTTCAACGTGCTAATCCGTTTGGCTATGTCGGTGACCCGAGTTCTTCTACGTATCTCCTCATTTCTGATTCGATCACGGAGAGAAACCCCGAGCATAGCCCTATGTAATATTATGTGTCAAATAAATAAATGATTGTGATTATAAACTTCACGTGGTTTTTGTATTATTTTCATCATTCGAGTTTACTGTAATATTGTACTGTTTGTTGCCCAGATAAAATAAAAATATATAATAACAATAACTCACTATAATGTCAATTGGCACGAGACGTAGGGTCGTGGTAGATGGGCAGGATATACAATATGTTGACGAATACATCTACAAAGAGATCAGTCGAAGAATCGATAATGCCTGGAAGAGCTACTGGTCCATGAAGGCGTTCATGAAGAGTGACCTTCCTATATCACTAAAACGCAAACTCGTCGACATCCTGCCCGTCCTAACCTACGGCGCCCAGACGTGGTCTTCGACTGAGTGTAGGTGACCTAACTATTATAACATTGTTTATGTATTTATTATTGATGACATATACATGCACACAACATTGATCAAAATTATCTAGGTACTTATTTATTTATATTATATAATACACTACACAAATAACTTATTCACAAGCATAGCCGCGCGATACCAGTAGTATGCAGTAAATGCTGAATTGTCATTCAGCCTCGGTACCGACGCGAGCCTTCGGGAGTGCTCGGGTCTAGTCGGGCTGCGCCGAGCCCCGGCGCCGGCGACCACTCGTCCAGTTGCCACAGTTACCGACGCGAGCCTTCGGGAGTGCTCGGGTCTAGTCGGGCTGCGCCGAGCCCCGGCGCCGGCGACCACTCGTCCAGTTGCCACAGTTACCGACGCGAGCCTTCGGGAGTGCTCGGGTCTAGTCGGGCTGCGCCGAGCCCCGGCGCCGGCGACCACTCGTCCAGTTGCCACAGTTACCGACGCGAGCCTTCGGGAGTGCTCGGGTCTAGTCGGGCTGCGCCGAGCCCCGGCGCCGGCGACCACTCGTCCAGTTGCCACAGTTACCGACGCGAGCCTTCGGGAGTGCTCGGGTCTAGTCGGGCTGCGCCGAGCCCCGGCGCCGGCGACCACTCGTCCAGTTGCCACAGTTACCGACGCGAGCCTTCGGGAGTGCTCGGGTCTAGTCGGGCTGCGCCGAGCCCCGGCGCCGGCGACCACTCGTGCAGTTGCCACAGTTACCGACGCGGAGCGCACGCCTCTCTTACCTACATCCGCGTATCGTGTTCCGATCTATTTTAATATGTTTTACTGTGTCTTCCTATTCTAAACTATAACATACTTCTTCCGCCTACTCTTAGTGCTTTGACTGTCTGTGTTTCTATGTTCCTTCTGTTGTATATTCTTGTGTTGTGAAGCTCGTCAATAAACTTATACCGTAGTGAACTTTCTACAGTGTTTCACTTCAACCTACTTAGCTTCTAAACTGAGTTACAGAAGAGCAAACTCAAGATTTGTCAGAGGGCAATGGAACGCAGCATTCTCGGGTTTAAACGAGTCGACCGAGTTCGTAACACCATGCTGCGTTCCCTTACTGGCATCACAGATGTCGGTAAGAAGGCTGCAACGCTGAAGCGGGACTGGGCGGGCCACGTGAGCTGAATGCAGAGAAATGGGCTCAGAGTGTAACAGCTTGACTTGAACAAAGACTCAATCCAGCTGTACCTATTATACCATTGCTGTCTTCTATTTCTCATCACCTCCTCTGTGATGATAAATCTTAAGGGGGGGGGGGATGTTACGATGCTATTTCCCACCAAATGCAAAATAATGAAAGTGCATCGCAAGCATTCCAGATACTTGCGATGCACGAGTTGCACACCTGTGGGAAGTAACGCGATCTGTTAGTCAGTTCGGGATTGGTCTTTGTCGAAGCCACACTGTTTCACTGGTTTTGCCATTTTCCAATAAATTCTATTTCTAGCCGTAAATAGATCTTTTTTTAAAAACTATCTCCTGACCCACCCCGTAACAGCTCCCTGATGAGGGAACGCGGTGTCGGGGTCGACCGAGGAAGCGTTGGCGGGACGAACTTGTTACCTTTGACAGAGGATGGTGGGAGTCTGCGATCGGGATGGTTGGAAGACTTTAGGGGAGACCTTTGCCCAGCAGTGGGTTAACATAGGTTAAATAAAAAAAATAAAAACAATAACTCAAAAAGTTGCAAAACTTAAATGGAGCTGGGCTGGTCATGTCTGCCGAATGCCCGAAGACCTGCGGGCAAAGATCACCACTCAGTGGAGCCCCGACACGGTGAGGCGCCGCGGCAGACCGAAGAAGCGATGGCGTGACGAGTTAGACCGGCATAACAGCGCATGGGTCGAACTGACGGCGGATCGGGATGCATGGGGAGTTGGAGGGGAGGCCTTTGCCCAGCAGTGGGACACTTATGGCTAATTGTAACTCACATCATGTGCTCCGTGAGCGAGTCCTTGTTGACGAACGTCTTCCCGCAGAGGTCGCACTTGGGCCGCTCGCCGGAGTGGTGGTTGCGCATGTGGCCGCGGTGCGTCTTGCTGTTGCTGCGACGCGACAGGTAAATAGACAGATAGATAAAACATTTATTTGTAACACTCATAACAAAACACATAAAAAATAAAAGACACAACAGGAGAGAGAACCTGTACGAGAGCGACACGCAAGGTGGGCCTTCCACATCCAATGGAGATGCAGTAAGCGTGTTCAGGTCTACCATGAGTTTTCACAATCTATATTCGCTAGCGACTGTAGTTAACAAAATGTATGAAAACTTGTACAGCGCCTCTAGCGGATAGTTTGGTACTAAAATACGCAGCAAACTATACTACAGCGACTGTAGTTTGGGCTTCATTTGCTTAGAATTTGGTAGCATGAGTTACAAATCTGACAGATGTCATAGTAACGTGCTATTACTACTGTAGTAACGTCAAGCGATCTAACAGTGACAACTCATGGTAGACACACTGTTCGTCGACATTTCGTTGAGACGACAGTAGTGACGATGAACCTGCACCGGACACATATGCCAGCGCCACTACTACCTAACAACGACGCCTGCAACAGCGCAAGCACATCAAGCGCCACGCCGACCGCGCCCCTCCTCTCACGCCGAACGTTACGAAGCTCGCGCGGCACGCGCCGCTGCCAGCGCCAGTGTCGTGTCGGCCCCACGCGCCCAAGGGCATTCAATCCCATGATGATGATTTTCTTGAAAAATCGAAACGCGTCGGAATAATCTTCGACGTTACAATACTACGTGAGTAATCCCCGTTTTTACAAAATGAGGAGAGAGAAAATAACAAATTAAACTAAGAAAAAACAGTTACAAAAAGGCGTCTGATTCAGTCTAAGTTGAGCATAAGCACAACGCTGATCTTCCGTTAGGACCGGTTTGATACGAGATGAAAACATAACACTCAACTCATAACTACTAAAATTAATATATATATAACTACCTACTAACAAAAAAAACTAAAGAAACAGCATACCATAAATCCAATAGAAAAAGTGCAAAAGAATTTAAAACTATCATTTAAAAGTTAAAACTATTCTATATCTCTTGTTATAGGATAAGAGCACGAAACGAGAACATACTGTTCAAACTGTAAATAAGTGTAAACCCACACTAAGGTAGATATCATTTATAGAAAATGAAAATTGCAATTACAATTTTCGACTTCAACGGGATTCGAACGCGCAATGTTCAGACGAACGCGACACGACAGCGGGCAAGAACATCTCCGAATATTTCTGCTAGATGTCGCTACTAGGGTCTACAAAACCGATAAAAGGCAATCAAAATTTTCGACACGAACGGCTAGTGACTTCGTGGCCGAAATGGTTAAGGCAGCCTGCGTTTAAGGCGTTCGTCTGAACATTGCGGGTTCGAGTCCCGTCGAAGTCGAAAATTTTGATTGCATTTTTCATTTTCTATAAAAGTTTATAAAATTAAAATTTTTAAGTAACCCACGACACTTTACCTAGTCTCTCGAGGTGACCTAATTTTTTGTAATGTACCCTCAGTTCTGCAATCTACACATCATGCCCTTTCATTTGATACCCACTTGGGTATATTTGAAAACATTCGATTGTTCAACCCCCGTATCTCATGAATGGCTCAACCGATTTCTATATAACTTTCAGTTTTGCATTCTACACACCATTTAGTTTCATTTGATTATTCATCCCCTCTTTCACCCCCCATATCTTGTAAACTTCTCAACAGTTTTTGATAAAACAAGGCTACGAACACTCGGGATAAAATTATCTATGACACAAAAAAACTACACGAAAATAGATTCATCCGCTACGATACCACAGTCAGATACACAGACAGACACGTTAAACTTACAACACCCCTGTCTTTTTGCGTCGAGGTTTAATAAATAAATAATGCTGGACAATTCACACAGCATCATCTAGCCCCAAGGTAAGCAGAGCTTGTGTTATGGGTACTAGATGACTGATATACTTAATACATTATACTACATAGATGCATATTTCTCGGTGGCCGAGCCTTCTACTGGGCGACTTTCTATAAATGGCGGGACGGGTTCGAATCCTAGAATATTATCTTTTTGTATTTGATATTTTTCTTGTGATCTTGGCTCGACACTGACTAATGTTTAGGCCTTTACTATGAACGCGACTGTACATACCTCGACACTTTTCCGCAGAGATCGCACGTGATTACAGTAGTGATGCCTTCATGTTGCGTTCTGAAAAATAAAAATGAATAAAATGTAATGGCTTTACCGTGGCAGTAGAATGTTGCCTCTCCTCTGTTGCCCGTGGATGCAGTAAGAATCTACCAGGGGATACCTGCGGAAGATGGGCAGTAGCTACTTTCCGTGTATCACTGCGCTCGCCAACCCGCCTGCCAAGCGTTTTGAGTATGGCACACTTCATCAGTAGTGTGTGTGTGTGTGTGTGTGTGTGTATGTGTGTGTGTGTGTGTGCGTGATTGTACGTATAACCAATATCGGTGCGAGGATGCGTGAGTATACTCACTATAATGATGTGTGTGCCTGTGTGTTCGTGCGTTATTGGTGTGAATGTGGTGTGAACAGGTGAAATAGAGGGTATGTTTGGGTTAGAAATTGTGTGTCACTGTGTGTGTGTGTATTTGTATATAACTAGTTGGTGCGAGGATGCGTGAGTACACTCACTTATTATAGTGATGTGTAATCATAATCATAATATATCTATATCTATATATATATGTATATAATTGAAAGTCTTGACTGACACACTGACTGACTGATATATCAACGCACAGCCTAAACCACTGGACCTAGAGACTTGAAATTTGGCACACATAGGTATACCTTGAGTATCCTAGAGGTGAACTAAGAAGGGATTTTTAGAGATTCTCACGGGATAGGAAATACATTGGATTTATATTTTCGAAATAAAGTGGCTCTGCGTGAAAAAGGGGATTTTACGTTTTATGACTTCCACGCGTACGAAGTCGCGGGCAAAAGCTAGTATTTCATAAAAACAGATTGATTGTACATAAAAAAATATTATTCACAATAACATTATTTATTTTTATTTATTTATTTTAGGAAGACTAACAGCACAAATCAAACATAATATTTATAAGTAATCTAGAATCAAACGGCTAATAACAAGTCTTCACTTTTAGAAATATTATAGAAATGGAGCACGAAAGTAAATACAAGCTTATAACAAACAAAGGTGATTTAGGTTAACAAAACTGATTAAATAAAGTTAGTTCAATTCAGTCAAAGAAATCAGAACTCAATACGCGCCTCATCTTTGCTACAGTCGAACAAATCCACAGAAGTTATGTGGGTAGATACAATCTATTGTATCACCAATCTAGTGGGTGAAGTGCTGTTCTCCTAGATAGGCTGTAGAATAGCCTGTGTTTAGGAGTAACAGTCGCGAAACGTGTGTGCGTGCGTGTTTATGTAACTCACCTATGGAATTGCTTGTTGTTACAAATAAATAATCTTATCTCACCTATAGTGATGATAGATGGACGCCCTGTCTATCATCCTGCGTCCACACTGCACGCACTCGTACCTCCGCGTGTGGATCAGAGAGTGGACGTTGTAGGAGTACATTGTGAACTCACCTATAGTGATGATAGATGGACGCCCTGTCTATCATCCTGCGTCCACACTGCACGCACTCGTACCTCCGCGTGTGGATCAGAGAGTGGACGTTGTAGGAGTACATTGTGAACTCACCTATAGTGATGATAGATGGACGCCCTGTCTATCATCCTGCGTCCACACTGCACGCACTCGTACCTCCGCGTGTGGATCAGAGAGTGGACGTTGTAGGAGTACATTGTGAACTCACCTATAGTGATGATAGATGGACGCCCTGTCTATCATCCTGCGTCCACACTGCACGCACTCGTACCGCCGCGTGTGGATCAGGGAGTGGACGTTGTAGGAGTACATTGTGAACTCACCTATAGTGATGATAGATGGACGCCCTGTCTATCATCCTGCGTCCACACTGCACGCACTCGTACCGCCGCGTGTGGATCAGGGAGTGGACGTTGTAGGAGTACATTGTGAACTCACCTATAGTGATGATAGATGGACGCCCTGTCTATCATCCTGCGTCCACACTGCACGCACTCGTACCGCCGCGTGTGGATCAGGGAGTGGACGTTGTAGGAGTACATTGTGAACTCACCTATAGTGATGATAGATGGACGCCCTGTCTATCATCCTGCGTCCACACTGCACGCACTCGTACCGCCGCGTGTGGATCAGGGAGTGGACGTTGTAGGAGTACATTGTGAACTCACCTATAGTGATGATAGATGGACGCCCTGTCTATCATCCTGCGTCCACACTGCACGCACTCGTACCGCCGCGTGTGGATCAGGGAGTGGACGTTGTAGGAGTACATTGTGAACTCACCTATAGTGATGATAGATGGACGCCCTGTCTATCATCCTGCGTCCACACTGCACGCACTCGTACCGCCGCGTGTGGATCAGGGAGTGGACGTTGTAGGAGTACATTGTGAACTCACCTATAGTGATGATAGATGGACGCCCTGTCTATCATCCTGCGTCCACACTGCACGCACTCGTACCGCCGCGTGTGGATCAGGGAGTGGACGTTGTAGGAGTACATTGTGAACTCACCTATAGTGATGATAGATGGACGCCCTGTCTATCATCCTGCGTCCACACTGCACGCACTCGTACCGCCGCGTGTGGATCAGGGAGTGGACGTTGTAGGAGTACATTGTGAACTCACCTATAGTGATGATAGATGGACGCCCTGTCTATCATCCTGCGTCCACACTGCACGCACTCGTACCTCCGCGTGTGGATCAGGGAGTGGACGTTGTAGGAGTACATCGTGGGTAGGTACATTGAACAGAGTTTGCATTCGTATGTGCCTCTAGACTGAAAGGAAAGGGATATTTATGAATCACACTATCCCACTTATAAATGCGAACGCTTGTTTGTATAATAATCATAATAATCTATATAAAATATATAAAATTCAAAGTCCTGACTGACTGACTGATATATCAACGCACAGCCTAAACCACTGGACCTAAAGACTTGAAATTTGGCACACATATACCTTGAGTATCCTAGAGGTGCACTAAGAAGGGACTTTTCGAAATTCCCACGGGATAGGGCATAAATAGGATCGATGTTTTCTCTACGTGAAAAAGGAGATTTTACGTTTTATGACTTCCACGCGGACGAAGTCGCGGGCAAAAGCTAGTCATTGATATAAACCTTAACAAAATGTTACATACTTAGCGCAATTACCAAGACCTTACCTCCAAGGCTAGTTAAAAATCTGTGTTACGGCAAGTTCTCTCAAACTGCGCGTACATATAAAAATACCATAAAGAGCTCCTAAAACGTATACCTTACAGACTAACATACATACACTTACTTACTACTTAAGTGTATGTATGTTAGTCTGTAAGGTATACGTTTTAGGAGGTTTATAAGGTAAATTGTACGCGCAGTTTGAGAGACCTTGCCGTGACACAGATTTTTAACTAGCCTTGGAGGTAAGGTCTTGGTAATTGCGAAGAAGTTTAGTACTTTATAAATAAACATAAATTTTATATAATACAAACAGACTTAGGGAGCTTTTTTCTTATTCGCATCCCTTATTTTTTGTAATGCTCCATTTGTTTTTAACAAACTACCAGAATCGCTAAGAGCAATGCAAATCTCAATGTTTAAAAGTAAATTAAAATCTCTGTTGACTACCAAATGTTATCATAATTTAAATGAATTTATAAGTGATGTAAAACTGGAATAATTATATTACAATTAATTAATACCATGACTAAAAATAAATTTTTATTCAATCAGACTGACTTGTAAATTTTAACATTATTATTACTATTTTCTATCATTTACTATTATTTTATTATTTTCTGACAAAAGCATGTACGTTTTTAAATTATTTGACTTTTAATTATATTAATTCGTTTATTGTTATATTTATTTAAATTTTGTGTTAAAATATTGCTCGCTACAACAAGGCAAAATACATTGATGCTTGTAATTTTAAAATAATAACTATGAACACATGTATTTATGCAATAAATATACTTTTACTTTACTTTACTTTTACTATAGCGACGGTATACGACTACTGAAGGTCAGTAATCGGGAGTGAGGAAGTCCTTGTATTGCGCAGGATGTATGAATGTTTGTTACCTCTCACACAAACTAAACTACTGAACAGATCGAATTGAAACTTTGCACATAAAGGTTTATTTTTTTAACACTTTAACACATAACAATTGTGTAAGGAAGACTTAATGCTAAAGCATTCTCTGCCAGTCATCCTGGGCGTGCAGAAATATGGTGTGGCGTGTTTTATTAATATAATAGCATCTTTTGCTAAAACTAAAGATAAAATATGTTAATATCAAAATATATATATATATACTAGCCGCACCCCGCAGTTTCACCCGCGTAGTTCCCGTTCCCGTGGGAATTTAGAAAAATCCCTCCTTAGTGCACCTCTAGGATACTCAAGATATATGTATGTGTGCCAAATTTCAAGTCTCTAGGTCCTGTGGTTTAGGCTGTGCGTTGTCTGTCAGTCACTCAGTCAGTAACGGAAGAGTTTTATATATATTGATATATATAAAGATAAAATAAATACAATACCTAAAGCATAAACTAATAAAATATAATTTAAAATTAATATATACTCTTATATAATATACATGTATTACATACATATATAATGTACAAATGCATATATTTAATATAGTTTGCAGCTGTAGCAAAAAAGGTGTTAACCAGGATTAACATATAGGCTACTTTTTAGCAGGGAACGGCGCGTGCAAAGCTGCGGGAGGAAGCTAGTCTATTTATAATAATAATAATAATAAAACTCTATTTCAGGCAACAAACTAGTTTAGTACAAGATGTTATAATACTTAAACTACGGCCCATATAAATATATACAATATATATATTTATATTAAACAAAGTCCGGTTAGTTACACCACTTATAACGGCCGATCGATTTTAATGATTTTAGGATCTATCTGAGCCCAGCGTAACATACAGGCTATAAAAAAATGGTCAAGTGCGAGTATGACTCGTGCAATAAAGGTTCCGTACCATTGAGCATAAAACGGCAAAAAAATCACATCTGTTGTATGGGAGCCCCCCTCGAATATTTGTTTTATTTTAATTAAATTATTTATTTTTAAAGTGAATAATAGAATAGAAAATGTTTATTTATGTCTCAAAGATACATACATGAAAAATAACACATTCAGGTACAGAAACATAAATCGCCAACTCAGCACACGCCGTGAGAACACGACACTGATTTTCAGTGGCGCCGTATTTGTCCCACAGGACGCAACACCGACCGAAACAAAACATCGAAGATTAACAACAGTATTGAATTTAACAATAAATAAACTAGAGAATATATTTTTAACATTATTATCAATTACAGGTTGTATTAAACATTCTGTGAACATGTCAAGCGTCTACCTGTGTTGCTGTTATTAATATCAAGCAAAAAACGGCAGAAAATCCCGTTTGTTGTATGGGAGCCCCGCTAGATATTAATTTTATTCTGTTTTTAGTATTCGTTGTTATAGCGGCAACAGAAATACATCAAATGTCTAGCTATCGCGGTTCGTGAGATACAGCATGGAGACAGACGGACAGACAGACGGACAGCGGAGTCTTAGTATTAAATTACTTTTATCATATTAATATTACACTATTAATATATACCTTTTCTACCCTTTGCAAAATATTAATAAATAAAATAAAATAAAAATAATTTATTAAGGAATAACAAGATCCATGTTTAATGTATAAACTGTAAGTAAAGTTCAAAATTTAACGTAAAACGTTCTTGTTAAATTCAACAGATGACGTCCTTAATTTTAGTTAAATTCTAGATCGCGCTTTCGTAGCGTTTTAGGTTTTTACCTAGTCATTGGATAAATAAATGGAGAGCTTGAAAGAGAAACTCCTTCTACACAATACGGTTGTGTCATTGGATTAATAAAGATAAATGGAGAGCTTGAAAGAGAAACTCCTTCTACACAATACGGTTGTGTCATTGGATTAATAAAAATAAATGGAGAGCTTGAAAGAGAAACTCCTTCTACACAATACGGTTGTGTCACTGGATTAATAAAAATTAATGGAGAGCTTGAAAGAGAAACTCCTTCTACACAATACGGTTGTGTCATTGGATTAATAAAGATAAATGGAGAGCTTGAAAGAGAAACTCCTTCTACACAATACGGTTGTGTCATTGGATTAATAAAGATAAATGGAGAGCTTGAAAGAGAAACTCCTTCTACACAATACTGTTGTGTCATTGGATTAATAAAGATAAATGGAGAGCTTGAAAGAGAAACTCCTTCTACACAATACGGTTGTGTCATTGGATTAATAAAGATAAATGGAGAGCTTGAAAGAGAAACTCCTTCTACACAATACTGTTGTGTCATTGGATTAATAAAGATAAATGGAGAGCTTGAAAGAGAAACTCCTTCTACACAATACTGTTATGTCATTGGATTAATAAAGATAAATGGAGAGCTTGAAAGAGAAACTCCTTCTACATCATACGGTTGTTGTATTGAACACCTATAAATCAGTTGGGATTCTGTACATGGTCCTAAAGTAATAGTAGTTCATGTTGTAAAGATATTAACGAAAAAACTTAAAAGTAAGGTTAGTTAATATTAATATTCACACTTTTCTTCTGGCGTCAAGGGATTCGCTTTTAACGGGTTGTATGGAACTCACCGGGCTGTGTTTCGACATGTGGTTCTGCAGTTTCATTTTGAAGTTGAACCCTTTGAAGCAGAGCACGCACTGGAACGGGAACTTCACTTGCGTTTTACATTCCTCCTGGAAGTGCAACGAGCGTCAGCAGAGGCGATGGCGTATAATTAAAATAAAATAAATAAATAATGTTGGGCAAATCACACAGCATCATCTAGCCCCAAGCTAAGCAGAGCTTGTGTTATGGGTACTAGATGACTTAGTCTTACATGAACAACAAGCATTGGTACGGTATTTGCCGTGGGGTGCCGGCAGTAGAATGTTACCTCCTCTCCTACCCGTGGATGCAGTAAGAGCCTGCTAAGGGACACCTCCGGAAGATGGGCAGCAGCGTCTATCCGTGTATCAACATCCCATACTGCGCTCACCAACCCGCCTGCCAAGCGTGGTGAGTATGGCAACTGCCCCTCATGGAGATCCAAGAGGGAGCCCTTAGTTCAATAGTGGAGGTTTTACGGCTGAAATGATGATGATGATTGGTACGGGGGTACCAGAGAAGGGGGCGAAGGTTTCCGAAAAAAGGTCATTTTTGACCCTTGGTGACCTTTTGAGGTCACAATAACTCCGGTCCCTGTGACCCTAGGGTCACCAAATTCAATCAGTACCCTTCTCTCATTAAGACGGGGTGCTAACAAAAAAGGTTTCATGTAAGTCGGTCAACGCGTTCGGTTGTAATCGTCTCATGCACAGAGAGACAGACAGACAGACAGCGCTATGTATAATAGGGGGCTTTGCCATCTAACAATCATATTTTAAACTCAATTGCATATTATATCGTTATTTCCATGACGGGGACACAAAAGGAGTGCCTTAATAGTTGATTCACCCTTAATTGATATTTTCACAGCTTAATTATGAGTAAGTATACGGTTTTAATTTCAACTTACACGTTCTCGAGATAAAGGCACTTGACAGACAGACAGACAGACAGCGCTATGCATAAGAACTAATAAATTAAATATCCGTCATCATTTCAATCGTAAAACATCCCCTACTGAACACAGGCAGGGCGGTCTGTGCCCATGAGGGCTAGTTGCCATACACAACACGCTTGGCAGGCGGGTTGGTGAGCGCAGTATGGGATGTTGATACACGGGTAGACGCTGCTGCCCATCTAGCAGGCTGCATCCACGGGTAGGAGAGGAGGGGTAACATTCTACTGCCGGCACCCCACGGCATAAAACGCAAACAAATTCAAATGCTCCTTGACAAATTTAGCAGCCTCTAGAATATCTACTGGGCAATGTCAAAAGTTTCATGAAAAACTCCATGAGCGAGGCCTGTGTTCAGCAGTGGACGTTTTACGGCTGAAATGATGACATGACTTACTTCTACGCGAGTTCTGATTACCTCTCTGTGGTTCCTCCACTCCTCAGGGTTGAGGTCTATGATGCGTATCTTCTTGGGGTCTATATCTATCGGCTTCCGAATGGAACTCTTGCGAGGGGGCTCCATGGAGTCTTCGCTGTGAACGAATACATATCACACTCGCTAGATCCTGTCTACACATCCAGATAGGATCTAGTGAGTTTTAACTCTCGGTAGATCCTGTCTACAGATCCAGTTAGGATCTAGCGAGAGTATTGACTCTTAGTAGATCCTGTTATAACCTCCGACGAAAAAGAGGTGTGTGTGTGTTGTGTGTGTATGTGTATGTTTGTGTGTGTATGTGTATGTATGTGTGTGTATCTGTGTATGCGTGTGTCTGTGTGTGTGTGTCTGTGTATGTAGCACCGAAGCTCTTAAACGAGAGGACCGATTTGCATGCAGTTTTTTTTTATTTAAAAGCAGGTTTTCCGGCGGTGGTCAAACTAAAACAGAACAAATAGACCAAATATATGTATGTACGTTGACATCTCTAAATTCAAAACTTCATAATCTTTTAACGAATAGCTATTATATGTCCCGATTCTGTGCGCCATTTTAGTCTGTTTACGGAACCCTAAAAACCGCATACAAATCGGTCCACTCGTCCACACACACACACACACACACACGCATAGCGGTCAAACTTATAACACCCCTCTGTTTTGTCGGCGGATAAAAACAATTCCATAAAATTGTGATTAAAACAAAATGTCAAAAAGTATTTTTTTTTTAAAAGGTATAATAGAGAAAAAGCCGCGGGCACCAGCTCATTATTAACTAAGACTACCATTCATGTGATATCTCCTTCTTCTTCTTTCTGCCTTTGGTATCCTTGTCCTTCTTTTTCCTCTTCACTTCTGGCTCGCTCTTCACTTCCTCTTCGACGTCCTCTTTCATTGGAGATCTGGCGTTAAGTGTAGCATTAGAAAAGTAATATAATTAAAATAATAAAATAATGTTAAATTAAATTTATGTTATATGGTGAATGTACAATAAATAGTTTATCTATCTATCTATAGATAGATAGATAGATAACACTTTTAGGATCTACATATCTATCTTTTAATCTATCTATAATTATATTTTTTTTTAATTTTTAAAGACTCGCTTAGCGACCATATCGTCCGTTTAAGAAAAAGAAATGAAACAAAATCACAAAAAATAACAAACTTAATGCTTAACTAAACCTAAATCTAATAACTTAATCAAAAAGAAAAGTATTATAAAGTGCGGATTGTAAGACCTTGGGGCAGCAGAATGTTACCCCTGCTCCGATAACCATGGATGCAGTAAGAGCCTGCTAAGGGATACCTCCGGAATTAATATGGGCAGCAGCGTCATTCCGTGTATCAACATCCCGTACTGCGCTCGCCAACCCGCCTGCCAAGCGTGGTGAGTATGGCAACTACCCCTCATGGAGATCTACGAGCGAGGCCTGTGTTCAGTAGTGGACGTTTTACGGCTGAAACGAAGACACTTAGGTCATCTTACAGAGGTGGCCCCATATTAAAAACTCGATTTTGATGATGGGATCCATGAGAAATTAAATAATTGTAATAGTAGACACCAGAATCCCTCAAGGCATGGTTTTATGCCCTAAATGTATCCTTGCGGTTGGGTTTTTGTTACACATTAGCTTTTCAGCAACGAGTCATGAATTTCATAATTTGATTAGGTTTTTTGTTTTGAAAAATTTAACAATGATTTTCTTGAAACGTTCTAAGTGAAGTGTGGTTTAACACTACGAAAATTATGTACAAGGTTTGACACCTGTCATACAAAGTGTTCAATAGAGCAAAAAGCTACATAATTTACAAAAGAACAAGACACATTTAAATTGAACAAAGCATTATAATTGAATTCATTCTTCAGATAACTATAACTTTTTGTCAAAATCACCTGAGCGGTAGATCTAAGTCAACAAATGATTATTCAATAGAGCAAAAAGCTACATATAAGAGTCAATTTACAAAAGAACAAGACCCATTTAAATTGAACAAAGCGTATAATAAGTTATAAGTAAATAAGTTTAAGTTTATGATTATTTTTTTATAAGTTTCTTTTGTTATTATGTTTAGTTTTAAGGTGTGCAATAAACTATTTTCCCTATCTATAATTGAATAACACTTCCAAAATTACCGGAGCGGTAGGTCGTCCTCAAAGTCCGTGTAGGTTTCTTCTTTCACGCCGTATTCGCTATTCTCCATTTGCAGCACGGGCACCTCATACAACTTCGAGTTTCCCAGCTGCTTTTCAATCTGGAATTCATATGAATACTGTATTTTTTTTTTAAACTTTCGCGATCACGACACATTATTAACACATATTTAAACGGGTATTTATCGCGCTATTTACCTTTATTATTGCCCGACGTTTCGACAGGATTGCACCCATCGTGGTCCCGGGAAGACTGACATGTTAGAGGTGACCGCAGCAAAGCGAAGGCGTCTTTTCAGACTACCCTCACTTGGTCTTCATAAATATAAAAACTTGAGATTAAGGCTGTTTCACACTGGGACAGCACACTACACTAACTGTATCAGCACACTTAGGTTGATTCACACGTCGAGTACACTTGGCTATCACTGGATTCCATGAGGCAGAGAGTCTGAAGCCGTCTTCACGATTGAAATTAGGATACTTCTTAATTTCAATTGCTTCCCGAACCATTCTCTTGTAATAGTGCCTCTCGTTGGCTATAACTTTGGGATTGTGGAGTTCAATCCAGTGATTGGGTCCTGAGTCCACTACATGCTCAGCTATAGCAGACCTGGTCACTTGTCGATTTTTCACCGCTGCTATGTGTTCCTTTACACGTTCAGCGACTGTGCGCTTCGTTTGGCCTATGTAGGAACGTCCACAGCTGCAATCGATTTTGTAAACACCAGGAACTTGCAAGGGTACTACATCCTTAGGTGTACGTAGACGCTTAGCCACTTTAGTGTGTGGGGTGTAGATTGACTTTATTGAAAACTTCTTAAGTAAGTTTCCAATTTTGTCCGTTACACCTTTCACGTACGGCAAGAAGGCTGACTGTCTCTCGACTTCCGTTTGCTTATCTTTGCGCCTACGACTAGGATTCCATCTATGAGTCATGTAGCCATTCCGCTTGAGAACTCCCTGAACATGATTCAGCTCTCCGGGTAAATGTTCAGGGTCGCAGAGGTCATAAGCTCTATTCATCAGTGACGAGACTACTGACTGCAGATGTGACGGATGATGGTGCGACGCAGCGCTCAGGTATCTATCGGTGTGTGTCGGCTTCCTGTACACGGTATGACATAAGGACCCATCAGGACTCACCATGACTTTCACATCCAGGAAAGCTAAAGATCTGTTCTCCTCTATTTCATGCGTTAGCCGGATCTTCGGGTGTAGGGAATTCAGATATTCAGTAAGCTGATTAACTTCCTGGCTATTGTACCCGTTGATCACGCAGAAAATGTCGTCGACGTATCTCTTCCAAAGTTTTATACCGCAGGCCGTAAGATCAATCATAGTTTCAAAATGTTCCATCCAGATATTGGCTAGTACCGGGGCCACCGGGCTTCCCATAGCTACACCATCAATCTGGAGGTAATGTTGCCCTTGGTATAAAAAGAAATTGCCATCAAGACAATTCTGAAGCAGAACAGCATACTGATCCGGAAGTTCATTGTCACTTAGTCTCTGCCTTACAACATCAAGGCAATCCCTGAGAGGAACGTTGGTGAAGAGAGACTCGACGTCAAAGCTTACCAGTAAGTCCCCAGGTTCCAACTTCGTGTCCTTGATGATGTCGATGAAATGGCGCGAATCTTTAACAAATGATGACCCCTTTCCCGTAAGTGGTTGCAATACTCCAGCAACGTGCTTTGCTAGGTGGTAAGTCGGGGAGTCAATTTGACTTACGATAGGTCTTAGTGGCACGTCGGGTTTATGCACCTTGGGCAAACCATACATCTTGGGTGACTGAACAATGGCTGGTCTATGCAGTCGATCGAAGACATCATCTGTGAACAAGTCCCTATATTCATTCACCAGTCCTCTAATGCGTTTTGTTACTCTGGCCGTGGGATTGTATGAAACCGGCTTGTACACCTTTTTGTCATTTAGTAAAGTCCGTATTTTTGTGTCGTATTCCTGTGATTTCATAACTACGGTGGCGTTGCCCTTATCAGCTTTAAGTACGAGGATCTCCTCATTTCTGCTAAGGTCTTGAAGAGCTTTTCGCTCCCCCGCAGTTATATTGGCTTTAGGAGGTCGACATTTTCGCAATATAACAGAAACATCCTGTCTCAGCGTTTCCGCGTCATTCGTAGGTATTTTATTGCGAAGAATGGTCTCCTCAACACTACTGACAATATCTTCATACGGAATTGTTTTCGGTGTCAGAGCATAATTTAAACCCTTCTCTAGTATGCTGAGCGTGTCATCATTTAAACAGGTGTCGGTTAAATTTATAACCGTTTTAGGAATTTGTGTCGGCGACTGTACCTTATTGCGTTGTATCTTACTATCTCTGGACAGCAATCGTTCTAACTTCTTTTCATGCCGCTCGGTACAACACTCATAAGTCCGCTGTGCTTGATTGTAGGTTATTCGATCACACAAATTAAAATCACACAATGATAACACCACACTACATTCCATATGAAGGTCATACAGGTCATTTTGTACTTTATTGAGGTAGCACTGGTCGTTCGATAGATACCTGAACGCTGCGTCGCACCATCATCCGTCACATCTGCAGTCAGTAGTCTCGTCACTGATGAATAGAGCTTATGACCTCTGCGACCCTGAACATTTACCCGGAGAGCTGAATCATGTTCAGGGAGTTCTCAAGCGGAATGGCTACATGACTCATAGATGGAATCCTAGTCGTAGGCGCAAAGATAAGCAAACGGAAGTCGAGAGACAGTCAGCCTTCTTGCCGTACGTGAAAGGTGTAACGGACAAAATTGGAAACTTACTTAAGAAGTTTTCAATAAAGTCAATCTACACCCCACACACTAAAGTGGCTAAGCGTCTACGTACACCTAAGGATGTAGTACCCTTGCAAGTTCCTGGTGTTTACAAAATCGATTGCAGCTGTGGACGTTCCTACATAGGCCAAACGAAGCGCACAGTCGCTGAACGTGTAAAGGAACACATAGCAGCGGTGAAAAATCGACAAGTGACCAGGTCTGCTATAGCTGAGCATGTAGTGGACTCAGGACCCAATCACTGGATTGAACTCCACAATCCCAAAGTTATAGCCAACGAGAGGCACTATTACAAGAGAATGGTTCGGGAAGCAATTGAAATTAAGAAGTATCCTAATTTCAATCGTGAAGACGGCTTCAGACTCTCTGCCTCATGGAATCCAGTGATAGCCAAGTGTACTCGACGTGTGAATCAACCTAAGTGTGCTGATACAGTTAGTGTAGTGTGCTGTCCCAGTGTGAAACAGCCTTAATCTCAAGTTTTTATATTTATGAAGACCAAGTGAGGGTAGTCTGAAAAGACGCCTTCGCTTTGCTGCGGTCACCTCTAACATGTCAGTCTTCCCGGGACCACGATGGGTGCAATCCTGTCGAAACGTCGGGCAATAATAAAGGTAAATAGCGCGATAAATACCCGTTTAAATATGTGTTAATAATGTGTCGTGATCGCGAAAGTTTAAAAAAGACTATTGCTAACCGGTACGGGCCGGATATAGTGAATAAAGTGTGCCAGCTAGAATCTTTGCGGAATAAAAGTGCACGTCTTATAACATCACTGGCATTTTTAACAAAATGCCGTGATTGGGACCTTATTCCTACGTGTTGTCGCATAAAACCGCGTAGTGACATTGAAAATTCCGGCAAAATTCTAAGGAATGCGAGTGTCCGCCTTCTGAAGCAAATTATAAGGAACGACCAGTGCTACCTCAATAAAGTACAAAATGACCTGTATGACCTTCATATGGAATGTAGTGTGGTGTTATCATTGTGTGATTTTAATTTGTGTGATCGAATAACCTACAATCAAGCACAGCGGACTTATGAGTGTTGTACCGAGCGGCATGAAAAGAAGTTAGAACGATTGCTGTCCAGAGATAGTAAGATACAACGCAATAAGGTACAGTCGCCGACACAAATTCCTAAAACGGTTATAAATTTAACCGACACCTGTTTAAATGATGACACGCTCAGCATACTAGAGAAGGGTTTAAATTATGCTCTGACACCGAAAACAATTCCGTATGAAGATATTGTCAGTAGTGTTGAGGAGACCATTCTTCGCAATAAAATACCTACGAATGACGCGGAAACGCTGAGACAGGATGTTTCTGTTATATTGCGAAAATGTCGACCTCCTAAAGCCAATATAACTGCGGGGGAGCGAAAAGCTCTTCAAGACCTTAGCAGAAATGAGGAGATCCTCGTACTTAAAGCTGATAAGGGCAACGCCACCGTAGTTATGAAATCACAGGAATACGACACAAAAATACGGACTTTACTAAATGACAAAAAGGTGTACAAGCCGGTTTCATACAATCCCACGGCCAGAGTAACAAAACGCATTAGAGGACTGGTGAATGAATATAGGGACTTGTTCACAGATGATGTCTTCGATCGACTGCATAGACCAGCCATTGTTCAGTCACCCAAGATGTATGGTTTGCCCAAGGTGCATAAACCCGACGTGCCACTAAGACCTATCGTAAGTCAAATTGACTCCCCGACTTACCACCTAGCAAAGCACGTTGCTGGAGTATTGCAACCACTTACGGGAAAGGGGTCATCATTTGTTAAAGATTCGCGCCATTTCATCGACATCATCAAGGACACGAAGTTGGAACCTGGGGACTTACTGGTAAGCTTTGACGTCGAGTCTCTCTTCACCAACGTTCCTCTCAGGGATTGCCTTGATGTTGTAAGGCAGAGACTAAGTGACAATGAACTTCCGGATCAGTATGCTGTTCTGCTTCAGAATTGTCTTGATGGCAATTTCTTTTGATACCAAGGGCAACATTACCTCCAGATTGATGGTGTAGCTATGGGAAGCCCGGTGGCCCCGGTACTAGCCAATATCTGGATGGAACATTTTGAAACTATGATTGATCTTACGGCCTGCGGTATAAAACTTTGGAAGAGATACGTCGACGACATTTTCTGCGTGATCAACGGGTACAATAGCCAGGAAGTTAATCAGCTTACTGAATATCTGAATTCCCTACACCCGAAGATCCGGCTAACGCATGAAATAGAGGAGAACAGATCTTTAGCTTTCCTGGATGTGAAAGTCATGGTGAGTCCTGATGGGTCCTTATGTCATACCGTGTACAGGAAGCCGACACACACCGATAGATACCTGAACGCTGCGTCGCACCATCATCCGTCACATCTGCAGTCAGTAGTCTCGTCACTGATGAATAGAGCTTATGACCTCTGCGACCCTGAACATTTACCCGGAGAGCTGAATCATGTTCAGGGAGTTCTCAAGCGGAATGGCTACATGACTCATAGATGGAATCCTAGTCGTAGGCGCAAAGATAAGCAAACGGAAGTCGAGAGACAGTCAGCCTTCTTGCCGTACGTGAAAGGTGTAACGGACAAAATTGGAAACTTACTTAAGAAGTTTTCAATAAAGTCAATCTACACCCCACACACTAAAGTGGCTAAGCGTCTACGTACACCTAAGGATGTAGTACCCTTGCAAGTTCCTGGTGTTTACAAAATCGATTGCAGCTGTGGACGTTCCTACATAGGCCAAACGAAGCGCACAGTCGCTGAACGTGTAAAGGAACACATAGCAGCGGTGAAAAATCGACAAGTGACCAGGTCTGCTATAGCTGAGCATGTAGTGGACTCAGGACCCAATCACTGGATTGAACTCCACAATCCCAAAGTTATAGCCAACGAGAGGCACTATTACAAGAGAATGGTTCGGGAAGCAATTGAAATTAAGAAGTATCCTAATTTCAATCGTGAAGACGGCTTCAGACTCTCTGCCTCATGGAATCCAGTGATAGCCAAGTGTACTCGACGTGTGAATCAACCTAAGTGTGCTGATACAGTTAGTGTAGTGTGCTGTCCCAGTGTGAAACAGCCTTAATCTCAAGTTTTTATATTTATGAAGACCAAGTGAGGGTAGTCTGAAAAGACGCCTTCGCTTTGCTGCGGTCACCTCTAACATGTCAGTCTTCCCGGGACCACGATGGGTGCAATCCTGTCGAAACGTCGGGCAATAATAAAGGTAAATAGCGCGATAAATACCCGTTTAAATATGTGTTAATAATGAATACTGTATACTTATAATCTATATATATAAAATTCAAAGTCCTGACTGACTCACTGACTGACTGATATATCAACGCACAGCCTAAACCACTGGACCTAAAGACTTGAAATTTGGCACACATATACCTTGAGTATCCTAGAGGTGCACTAAGAAGGAATTTTTCGAAATTCCCACGAGATAGGGAATAAATGGGATTTATATTTTCGAATCAAAGTGGTGTGCGAAAAAGCTACCGTGCCACAGACAGACACAAACATAGCGCTCATGACAACTCTCTTTTTTGTGGGGAGTTAATAAAAATGGTTAACCTTAAAAGATACGACATGCTATCGCAGATTTTTTTTAATTTTAAGAGGAACGATTCCGCCATACGTGATGCCTGCGTAACTTTAAGTTTTCGCAGCGCACGCAATGGAGGCTCTCAAAATTAAAAAAAAATCCCCGTTCATGCAACATCATAGCGTGATGTTATATAGCCTAGCCTTGCAAGATAATTGGGCTATCCATAACCGAAAGAATTTTTAAATTCGGACCAGTAGTTCACAAGATTAGCGCGGTTAACGAAACAAACTCATAAGGTTCATAAATTAGTATCGTACTGTAAAATGCAGGAAGAGAAAACAGCCAGCTATAACAGAAATAAATTATTCATTGGTTTTAGATTCAGGGTGTCTAGATGACAACTGTAGGATAAGGAAATAGGTATATGCAATGCAGAGCCGTTGAGACACAGATGGCGCTGTGTTCAACATACTCCGCCTAGACATTTTTTTTTTCGAAATGACATTATATGTCGTTGACCGCAGATGGCCATGACAACGTTACCGGACTATGCCCGCTTCGCAACAGAGGTCGTCATAGATGAACATATTCAGAGAGCATACCTGCAAAATCTTGTGAAAGCCAATCCTGGACTTGGCTGTATCGAAGGCGAGCGTGTGCGTCGCACTGAGATGAGGTGTTCTATACCTGCCGAGCTCTGGATCCGTTGGTTCTATGGGGAACTGGAAGTGAACATCTGGTTTTAACATGAGTAGATTACCCCCTTATTACCCCCGTAGGTAGTCTTAGTACATATACGACGCAAGCATTTTAATGGACAAACTAAGGTGTAAAATAGTTAGTTTTAGTTTATAAAATCTGTATGAAATTGTTCTGTTTTGTTTTTTTTTATATATAAATGGTTGTTATGTTATTTACCTGTAATTAGTTAATATAAGTCCACAAGCCTGAAACACATTATTAATCCTAGTTCAGGCAAAAACAGTAGTAAACTGATATAATAAATAAGTTTTAAATGCTTTGTAATTTATGGTGTGGTTTATGATTTTTGAATAAATTAACTTATCTTATCTCGTAGATTGGCTTGCCAGACTGCCGACAAGCAAGAGCAGCGCTTCCAATGTTATCACCAAGGCTCTCACGGCGCCTACTACAACTACAAAGAACGGACCTAAGGACAGTGGTGGGGACACTAACGGGCCACACTGCACCCTTAACCATCACCTCTTCAACATCGGAGCCTCAGACAGCCCCCTCTGCAGAGGATGTCTGAAGGAGGTCGAACCAGCTGCCCACGTAGTCCTGGAATGCGAGGGAGTAACAGCACAAAGACAACAAATCCTCAAACAACCGAGGTCACTCCGTGAAGCCTGCGAAGACCCCAGGAAGGTACTGCGCTTCTGGTCGGAGTTGGGCTGGCTATGCTAGCCAGACACCTCACGCATAATGGACCAACTTCGAGTCTAAATGCGGAAAACGGAGTCACACACACACACACACACACTATAGACACACACACACCTGTAGATTTAGTAAGAGCCGCAGGTCGGCGTTGGATGCACGCCGCTTCCAGCCGCAGCGCCTGGAGATCAATGAGGGAGGCCTTTGTCCAGCAGTGGACGTTCCTACGGCTGATATGATGAGATTACCCCCTTAATACAAACATCACCTCTCACTGATGACTGACTCACTAAAGGCGAAAGTTTGTTTGTTTAAATGTATGGATGTTTGTTACACCTACACACAAAAACTACTTTACGGATTGCACTTAAACTTTGAAAACTTTTTTTTTACTACATATTTTTTTAATATATAATGATATGATAATACTACGCCCCATTCTTCCATTAAAATCCTCTCCATCCAAAGGTTGTCTGCAAGAAATCGCTTTAAGCGATAAGACCTCCCATTGTGTATTTCTGTTGTTTTTGTAGTATAAGTTAATTTTTGTATTATTTCTGTACGGTTTACATAATAAAAAGTTTATCTATCTATACTCGATGCCATTTAGCGTGGCAATACAGGTCATTCACCTACCTTCACTACGCTATCATAAAATGCAATGAAAGTGTCGCTAATTCTGTCGCTTACCATACAAACCTATCGAAAACGTGCTGTGTGGTTTGTATGGTAAGCGACAGAATTAGCGACACTTTCACTTTATGATAGCGTAGTAAAGGCAGATGAATGACCTGTATTGCCACGCTAAATGGCATCGAGTATATCTATCTTGACCGGATTAACACATAGGCTACTTTTTATCTGAGTACAATGAATGTAAAGTGGTGGGATGAAGCTAGTATTGTATGCATGTATTGAAGTAGATGAAAGAAAGACATTTACTTTTGAACACAAACACACAGACCACACAAACACCTTATGTACCTCATATGGTAACAAAACTGATCAGGAACAATTTAAATAAACAAAACATATAAAAAGTACCTATAGTGGTTAAAAACAAGAAAATAGAAGAAAAACAAGTGTTGCATGAGGCCTAAAAAGGGAGCCTGTCTGATGAGACAGAGCATCTTGTATTAAAGAAATAATGCTGGACAATTCACACAGCATAATTTAGGCCCAAGCTAAGCAGAGCTTGTGTTATCGGTACCAGATCACTCATATACTTAATACATTAAATTACATCCACACTTAACATCAAGACACAATGGAAGAAGTCGGATGCCTGCAGTCATGTCTCCACTCCATGGAAAACTGATAAATTCAATGAACTGATGCTGCAGCAAAAGTAGAGGTACAACTTGACTTTGACAATGATAGAAAGACTTTTAATTTTAATAATGATGTGTTTATGTTTGTACCCTACCTGCAACTTAATTTTAATTTTGTAATGTGCAGCTTTTTTTTTTGGTTTAAAGTTAATTTTTAAAATACAAATTGTCTTAATCTTTTTATATGCATGTGGTGTTCACCTGCAAGTGGTTGTGCATTTAACTGTAATAATGTACTTTGTGTATTATTAGTTTTAATTAGTTTTAAGTATGAAATAATGTAACAACTGTTGGTTAACCATAATAAATAAATAAATAAATAGATAGATATTTTTTTATTATATATATTTTAGGTTACCAGGAGAGTACAACTAGGATGGGCAGCTTTCGGAAAACTAGACGATATTTTTAAATCTACCCACATTCCACAGTGTCTTAAGACTCGTCTCTTCAATCAATGCGTCCTACCAACAATGACCTACGGTGCTGAGACATGGCGACTTACTAAGGAGGCAGTGCACAAAATCAGCGCTGCGCAGAGAGCCATGGAGCGCGCCATGCTCGGCATCACACTCATAGACCGGGTCCCCAACGTCAAAATTCGCGAGCGGACTAAGGTTCAGGATGTCGGCGAGCGAATAATGGGGCTCAAATGGAGTTGGGCAGGACACTTGGCCAGACGAAATGACGACAGGTGGACGAAAACGCTGACTGAATGGTGGCCGAGAAAAGGGCACAGAAAAAGGGGTCGTCCACCATCCCGATGGGTTGACGATGTTCGGAAGACCGTGGGTTGCACCTGGCTAAGAATAGCTTATGACAGAGGCGAATGGCAAAATCAAAGGGAGGCCTATGCCCAGCAGTGGGTCGATAAAGGCTGATGATGATGATGATATAGAAAATTCAAAAACTATATTCTGAGAGTCCTATGTCCGTGATGAGGGATAACAGGGTGCCATCATCATCATCATCATCATACATAGAAAAACATTCAGAACACCGAACAATTTGCAGGTTGCACAGACATTCGCACCAAGGTGAGAATCAAACCCGCAAACTCTTCCGTAGCAGGCGGACCTTCGCCCGCAGCATCATTGCTACACTGTTTGAATCATACATCTGGATTCTAGAAGAAAGGTTCATACCGGTGTACATCTCATAAGGTACTCGTACAGCATGCTGTGAGCTCTCAGCATCTTGTCCTTGAATCTGACCGCCTTCTTCATCAGGTAGCTACATTCGTAGCACACCCACTGAGGAACACCATCGGAGACAGAAACCTGGGGAAAAAAAATACACTTCTATTGGGGACGAATGTTTTACCCCTCCTGTCATGCCCGTCGATGCAGTAAAAGCCTTATTAGGGGTACCTCCGGAAGATAGGCAGCAGCATTTTCGGTGTATCAACATCCTATACTGCGCTCACCGACCCACCTGCCAAGAGCGGTGAGTATGGCAACTCCCCCCATGGAGATCATGAGGAAGGCATGTGTAGTGGATGTTATATGGCTGAAATGATGATGATGGGGTATCATTTCAGCCGTAAAACGTCCACTACTGAACACAAGCATCCCTCATGGATCTCCATGAGGGGTAGTTGCCATACTCACCGCTCTTGGTTGGCGAGCGCAGTACGGGATGTTGATACACGGAAAGACGCTGCTGCCCATCTTCCGGAGGTATCCCGTAGCAGGCTGTTACTGCATCCACGGGCATGAGAGGAGGTGTAACATTCTAATGCCGGCACCCCACGGCAACAACTCACATTAATGTTAGCCAAATCCAAGAAATACTGCCGCAGTTCAATGGCATTTTTCATTCGTTTTTCTGTGGAAAGACAACATCTGCAGATCTGTTTTTCATTTCCAAAATCTATTTTGGAGTCATCTTCGTCTCCTGGTGTTGTTTCCATAACTAAGGGGATAAAATCAAAGACTTCCGCAAAAGAGCAATAATCGTAAACAATAGCTGGCCATAGAATTTTAATGATTTGGCTATTTCACTGAAAATAACAAATGAATCTAAGCAAAGGCTAATAATCCGATACCGATATATTTGCAATTTACGGCTATTTATAGGTCAAGTAAATATTGAAACACACTGTTGAGTCGTGCTTATATATTTTATTCATACATATACATAAATGGTATATGGTTTGAAACAATTTAAACCACAAGATACTAAAATTATTGAATTATCAATCTGCAGCTATAACTAGATTATACAAGCTACATTATACAAGGTGTCCCGTAACTGGTGTATGAAGCCAGGAGCTGCAAATTACCCCCCACCAAAGGAATGCAAAGGCGAAGAAAGATTTCAGAAAAACGTATTTTCAGGTTTCCATACAAAATTAAAGTTTTCCAAGTCGCTGTCAACCCTAATGTATAACAGACGTGTGTCCGTAATACATAACTACGCGCCTACGCACACCACGCACCTATACCCACACTCAATATACGCACAAGCGCGTTGCGGGCGCACCGCGGGAATCCCCGGCGGTCAATAGGTCATTGCCCGTAACAGCTGAGAGCAGGGTTGTCACTCTTATGAAATTGGTATAAACTTTGAACGTTATCTTATCACTGAAAAACTTGAAAATCAAGAAAGTCGTAGAACAAACGTTGTTTGCCAGGGGGGGTAGAAAACCCCCCTTTCGGCTTAGTACCCCAATTACGGGACACGCTGTTTAATAGAACATTGCAATGTGAAGAAATAATATATTAATAAAAACTATCAGTACATTGTACACAATCAGAACCCCTTTTTTAAGTGACAGATTTCAATACTTTATCCTTTTTTCAACATAAAAAGAAAAAGTTGTTGTTTTTGGTAAAAGGTACCTATTTTTGACATGCCAGTTATTCAAAACAATAATTTGCCTTTGCCTGTATCGCAAGAGGTTAAATTTTTGGGAGTATTATTCTCCCCTAATTTATCCTGGGTTAACTACCTACTTATACTAAGCTTAGGTATAAGTCTAAGTCTAATTGTCTAATTGTCTAAGTTGAGTTAGATTACAAATTTGTTTATACAGATGGATCTAAAAATGAAAACGCTTTGTCATAATTGAACCGTCTTTGAATATTGGTGTCGGTCACAAAATTGATAAAAACGCTAGTATTTTTACTGCGGATGATGTTGCAATCCTGAGTGCTTTGAAGCAGATTGGAAATCGTAATTTAGGTCATACAAAATGGGTTGTGAGATAGCATGAGTGTTTTGAAAAAAATAAATAATACCTAAATAATAACATGCTAATACTAACTATATACATAATTTATCTTATATAACAGCTGTGAGTTGAGCTGGCTCATTCTGATATTAATGTAGGAAAGTTTTACGTGGGTCCCTTCGCATAAAGGTGTAGAAGGTAATAAGGAGGCGGATTATCTAGCCAAGACTATAGTTAATTTAGCAGATTCTAATCATGAGAGCAGTGATGCAGATGTATCTTTACCAAACACAGACGTTGTGAGACTTCTAAGATAACGAATGTGTCAATCATGGGGGAGACATTCGTATCATTGCGCGCAGGTCGAGAATAAGGGTTCATGGCATGCTGCTTTGGACGTGCAGATTGATTCTATAGCTTGGTTCTGTAAGAGTAAAATTTTCATGAACAGAAAGTTTTACTCAACCATTTGCCGTTTGCGATTTGGTCATTGTCGGTTGAATTATCATCTCCATCGTTTAAAAATGATAAATTCCCCTATAATGTGATCATTGCCAATCACAAGAAATCCAATCTATAAATCATATTATTTTCGAGTGTTCATCTTTCAATAATCAGCGCCTTGTATTGATATATGAACTGCTTCAAACTTATCGTGAACCTGATTTAGTCCCGCGTTGCATTCAGGAATTGCTCAAGAATGAGTCAAATTTTATTCATTTCTACAAGTTTATTTATAATACTGTAACAGAGATATAACAATATCTCTTTATTGTAACGTTCATTATTATTGTAAATAATATTTAAAAACTATTGTATAAACTATATAGGAAATGTAAATATAAGGTATCTAATATGTAGTATAGACGAAGGAAAAAAGAAACATTCAGATGTGTACCAGCTATTGGTATAATATTTTCATTTGGATGTACCTACTTATATCAGTAATTGATAATGTTGTTTTTGTGTGCAAGTGCAAGGTTTTTTATTAAGTAGGTTTTTAGAGTTTATTTTTGTATTTTTGAAATGTTTGTTATAATATATTACCTGAAAGTGTCATAATATAACGCAATAGAGAAAGCTCTGTAATGTTATAATTATGTATGTATGATAAATAAATAAATAAATTGATAAGATCTATACTTAAAAAAAAAGTACGCAAGACAAAAACTGCTTAAGTAACGGGAAAATAATATAACGTTAAACTAGGCGGTGTTTGTCTATGGTTTTGATCTGTAGCCTGCTCCGAAAGGAGCGAAAAAAAAATTAACCAAAATCCAGATTTTTGTTTTGGGAGAATCGTGTAATGGTGTTTTTCTATATATAATAAAAAATATCTATCTATGTAGTATAATGTATTAAGTATATCAGTCATCTAGTACCCATAACACAAGCTCTGCTTAGCTTGGGGCTAGATGATGCTGTGTGATTTGTCCAGCATTATTATTATTATTAATGTCAAACCAAACACAAAAGCCATTAAAAAAGAAGAAGGTTGAAGATACTTGACACTGGCAGAATTGTGTAAAACCAAACACAAAAGCCAAAAAAGAAGAAGAAGAAGGTTTTCATTGTTTATACTCTAAATACGTTTATTTTGTTGTTATTTAAGATTTAATATCAACTAAGAATCATGGAAACCGCAACAGGCGACGAGGAAGAAACAAAACTACGATATGATCCGCAAAAGCATATCTGTAGGTGCTGTCTTTCCACAGAAAAACAAATGAAAGGTGCTATGCAAGTCCAGCAGTATTTTATGGAGTTATTAGGAATTAACGTGAGCTAAATTATTTTATGATTACTTAAAACCACAGTTTATATACTTGTATTTTTGAATTTTTCTACTAATTTGTAGTCCATGAATTGTGTTGTTGTCCGTGACCGTTTTTGTAGTAAGGCTAAGAGAAAACATTTGTTACCACCTCAAGAAAAATACATAAGTAAATATTCTGTTTTTATCAACCAAATAATTGTCTGCCTTACTAAAGCTTTTTAGCCAATACCTAGAGGAAAATTAAGGTGCATCGGGTTAAGTTCGGATCCGGGGTAAGAAGGGATGAATCTAATAACTCTGTAATATAAAGTGATTTTTAATATTTGGTAGTATAGTCGGCAACGCCATTTTGTCGAGCCCCTTTTATAGGTTGACCTCAGTCGCTTGGCCCAAAAGAACTTGTGATATTTTGTGGCAAATGCAGAAGGTAGATATTTACTTATTACCTGGGTTAAAAAAAGTGTCTGTTCTTACCCCGATGCACTATATCTGATTGGAAACAACTTTGTCCACCTATATAAAGTTTTATTGTGATGTTTCAAGTAATAATATTACATTGTAAGCTGCAGGGTGCCTGTAGTAGAATGTTACCTCTCCTTTCTTGCCCATGGATGCAGTAAAAGCCAAGGGATACTTCAGAAAGATGGGTAGCACCATCTTTTCATGTATCATCATCAGGGTAAATAATAGCAAGTTAACAGCTTAGATTTTTTGAAAAAGCTAATAATCTAAAAAAAACGCAAAAAATTATAATTTGTCTTATTTCACCAATTTTTTTCGTTCTTTTATGAAATAAGAATAGGATTTTTTTATTGTTTCTTTATAGGCTACATATCTAGCTATCGAATGAGATGAATTATTTTGTGTTCCTAGGCCCTCTACATAGGTAGCTATGGCTAAATTAGGACAATCACTAGTGCTTTGATTCCAAAAAAACAAAATGGCTACTACTTACAAACCTATCGAAAACGTGCTATGTGGTTTGTATGGTAAGCGACAGAATTAGCAACACTTTCATTGAATTTTATGATTGCGTAGTGAAGGTAGGTGAATGACCTGTATTGCCACGCTAAATGGCATCGAGTATAGATACAGTAGCCAAACTTAGTATTGTGAATTTGTGACACAAAATAAACACTACTTAGTTATTAATAATAATTATCACACAATCACATATACCGAAGACTAACCAAAATTTAAGTCAGTATATTACCTTGTTCATCATCATCATCATTTCAGCCATAAAACGTCCACTAATGAACAAAGGCCTTCTCATGGATCTCCATGAGGGGTAGTTGCCATACTCACCACGCTTGGCAGGCGGGTTGGCGAGCGCGGTATGGTATGTTGATACATGGAAAGACGCTGCTGCCCATCTTTCGGAGGTACCCCTTAGCAGGCTCTTACTGCATCCATGGGCATGAGAGGAGGGGCAACATTCTACTGCCGGCGCCCCACGGCTATTTATTTATATTACCTTGTTGCCTGTTCATAAATAAATTATACACTCACCTTATTTTTGGCCTTCTATACTTCACTTACAAACCAAGATTTTTATCATAAATGGATTTGAACCCACGTCCGTCAAATCGATTCTTGACGCTTCGAAAAGCCAGATGTGCCGCTAAAATTCTTGTTATGGTGATGTTGGTTGAGCACCGATTAGAGCGCCATCTACAGGTACCTGCTAGAGTTCTCCTGTTCATTGTCTGAAGTTGCGTTCAGTAGCTATGACTAGATTTCGCTTTAGCTTATTCTATAGTTTGTAATTTTTATAGAACCTTTAAAAACCTTATCAAAAACTAGCCGCACCCCGCAGTTTCACCCGCGTAGTTTCCGTTCCCGTGGGAATTTTGAAAAATCCCTCCTTAGTGCACCTCTAGGATACTCAAGGTATATGCGTGCCAGATTTCAAGTCTCTAGGTCCAGTGGTTTAGGCTGTGCGTTGTCTGTCAGTCACTCAGTCAGTAACGGAAGAGTTTTATACATATTGATTACGATTCTGGTGCAAGATACCAGATCTGCACAGACGTCCCGGATCCGAGCCTAACCAGCCCAATACCGGCAAAGGAGTCAGGGCCGCTGGCAGCATTCCATGAGCATCGCCGAAGGATATGTATAAGTTTTAGAAGGGCATCATCATCATCATTTCAGCCGCAAAAGGTCCACTACTCAACACAGGCCTCCATGGATCTCCGTCAGGGGTAGTTGCCACACCCACCACGCTTGGCAGGCGGGTTGGCGAGCGCAGTACGCGATGTTGTTACATGGAAAGACGCTGCTACCGGAGGAGCCTTAGCAGGCTCTTACTGCATCGACGGGCAAGAGAGGAGAGGCATCATTCTGCTGCCGGCACCCCACAGCTGGCTTTAAACGACTGTTTCTTCCAGGTGTCCCTCCCAGATGGCATGCCACAGTCGGTGTGCGTGGAGTGCGCTGCGGTGATGCAGAAGGCCGTATCGTTCAAGCATAAGATGTTACGAGCGCATAGTGTGCTGTATGAGCATCTTAACAGGTTCACTCAGGTACGTTTTGAAAGAAAGAAAGAAAATAATATTTATTTATGTCTCATTTACAAATACACAAACGGAACTGTTACAATAAAATATTTATAGACATAAATCGGTCGCCAACTCAGCGTACGCTGCGTTAGACACAGCACTGGTTTCGCTGTTTTCTCATGGACCCACTAATTTGACCCACTGATGGGACCACGAGGGAGGCTTATTTCTTGTAGACCCACTAGTTGAAAGGTACAGTTCACATAGAGCAGTTATTGTGGTTGGAAGCGATCTGCATCCACCGTCGACCTGCGGTCTTCACCAGGTCATCATCCCATCTTGTTGGTGGACGTGCTACGCTGCGCTTGCCGGTCCGTGGCTCGAGAACTTTTCGGCCCCATCAGCCATCTGTTCTGCGAGCTACATGGCCTGCCCATTGCCACTTCAACGTGCTAATCCGTTTGGCTATGTCGGTGACCCGAGTTCTCCTACGTATCTCCTCATTTCTGATTCGATCCCGTAAAGAAACCCCGAGCATAGCCCTCTCCATAGCTCGTTGAGCGACAGCTTATTCATGAGGCCAATCGTGAATTTTTTTTATTATTCTATTGCAAATGTATAGTGTTTGGATTTTTTCCTGTATCTACAGCAAAAGACGATATACCTTGCCAAATTTCATAGTTTTAGGTCTACGGGAAGAGTACCCTATGAATTTCGATACCTTTGAGAATGTCGAAACCTACGTTTTTTGCGGCATAAACGCCGTATCTTTTTTTCAGGTATCTTAGAACATTTTTTTCACAGCTTAAGGAGGCTGTAGATGAGTTTATGGTTTTAATTTCAACTCGACCTCTACACGTTCTCGAGATAAAGGGTCTTGACAGACTGACAGATAGACGGACAACAAAGTTAGATAGATAGATAGAAAATGCTTTATTGCACACCTTAAATATAAAAATAATAACAGAAAGATAAACACTAAACACAAAGTGACAATTGGCGGTCTTATCGCTAAAGAGCGATCTCTACCAGACAACCTTGGGATGGATTGGATTTGTGGATACAACGAGGGGTTTAAAGGTGTACAAAAGGTTTTATGAAGTTTTCAAATATACCATACATAAATTATATAATATCAATACATATATACCTACATAAAATATTACAAACAGTTTAGTTATCATGTGAAAAAACGGAACCTTATAGTTTCCGTTTTTTTTCCTTTTGAGGTACGGACTAGGGTTGTTGCGAATATCAGCATCAGCATCCGCTGATGATCAGCATTGATTTAAACATCAGCATCCGCATTGATCGATGCTGATTTTCAATGCTGATGTTCGAGTCGCGACATGACCCGAAGAGGCGGAGCTTAAAGCGCATTTTTGTACAAATTGGGTAAACAAGTACAAACAACACACAAAGGGTGTTCCCTGTGCTACCCTTTGTGTACTAAACCCTCAAAAAATGCAAGATTTTCGAGACTCGGTTTCTATTTGAAGAACCACCTACATTAAGTAAGTGTGGAACTCTAAGTTTGCGAGCCCGACACGCACTTGGCCAAAATCAGCATCAGCATCCGCTGATGTGTCAAAAAAACCGTACGGAACCCTAAAAACTAGTTGCACTTACTAAGGGCTGGCGGGGACTGACAGCACTGGACGGCACTGACGGGCTTTATTAGCATGTTGCGTCATCCCGCAGCAAGGTTTGCTATACGTCTTATTTAGATTTTAGATTTAGATTTATTTATTTAACAAAGAGTTTACGTTATAATATGGTTAGTAGCATCCCTAAGCCTATATTAGGTTTATCTGGACACTAGGTTCTCATAAATTACAATTGTATTAGGAAGGAACACATCAATTAATATTTACGCTAATCTTAAAATAGTTCGCAGTTAGACAAAGAGACAATACAGGCATGGCTCGCTTATTGCCGTGAAGTTAGCTAAAAGATACAATTCACACACTGTTGCACACACACAGGTGACCCGCGAACGCAGTGAACCTATCGCATGCCTGTGTGCGTACAATGCGCTTGCGCAAAAATATAGGATGCTATAGTTAGCTAGAGTTCAAATTGTATGCAATATTTACGTTTTGGTCGTCCTTGACCACCTCTGTGGCGCAGCGGGCAAACGTCCGCCTGCGACTCAAGATGTTGCGGGTTCGACAACCGCCTCGGGACAAATGTCTGTGATCTGCGGAAATTCGTTCAGGGTTTTCTGGATGTTTTTCTATAATTTTATTGTAAACAATATCTATCTATGTAGTATAATGTATTATTAAGTGTATCAGTCATCTAGCACCGATAACACAAGCTCTGCTTAGCTCGGGACTAGATGATGCTGTGTGAATTGTTCATCATTATTTATTTATTTTTGCTTATATTTTTTGTTATTTTACAAGCTTGTATGCAACTCTAATTAGCTTTAGTAAGAAAGTGTGCGAACAGAATTGACACGAATATATTCTTATAATCGTTTCAGGGCCCAGTAGACCCAACGACTCCTGAACTGGCCCGGTACAAGACTCCACTCCTAGGCGTCACAGAGACTCTAACCTTCGACAGCTTCCAAGAAAAAATTGGATATCACAAGATATTGCAGGTAATCTATATATAAAATTCAAAGTCCTGACTGACTCACTGACTGACTGACTGCTAGTTAAAGCTAGTTAAAAAATCATGAATATCCCCATTACGTATTTCTAATGTTTTTTAGGGGGCTAAGCCCCCTATTATGCATAGCGCTGTCAGTCTGTCTGTCTGTCTGTGCATGACACGATTACAATAGAACGCGTTGACCGATTCTTAAAACCTTTTTTGTTAGCACTGTCTTAATGAGGGAAGGGTACTGATTGATTTTGGGACCCTAGGGTCACAGAAACCGGAGTTATTGTGACCTCAAAAGGTCACCAAAGGTCAAAAATGTCATTTTTCGGAAACCTTCGCCCCCTTTTCTGGTACCCCCGTACCAATTCTTGTTTTAATGTTATTCCAGCAACAGAATCAGGTCCGTCCCTGGGGGCTGGGCGGCGTGCCCGCGCGGCCCCTGTTCGCGACGCCCCAGGCTGACTGCGAGAGCGTGGAGGCCTCCTTCTCCGACTGCGATGATGACCCGCTCGAAAACTACAAGTGAGGGCTACTGCACCACGTAGACGTTTACTAATATTAGGTCGGAGGTGCCTCGTTCCAACACAGACATGATTGCTTGTATTAGGGCGGATGAGCCATGTTCCAACACTAACATGATTGCTAGAGTTCGGGCGGAGGTGTCTCGTTTCAACACTGACACGTTTGCTAGTATAAGGGGGGGAAGTGCCTCGTTCCAACACTGACACGTTTGCTAGTATAAGGGGGAGAAGTGCCTCGTTCCAACACTAACATGATTGCTAGTATTCGGGCGGTGTTGCCTCGTTCCAACACTGACACGTTTTCTAGTATAAGGGGGGGGAAGTGCCTCGTTTCAACACTAACATGATTGCTAGTATTCGGGCGGTGTTGCCTCGTTCCAACACTGACACGTTTTCTAGTATAAGGGGGGGGGGGGGGGGGGGAGTGCCTAGTTCCAACACTAACATAATTGCTAGTATTCGGGCGGAGTGACTCGTTCCAACTCTGACACGTTTGCTATTATTAGGCCGGAGGTGCGTCGTTCCAACAATCCAAGAAGTAACAAACAAACAAACTTTTAGCTTTATAATATTCGTGAGATTTATGCGCAATTGCATCGTTTAACTTCACCAATTTAATTTCAGAAACGCAAAGAACGAAGCAGAATACAACGAAAACACAGGCGAAGAGGACCTAGATGAGGATTTGGAAGAAGATGTAGAGGAAGAAGAGGATTTGGCAGAGGAAGAGGATACAGAAGAGGAAAGCTCCGATTCAGACAATGTGAAGAGCGAACCGGAGACTGACGCGAAACATTTCAAGATACCGCCCGTCACTAAGATAGAGAAAAGCAGGTTATTCTAATTCTATTTCTAGGTTACCAGATCTGCACTGACGTCCCGCATTGGGGTGTATTGTGCATTGTCCCCCGAGGTGCTGCCTCGACCCTAACCTAACCAGCCCAACTCCTTGAAATACCGGAGAAGGACTCGGGGTCGCCGGCAGCATTCCATGAGCATCCCCGAAGGGTATGCAAATGTTGTGGAAGAAGAAGGGCATGACTCCATGAGCTCCTGCAGTCCTGTCTCTATTCTGGTCTGTCTCGTGGCACCACAGTGCAGTAGCACGTGCTCCACGGTTTCTTCCTCTTCAAGACACCCGCGACATAGTCCACTGTCTGTGGCACCCGTCTTGAGAAGTTGGTGATTGAGATCACAGTGTCCCGTGATGACGCCCAAGCAGGTTATGAAATGAATTGGAAAATATTTATTAGACTCATCATTCCTGTCTTCCGGACCCCTTCGGGGGTCTCCGGGTGGGGCCTCGAGGTTACACCTTACCCCGGCTTCTACTTCTACCCCTGGGTCATTTGATAGGTGCCTTCCTGGCTGGCTGTCCTTGTGGTTTAGTCTTCGTCTTCTTCTTGGTGTGGGAGATCACGTGGCTGTTGGCGCCACTAACCCTTTTGGTCCGGGGGTCGGGCATGCAGCGGGGCGAGGCGTTGGGGTGGGCGTGGGGCCCATTGTCGGCGCGGTCGAACATACGACGCGCCGTATGTGTCACGAAGGCCTCGATAGTTTGGATCCGCACGTCGCGGGCGATGACGTCATTCCTGACATAGCGGCCCGCGCCCGTGCAGATCCGCAGCGTGATGTTCTGCTGCGCTTGTATTCGGGTCCTGTTGGTGGCAGATGTGTTATTATTAGACTCGCACAGGCCTATACTATATATGCCGTGTTGGCCGAGTGGTATGTACCCTCGACTTTCAGTCCGAAGGTCGCGGGTTCGATACCGGCCATGCACCAATGGATTTTTCTTTTATTTTATTTATTGAGGAACAACAAACAGCTACATTATATGTTTTAGGTACATTCTTTGTAGGTACATTCTTTGTAGGTACATTCTTGGAATGTTTAAGTAGTTAATGATGTAGCCCACAGCGTTATTCACAAATTAAAACACAATTTTCAAATAGAGAGTCTAAAAGCAGTACAATAAGAAATTAATAGGTATAAATGAATGTTTTTTTAAAGTCTTATACATTGTAAAAAAAAAGATATCGTTTTTGTGATGAAGCCATTATGTTTTTAGGAGATCAATGTCTGCCTTGAATGTCTTGAAAAATGTATGTGCACACTTAACACGTGCTTTAACGGTGAAGGAAACATCGTGAGGAAACCCGCGGCTTAGTTAGCTTCAGACGTATTGACCTGTTCTTTCCTCTGACTAATAGTTGACTAGCTGAGAGGATGGTATAGGTGCTGGGCAAGCCTAATCCATCTAACAATGTCCCAGGCACTGCAGCGTCCCGAACAGCATGATTACCAGTTGCTGACGTTGTATAAATCATTTATAATAGATGCAAAAGGCCTTACTACTTTACAGGCCTATACCCAGCACTGGGTGATTCCGGGCTGGGAAGTAAGACTAACAAGGAAAAGCCGTGGGGTGCCGGCAGTGGTATGTAGCCCTTGCTCTCTTGCCCGTGGATGCAGTAAGAATCTGCCAAGGGATACCTCCGGAAGATGGGCAGCAGCGTCTCCGTGTATCAACATTCCGTACTGCGCTCGCCAACCCGCCTGCCAAGCGTGGTGAGTATGGCAACTTCCCCTCATGGATATCCATGAGGTAGGCCTATGTTCAGTAGTGGACGTTGTACTGCTAAAATGATGATGATGATTTATTAGAGGTATATAAATAGCTAAAGGTAAGGTTTAGATAATTGCGCTATATTAGTGATATTTTGTTAAGGTTTGCATGAATAAATGAATATGATTGTTTATTAATTTATTTTTATTTATGGCGGTTTCCTATATTCCAGTATCTCCGATGCACATTATCCTATATTCCAGTATCTCCAACGCACATTATTCTGTATTCCAGTATCTCCAACGCACATTATCTTGTATTCCAGTATCTCCAATGCACATAATCCTATATTCCAGTACCTCCGATGCACATTATCCTATATTCCAGTATCTCCAACGCACATTATCCTACATTCCAGTATCTCCAACGCACATTATCTTATATTCCAGTATCTCCAATGCACGTTATATTCCAGTATCTCCAACGCACATTATCCTATATTCCAGTATCTCCAATACACATTATCCTATATTCCAGTATCTCCAATACACATTATCCTATATTCCAGCATCTCCAATGCAAATTATCCCTAATCCAATATCTCAAATGCACATTATCCTATATTCCAGCATCTCCAACACACATTATCCTATATTCCAGTATCTCCAATGCACATTATCCTTTATTCCAGTATCTCCAACGCACATTATCCTACATTCCAGTATCTCCAACGCACATTATCTTATATTCCAGTATCTCCAATGCACGTTATATTCCAGTATCTCCAACGCACATTATCCTATATTCCAGTATCTCCAATGCACATTATCCTATATTCCAGTATATCCAACGCACATTATCCTATATTCCAGTATCTCCAATGCACATTATCCTATATTCCAGTATCTCCAATACACATTATCCTATATTCCAGTATCTTCAACGCACATTATCCTATATTCCAGTATCTCCAACGCACATTATCCTATATTCCAGTATCTCCAACGCACATTATCTTATATTCCAGTATCTCCAACGCACATTATCCTATATTCCAGTATCTCCAACGCACATTATCTTATATTCCAGTATCTCCAACGCACATTATCCTATATTCCAGTATCTCCAACGCACATTATCTTATATTCCAGTATCTCCAATTCACATTATCCTATATTCCAGTATCTCCAACGCACATTATCTTATATTCCAGTATCTCCAACGCACATTATCCTATATTCCAGTATCTCCAACGCACATTATCTTATATTCCAGTATCTCCAATTCACATTATCTAATATTCCAGTATCTCCAACACACATTATCCTATATTCCAGTATCTCCAATGCACATTATCCTTTATTCCAGTATCTCCAACGCACATTATCTTATATTCCAGTATCTCCAACGCACATTATCCTATATTCCAGTATCTCCAACGCACATTATCTTATATTCCAGTATCTCCAACGCACATTATCCTATATTCCAGTATCTCCAACGCACATTATCTTATATTCCAGTATCTCCAATTCACATTATCTAATATTCCAGTATCTCCAATACACATTATCCTATATTCCAGTATCTCCAACGCACATTATCCTATATTCCAGTATCTCCAATGCAAATTATCCTATATTCCAGTATCTCCAACGCACATTATCTTATATTCCAGTATCTCCAACGCACATTATCCTATATTCCAGCGTCTCCGATGTCAGCCTGACAGACGTGCCGTGGACGAGCGATAACGACAGAGCGCTGATCGAGTTTGTGCGGGAGAACGAGCCTCTGTACAACCCCAAGAACGATCTGTACAAGATCGCGGTGCTGAAGCAGAAGCTGTGGCGAGATGTCGCGGAGATTCTGAACAAGACAGGTGAGTGTGCGACGGATGATTCATAATTCACTTTCAAATGATTCGTGAGTTACACTATTCATTGTTATGCATAGAAGCGAGAAGCACAATGTTGGGGGGGATTACAAGGCAAGGAGGGCTTGAGGGACCGATATATCACGCAGATCTAGTAAGTAGTGAGGCGAACTTCGGACAGCTTAGGAGGTTCGCCAGGACCTGGCATAGATCGAGGCGGGCCGAGGAAAGCACATTTTCGAACGGGGACGAGGGGGGGGTACAGAGGTACCGAGCTGGAGGGGAGCAGCCCAGCAATGAAGTCCATACTGTGATGAGCATGCCCCAGAAGGGGGAGAGTGCCGGGACACGCGTGCGTAGGTTTTTGTAGAGTCTTGAGCCACCCGAGTGGATCATAACTCACAGATTCGGTCCGTATAACCGCAAGGTTGGTAGGACCATGGGAAGGTGGAGGGAGTGTCCCTATTCATTGTTATGATAAACGGGTATTCTACTCACGTTAATTATCCGTTGAACACGTTGGATACCTATTTTCAACGAATAATTAACGTGAGTAGAATACCCGTTTAACATAACAATGGATGATTCATAATTCAAAAACATTATCAAACGCAATCTGTGCAATTGAGCTTATTATCATTTCAGCCGTAAAACGCCCCACTACTGAACTAAGGCCTCCCTCATGGATCTCCATGAGGGGTAGTTGCCATACTCACCACGCTTGGCGGGCGGGTTGGTGAGCGCAGTATGGGATGTTGATATACGGAAAGACGCTGCTGCCCATCTTCCGGAGGTGTCCCTTAGCAGGCGCTTACTGCATCCACGGGTAGGAGAGGAGGGGTAACATTCTACTGCCGGCACCCCACGGCGAGCTTATTATAAAATATCAGATTACCTAGAGGACAAAACCACTTGGGACGGAGTCTGCTCCAACTCCGTCAAACTTAACATAAGACAAAATAAAATTGTTAAGTGATGACTATAACGACCGAGTTAGGTTCTTCTGTTCGCTTCTTTTCCTAACTCGCGTGTCATCTGAAGTGAACAGATTCAATTATGTGCTTTATTCTATTTATTTGTGTTGTTTTATTATGTAATTTGTGACGCGTCAAAAAGGTCCATGCGGCCGCATTGAATAACGTATTTTTTGATTCTTTGATTTTATCATAAGTTCTAGAGCATATTTACCGCTCGTAGGTCTCAAGTTATGTAATTTCTTGGCAAATAGATAGATAACTCTGTATTGTACTTAATAACTAACACATGACATAATATAACATAGACAGAAGATTACAAAACTAAGAGTAGAAGGACAATGGCGGGCCTTATCACTATTAAAATAAACATTCTTTTGAAACGAAACTGATTTTTCAACAAAACTACTTTAATGATAATAATTATGCGACGCGTTGCATCGGTGGTATGTACCCCCGACTTTCAATCCGAAGGTCGTTCGATTCCGGCCGTGTACCAATGGACTTTTCTTTCTTGAAAAATGTATGTGCACACTTAACAGGTGCTTTAACGGTGATGGAAACCCGCAAGTTAGTTAGCTTCAGACGTATTGACCTGTTCTTTTCTCTGACTAATAGTCGACTAAGCTGGGAGGATGGTATATGTGCTGGGCAAGCCTAATCCATCTAACAATGTCCCAGGCACTGCAGCGTCCCGTACAGCATGACTACCATCATCTATAATAGATGATAATTCTTTGCTTTTATCATAAGTTCTAGAGTACGCGCTCACTGCTCGTAATTTACTATATTAATTTAAGTATGTCATAAGTGAAATTTTGTAATATCTTGGCAAAGAAATATTCTTTGAAACGAAACAGTTTTTTCAACAAATAAAACCGGACAAGTGCGAGCTGGACTCGCCCACCGAGGGTTCCGTAGGTGTGTAAAAACATAATAAATGTAAGTATTTATTATGTTTCCGCCGTGGGGTGCCGGCAGTAGAATGATACCCCTCCTCTCATGCCCATGGATGCAGTAAGAGCCTGCTAAGGGATACCTCCGGAAGATGGGCAGCAGCGTCTATCCGTGTATCAACATCCCATACTGCGCTCACCAACCCGCCTGCCAAGCGGGGTGAGAATGGCAACTACCCCTCATGGAGATCCATGAGGGAGGCCTGTGTTCATCAGTGGACGTTTTATGGCTGAAATGATGATACAATGTATGATTCAACTCGTCCACCCAAGGTACCAGAAAACCATACACGCTGACGCTATGCCTGATTCCAGACTCGGACTGCTACAAGCGCTGGTGCTACGTCCGCGACTACTACATCCGGCGGCGCGGCAAGGCGCGCTGCGGCGAGGCCGCGCGGCGCAGGGCGCAGCTGCTGGCCTTCCTGGACCACGTGCCCTCGCCGCAGAGGTACCGGCTCACCCATGCCATCTCTATACACGAGCACCATCATTCCGCATATGAGCACCATCGTTCTAGGCGTGAGCACCATCATTCTGGACAGGCGCGGCGCAGGGCGCAGCTGCTGGCCTTCCTGGACCACGTGCCCTCGCCGCAGAGGTACCGGCTCACCCATGCCATCTCTATACACGAGCACCATCATTCCGCATATGAGCACCATCGTTCTAGGCGTGAGCACCATCATTCTGGACAGGCGCGGCGCAGGGCGCAGCTGCTGGCCTTCCTGGACCACGTGCCCTCGCCGCAGAGGTACCGGCTCACCCATGCCATCTCTATACACGAGCACCATCATTCCGCATATGAGCACCATCGTTCTAGGCGTGAGCACCATCATTCTGGACAGGCGCGGCGCAGGGCGCAGCTGCTGGCCTTCCTGGACCACGTGCCCTCGCCGCAGAGGTACCGGCTCACCCATGCCATCTCTATACACGAGCACCATCATTCCGCATATGAGCACCATCGTTCTAGGCGTGAGCACCATCATTCTGGACAGGCGCGGCGCAGGGCGCAGCTGCTGGCCTTCCTGGACCACGTGCCCTCGCCGCAGAGGTACCGGCTCACCCATGCCATCTCTATACACGAGCACCATCATTCCGCATATGAGCACCATCGTTCTAGGCGTGAGCACCATCATTCTGGACAGGCGCGGCGCAGGGCGCAGCTGCTGGCCTTCCTGGACCACGTGCCCTCGCCGCAGAGGTACCGGCTCACCCATGCCATCTCTATACACGAGCACCATCATTCCGCATATGAGCACCATCGTTCTAGGCGTGAGCACCATCATTCTGGACAGGCGCGGCGCAGGGCGCAGCTGCTGGCCTTCCTGGACCACGTGCCCTCGCCGCAGAGGTACCGGCTCACCCATGCCATCTCTATACACGAGCACCATCATTCCGCATATGAGCACCATCGTTCTAGGCGTGAGCACCATCATTCTGGACAGGCGCGGCGCAGGGCGCAGCTGCTGGCCTTCCTGGACCACGTGCCCTCGCCGCAGAGGTACCGGCTCACCCATGCCATCTCTATACACGAGCACCATCATTCCGCATATGAGCACCATCGTTCTAGGCGTGAGCACCATCATTCTGGACAGGCGCGGCGCAGGGCGCAGCTGCTGGCCTTCCTGGACCACGTGCCCTCGCCGCAGAGGTACCGGCTCACCCGTGCCATCTCTATACACGAGCACCATCATTCCGCATATGAGCACCATCGTTCTAGGCGTGAGCACCATCATTCTGGACAGGCGCGGCGCAGGGCGCAGCTGCTGGCCTTCCTGGACCACGTGCCCTCGCCGCAGAGGTACCGGCTCACCCGTGCCATCTCTATACACGAGCACCATCATTCCGCATATGAGCACCATCGTTCTAGGCGTGAGCACCATCATTCTGGACAGGCGCGGCGCAGGGCGCAGCTGCTGGCCTTCCTGGACCACGTGCCCTCGCCGCAGAGGTACCGGCTCACCCATGCCATCTCTATACACGAGCACCATCATTCCGCATATGAGCACCATCGTTCTAGGCGTGAGCACCATCATTCTGGACAGGCGCGGCGCAGGGCGCAGCTGCTGGCCTTCCTGGACCACGTGCCCTCGCCGCAGAGGTACCGGCTCACCCGTGCCATCTCTATACACGAGCACCATCATTCCGCATATGAGCACCATCGTTCTAGGCGTGAGCACCATCATTCTGGACAGGCGCGGCGCAGGGCGCAGCTGCTGGCCTTCCTGGACCACGTGCCCTCGCCGCAGAGGTACCGGCTCACCCATGCCATCTCTATACACGAGCACCATCATTCCGCATATGAGCACCATCGTTCTAGGCGTGAGCACCATCATTCTGGACAGGCGCGGCGCAGGGCGCAGCTGCTGGCCTTCCTGGACCACGTGCCCTCGCCGCAGAGGTACCGGCTCACCCGTGCCATCTCTATACACGAGCACCATCATTCCGCATATGAGCACCATCGTTCTAGGCGTGAGCACCATCATTCTGGACAGGCGCGGCGCAGGGCGCAGCTGCTGGCCTTCCTGGACCACGTGCCCTCGCCGCAGAGGTACCGGCTCACCCGTGCCATCTCTATACACGAGCACCATCATTCCGCATATGAGCACCATCGTTCTAGGCGTGAGCACCATCATTCTGGACAGGCGCGGCACAGGGCGCAGCTGCTGGCCTTCCTGGACCACGTGCCTGCGCCGCAGAGGTACCGGCTCACCCATGCCATCTCTATACACGAGCACCATCATTCCGCATATAAGCACCATCGTTCTAGGCGTGAGCACCATCATTCTGGACAGGCGCGGCACAGGGCGCAGCTGCTGGCCTTCCTGGACCACGTGCCCTCGCCGCAGAGGTACCGGCTCACCCATGCCATCTCTATACACGAGCACCATCATTCCGCATATGAGCACCATCGTTCTAGGCGTGAGCACCATCATTCTAATAGACAATAATACACGAATAGCGACATCAATGAGAAGTGCTGTGTTGTTGGTTTTGTCTACTAGGGTAAGGTCAGGTCTATTAAAGTGTGTAGTTCTGTCGGTAAGAATAGCTCGGTCAAAATAAAGTTTATCTGTGGCATTTTCCAAAACAGTGTCCTATTATTATAATCCATATCGAAATAAATTTTTTCAGACGCCGCAATATAGGTATCAAAAGAAAAAGGCTTATTTTTGAATTTGATTGTTATAGGTCGTGGGTCGTCTCCTCGCCGGAGAGGGAGGGAGAGGAGAGGGAGGGAGAGGGAAGGAGAGAGGACGTCAAGTCGGAGGCGCTAGCGATGGCGAACGAGGAACCTGACCCGTGGGAAGGGATACGGTGAGTCGCTTATGTAAATCATTTCAGCCATGAACGTCCACTGATGAACACAGGCCTCCCTCATGGAGCTCTATGAGGGGTAGTTGCCATTTTCACCACGCTTGGCAGGCGGGTTGGTGAGCGCAGTGAGGGATATTGATACACGGATAGACGCTGCTCCTTTCAGACAAGTTTATAAATGCACTACTTAAATTCAAATGAAACGATGACACCACCTAAGCTTTACAACTGTGTGGCAGTGTCTACGGCCAACTCCTAGACATACATTGGCTCTGAATATTATAAACTACATAAATAAATAAATAATGCTGGACAAATCACACAGCATCATCTAGCCCCAAGCTAAGCAGAGCTTGTGTTATGGGTACTAGATGACTGATATACTTAATACGTTATACTTCATAGATACATAGATATTTTTATTATATTTAGAAAAATACCCAGAACACCCTGAACAAATATCGATATAGTACAGACCCGTCCCGAGGCAGGAATCGAACCCGCAACCGCTTGCGTCGCAGGCGGCCCTTCGCCCGCTGCGCCACAGAGCTAGTCATAGTCAATATCATCACATAGGATGGGTGGCGCGCGCGCGTTTTTGTGTGTGTATGTTGTGTGTGTGTGTGTGTGCGTGTGTATGTGCGTGTGTGTCTGTATGTGCGAGTGCTTAGGTACTCGGCAAGCCTAATCCATCTAGCAATGTCCCAAGCACTGCAGCGTCCCGTACAGCACAAATACCAGTTGCTGACGCTGTATAAATCAACTAGCTGATGTAAACGGCATTTTGTTTTTAATTTTTAGAATCGGCGAGCAGTATTCCAAGATGTCCAACGCTCCCTGGGACAGCGAATCAGACGACGTGCTGATCGAGCTGGTGAGAAGGCACCAGGCGCTGTACAACCCGCGCTGCAAGGACTTCAGGAAAGTTCAGCTGAAGCAGGGTCTGTGGCGGGAGATTGCGCACGCGCTTAACAAGACAGGTGAGGAGCTGCTTTAGCTTTAGTGTAGGTCAAAGGTCAGGTCAATTTCGAAAGGTCTCGGAGTATGAAGACAGATACGGCCAGATACAGCCTGGTGAGGTGAGGAGCTGCGTTAGCTTTAGTGTAGGTCAAACTACCATCGTCTGTGTTTCCAACCTCTTATGACCCGATTACGTTTAAGAGTTAATAGGCATTTTCTAGGGAAGCTCGCTCCATCGTCGATCTCATTCTTGCGATAGCAAGGATGAAATCAAGAGCTATCTAACGTAAAAAAAAGGTCAAAGTTCAGGTCAATTTCGAAGGTCACGGTAATGTGCAGTGGTTAGTATGAAGACAGATGAGAAATAGTTCTTATTTTCATTTGGGTTTTAAGTTTAAGGTTAATGTCAAATGTCAGTGGTCAATATTAAAAGTCGAGGTTAAATGCCAGTGTCGCTTTGTTTCAACAACGATGCAAGGATTTCAGGAAGGTTCAGCTTAAGCAGGGTCTGTGGCGGGAGATTGCGCACACGCGTAACAAGACAGGTGAGGAGCTGCTTTAGCTTTAGTGTAGGTCAAAGGTCAGGTCAATTTCGAAGGTCACGGTAATGTGCAGTGGTCAGTATGAAGACAGATAAAAGTAAAAGTAAAAAATGTTTTATTGACATAAATAGGGTGTTACAATTATTAATGAATCCATAGGCTCCCGAACTAGTTAATAACTGTGTTTCAGGAGCCAGTGGCTTTTCTAACAATCTAACTTAGGTAAATCTAAAGAAAAAGTAAAAAAAAAATTGCTAAAAAAACACACCTTTCAACTAACTAACAATAGGAAATAAATAAATAAATATGAAATAAAATGAGAAATAAATAGTTCTTATTTTTATCTGGGTTTAAAGTTTAAGGTTAGTGTCAAATGTCAGTGGTCAATGTTAGAAGTCAAGGTCAATGCCAGTGTCGCTTTGTTTCAAAGGTACAAAAGCAGCACGACTAGTTGCTTGAATGTTTCATAGTTAATGCGGGGCATTACGTGGGGTGGGCACAACATGTCCGCCTCGATTCTGCTCTGGCAGACATGCTCATAGAACTGGTGCGGAGGCATCAAGCGTTTAGCTTAAGCAGGATATGTGGCGGGAGATAAGCACACGCTTAACAAGACAGGTTACTTTAGTGTTAAAATTGACCTGACCTTCGTACGTCGAGGGTCGTTTCGCTTGGATTGCACCAAGCGTGGTCCCGGGAAGACGTTGAACTACCCTCACTTGATCTTCATAAAAAATATTAGGGCCGGTTCACACTGGGACAGCACACTACACTGCTATAAGCCGGTTCATTAAAGAAAGGAATCTTAAATGGCGGCAAGTACTTGCGTTGACAGATAGTACAGTCAGCATACAAAATTTCAAGTTAATGTTTTTTTTTTCAAGTTAAAAATAATAAAAACAAAACATGAAAGAATTTTTGTAGTTTTCATCGGAAACTTTTTCTACTTTATGTCAGGATGAAATGACTATGTCCGTTTCTGGACTCCCTGACAACGATATAACAAAATTTCAGGAGGATTCTTATCATGATGTGGTTTAAATAAAAAACGAATATAATAACATTTTTAGGTCATTTATTAATACTATCTATGAGACGGTCCTTCACCAGGATCATCAATATTAAACAAATAAACTACTGCTTACACCATTTAAACTATAATAAGTATATTATAATGGTTCAATTGATTTAGTAATCGTTATTATCGTAGTTACATTGCATTTTATTTTAATACTGAGTTTTTAAATAAAGAAGATAAAAATACATCAAGATTTTTTACCTTTAGTTAAGTTATCTACAACAGAGTCAGAGCAGAGTTTCATACAGACATACCTTCTTTTTTTATCTTCACTATTGTGCTAATTGGTAATCCCGTGGCCATGGAAGCTCGAGCATTACTATGCTCGAATGGATGATAACGTTCCAAATTTTTTTCTTCTCCAAAATACCTAATGACATTATACACTATTTGACGTGTGTCACTATGTATAATCTTCCCTCGCTTTCGAAAAGACATACAATATGACATACATATATTGTAATTACTATCTCCGCACAGTCCAAACAACACAACAACAACGAAACTTAACAATAAAACAAAACTTAACAACAATAACAAACAGATAACAAAGGAAAAATAACAGAAAACTAGAGGTATAAAAGGTACTCGTAAAAAGGATCACTGAGCGCGTCTAGACAGCGTGGAAGCAAATCAAGACTGATTTTTTTTCTGCTTACGGTACGCGTGAGAGTGAGTAAAGACGGCACTAGTGTGCGAGCGAGAGAACATGATAAGCGCCGCCATTTAAGATTCCTTTCTTTAATGAACCAGGTTATACATGCTCGGTGCAATCTAAGCGCTACGTCGGGAAATAATAAAGGTAATTTACGCGATAAATACCCGGATCAATGTGTTCTAATGTGATGTCATGTTGTATTCTGCTCTGGGGAAGGGGGGCCGGTATAGACAATCTTTGTCTCTCAAAAAAGGGCGATTCGTGCCAGTTACAAAATGAAACCTCGCGACTCACTATAAATATGAATTTAAGGAAATCAACATTTTAACCTATATAAATAAAAATAGAAATATTAATGGGATTAACCACTATAAAATAAGTTAGCAGCTTAATTTTTATGTATTTCTTAATTGGAATATTTATTCAATTTTATCATTAACAGTGTCATATCGCAATATATTTATGAAAACTTACATACTGTACGCACACAAAAATATAACTAATTAAATCAAAAGGTCTGATGTGCATAGCATAAATGCAAGAAACAAAAATAAATTGCACATCCCTAAATTTAGTCTCCAAAAAGTTAATAAATCTTTTATGGGACTGTGTGTGTTTCTATAATAAGCTTCCATCTGAGGCGACTGAACTATCGATTCATAGTTTTAAGCTTTTTATAACACAAAATCTCACAGAAAAAGCTTTAAAAATTACTCCTTAAGTGCTTATTTGAATGATATTCACCCTTGGCCTAGTGTTGCTCGGTTAAATCGCGATAAGAAATGATGTCAACTCAATATCCTAATCATCTAATATCCTTGCGGACATTAAATTAAGCATAATATTGAGACAAATATTGTAACAATGAATAGCAGTGAAAGAGTGAGGTTTCTTGTTTGCTTCTTTCCCACACTTGGAAAAAAAGAAGATTTCCGAAGCGAACGAATTCCTGCTTTATTCAATTTAAATGTGTTTTGTTCTTATTTTGTAAACTGATTGTTCTAAGTAGCGTTTTGCTCTATTGAATAAACACTTATTGAGTTTAATAATAATATCGTATTACTCTCCCATACTATGTGGCTTTTTGCTCTCTTGAATGTTATTACTATATTGGATTATCGGGTATTTATCGCGTAATTACCTTTACTTTATTAGGGAGTCCCCGCGACCACGACCAGGTGCAATCCGGTCGAAACGTCGGGATTAAAATAAAGGTAATTACGCGATAAATACCCGATAATCCAATGTGGTAATAATGTGTTATGATCGCGAACGTTTAAAAAAAGACTATTGAATGTTTATTCAATAGATCGAAAAGTCAGTAAGTGTTTACTTATTGAGTTTGACCTGGACGTTGCAGAGTCTGCGTGTTACAAGCGTTGGTGCTACGTGCGCGACTACTACGTGCGCCGCAGGGCCAACCCGGGCGCGCTGTCCAGCGGCCGCGCGGCGCGCCGGCGCGCGCAGCGCCTCGCCTTCCTGGAGCGGCTGGAGCGCCCCGCGAGGACCCACGCGGTAAGCTAGGGCTGCCATCTATAGTTGGTGCTACGTGCGCCGCAGGGCCAACCCGGGCGCGCTGTCCAGCGGCCGCGCGGCGCGCCGGCGCGCGCAGCGCCTCGCCTTCCTGGAGCGGCTGGAGCGCCCCGCGAGGACCCACGCGGTAAGCTAGGGCTGCCATCTATAGTTGGTGCTACGTGCGCCGCAGGGCCAACCCGGGCGCGCTGTCCAGCGGCCGCGCGGCGCGCCGGCGCGCGCAGCGCCTCGCCTTCCTGGAGCGGCTGGAGCGCCCCGCGAGGACCCACGCGGTAAGCTAGGGCTGCCATCTATAGTTGGTGCTACGTGCGCCGCAGGGCCAACCCGGGCGCGCTGTCCAGCGGCCGCGCGGCGCGCCGGCGCGCGCAGCGCCTCGCCTTCCTGGAGCGGCTGGAGCGCCCCGCGAGGACCCACGCGGTAAGCTAGGGCTGCCATCTATAGTTGGTGCTACGTGCGCCGCAGGGCCAACCCGGGCGCGCTGTCCAGCGGCCGCGCGGCGCGCCGGCGCGCGCAGCGCCTCGCCTTCCTGGAGCGGCTGGAGCGCCCCGCGAGGACCCACGCGGTAAGCTAGGGCTGCCATCTATAGTTGGTGCTACGTGCGCCGCAGGGCCAACCCGGGCGCGCTGTCCAGCGGCCGCGCGGCGCGCCGGCGCGCGCAGCGCCTCGCCTTCCTGGAGCGGCTGGAGCGCCCCGCGAGGACCCACGCGGTAAGCTAGGGCTGCCATCTATAGTTGGTGCTACGTGCGCCGCAGGGCCAACCCGGGCGCGCTGTCCAGCGGCCGCGCGGCGCGCCGGCGCGCGCAGCGCCTCGCCTTCCTGGAGCGGCTGGAGCGCCCCGCGAGGACCCACGCGGTAAGCTAGGGCTGCCATCTATAGTTGGTGCTACGTGCGCCGCAGGGCCAACCCGGGCGCGCTGTCCAGCGGCCGCGCGGCGCGCCGGCGCGCGCAGCGCCTCGCCTTCCTGGAGCGGCTGGAGCGCCCCGCGAGGACCCACGCGGTAAGCTAGGGCTGCCATCTATAGTTGGTGCTACGTGCGCCGCAGGGCCAACCTCACATCAACTTCCACACAATCCGGACACGGTAGATATACTAGATAAATCTGTTATCGACAGTTTAGAGTATGCAGATAAATACTTTGTACATGACAAAATCGGTTGAGACGATTACAGAATATACGAGCGGAGTGAGAGATGAATGATCGATTGTTTCCAAATATACCAATGCTTGGTATCGATTGAAAGGAAATGGTGCGTAAAATACAAAACTGAAAGTAATTTAGAAATCGGATAGTTAGCTTTTCGGTTATTCAGATATAAGATCTGGTTGTATTAACGATAAAATGTTTATTTCAGCACAAAGCGGAGTCGAAGCCCCAAGAGAGTTCAACAGAGGCCGCTAGTAGCGCCAGTCTACCTGGCTTCACGGCGCTGCGGTACCGGTAAGTCTTTATAAAAATAAACACAAGTGAAATAAAATTATGTACTTTTTCAGGTACCAGAATAGGACAGATTTATAACCGACTGAAAATAGAAAGAGGTTCTCGAGTCGTCTGTATTTTTTTATAATCATTGTTACCTCAGAAATTTGACGTTTAAGTGTAAGTTTTGTAAAAAGATTGACAAAATGATTTGAAGAGAGTTATTTTAACTTGCTGCTCCGCAAGCAAACCTGCGGATCAACATATTGGCTCTCACAGTCAATGCCCTCCGCTCATTCTCTATATCTTCTTCCCCTTTTAGGTTATTTGTAATAAGAAGATATCTAATGCTCAAAACCCTACTGCGTATTGTTAATGAATAAATTTGCTTGCTTTTGATGATGGGATCCATGATACACAATACTCAAATATAATAGGTGTAAATATAAAGGACTAGCTTGTGCCCGCCGCTTCGCATGCCCCGGATAAAAAGTAGCCTATGTGTTAGTCCTATTCAACATCTATACGTTTGCAAAATTTCAGCTCGATACGTACGCTAGTTTTTGCGTGAAGAGGTAACAAATGTATGGAGGCATACAAACAAACTTTCGCCTTTATAATATTAGTGAGATTGGGGGGTTTTTACCAACAAGTTCAAAGGATTTCTATCATTTACGGTTTAATACATTTATTTCACAAAAGAATTTTACAAAACTCACTTATAGAGAAAACTATAACTAAAGTAACAATAATAATAAGGTGCCGCAAATAGTTAACACAATTCAGTTATGTACATTTAGTTCGTTTCTTAAGCAAAATCATTTTTCTACATACAAAATAAAAATAAGCGGGTAGTTTAGCATCAATACACAAAGGCTACCACTGTGCACTGTGCGTAATATTACAAAGCGGCGGAGATAAGGATTGTCACAGTGTAAACACAAGCAGTAAGAACATTTGCGTTATGATTCGAAATTTGAATTCGAATTTTATTTTTGAAAAATTTAGTAATATTATTTTTGCGTGAATTGTCCAGCATTAGCAATAGAATCCCGTACTGTGCTCGCCAAGTGAGGCGAGTATGGCAACAACTCCTCGTGATCAGTACTTGGATCTCTTAGTCCCTGACGGAGACATAGGTCCTGCAGTGGTTGTCTCACGGCTGTGATGATGTTGATTTATTATTAAAACTCCACATATCTCTCCAGCCTAGGCGGGTACAGCAAGAAATCGTCCGCCTCGTCCTGGACGACGGAGCACGACGACGTGCTGATCGACTTCGTGCGGCGCCATCCGGCGCTGTACAACCCGCGCAGCAAGCACGCCCGCAGCGCGCGCGGCAAGCACGCGCTGTGGACGCAGCTCGCCGCCAAGCTTGCCAGAACTGGTGAGTCTGGTCTCTAGGTGGCTGCAGCAAGCACGCCCGCAGCGCGCGCGGCAAGCACGCGCTGTGGACGCAGCTCGCCGCCAAGCTTGCCAGAACTGGTGAGTCTGGTCTCTAGGTGGCTGCAGCAAGCACGCCCGCAGCGCGCGCGGCAAGCACGCGCTGTGGACGCAGCTCGCCGCCAAGCTTGCCAGAACTGGTGAGTCTGGTCTCTAGGTGGCTGCAGCAAGCACGCCCGCAGCGCGCGCGGCAAGCACGCGCTGTGGACGCAGCTCGCCGCCAAGCTTGCCAGAACTGGTGAGTCTGGTCTCTAGGTGGCTGCAGCAAGCACGCCCGCAGCGCGCGCGGCAAGCACGCGCTGTGGACGCAGCTCGCCGCCAAGCTTGCCAGAACTGGTGAGTCTGGTCTCTAGGTGGCTGCAGCAAGCACGCCCGCAGCGCGCGCGGCAAGCACGCGCTGTGGACGCAGCTCGCCGCCAAGCTTGCCAGAACTGGTGAGTCTGGTCTCTAGGTGGCTGCAGCAAGCACGCCCGCAGCGCGCGCGGCAAGCACGCGCTGTGGACGCAGCTCGCCGCCAAGCTTGCCAGAACTGGTGAGTCTGGTCTCTAGGTGGCTGCAGCAAGCACGCCCGCAGCGCGCGCGGCAAGCACGCGCTGTGGACGCAGCTCGCCGCCAAGCTTGCCAGAACTGGTGAGTCTGGTCTCTAGGTGGCTGCAGCAGGCACGCCCGCAGCGCGCGCGGCAAGCACGCGCTGTGGACGCAGCTCGCCGCCAAGCTTGCCAGAACTGGTGAGTCTGCTGTCTAGGTGGCTGCAGCGAGAACTGTATAGCCCACGCGGCAAGCACGCGCTGTGGACGCAGCTCGCCGCCAAGCTTGCCAGAACTGGTGAGTCTGCTGTCTAGGTGGCTGCAGCGAGAACTGTATAGCCCACGCGGCAAGCACGCGCTGTGGACGCAGCTCGCCGCCAAGCTTGCCAGAACTGGTGAGTCTGCTGTCTAGGTGGCTGCAGCGAGAACTGTATAGCCCACGCGGCAAGCACGCGCTGTGGACGCAGCTCGCCGCCAAGCTTGCCAGAACTGGTGAGTCTGGTGTCTAGGTGGCTGCAGCGAGAACTGTATAGCCCACGCGGCAAGCACGCGCTGTGGACGCAGCTCGCCGCCAAGCTTGGCAGAACTGGTGAGTCTGCTGTCTAGGTGGCTGCAGCAAGAACTGTATAGCCCACGCGGCAAGCACGCGCTGTGGACGCAGGACGCCGCCAAGCTTGGCAGAACTGGTGAGTCTGATCTCTAGGTGGCAGCAGCAAGAACTGTATAGCCCACGCGGCAAGCACGCGCTCTGGACGCAGGACGCTGCAACGCTTGGTAAAATTTGTGAGCGTCTAGCGTCCAGTCTAGGATGGTTTCAGTCTAGGAGTATCTTGAAGTGTGTCGAGTGTGCAGGATGAATGGAGTGTGTAGGCGGATGGTCGAGTGCCTAGAATGATTACAGAACCACCGGGGTTAGTCTGGTCTCACTAATCGTGATTCCTTGCGATGCCGCGATGTTTTGAGGAAAACTATAGAATCACTATTGACATTGAGACTTGTGTAAGATGGTGGATTATCTTGAAGGGTGGTCGAGTGTCTAGCTAGACTAAAAGGATGGTCGAGTGTGTAGGTGATTGAGAATTCCAGTCTAAGCGGTTACAGCAAGAAGTCATCTTCCCCTCATCCTGAACGACGGAGCACGACGACATTGAGACTTGTGTGGGATGATATCTCGAAGGGGTGGTCGAGTGTCTAGCTAGATGGATGGTCGAGTATTCCAGTCTAAGCGGTTATAGCAAGAAATCTTCAGTCGTCCTGGACGTAAGATCACGACACAACCCGCGATGAATTAAGTGTGAGGAGGAGATGGCGTGAATGGAGGTGGATGGTCGGTTGTCTAGAATGATGGTAGAACCGGTAATTCAGGTTTCTAGGTGGCTACAGCAAGAAGTCTGTACAACCCGCGCGCAGCAAAGAGACCCTGTGGACCGATGAGTCTAAATAAGGACCATCCATTTATTACGTCATAGCCAGCCGCCCGGGCGAGACTACTCACTAGTGAGACGTAATCCTTAGGTCAGGATTTTTTGATCAAACGTTAAATTCCTTTAGGCTATGAATTGAATAAAGAGGAACATGAATATATTTTTCGGTCTCGTTCCTTCTTCTGCGATTGTCAACTAGACACCTGGTATCGAAGTACCAATAAACCAATTCCATTTCTGGTGTAGCTGGCTGTTTTCATGCATTTTACAGAATGTGTACCGATTCCAGACACAGACTGTTGCCGCCGCTGGTGCTACATCCGCGACTACTACGTGCGGCGCCGCGGCAAGCCCGGCGTGCTGTGCAGCGGGGCCGCGGCGCGCCACCGTGCTGCGCGCCTCGCCTTCCTAGACGCACTGGGCACGCAGGTACGCCGCGCCCATGTGTCCCTCACAGGCTGCGCAGCACGCGCCACCGTGCTGCGCGCCTCGCCTTCCTAGACGCGCTGGGCACGCAGGTACGCCGCGCCCATGTGTCCCTCACAGGCTGCGCAGCACGCGCCACCGTGCTGCGCGCCTCGCCTTCCTAGACGCGCTGGGCACGCAGGTACGCCGCGCCCATGTGTCCCTCACAGGCTGCGCAGCACGCGCCACCGTGCTGCGCGCCTCGCCTTCCTAGACGCGCTGGGCACGCAGGTACGCCGCGCCCATGTGTCCCTCACAGGCTGCGCAGCACGCGCCACCGTGCTGCGCGCCTCGCCTTCCTAGACGCGCTGGGCACGCAGGTACGCCGCGCCCATGTGTCCCTCACAGGCTGCGCAGCACGCGCCACCGTGCTGCGCGCCTCGCCTTCCTAGACGCGCTGGGCACGCAGGTACGCCGCGCCCATGTGTCCCTCACAGGCTGCGCAGCACGCGCCACCGTGCTGCGCGCCTCGCCTTCCTAGACGCGCTGGGCACGCAGGTACGCCGCGCCCATGTGTCCCTCACAGGCTGCGCAGCACGCGCCACCGTGCTGCGCGCCTCGCCTTCCTAGACGCACTGGGCACGCAGGTACGCCGCGCCCATGTGTCCCTCACAGGCTGCGCAGCACGCGCCACCGTGCTGCGCGCCTCGCCTTCCTAGACGCGCTGGGCACGCAGGTACGCCGCGCCCATGTGTCCCTCACAGGCTGCGCAGCACGCGCCACCGTGCTGCGCGCCTCGCCTTCCTAGACGCGCTGGGCACGCAGGTACGCCGCGCCCATGTGTCCCTCACAGGCTGCGCAGCACGCGCCACCGTGCTGCGCGCCTCGCCTTCCTAGACGCATTGGGCACGCAGGTACGCCGCGCTCATGTGTCCCTCACAGGCTGCGCAGCACGCGCCACCGTGCTGCGCGCCTCGCCTTCCTAGACGCACTGGGCACGCAGGTAGGCCGCGCCCATGTGTCCCTCACAGGCTGCGCAGCACGCGCCACCGTGCTGCTCGCCTCGCCTTCCTAGACGCGCTGGGCACGCAGGTACGCCGCGCCCATGTGTCCCTCACAGGCTGCGCAGCACGCGCCACCGTGCTGCGCGCCTCGCCTTCCTAGACGCGCTGGGCACGCAGGTACGCCGCGCCCATGTGTCCCTCACAGGCTGCGCAGCACGCGCCACCGTGCTGCGCGCCTCGCCTTCCTAGACGCACTGGGCACGCAGGTAGGCCGCGCCCATGTGTCCCTCACAGGCTGCGCAGCACGCGCCACCGTGCTGCTCGCCTCGCCTTCCTAGACGCGCTGGGCACGCAGGTACGCCGCGCCCATGTGTCCCTCACAGGCTGCGCAGCACGCGCCACCGTGCTGCGCGCCTCGCCTTCCTAGACGCACTGGGCACGCAGATAGCTTGGAATATAAGTGAAAACGCCGATAAATAACTTTATAAGTTAAAACTACTCAAGGCTAGTTATTTTCTATGTTTACTCTTCTACTATATATAAATTTCTCAAGCTGTTTGTTTTCCAAGAATAAATAAATAAAAATAAATATTCATAGAATATTAATAGTACTTTCGCCAAATAATGTTACGGAACCATTCGTGCGCGGGTCTGACTCGCCCTCGGCCGATCTTCCATTCCGCCTGAATACATAAATTCTTCACTTTTGTGTTATCTTTTTCAGAAAGAAAACCAAGATTTCAAATCGGACGACGAAGCGCTCGAGGGCGAGCAAGCCAGCGCGGAGTTCTATCAACAGCACAATAGGTTAGTGGAATAAAGGAAATACGTCTTTTTACCAGTCCACCCGTGGCCACGCGGGCGGCAGGCCACACGAAACGTCGGGATATAATAAAATAAGGTGTACGCGATAAAGTCCCGTTAATCAGTTTATGTCTATCAGTTTATGTGAGTGACAACTTTAATAAAATATGTCTAAATTATGATTTAGACCAGCGCCTCCTCAGCACGAGCACAGCTGAGCAATGAATTCTTCGTAGCGGATAGTTAATTAGCAACATTCTATTCTCTATTTTCATTAGGTTTATTTGTATTTACGCGTGTATTAGTATTAGTTTTCCTTGTCAAATCATCAATATAATTCAGGTCACACGCGCCTTTACAGTATTACGCAGTTCACGTCTTCACCCCATCAAGTATAGGCGCGTGCTCATTATCATCGTTTTAATTATCAAATACAGTGGTTTAATCTACATAAACCGTTTATCATTGAACTTTAAAGTTGTCCCGTCCATCTTTTGGTCCTTCGAGCCGGATATGAACCAGCTACCTATGGATCATCATTATAATTCTACATCGAAAGTGGCTGGAGTATACTATTATGTTCCAGGATCCCCGACAGCACTCCGATATCCTGGACGAGCGAGAGTGACGCGCTGCTGATAGACTTCGTGAAACACCACGAGCCTCTGTACAACCCGAAGAACCGAAACGCAGAGCTGAAGATGAAGCTGTGGAGCGATGTCGCCTCTATGCTGGAGAAGACAGGTAGGTCACAGCTTGTGGAGAGATGTCGCCTCTATGCTGGAGAAGACAAATAGGTCACAGCTTGTGGAGCGATGTCGCCTCTATGCTGGAGAAGACAGGTAGGTCACAGCTTGTGGAGAGATGTCGCCTCTATGCTGGAGAAGACAAATAGGTCACAGCTTGTGGAGCGATGTCGCCTCTATGCTGGAGAAGACAGATAGGTCACAGCTTGTGGAGCGATGTCGCCTCTATGCTGGAGAAGACAGGTAGGTCACAGCTTGTGGAGCGATGTCGCCTCTATGCTGGAGAAGACAGGTAGGTCACAGCTTGTGGAGCGATGTCGCCTCTATGCTGGAGAAGACAGGTAGGTCACAGCTTGTGGAGCGATGTCGCCTCTATGCTGGAGAAGACAGGTAGGTCACAGCTTGTGGAGCGATGTCGCCTCTATGCTGGAGAAGACAGGTAGGTCACAGCTTGTGGAGCGATGTCGCCTCTATGCTGGAGAAGACAGGTAGGTCACAGCTTGTGGAGCGATGTCGCCTCTATGCTGGAGAAGACAGGTAGGTCACAGCTTGTGGAGCGATGTCGCCTCTATGCTGGAGAAGACAGGTAGGTCACAGCTTATGGAGCGATGTCGCCTCTATGCTGGAGAAGACAGGTAGGTCACAGCTTGTGGAGCGATGTCGCCTCTATGCTGGAGAAGACAGGTAGGTCACAGCTTGTGGAGCGATGTCGCCTCTATGCTGGAGAAGACAGGTAGGTCACAGCTTGTGGAGCGATGTCGCCTCTATGCTGGAGAAGACAGGTAGGTCACAGCTTGTGGAGCGATGTCGCCTCTATGCTGGAGAAGACAGGTAGGTCACAGCTTGTGGAGCGATGTCGCCTCTATGCTGGAGAAGACAGGTAGGTCACAGCTTGTGGAGCGATGTCGCCTCTATGCTGGAGAAGACAGGTAGGTCACAGCTTGTGGAGCGATGTCGCCTCTATGCTGGAGAAGACAGGTAGGTCACAGCTTATGGAGCGATGTCGCCTCTATGCTGGAGAAGACAGGTAGGTCACAGCTTGTGGAGCGATGTCGCCTCTATGCTGGAGAAGACAGGTAGGTCACAGCTTGTGGAGCGATGTCGCCTCTATGCTGGAGAAGACAGGTAGGTCACAGCTTGTGGAGCGATGTCGCCTCTATGCTGGAGAAGACAGGTAGGTCACAGCTTGTGGAGCGATGTCGCCTCTATGCTGGAGAAGACAGGTAGGTCACAGCTTGTGGAGCGATGTCGCCTCTATGCTGGAAAAGACAGGTAGGTCACAGCTTGTGGAGCGATGTCGCCTCTATGCTGGAGAAGACAGGTAGGTCACAGCTTGTGGAGCGATGTCGCCTCTATGCTGGAGAAGACAGGTAGGTCACAGCTTGTGGAGCGATGTCGCCTCTATGCTGGAGAAGACAGGTAGGTCACAGCTTATGGAGCGATGTCGCCTCTATGCTGGAGAAGACAGGTAGGTCACAGCTTATGGAGCGATGTCGCCTCTATGCTGGAGAAGACAGGTATTCATCACCTTATCAAGAATTTCAGCGGGTCCGACATGGGTTCTGTAGCTTAGCGGGTCAAAGCACTTTCGGCTTAAGGAAGCGTCAAGTATCGATTTGACGGACGTGGGTTCGAATCCCACCGGAACCGTAAAATTTTTGATAACGTTATTAATTTCTTTGAAAATGTTCTACCTAAGTGTGGTTAAACACTATAAAAATAAACTATAAAATACCACTAATTTAATGTTAAATATGTACAGGGGTAATAATTATGCGCTTAGTATCTAATGCGCCGTAGTGTTCAGTAGTGGACGTTTTATGGCTGAAATGATGAATGAATATGAATAAATAGACTAAAGATGACAAACAAAAACTGCTATGCCATGGCAGTAAGGATATATAACAAGCTGCCGAAAAGTTTTAGAGATATGCCTGATCCAGAATTTACTAGGAAACTTTATGATTGGCTCTGCGAAAAATGCTTTTATACAGTAACAGATTTTTTGACATTTAAATTTTAAGCAAATACCTAATGTTATTTTATTATTAATTATTGTGAAATTTAATTTTATTTTATGATTGTTACTTAATGGAATTTTGTATATAATTTATGGATAATGACTTCATGCATGACTTACATTTGAATTTTAAATTATATAATATAAGTACATAACTTTGTGTAAAAGCAACCTACATATAAATATTTGTACGACCGGAAGGTCAAAATATAGTGATACAACTTATTTATGCCCATCTGTAAATCTACCTTTATTTAAGCAAATAAATAATTCATTCATTCATTCATTCAATAAATAAATAAGTATCTGATGTTCATGTTCCAGATTCGGACTGCTACAAGCGCTGGTGCTACGTCCGTGACTACTACATCCGGCGGAAGGGCAAGGGGGGGGGCGAGGCCGCGCGGCGCAGGGCGCAGCTGCTAGCCTTCCTGGACGCCGCGCCCGCGCCTCAGCGGGCTAAATAGACCTAATGCACGTGGCACGTGCTATTGCATTGCAACAAAGGACGCCGGATCGGAGACGGGACTAAAGGAGCTCATAGAGTCATGCCCTTCTTCTTCTTCTTCTACAACATCTGCATATCCTTTTTTAAACTTTCGCGATCACAACACATTATTAAAATATGGGATTGTCGGGTATTTATCGCGTAATTACGGAATAAAATAAAGGTTCAAAAAATATTATGTATGTATAAATAATAAATATATAAATTGGGGAATAAAATAAAGGTAATTACGCGATAAATACCCGATAATCCCATATTTTAATAATCTGCATATCCTTCGGGTATGCTCAGGGAGTGCTGCCGGCGGCCCAGAGTCCTTCTCCGGTACTTTAAGGAGTTGGTCTGGCCAGGGCCGGGCTAGCATCACGGGGGACAATGCACAATACACCCCTATGCGGGACGTCAGTGCAGATCTAGTTACCCCCACAAGAATAAGAATAAGACCTATTGTAGTAACAGATCTTTTCATCCTTTTTAATAAATAAAATAAAGATACGTAGTTTGTCACACAATCATCATCATCATCATCATTTCAGCCGTAAAACGTCCACTACTGAACCAAGGCCTCCATATGTGGATCTCCATGAGGGGTAGTTGCCATACTCACCACGCTTCGCAGGCGGGTTGGCGAGCGCAGTATGGGATGTTGATATAAGGAAAGACGCTGCTGCCCTTCTTCCGGAGGTGTCCCTTAGCAGGCTCTTACTGCATCCACGGGTAGGAGAGGAGGGGTAACATTCTACTGCCGGCACCCCACGGCAAACGGCGGTTACCACGGCGGTGTCAATAATGAACCTTTTAAATTAAAAAAAAATTAAATACCGCGGTGATCACACTCACGAAGCACGTGACCAACGCATTGCGCCCGTCACCCTGAGACACAGAGCTGTAAGGTCTCATGTGCCCGTAATTTCCTTTTAAACAGGAACACAGCAATGCAGACATACACATACTAAATTTAGAATAAAATGTTATTTTATACATACCGCTGTGTAAAACAGTGGTATCAAGTCTGCACACTTCTTAAAGGTAACTGAAATTTCGCAAAATGGGCGAAGCTATTCGGTTCGTCCGTTCTAAAATTAAAACGCAACAATTTTATGGCTTTAAATTTAGAAACGACATAAAGCTAATTATAATTAGAGATGTGTGCAAAAACAAAATCAATAAGTATTTAATAATGTAATTTTATATTTACATACTGTGTCGCTAAGGTCAAAAGCATCAATAATAATTATTATTTATAATGGTAATAAATAACAATAATTATAAATATTATTAAATAAATTATGCTTTAATTATAATTTATATTGACAAATAAATTTATTTTAGAATTTATAAATGTTTTATGCTTTTGCTACTTTATTTTATGTTGTACATAATTATTATACATAAGTTAAAAAAATCATGACAACAGAATCAAAGCAATTATATTTAAAATAAGGTAATTATTTATTAGTTAAATATATTGTTTAAACTTACATGTTTGTTTAATTTTATCTATGTTTACATTTAATATACGACACATTGAAAATTATTACATTATATGTTTACCATCAATGTTCAGACGCCTGCAATAAGATCTAACAAACCGGCTAAGTGCGTGTCGGACAACGCACACTTGTCCTTATTTTATTTAATAAGTACATATTTATTTATTTATATTTATTATATTTTTTATTTATTTTTTTATAGTTTGGAGCGGAGGGGAGGGACCTAAAATCTAAACTGCTAGCTTTACAAATCTGAAAAAAACATGGATGTAGTTTTAACCATGAACTTTCTAGAAAAAATCAAACGGTTAAGCTAGCTTTTTTAATTTCGGAGAAATTGTCGCTCAAATAAGTGATAAGGTTTACCTTTTAAGGGTACCGTACCCACAGGGTAAAAACGGAACCCTATTACTAAGACTCCGCTTTCCGTCTGTCTGTCTGTCGGTCACCAGGCTGTATCGCAAAGCAATAAATTATGGATCCAGAGTGTTTTTTCTCAGTAGATCCAGTTTCGAAATATAAAAAAATATGTATATATATTATGTATTTTTAATATATACAAAAATTTAGCTATCTAAGTACAAGTAAATGATATTTTAACTTGATTCTCAACTTCTAAATCTTCAATCTTAATCTAATTATTTTGACAGTTGTTCTGAAGATTATTTATTTATTTATTAAAGGGCATCCAACAAGAAAATCACATAACATGAGTTAATAATAGGTTCTAAGAATAAGGTTGACTGTGTGTTTCCTCAATTACAGGTTGCCACAGCGTGCACAATTTAGCGACTAAACAGCTTACTACCACTTACAAACTTAAATCTAAATAAAATTAAAAAGTAGAGTAGTTGAACCAAATCAAATCAAAATAGTTTATTTGCCAGAATACAATTTTACAATAAGGTCATATATAATAGTGGTAGTGCCTGTATTCAGCTTGTGTGCAAGCATGCAAAATATTATTTTAAATGTTATAATTATAGTAGTTATTAAATTATTAACAGTTCAGAAAGTCATTTAAATCATAAAAACATTTTTCCAGTAACCATAGATTAAGTTTTTCTTAAACAGTACTCCTTTTAGTCGCATCAAAAATAACAAGAGAAACAATTTGAATATGTAATACATTTGAACAAAATATACGAGATTTAAATTAATCTAAAGATAATGTTGTGTTGTTATAATCATGTTCTAAGTGGCTGTGGGACATCATGATTGCCGTGGTCGCAAGTGACCACGTAGATAGGGGGCGCCGGCAGCAGAAACACGGGGGCGTCTGAAACAACATCAGTCAAAGTCAATACGTGTATTCATTTCATTTATTTATTTGTCAGAAGGAAGGTTTGCAATGATGTCATACATATTACTTAGTTCTATTAGCATTCTTACCAGCGAAGGCGTACAAATGTTAAATCACAAATATCATATAAAAAATAAATAATAATTATAAACATGTCCTAGGTTACAATAGCCATTAGATAATACCTATTAGTCAAATCTTGTAGATTACAGTTTAAAATTCTTTAAATCGTCATTAAGAAATTCTGTGATGATATAGTAGCATTTTTTTACAAGAATTGCCTTAAAATTACTTTTGAAACCTAATAATTATCGAGTGCTGTACACTCCTGTAAAAGTGTCTCACACGGGTTACCAGTATTGTTAATTTACTTTGTGAATGTAATGTGAAGATGTCGTAGGAGTGTCTTATTAAATAAATAAATAATAATTTCATCCCTTTTATATTCTCTGGTATTTTATTATATATTTTTGGAGCCATGCCGAACATTCAATAAAGCAAAAAGCTACATAGAAAAGTTAATTTACAAAAGAAGAACAAGACACATTTAAATAAAATAAATAATGCTGGACAATTCACACAGCATCATCTAGCCCCAAGCTAAGCAGAGCTTGTGTTATGGGTAGGTACTAGATGACTGATATATGTACATAATACATTATATAACATATACATGTTTTATTATACGTAGAAAAACATCCAGAACACCCTGAACAAATATCTGATCTGTACAGACATTTGTCCCGAGGCGGGAATCGAACCAATCTCTTGCGTCGCAGGCGGACCTTCGCCCGCTAAGCCACAGAGGTCGTGATGGCTACTGAGAGAGGATTGTGCCGACCCCGCATAATAAGTGGGAGAAGAAGAAAACACATTATTGAATTCGTTCGCTTCAGATAACTTTTAAGTGCGGGAAAGAAGCGAACAAGAAAACTTATGTCAGTATTAAGGATAAACGAGTCGCCCATCTTTCCATACAAACGTGGAAGGCTAACTACTCCACTGTTTGACGTTGACCATCCAACACTAAGGATTATATCAATTTATCTCATCAATATCTATGTTTGTATACACCCCAAACCGTAAAAAAAGTATTTATTTCAAAAATACAAGCTTCTAAACTTTCGTATTTCAACACTGATTTTAGCACAACTTTGGACAAAACTAAATAATATACGGAGAAAGAAAACTCAAAAATAAACGCCGTTCCGACATAGTTTAATTATTCAAAAGTTGAAATAAATGTTATTTTGAAAAGATTACACTCAAGTTTTTCTATAATAAATAACCCTTGTGCTAAAAGTCTATTCACATATTTTTGCGCGGTCGGTTTAGGAATGAATCATTGTGCATTTCATTCTAGCGCGCGGGTACACACACTATGTCAGGTGAGATAGCATACATTTAGGCCGCGCCCACTGATGACTTTGCCTCCGCGACTTGTTGGACCTTAACGGCGAAGAACAGATGACTTAAGCCGCGGGTTGTTCCGCACGTTTGGAAATCTGCTGCTTAGTCAGTTTTAGACATATTAACCTGTTCTAACCTTTTACTAACGCTGGGAGGATGGTAGGTGCTGGGAAAGCCTAATCCATCTAACAATGTCCCAGGCAAAGTAACAATACCAGTTGCAGACTTACCCTGTATTTTCATGTTGTCTAAACTGCCGTGATGACCTTGCCCTCTGCTGAAACATGCAAACAAGCAGGTTCATACCTACATCGGAAAACGTAGGTACAGTTACAGGAGAAAGCACGATTATAAAAGATCTAAAAGGCGCCTTATATACCTACTCGTCCATCGATCTTTTGGTATGCCGGACCCACAGACTGCCCGTGTAAAAACTCTGACAATACCTATGCCTTAAAAAGCGTTATTTTAGCTTGGTCAGTACAACGGGAAAATCTGCGAGCCAACATGTTACCTCGATAAGTGCTACACTCATTTTTATATAGACTAGTAAATCAATATTTCTGATGAACATAGGCTATATTTTATCCCCGTATTCCCACGAGAATGAGAACTACGCGCGTGAAACCGCGGAGTGCGACTAGTGTTATAAGTATACAAAGATTTGAATCGGTTAATATTACCACTACCTATAGTATAGTATAGTAATACCTATAGTAGGTACATATTGGTACAAGATATAACGTATTGGCTTTGTTATAAGTAATATTGTCTGTATGATAAATATGAATGTTTGTGAGAAATAACACCGGGAAGGTCAGAAATTCGATAAAATATTATGTGTTTATTTCAAGTCGTGAACCAAATAATAATTTTAAAAAAAGTAAAATGAACGGATAAATTCAGTGCTAGATTCAACTTTTATAAACTTACCAATTTTCTCCTAAATTTATTGACCTCCCTATGGGCACAGCGTTCTGCAAATCGGCCATAGAACAGGACTGTCGTAATCTTGCCACTAATTTGTGCTGTAGCAAATCATACGACTCTTTTTGTATAGTTTTTGCATAACTATTTTCATGATTCGCATTCACTTTTGAATGATGACAGCCGCATTTCCCGCTAACACCCGTGCTACCAGCTAGAACGTTTTCTCCCACATTGGTAGGATTTTTTGCGTCATTCAAATTAGTGTGACTGCCACGTTCTTTTTCTACCAAATTGGTAGGATTAGCACGAATCGATGCTTGATTGAATTCTTGATTCGTTGATCGGTGTATATTGGGGTCCGAGGCGTATTGTCCAAATTTCTCAGTGAACTGTACTTTCTTTCTGCTCATCATGGACAGTTGGTACTGCCCTCGTCTTTGCACCGAAGGGGACAGGCTTGGCGATCGGTTCGGGGTCGTACAAGCGGATGCGCTCACTGCCGGTCGCTTCTTAACGTTCTTTATTTCGTATTCTGTTGCTATTGCTTCGAACACCTTAAAAAGTATAACAAATATCAAATCAATATAAGTATTTTTATTTAAACCATCTTTTCTTAGTCGGCGAATAGATAATCAAGAATTCGACTTTAGTTTAAAATAAAAGTTCGAGGACGCGTAAAGATATAACGTAGTTCTTTATCGCTGAGTGCTAAACAACCCAACTTTCGGTCGCGGGTTCGAAACCGACCGTGCCAAAGCAATTCTTAAAAATTATATGTACATGCTTTAACGGTAAAGGTAAACATCGTGAGGAAACCAGCGGCTTAGTCAGCTTCAGACAGTTCTCTCCTCTGACTCATATCATCTTACAACTATAAATCATCTGTAAAAGATGTAAAAGGCCTTACCTACTTTAAATAAAACGGTTCCGTGCCATCATACAATATAATTTATGACAAAGGCGGTTTTATATTTGTTAGAGAACCTTGACAGCGCCATCTCTTGTCTGATAGCGGAGCTTATGTAGATTTTTTACACTTTCGATGATTTCTAAAAAAGTATGCTATGTAGAGAGATTGTAATAAATTTCCTCTAATCTTTACATACACTTCTAATAGTAATAAAAGTTTCAAAGGTTTATCTCCGCAAACTTCGGAGATAAGGGGGGGGGAACGCTATTTTTTTCAACATTTTTGTAAATAACTCAAAAACTATACGACTTAAAGGAAAACTAAAAACTGTTTATTAATGTGCAAATGAATACCTTTCATATGATACCCCACATCACCTAGTAACTTTCCAAAAATTTTGAAAACACCCCTTCCACCCCGATTGTCTAAAAAACTATGCAAATTAGAGAGTTCGCTATAATTTTCCTATAAAGTTTACATACACTTCTATTAGCTATAAAAGTATCACGGGTTTATCTCTGCAAACTTCGGAGATAAGGGGGGGGGAACGGTCGTTTTTTCAACATTTTTGTAAATAACTCAAAAACGATACGGTTTAAAGGAAAACTAAAAACTATTTATTAATGTACAAATGAATACCTTTCATATGATACCCCACACAGCCTAGTAACTTCACTTAAAATTTTTGAGATCCCCTATCCGCCCCCCTTCAATCAAAATAAGAATATTTTCTTAACATTTTTATATATGCTATATTAGTAAAAAACCGTTGTCTTTTACCATTTTAAATTGCAAGTCGATAGCATCAGTAGTTCTCGAGATATCCATCTGTGACAGACAGACAGACAGACAGACAGAGTGATTCTATAAGGGTTCCTTTTTACCATTTTGGTCCGGAACCCTAAAAAAGTACTTTGATCACGTGTAGGTACCAGCATGCGCATTTTTTAATCTGACCCACATACCTAATACATAACCACATAATTATGTAGTAGGTACCTACTTTGTAAAGAGTTTAAATAAATAAATGATTCATTGATTGACTCGCATCAGGTAGTCAAAGCATAGTTCCTATAACTCTTATATAATAACTATCTCTTATATAATAACAATCCAGCGATATACCTGCTCCGCTACCAGATTCCTGGCGTAAGGGGAGTCTTTAGGAGGAAGTGACTCGCGGCACAAAGCGCATCGCTCCAGTCTCTTCCAGCAAGCTGAAATACAGGAAGATTGGTATTATATTTTCATTTTATTTACAACCACAAAACAAACTGTGACACTGTGAAAGCTGTGAGTGACACCCTATAATTGGGAGAGCACACAGTCTGAAGTCTCTTTTTTCTATATTAGTGAAATTGTCATGTGTTCATTCTGTTGGGAGTCCTATAAATAAATAAAAACACATTACACAAAGGTTTAATAAATTTATTATCTACCGAGTAGATCTGTTGCTGTAAAGGGGTCCTTGCTCAGCATATTGTATAATTATTATACCTACAATCAGTGTTCTATCTAGACACGCGGTGGCGTATCTAGCCAAGTTCAAGCAAAGCGAACAGGCGACAACGCAGCAGTGTGTATTTTTAAAACCCCACAAAAAAGAGGGGTGTCACAAGTTTGACCGCTATGTGTCTTTGTGTCTGTCTGTGGCACCGTAGCTCTCAAACGAGTGGACCGATTTGCATGCTGTTTTTCCGGCGGTGCGGTTGTTCTTAACTTTTATCAAAATCGGTTAAGAAGTTTACGAGACATGGGGGTGAAAGAGGGGATAGTTTATCGAGTGTTTCCAAATATATCCGAGTTTGGTATCAAATAAAAGAAAATTATGTGTATAATGCAAAACTGAAAGTTATATAGAAAACGGTCGAGCCATGCATAGGGTTGAAAGTGGTGTGAACCATCGAATGTTTTCAAATATACCCCAGTGTAGTATCAAATGAAAGGGCATGATGTGTATAGATTGCAAAACTGTACACACATTACAAAAAAATTGAGGTAAACTTTGAGACTAGGAAAAGTGTCGGGGGTTTCTTAAAAAATTTAATTTTATAAACTTGTTAAACTAAATGTTCGCCTATGTGAAATGAATGTGATCACAAATTGACTTACCCTCGCAGTAGAGATGCGACCGCTTGCAGCACAGCGGGGCGGTCGCGGTGGCGGCGCACACGCAGCACTGCAGCGCGCGCACGCAGCCCGCCAGCGCGCGCCGCGACCGCTCCCCACGCGCCCCGCCGCCGCAGCTCCATAGCAGCTGGTGGTTCGTTAAATGGTGATCAATTCCTTGACTTCAGGTCACGTGACTCGAATGCACCCAGGACGTTGGGCCAATCTCGTTACACATTGGGTGCCAGGCGGCAAAACGAAGACGCAGCAGACCCAGAAAGTGATGGCGTGATGACCTGGATGCATTTGAGTCCGCGTGGTCGGTGGTTGCAATGGACCGTAATGTGTGAAGAGAAAAAGGGAAGACCTTTGCCCAGCAGTTGTGTACATGTAGGTTAAAATTAAAAAAATGCGTTTTCCAATAAGTAACAATGTAAAAATTTAATGTTTTACCATCACTGTAAAATGGCGATAAATTTTGCTCACTGGCTGGACTCAATTGAAAAAAAGTTTTCTGGAACGGACCAATCCGATCAGACGTCTTCGTTAGAAAGTAAATACTTAAAAATAATTCCCTTGAACCTTATAGATGGCGCTAGTTTTCTTTTGCTGGTAGGAACTGAAACACAATTTGACAATCACAGCAATAAAATTGTGATTCCCTTCCAAAAGTATTGATGGGATAAGAATTTTTTTGAAATGTATTTCCATAGTTTATAATTACAAATCTTAGACACGTCCACGATTACAAAACATAGACACGTCCACTTAACTTCACTAAAACACATATTATTATTATAATACACCCTGCTTAGCTGAGCGTAAGTACCTCAGGATCATCACTAGGGTCCACTCCGCAGTTCCACACGACTAGAGACACTCCTCTGCCAGCTCCATCGCCTCTTATCATGCCCGCAACTTGGCCGACCTGAAGACACGAAAAACTTATAATGGTGAAATATAGTTTTAGAACTCCAGACAATGAAGACTTGATAATCTTAAGGCTATGGGTAAAAGATTACAAAGCTATGATAATTCTCAATCAAATAGCGCTATGTAGGGTTTTGTACCTAGTTAACGTGTTGTTAGAAGTAGGTGTACGTTTTTTTACTTTTACCAAAACATATTAACAGGAAGTACCTAATTGAGTTTTGGTTTAAACTAGGTACAGGTCGCGCGATAGTTAAAGGTCGCTCGGCAAAAGTAGAAGGGGTATGCGCAGTGTTCAATTCTAAGGTCTATTTGGTGATGTGCGGAGTGCCCCTCACTCCGGCGGGTGCGCGCTGACGGCGTCACGTCATTGGTAGATCAGTCGGTCTCAAGGTCACCTCCCGCGTTGCGTTCACGCGTCTCGATTCGTGCGCGATTGGACACATGCGCCGATTGCCCCAACTAGATTCATCGAGCGATCTTAAACCACCGCGCGACCTGTATTCCGGTGTGTTTGGGAAACCGCATCACTTATTTGAGCGACTATTTCTTGAAAACTGAAAAAGCTATCTTAGCCGTTCGTTTTTCTAGAAAGTGCACGGTTAAAACTACTTTCGCGACTTTTTTCAGATTTGTAAAGCTAGTAGTTTAGATTTTAGAGGAGGGGTTAAAAACAAGAATATTTGAATCTAATCAAAATTTGAATAAATCAGAGGAAACTTTGCTGGTTTCTGTTTATGTTACATTTTTAAGTATAAAGTACTGTTTGTTTCCCAAATAAAATAAAATAAAATAAATAATGTCCGTGCAAAATTACTACTTTTTAGGTCTTAGCAAAGCCAAAGCGAGTTCGCTTTGTCTGTCTGTCTGCGGCTTTTATAGTTTCGGTTTATAGTTCCAGTAGAGGTTCCATGTTGTACTACAAAACTCTAAAAAGGTCTAAAGCTGACTGAGCTGATTGTTTCCTGGCGATTTCCTTCCAATGCTGGCATCATTGTGCACTGCTTACGGTGGTTCCACAAGTAAAGAAGTTTCCTACCGGTAATCCCAGCAGATCTTTTCCATCAGCTTGCAGTATGCAGTCTCCGGTTCTCAAGTCTGCCAAGGCCGCTCTGGACTCAGGCACTACCTCGCGGACCTTGAAATAATATGTCATCATCATTATTTCAGCCGTAAAACGTCCTATACTGAACACGGCCTGTGTTCAGTATATGACGTTTTACGTTTTTTGACAGTAGTAGTAGCATAGCCGTGGGGTACCGGCAGTAGAATGTTACCCCTCCTCTCATGCCCGTGGATGCAGTAAGATCTGCTAAGGGATACTTTCGGAAGATGGGCAGCAGCGTCTTTCCGTGTAACCACGTCGAAAACTGCGCTCGCCAACCCGCCTGCCAAGCGTGGTGAGTATGGCAACTACCCCTCATGGAGATCCATGAGGGAGGCCTGTGTTCAGTAGTGGACGTTTTACGGCTGAAATGATGAACCATGCACTTATTTATACTTGATTAGTTAATTTTTTAGGCATTACCCAGGGGTAGGGATCCCAAAGAGTCCTCGTCAGGCGGAAGCCCAGTCCTTCGCCTTCGTCTTCTGGGAGATTCAGCTGTAACATTTTAGTAAAACATTTTAATGGATGTTGCCGGGGAGTGGCGGCAGTAGAATGCCCTTCTCTCTTGCCCGTGGATGCAGTAAGAATCTGCGCAGGCATATCTCCGGAAGATGGGCAGTAGCGTCTCTCTATGTATCAATATCCCCTACTGCGCTCGCCAACCCGCCTGCCAAGCGTGGCAAGTATGGCAGCAACCCCTCATGATCAGTACTTGGATCTCTTAGCCCAGAGGTCTCCAACCTTTGAAGCCTTGGGGCCATAATATTTTTTTCGGTATGTTGCAAGGGCCATAACAATTTTAATTTTTTTGCCCACCTAAGTAAACATAGGCTTTTATTGCATTTAAATTACTATTGATTGTGTATTGTGACACGTAACGACATCTGTCGCGGGCCGGATTGATGGCAGTGGCGGGCCGGATTTGGCCCGCGGGCCGTAGTTTGGAGACCTCTGTTAGTCCATAAGCGAGGCCTATGTCCAACAGTGGATGTCTTACGGCTGTGATGATGAGATTGTTTGCTGAGGCCAACCTGTGCGTCATCAATGATGGTTCTATCACGCGTAGAGCTCTTCCATCGCAAACCCTAAGAATGTTGTAGATTTGGCTGTCTGTTCGCCTTTACTTCCGTCTATTATTACTTGGGGAACACTGTCATTAATGGAAGTGATCATTTCCCAAAATTCATATTGTTACATCATATAGTGAACACTGCAACAACTAACATTTACTAACTTATTAGTTTGTTCTAACCGCTACCACCGCCATTCCCTGGACATCCACATATTTTCGGTTTAAAGAACTTTATTAATACTCTTAGAGAACAACAGGTTCACTTAAAATGAGCATACAAGTTATAAAACTACATAATACAAAGATACGTATTACTTAGGCATTAGGTACATACTTTATATAAATATAAATTAAAAATTATGTAATTATTAACCTTCAATGTGGAAGAGCGAAAATGTCTTATACAAGTGTTATCCATGATACTTAAAAGGCATTTTCAACCCTGAACTGAATTATTGTACATTCTTTGTTGATGATGAATAAAAAAATTATTATTAAATTATTATTTTATTAGATAGATAGATAGATAGAAAATGCTTTATTGCACACCTTAAATATAAAAATAACAACAGAAAGATAAACTCTACTACTCTTTAATTTGCACGCCTTATTAAGGCAGAATGTATTGGATTATCTTATATTGACATTATTAAGACCTATTTGTACCTACATTCCAGCGAATAAATGATTTGTATTTTGTATTTGTATTTTCTAAACACAAAGTGACAATTGGCGATCTTATCGCTAAAGAGCGATCTCTACCAGACAACCTTGGGATGGATTATTATTACATACGATCTCAAAAAATATATTAGTTTTCTAGCACTTAGATTTACTAATACAAACTATTAAGTAAAAAAATCAGCCAAGTGCGAGTCAGACCCGCGCATGAAGGGTTCCATACCATCGACCAAAAAACGGCAAAAAAATCACGTTTGTTGTGTGAGAGCCCCCCTCAAATATTTCTTTTGTTTTTTATTTTCAAAGTGAACATACAACTAAATATTATGTGAATATTTCAAGCGTACCGGTTACCGTTATATCAAGCAAAAAACGTCATAAAAATACTTTTGTTGTATAGGAGCCCCCTTAAATATTTATTTTGTTCTGTTTTTAGTATTTGTTGCCTATTATAGCGGCGACATCTGTGAAAATTTTAACTGTCAGCTATCACGTTTCATGAGATACAGCTAATGTTTTCTATAACTTAGTTAGCCAAATCGTTCCAGTCCAACCGTTTTCGAGTTTTTTAGCGAGAGTAAATAATAAATAAATTGTTTATTGCTTTGCTGTTCAGTTGATCATCATCATCATTTCAGCCGTAAAACGCCCACTACTGAACATAGACCGCCCTCATGGATCTCCATGAGGGGAGGGTAGTTGTCATACTCACCACGCTTGGCAGGCGGGTTGGCGAGCGCAGTACGGGATGTTAATACACGGAAAGACGCTGCTTCCCATCTTTCGGATGTATCCCTTAGCAGGCTCTTACTGCATCCACGGGCACGAAAGGAGGGGTAACATTCTTCTGCCGGCACCCCACGGTCAATTTTCAATTCGGTTCAATTGATGTTCATCTACTATTAATCTAGATTACTTAAAAGATTTGATTTCCTTACTACAATCAATCTGACGCCGTTTGAATTCTCCTGTTCATTTTCACTGGTGGACGGGACGGGATTTTCAGTAGACAGTGTTTCCATATTGAACTGAAACAAAGAAACAAAATCCATTTGAAAATGTTGTTAACCCTAAATCTATATATAAAAGTGTTATTATATTTCTTATTGCATTTTTTATTTCTGTATATCTATGTTTTGCTTCATTTGAAAGTGGTAGGTTTATAAATGATACACTGGTAACCCAATTATTGAATATTTAGCGAATATTCTGACTATTCGAATAAGCTGCAACTACTAACTTCCTCATTCGACTTGAAAGTAATATTATGCTCTCATGCCCGTGGATGCAGTAAGAGCCTGCTAAGGGATACCTTCCGAAGATAAGCAGCAGCGTCTTTCCGTGATCAACATCCCGTACTGCGCTCGCCAACCCGCCTGCCAAACACGGTGAGTATGGCAACTACCCCTCATGGAGATCCATGAGGGAGGCCTGTGTTCAGTAGTGACGTTTTGCGGCTGAAATGATGATGATGACTAATCTTCAAAGTCGAATGACAACTACGAATAGTAATTAACTACAACTGTAGGTATAGTTCGCGCAAAACTTCTTGAGCTCTGTGAACGTTGCGGCAAATGCAAAGTTGCGCATGTTGACATGTTCATTCAATATTGCCAACCAGGTTATAAATAATCTTGCTACACAGTAGAAATTTTATATTTAAAAATTGGCTTCTTGCGATAAGTAAAGGTGAATTTGTTTTAGCATTTCAGTTTTTATTAATCCTTAATTTAATATAATAATTGATTTTTCAATATGTTTGTTTTAATAATTAAAAAATAAATAAATGCATAGTAAAATGTGTGCTAGATAAAACGAAAATACACCAAAACTCGCGCTGGCAACCCTTGTTTCACAGACTGAGCCCCTCTCGCACCCCTTTTACATTCCTTCCCCTCAACGCCCTAAAAACTGTGTACTGCGCAGTCACTGAAGCTAACTTCACAGAGCTCAAGAAGTTTTGCGCGAACTCTAATCGCTCTATGAAGTATAGTCGATGGTTTTGAATGATTGGACCGAATGCACCTTAAAAATAAATAATAATGCTGGACAATTCCCACAGCATCATCTAGCCCCAAGCTGAGGAGAGCTTGTGTTATCGTTACTGGATGACTGATGTACTTAATTACATTTTTAGCTGTTTTAATATCTCCTTTGTATCAATATACTCATATATTACTCCCTCACCCTAATTATGTTTTAAGAATGAACGAGTCGCCCATCTTTCCATACAAACGTGGAAGGGTAACTACTCCACATTTTGACGTTAATTTTATTATCCAACACTAAGGATTATATCAATTTATCTCGTCATAATCTATGTTTGTATACACCCCAAACCGTAAAAGAAGTATTTATTTCAAAAATACAAGCTTCTAAACTTTCGTATTGCAACACTGTGTTTACGTTTAGTTTCGTTCAAAGTTGGGCAACTTTGAACGAAACTAAATAATATAACGAGAAAGAAAACTCAAAAATAAACGCCGTTCCGTCATAGTTTAATTATTCAATAGTTGAAATAAATGTTATTTTGAAAATATTACACTCAAGTTTTTCTTTAATAAAAGTCAAAATTGTGCTAAAAGTCTATTCCCATATTTTTGCGCGGTCGGTTTAGGAATGAATCATTGTGAATTTCATTCTAGCGCGCGGATAAACACACTAAGGTGAGATAGCATACATTTAGGCCGCGCCCACTGACGACTTTGCCTCCGCGACTAGTTGGACCTTAATTCCGGATATCCTTTTATAATACCTACTTATCTCTGCTGTTCCTTCTCCTATTGTATTGTTAGGAGATTTTAATGCCCATCACACTTCCTGGGGCTCTGGCCACTGCGGTGTGTTTGGACGTTTACTAGTAAAATTGTTTGATGAGGCCAACCTGTGCGTCTTCAATGATGGCTCTATCTCTTCCATCGCAGGACCCTAGGAGTGTAGTAGATTTGGCTGTCTGTTCGCCTTCAATTTCGTCTATTATTACTTGGGAAACACTGTCATTACATTTGGAAGTGATAATTTCCCAATTATAATGTTACCTAAAATAATACCTAATCGTGTTACCCCACATTATAATTTTAATCCTGGTTTAAAATATAGACTTTACGCAGTTAACTAGACTTCATTTACATTGCAATTAGGAAATTCTACATGTGACCTTCCAATTTTACAATCTTATATCTAATCTGATGTTAGGAGATTCTCCTAACATCACAAAAGTATATTTCTTAAATTTAATCAATATATTTTTCCAATATGGGGTCGATTCATTAGATTTCAAGACTCAAGTAATTATCCCTATCCTTAAAACAGGACAAAAACCCATGAAACTTTTATAGCTAAATAGAAGTGTATGTTAAGTTTGTAGGAAAATTATAGCGAACTCTCTAATTTGCATAGTTTTTCAGACAAGGGGGGTGGAATGGGAGTTTTCAAAATGTTGTGAAGTTACTAGGTTGTGAGGTATCATATGAAAGGTAGGTATTCAATGAACATTAATAAACAGTTTTTCGTTTTCCTTTATGCCGTATGGTTTTTGAGTTATTTACAAAAACGTTGAAAAAAATAACGTTCCCCCCTTATCTCCGAAGTTTGCAGAGATAAACCCCTGAAACTTTTATTGCTAATAGAACTGTACGTAAAGATTACAGGAAAATTATAACGAATCCTCTAATTTGCATAGTTTTTTAGAAATCATCGAAAGTGTTAAAATCTACATAAGTTCCGCTATCGGACAAGAGATAGCGCTGTCAAGGTTCATCAACAAATATAAATTGCCTTTATCATGTATTAACTAACTACCTATACCTATAACTAGCGCATTTTTAAAAGTCTACAGTTTATCACGCACGTTGGTAAAAACAAAACCAATCAATGGCGCGTTCTGAAAGACAGTTAAACTTCAGAACGCACCTCTAATGAACCGTTTTCAGTAACAAAACAAAAAGAGTTTTCTACTAAACCTAACAGATGGAGCTGGCAAGCGGAGTAAGCAAGTTTGTGATTAATCCTGTCATTGTCAAATTGTGCCTACCAGTAAAAGAAAATTAACGCCATCTATAAGGTTCGAGGTAACTATTTTTGAAGTTTTTACTTTTTAATGAAAACGCCTCATTAATTATCTATGGAAATGCGAATCGTGTATCCGAATTCTAGAAACACTGAATTGCATACGACAAGGATAGCATAGCTGTTTCCGTGGAGAGTGAAACAAGGACGCCCGATGATCTGAGTTTTGTTCTTTAGGAGAATTCCCGAATTGTCTCTTTAGCTGATCTTTTAGTCTATATTTCTCTTATTCACTAACAAACACCCGTCTTTGAGTAATATAATAAGAAATAAGAACATTTTATTGTTAAATTGTGTAGGTACATATACATGAAGGTCTTAAATAAATTTAGGTATCAACAGTTTTATCATATCTATGACATACAATAATAAATTTGCAATTTAATTCTATATTGCACAAAATTATACACAAAGTTGGATTACAACATTTATGTAGGCCTATACTTCTGAATACCAAATTAGAGCAAAAATCAACCTACATGACTAATTATCAAAAAATTCCGTTAGGTTATAATGAACTCTATTTACAAGCCACTTTTTTAATTCAATCTTGAACATATTTCCTTCAAGTTGTTTAATAATTAATGGTAAATGATTATAAACTTTAATAGCTGTGATATAAGTGCTTTTGTGGTACATTGAGTTATTGACTTGTGGTATACACAGGTTATATTTATATTTATTTCTCAACTGATCCGATCTGGTTGATTTTATATTGAAGAAAGAAGAGTTATTTTTTGCAAATAAACATAATTCTAGAATATATATGTCCGTAAGGGTCAGAATATAATTTTCTTTGAATATATTACGTAAAGATTCAGTACTTTTTAGGTTATAGATGGCTCTAATACACTTTTTTTGCATAACAAAGGCTGACTGCATCTCAACCGAGTTTCCCCAGAATATCACCCCGTAACATAATTGAGGAAAAACGTAACCATAATATGCATTAATTGCTATAGATTTTGATGAGACATTACTCAGTATGTGTAGAACATAACAGTACTTAGATATTTTGCCATTTACTTTACTAATGATTTTAGATTTTGATGAGACATTACTCAGTATGTGTAGAACATAACAGTACTTAGATATTTTGCCATTTACTTTACTATATGGAGTGGGAAAGTGATCTTGAATTTAAGTTTTCCAACTCTGATTCGGACGACGATCTAATTTTGTAATAACAACTTAATATTCTCAATAAAAAGATCTTTGGAAAGCTAGCCTTGGTGCTTTTTGAGAGTTTGTCGTGGGCGCGTGGTAAATACTCTCGTTTCAAAAGTCGTGGGTTTGACCCAGCCGTGCACCAATAGATTTTTCTTTCTTGTTAAACTTACGTGCACCATTAACAAGTGCTTTTTTAAATATTGATTTTATTTATTTGGTGCTCTTTTATCAAAAAATTAGCACAACCCTAGTGCATTTTAGGGTTTGTTTAGCGCATTTCTTACAAAAGCAGTTGGCTACACTGAACCGTAAATAAACAACTTCCGGCAACAATGCAACATGAAAAATGGCGAAACGAAGCGCTTCTTTTTTATGAGTTCTGTTCTATCTACGAAAAAATTGGACTTTCAAATCGACGGACGGTCCATAAAGGAAATTTCAGCCCGATTCTATCCTGCTAACTGTAAAAATGACCGACACAGCGCTGTGCAGAGTGTGTCTAGAAAGTGATGCCAAGATGCAGCACATCGCGGACACACGGTATCAGGAGATATTTGAAAAGTTGTCAACAAAGGTCAGTGTCTGATGGCATCAGCAGCCTTTGTTATGATTAAAATCCGACGCTGCTTGCTGATATTGAGTTCTTAGGTCAACATTTGTATAATACATACATACATACATATAATCACGCCTTTTTCCCGTAGGGGTAGGCAGAGACCACTTCTTGCCACTTGCTACGATCCTTACATACTTGTTTCGCTTCGTCCACTTTCATTATTCCCTTCATACTGAAGAGCATGTATGAAGGGAATTATGAAGGAATTTGTATAATAATAATTATGAAATGTATAGGTATATTATACTATACTTACCTGCATACAATTCAAAATTAATTCTTCTGTACATGACCCCTCCGCCTATGAGCACCTCTATCTAGCCTCAAAAGTTTGCTGTAAGAGAACTTCTTAGGGTTAAGCATGCCTGTGTACATGAGCATTATTGTTTATGTTATTTTTCTTTTGTGTGCAATAAAGAATGTTTAAACAAAACTAGTAACAAACAATAAAAATAAGAGCGAATGTTTCAGCTGTGCACCGCGGACCGGAGGCCTGAGACAGTGTGCTACATATGCTTCGCCAACCTGCAGAGGTGCCGACGACTCGTGGACATGTCTCGGAGAGCCGAGGAGATACTGACCCAGTTATCGCTCAACGGCATTCAGGTACCTATACCCCCGTTTATTTATACATATATACAAGAACCACCAGCAGTGGTAAGATCAACTTTAGAATAAAGTGTATTAAAAGCTTGTGCTCCTCCAATTATATGTGATAACATACATACTTGCTGATAACATCTCTCTGAGCCACAGATAGTGGACTATGTCGCGGGTGTCTTGAGGAGGAGAGTGGAACACATACTATTGCATTGTACTGCCACAAAGGACACCAGATCGGAAATGGGACTACAGGAGCTCATAGAGTCGTGCCCTTCTTCTACAACATCTGCATATCCTTCGGGAATGCTCATGGAATGCTGCCAGCGGCCCAGAGTCCTTCTCCGGTACCTTAAGGAGTTGGGCTGGCTGGGGTCGGGCTAGCATCACGGGGGACAATGCACAATACACCCCAATGTGGGATGTCAGTGCAGATCTGGTTACCCCCACTAGACTTAGAATTAGAACATCTCTCTGGCCAGACATAGTCCTTTTAAAAGCTGTTATTTATTAAAAGATAAACGCCATTTATCGAGTTCGTAACAAAACTAAGTATTTATTAAAGTACCCACACATAATAGAAAATCAACATATAAATCAACTGTCAAATACACAACATACCTTTCTTCTTTAAATGATTAGTAATAACAAAAAGATTTTTATAAAATAAACAAAACAAAATTCTAAATCTAACATTAATCAAGAGTACAATTTAACTATCATTGTTAGGTATACCAATTATGTCAGGCCACCTTTCTGGTGGTGGTATTTCAATAGGTGGCGCCTCATTCAACTGAGGTTCCAAATCTGTATTGGCCCTGTTATCATTTTCAGCCAACCGGGCTTCCGTTCTAATTGTTCTTGCCAGTATCTGATCTGCATGTCGATGGTGTAGGTCTCCATCTTCCGTTCTCACCCTGTATGAGCTAGGTCCTTCCACCATCTCCACAGTGGCTTTCCGCCACTTCTCTCCAGCTCCATACATGTGTATTAGCACGGGTTGATCTACTGTGAATGTCCTGGCGGGCGCGCGCTGCGCCGCCGCCTCTAGCTGCTCCTCGCCCCGGCTCGGCATACAATCAGGGTGTAGAGAAGAGAGCGCCGTTCTGTACCTCCGACCATTGAGCATCTCAGCTGGGGATTTGTTTGTGGTACTATTTGGTACTGTACGCATATGAAAAAGCACTTTGCTTAGCATTTCACTCCATGGCATATTTGACGATTCCAGTTTCTTTATTTTATTTTTAAATGACTGTATTGCTCTCTCTATTTGTCCATTTGTCGCAGGGTGGTATGGCGGGGAATGCAGGTGTCTGATTTGATTCTTTTGCAAAAACTTGCTAAACTCTTCAGAAGTAAATGCTCTCCCATTATCAGACACCACCACCTCTGGCATGCCTTGTGATGCAAAAATTCTTCTCATTACCGTTATGACAGCCCCACTACTCATAGTGTTTACAATTTCTGCTTCCATCCATTTACTGTAACTGTCAATCAACACAAAGAATGTTTTCCCCAGAAATGGTCCTGCAAAGTCTATGTGTACCCTCTGCCATGGCTTCTCCGACATCACCCATCTCTGTGGATCTCTTGGAGGACTGTGTCTCACCAATTGGCATGGTTCGCAGCTGGCTACCATCAGTTCAATTTGACTATCCATCTGTGGCCACCACACATAGCCTCTTGCATATGCCTTTGTTTGGACTATACCTGCATGAGGGGCATGTAATATTTTTAGTACCTTCTCCTGTAACTTTGATGGTACTATGACTCTGTTACTCCACAGTAAACAGTCTTTACTGTGTGAAAGAGCCACCCTTCTTATCCAATATGGCTGCAATTCAGGATCAGTATTCTTATTTGGCCAACCGTGTAGTACATGAAATAAAACTCTCTGGAGCAATGTGTTTTTTCTGGTTTCAACAGCAATCATTTCAGCGCTTACATTCCAGCCACTAGGTTGTTCTTCCAGCAACAATACTTCTTTCAGCTCCTCTTCAGCCATAGATCCAGTTGTTGGTGCTGTCCATCTACTTAAAGCATCTGCATTGCCAATCGATTTCCCTGGTCTGTGCTTGATGGCATACTCATAGCAAGCTAGTTTTAATGACCAACGCAGCATCCTGGGTGAAATCTGATCGGGGATTGGTTTTGCTGGATTAAATAAGCCCACTAACGGCTTGTGATCTGTCACTATACAAAACTTGCGACCCAGCAAAAATTCATGGAACTTCAATAATCCAAACATAATGGCCAGGGCTTCTTTGTCAATCTGTCCATATTTTCTCTCATGGGACTGCAATGTACGTGACGCCATCATAATTGGTCTTTCCGAGCCATCATCCATCACATGTGCCATGATAGCCCCCACTCCATACTCTGATGAGTCACATATAAGCAACAATTCTTTATTAAGGTCATATCCCACCAAAGTAAGATCTGATGACAGCAGCAGCTTAGCTTTTTCGAACGCTGCCTGCTCACTTTCACCCCACCTCCAAGGTGTTTTAGATTCTAGCAAGTGATACAAAGGTTGCAGTAATGTAGCTCGGTCAGGTAAAAACTTCTGATAAAAGTTGTATAGTCCTAGAAAAGCTCTCAAAGTTTCTTTATTTGTAGGCGCCGGTTTCTCTTGAATCTCTTTATTTTTAGCTGGTGCTGGGTGAAGTCCTTCACCATCAATCATATGACCTAAGAATGTGATGCTGTTCGCCGCAAATACACACTTATTGCTGTTAAGTCGAAATCCCAGCTCATTAAGTTTCTCCATCACCTTATGAAGCCTCTGGTTATGCTGGTTTAGCGTCGAGCCAGACACCGCCACGTCATCCAGCAGACAAGCCACGCCATCCATGCCCGCCAGGGCAGAAGACATCACCCGCTGGAAAATACATGGCGCCGCACTTACCCCAAAAGCCAGACGATTTACCTTCATTAGCCCAATGGGCGTATTTAACGTCAATAACTGGGCTGTTTCATCATCAACCTTCATTTGTGTGTAGGCATGCTTCAAGTCAAGTTTACTAAAAAATTGGCCTCCTTTTAGCTTCTCAAACGCCTCCACTGAAGTAGGAAGCGGGTACCTGTCCACTTGTATAGATGCGTTTACAGTAGATCGGTAATCTCCACAAATTCTCAACGATCCATCATCTTTCTTGACTATCCTTAATGGAGTCGCCCACTCTGAGTACCTTACTGGGGTCAGTACTCTTGTTTCTACCATTCGATTTAATTCTTCTTCTACTTGCTTTTTCATAGGAAATGGTACTGGGCGGGCTTTCAGGAAACGTGGTGTTGCATCTGGACGTAGGGGAAGTGAAACTTCTGGACCTTTGTATGTGCCCAATTCTTCTTTAAACAACTCAGGAAATTCACTCTTAAAAGGCACCAAATCCTCTTCTGCCCAGTGCAATCCAGTCACATGAAGGCCTAACGACTGGAACCAGTTGCGGCCCAATAGGCAAGGTCCATTGCCAGAGACAACAACAAGTTCGCACTGAGCCTGCTTGTCGCCCAAGACAACACATACATTTGCCACTCCTATTACTTTCAAAATGTCCCGGGTCCATGTGACTAACATTACTTTAGTACTCAGAAGTGCAGGTGGTGTTGACCATAGTTTCTTGAAAGTATTCTCTGACATGATGCTGCGAGATGCACCTGAGTCTACTTCCATCATCAAACTAGCACCATCAATGACCACTTTTGCCTTTATAGGAGGTTGATAGCTGTCCGCAACCACATAGACACCCATCATGTCTTCAGATTCTGATGAAGATTTCTCATTTTCTTCCACCTTATGTACTTTTGACTTCTTGTCACATGCTCTAGCTATGTGCCCATACTTATTGCATTTGAAACACTTTGCCTTTGCAAAAGAACACTTCTCCCCCGATTTGTGTATTCGGGTACAATGTTTACATTCATTGGACTTAATTTTGCCAATCTCCATCGGCTCGGCTGACTGCAGTTGAGTAGTTTCTGCACTTTGGCCAGGATACATGTCCTCAAAGGTCGCCTGATGATTGAGGCACATCTGAATCGCTGTCTTGCAAGATAGTCCTTTGGTTTTCAACAACTCCCGACGCAGACGCTCGTCCCGTACTCCCAGCACGAGCCTGTCTCGCACTTGGCGCTCCAAGTCTGTAAAGTTGCATTTAGCTGCCAATGCACTGATGGCAGCCACGAAGTCCTGCACGCTTTCCTTTTGTAACTGTGCACGTTTATGGAACTTTCCCGCTTGTAAAATTTCATTCACTTCCGGTTCATAGAACTTGTCCAATAGTCCCAAAATATCACAAAACTTCACTTCACAAGGGCGCAACGGTACTAACAATGATGCAATTAGCGCGTATGTGTCCTTCCCGCACTGAGACAAAAACAAAGAACGAGATTTATCTTCGTCTTTTGGCAAGTTCCGAGACAGTCCTGCCGCATCCAATGCACAAAGTAACTGGTCTTTGTAATCACGCCACACATCAGTCTTTGCATTAAACGGCCCCGGCAACACAATATTCGTCATATTGAATGCCATTTTAGCACAATTACGCTTTATTTTCCGTAGTCGCCACTAAAAGATAAACGCCATTTATCGAGTTCGTAACAAAACTAAGTATTTATTAAAGTACCCACACATAATAGAAAATCAACATATAAATCAACTGTCAAATACACAACATTTATTATTATTATCTAAAACACAGGCAGCTTAAGCTGATGTGTGTATATCAAGTTAATTGTCAGTGCACTTTAAATCGGTTTCGGTTTCAAGAACTTTATTATCTCAAAAGAATTTACAATTCACTTGATGAGATATTTTTAAAATTAGATTAGGGTTGTACAGAGTTAACATTAGTTTACGTCATAATAATAGTGTGCAATTTACAAAACTTATTGCTAGAAAGTGAATAAAAGTAAATAAATGCGGGTATTAACAAAACAATGCCATACGAACCATTCCAACACTTGTCTTTGTTCTGTTTGAGAACACGGATCTTTGTTTTACAAGATGTGGCATTAGCTGATTACACAAATGGAAGCTAAAATTAGGTGTTGACAATTAAATGAAGTTGACACAATACAATTTGTGGTTTATATCTGTTAAGATTTATTATTTGTTTTAGGTAAATATAAATAAATATCGTATTTATTTAGGTCGTATCAATATGGTTAAATTGAAGACAATTGAAATTGTTGTAAAGAGTAAATGAGTGTTATATTTAATTTAATTTAATATTAGTATATAATTAAATATATATACAGTATGTCCCAAAATTCAACGATAAGCCGGCACCAAAACGTGGGCCTGCTCATGACTACTCGAGAAAAAATAAGAAGAAAAAAAAATCTGGTCTTTTTTTTAAATGCGGAAAAAATATTCAATTTCTTCAAAAATTTACACCCCTTACGATATTATTGACAACCATGACCACAATTTATCAAATATTTCTGATATTTTTTTTTATTGGCAACCTAAGTAGTACTGCTATCTATGACAATCGTTAAAAATACAAGAATGCTTGGAATTTTTACACAAGAATCAATCAAAATATTTTTTTTCCTTAAAATTATGCATATTTTAAATTTCTGTCGACTTTTCCTTAGCGTGGTGAAAAAAAAAAGTACTGACACTACTATGGCAAGTTTTTTTAAAAATTGGCGCCACTAACCAAGATTCCAAAATGATATAACACTTTAGAATATCTAACCACAAAAAAATATGAGTACCGTTTTTAGAGATAAACCTAATTTCATAATGAATAATGTGTCCAAAATAGTTCATAATGTTGTATTGTTGATAAAAGTTGGATGAATTAAAACAAATGCTTGTATCATTTTAACATTTTTAATTAATTTATTACATCATTACAATTATAATAAATGTTCAAATTGTTTGCCACCAGCATTTATACAGGCATGACATCGTCTTAAAAAAGATCGTTTTATTTGTCGTGCATATCTTCTGCTATTAATATGATCCGCAGCCAGAATTATTTTTTGGCGAAGCTCGTCCAACGTTTCAATGGGCTTTGAGTAGATCCTGTCTTTAAGACAGCCCCAATAGAAGAAGTCTAGGGGGTTTAGATCAGGTGAACGGGGTGGCCATAAAATAGGACCAAGTCGCCCGATCCATCGCCCTGGATACTCTTGATTTAAATATTCTCGCACAGGACGGGCATAGTGAGCTGGGCATCCATCATTTTGAAACCACATGTTTTGTAAATCACTAATGGGCACGTTTTCTAATAATTCTGGCAAATCATGTTGTAAAAAGTTCAAATAACTGTTGCCATCTAAGTTTCCTTGTAACTCAAAGGGCCCAATCACTTTTCCATTTAATATGCCCGTCCACAGGTTTACTTTAAATTGATATTGAGATTTCTCCTGTCTCATCAGGTGCGGATTGTTATTGCTCCAGCTATGTAGATTATGTAAATTGAAATAGCCATCCTTCTTGCAGGTTGATTCATCCGACCATAGCACTTTATCTAAGAATTGGGGATCTTCCCTGTGCTTTCGCAGCATCACAAGGCAAAATGCGACTCGTAGTGGATAGTCTCGCGGTAATAATGTCTGCACACGCCTGTAGTGGTATGGGTGGAGTCTGTGACGTTTTAGAATGCGATGTACAGTAGTTTTTGGGATTCCCGTAGCGGCTTGGATGGCACGTACCGAAGTAGTGGAATCATTTTCTATTTCATTTAAGACTTCTTCTTCACGGTCCGATTTAGGTCTTCCAGCATTTCTCCTCGTAGATGGTAGGCGACCCTCCGAAAACGCTTGATGCACATTAATAAAAACGCGATAGTCTGGGTATCTTTGAGCATTAGGGTACCTTTCTCGATACAATCTACTAGCAGCGTTAGCGTTGCATCTGCATTCTCCATAAATCAGGTGCATATTAGCGTATTCCTGTGGTGTGTATGGTAGCGGCATCATAAACACCAAAATACGACACAAACCACAAAACAAAACACACACAGTCCGAGTTAATGCCAGGTCAGTTCTAAAAATTTCACTTAATCCAGTCCAAAATGCCAAGCCAAAAGTCGTTAGTACCGGAGCCAAGTCAATTGAATACGGGAAGATGCGCAGTAAACAAAGGAGCAGAGCGTACTGACTTGCGTTGCGATTATCAGAGTGGTGAGTACTTCTCTACCTGCCCTATTGGTATTCAATAACGTACATGTCTATCTCGCTCTAACGTATAATCTCACTCTATTTATCTCTTTCTAACTTAACTTTTTTATTGACTATGCACGTGTCCCGTTAAAATTCCAAGAATTTGCAACAAAGAATGTATTTTGGGCAAATAGTAAAAGTGGTTATTATCAACAACAGAAAATGAAGTTTATTACCTACATGTTCAAAAATGGTACTCATATTTTTTTGTGGTTAGATATTCTAAAGTATTATACCATTTTGGAATCTTGGTTAGTGGCGCCAATTTTTAAAAAAACTTGCCATAGTAGTGTCAGTACTTTTTTTTTCACCACGCTGAGGAAAAGTCGACAGAAATTTAAAATATGCATAATTTTAAGGAAAAAAAATATTTTGATTGATTCTTGTGTAAAAATTCCAAGCATTCTTGTATTTTTAACGATTGTCATAGATAGCAGTGCTACTTAGGTTGCCAATAAAAAAAAAATATCAGAAATATTTGATAAATTGTGGTCATGGTTGTCAATAATATAATAAGGGGTGTAAATTTTTGAAGAAATTGAATATTTTTTCCGCGTTTAAAAAAAAAGACTTGATTTTTTTTCTTTCTTATTTTTTCTCAAGTAGTCATGAACAGGCCCACCTTTTGGTGCCGGCTTATCGTTGAATTTTGGGACATGTTGTATATATATATTAGAAATATTTATTTATAATAAAACTTTTCGCCAGCCTTTTAAATGTTGATAATGTTTTTGATTGCTTAATATCCTCAGGTAAATCATTGTAGAATTGGGCTCCTTCATATAGCAAACTTTTCTTGGCTAGGTTTGTGCGTGGATAGAGTAGCTGTATGTTATTTGCACTTCTTAATTTGTATTTGGTAAATTCATTTTTTTTCTTGAAAGTAATCTTTGTATGTATATCATTATGTAATATTTTGTGTATTAGTATACAGGTATAGTATATGTAGGTTTGTCTAATGTTTAGTAGTTTTGTGTTTTTAAATAGGGTAATAGTTGGTGTGAGGTAGTCATAATTAAACAAGACTTTAACTAATTTATTTTGAGCAATTTGCAGTATTTTCAAATTAGTTTTGGCTGCAGTGCCCCACAACTCAATTAAGTAGTCGATATGTGGTTTTACTAAGCTATTATATATAGTATATTTTACTCTTTGTGGAAGACACCGAACAATACCACGAATAATGCCTGTTAAAGAGGAAAGTTTCTTTTTCATTTTATCTATTTGTGGTTTCCATGATAAGTTTTTGTCTAATATAAGACCCAGATATTTTTCTTTATCAACATTTTGAATGGGAAAATTATTAATGGTGAGTAATTTATTATGTGTAATTTTCTTATTTTTTTGTGCAAATATAATATAATTGGTTTTTGAAATATTTATAGTTAGGAGGTTAGAGAGGAACCAGTTGTTCAATACGTTTAGGTCTTCTTGAGCTTCTGCCATAGTTTTTATCCACTGAGCTGCCAAAATAGAACAAACTGGTATCGTCCGCGTAGAGTGTTATCTCAGCTTTAAGGCCTATTTGGTGTATATCGTTAATATACACGAGAAACAATAAAGGACCAAGAATAGGACCCCTGTGGAACTCCATATGAAATTGATTCGGGTTTACTTCTACTGTTTCCTAACACTACAGTCTGTACCCGGTTTGAAAGGTAAGATTTAAAAATATCTAAAGCTACTCCTCCAATACCGATATGTCTTAATTTGTCAATAAGAAGCTCGTGACTGACCGTGTCAAACGCCTTTTTCAAATCGATAAATACGCCAATGGCTATTTGTTTTTTATCTAAATTCGTCTTAATTTTAGTTACGAGGTCTGTTGTAGCACAAAGGGTATTAGATTTACGTCTAAAGCCATATTGGTTATGGGACAAAAAGTTTTGAGAGTTGAGGTATCTTTCCAGTCGGTTGTGCATGACTTTCTCAAAGATTTTGGAGACAACGGGTAAAACGGAGATGGGTCGATAGTTACTGGGATCTGATTTGTTTCCATTTTTGTAAATTGGCGTAACTTTTGCCGTTTTCAGTGTTTCTGGAAAGACACCTAACTCAAAGCATCTATTGACACAGTCAGACAATTCACCGCTTACTATAGTTTTAAGACATTTCAAAGATTTGGTGTTTATGGCATCTAATCCTGAGCTCGTGTTTGAATTTAATGAGTCAATGATCTTCGAAATTTCGTTTTCTGTGGTTTGTGATAGCTGCGATAGGTAAATAGGACTTTTTGCATGTATTTTGTTCGTAGTGGTGGTTTTAGAAATTTTGTTTGCTAAGTTAAGGCCAACTGTTGAAAAGAAAGTGTTGAAATGTTCACAAATATCTTTTTCATTAGTAATAAATCCTGACCGTGTTTCTAATTTACTTGGCTTCGTTTGGTTTTTGATTTTATTTGTAGATAAGCTGTTAATAAGATTCCACATTTTCTTTGGCTTCTTAATAGTTTCTGTGAATGCTTTTAGATAATATTGACTCTTCGTTTTTTGTATAATATTGTTTACTTCGTTTCTCTTTTGAAGAAAACTTTCCTCAATATTCTTGTCTTGTGTATTTCTCTTGTGTTTTTGCCATAATATATTTCTTGAGTTTATCTCGTCTATAATGTTTGTGTTGATCCAGTCTTGTCTTGGAAGGTTAAGTGTTTTGGTTTTATTTATTTTACTTGAGTCCAGGTAACTTAGCAGTTTACTTTCCAGTTCTTCATATCTGTGGTTAATATTTTCACTTATATTTTCTACTGCGGTCTCGAACAACTTGTCGTAGTCTATAGCTTGATACGTTACCTTTTGTTTTGGTTTATGTCGGTATTTTTTTATTTCTAGGTACATCTGCTTATGATCCGACATTGCAGATTCAACGATTGCAAGATGAAAATTATTATCTTTTAAGTTTGAGCAGGCGTGATCGATCAATGTCTTAGACTTAGCAGTCTCTCGGGTGCAGTATTTTTCATCAATATTGTTTATAATAGAATATCCGCTCTCTTCTAAAGTTTCCTTGTAGCTAGTAGTGGTTTGGTCGTCTGCTAAGAGATTTATATTGAAATCTCCCATGATGATAGCCCTTTTATATTTTTGAAGGTTGTATTCGTAGGTTTCTAAAAAACTCTGAAGGTTTGTTCGTTCGGGTTTTCTATAAACCCCTCCAATTGTCAGTCCGAAGTTTTTGATGCTGATCCAGAGATAGTGGTTGCCGTTAATAACCTGGTCATCGGCTACACTATGGCTTAGAGTATTATGCACAAAAATTGATATACCACCTCCTCTAGAGTCCGATCTAAAGTTAAAGTGGTGAGTATAGCCTGTCAGTTGAAATCTTTTGGCTTCCTCTTCTGTTTTTATCCAAGTCTCTGTTATTATTATTACATGAATAGGTCTTTTGAAACATTGTACTATACATCTTAGTTCGTCGAACTTTCCAGGCGTTACAATACTACGAGCATTGGCATATAGACATTTCAGAGATTTTTCGGTGGTTGTGATGTTTGAGTAGTCATTTGTTATTTGGTAGGTAATGGCGTGACTACTATTTTCTTCTAGTTTTTTGGCGGAGTATCCACTATTCTTGGCACACCTTTGATGTATTTTATAGTCAGATTTGTTTCCCCGTTATCGTTACGGTTCTTTAGTTCCATCTTAAGTTTACCAAGATTTGCTCGTTGTTGTGGAGTTTGGTCTGAAAAAATTGCAGGTTTGCCTTTCACGTTTAATTTGCTACGTAGGATTTGCTTAGCAATTTCTTCTGAGGCGAAGCATACCTTTATAGGTCTATTCCTATTTTGCGTAAATTTACCCAGCCGAAATAGCTTTATTGGGTCAGGGCAGTCAGGGTATATGCCCTTTAGTAGTTGAAGTACCTCACATTTGTCTATTATGTCTTTGTCTTTGTTATCAGCAGATGTTGGTTCCGGAATTTCGGTCACGATTATGTTTTTACCTCTTAAGTTTCGATCTTGCATCTCAATAAAAATATTTTCTGATATAGGCAGAGAAGATCGCTCGGTTAATGACGTGTTAGCAAGCTTAAGTTCTCTTAGCTCACTTTCTACCTCTGTTAATCTTTTCTCATGGACGGTATCCTGTACTAGTAATTTGCTTATATCAGACTTCATCGCTTGTTGATCTTTTGTTAGTGTGTCAACCGTGCCTCTAATACTGCTGATGTCATTTTTGATGGCGGATATATCCCCAGAGATGGTATTTACAAAGGCACTTTGTTTTTCACCAAAGAGTGTAAGCATCTCCATCATTTGAGACATTTGTTTCCTCATTTCCGCTATTTCATTTTTAACGTGTTCATTGTTATCATCAGTGTATTTTCTTTTATATCGCTGTGAGACAAAATTCAATTGAGGATCCTCCACATACAAATTTGCTAAGTTTGGTTGTGAATCGCTTAGCCTATCGCTCAGGTCACTTCTAGTAGGTGAGTGATGGACACTCATTTTATGTCTTTGTATTTACGTCAACTCACCGATAAGCTAGTCAGTGTTAAGAACTCCGATGTAGTATTCGTGCACTGTTTATTCAATAATAGTTTGATCTTTAACTGGTTGTTGGATGGATATTATGATTAAGTTGACTAAAACGGTAGGTTTACCCAATTTTTTTTTTCTTTTAATTTAAAATACTTGTACACGTCCGCTCTGTACAACGCCAGTGCGGGTAGGTAAATTGTTTAACTAGTCTATTTTTAAAACTGTTCACTGATGGAGCACTAATCACTGATACCGGAAGCCGGTTCCGGTCCTTAACAACACGGTTGGGCACCACCTGGCCACTTCTGCAGCTTCAGTGAATGTCCTCTCAATATTGTGTTATTTTTCATATTAAGTATATAAGCTTGATAGTTCTGGTACATAGAACTTTTTGTGAAAGGTTCATCCGGGGAAGTACTACCACCATACCTATTTCTGCCGCCAAGCTGTAATGTCTTCGTTGCTGTGTTCTGGTTTGAAGGGCAAGGGGGCCGGTGAAATTACGGGCACACGAGACCTTACAACTCTGTCTCAGGGTGACGGGCGCAATGTAATGCAGCGTTGGTCACGTGCTTAGTGAAATTGATCACCGCGGCATTGCAATTGTTATAAGGTAGAGGTTACAGCTTGACATCAGGTGTCTCGTCATTTAGTAGTATAAAAAAAAAAGTTATAGTGATTGTGTAGTATTTTAAATGTTTCTATTAAGTCTCCGCTTTTTCTGCGTTGTTCCAATGTGGTTAGTCCAAGTTCTTTAAGGCGGTGCTCTTATGTTTGTGTGGTTTCTTAGACAGGGAACCATTTTCGTTGCTGTGCGTTGAACTTTTCTAGTAACTCAATATCTTTTTTTTAAAATAAGGATTCCAGATCTGGTATGCATACTCCACTAGTGGTCTCATATACGTTTTGTAGAGTTTAATGAATAGTTCTTTGTCTATATATGAGAATGCTTCCCTTATCTATACTAATAATAAAAAGCTGAAGATTTTGTTTGTTTGCTTGAACGCGCTAATCTCAGGAACTACTGGTCCGATTTGAAAAATTATTTCAGTGTTCCCATTAGAGAAGATTGGGAGAAGATTATAGGCTATATTATATCATCACGCTAAGACTAATAGGAGCAGAGTACCAATGAATAATGTTTCAAAATCGGGGTATTTTTTCCTTTTGAGAGCTTCCTCTGCGTGCGCTGCGTAAACGGTTAAAGTTTCGCAGAAATCATGTATGACAGAATTGTTCCCCCTTAAAAGATCTAAAAAAAAGGCAGGACAGCATATATCTATGTATCTCTTAAGGTTTGTAAAAGGTACATATTATCACGTATAATTTCTACGTGATAAATTTTAATATTATAACAAGTCACGATTATGCGTGTCTAGCAATATCATAGCTACTATTTCAGAAGACATTTGTTGGAAGGTAAAGATGTCTGGGATAAACCATTGAGTGAAGAACTCACTAAAGAATGGCATTTTTTAAAAGCAGATTTTCAGAATATACATCAATTAAAGATACCTAGATATTTGGGAAATAAAAATAATGGTTTTCAAATACACGGATTTTGTGATGCTTCAGAGAAAGCCTACGCTTGCGTTGTTTATATATAACAGTAAATGGTAAAGACGAAGTTGGCCTCAGTTAAGACACAGAATAGTAATGTATACAGTGTTCCGACTTCATACAAACGGACGAAGCGCGAGCTATACCTATGCGCCTCGATCTCGGCTCTCGCTCGGCATCTAAACAGTCGCGACTGTGCCGCAGTGACGAACGAAGGTGTGTTATTTTTTTAACAATAACCGCGCGATTTTTTCAAGCATGTATTGTGCTGTTTTTGGTTGCATGAAATCTTCAAGAACGCATCCAGAGGTAACATTTTTTAGATTACCTGGAAACTCTGAAAGGTAAGACTATAAAATAATTTTACTTACTACCTAGTAGGTAGGTACATAATGTGTGTCTTTTTAATGGACAAGTATTTCCTTTTATCTCCCGAAAAAAAAGATGTCTGGATTCTTAAATAAAGTGAATAGAGTAAAGGAAAGTGATTGACACGAGTGAAATAGGTAGTTATAGGCGGTTCATGAATCATGATACGGTAGGTACGCTTGTGTAAAAGCCTCGGGGCATGTGTGTTTGGTTTTGTTAGTTTGTATAATTCAAAGTAAAGACGTGGTATTTTATAACTTGCTTCTGCCCGCGACTTCGTTCGCGTGGAATAGTTTCTTTGGGCTAACGCTAACTTTTACCCACGACTTCGTTTACGTAGAAGGTGAAAATATTTTTAAAAAATACCTACGTTAAGCGTAATTTTTGGTAGGTACCTACATCACGCTTTCATCAGTAAGAGTGGAACTTTAAAACGTTAGGTAAAAGTACTGGGTCTTATTATATCATTTAGATTGTAGGTTATTCTAATAATTCATAACTATGTTATTTTATAGTACTTCTGCGTACACTATATTTTCAATTTATCTGTACAATTCACAAAGTATTATATTTGTTTATATAAAAAAAGCATATTTACAATCACAAAACTAAATGGAAACACAAAGTAGGCAAAGGAGAATGGGCAAAAATGTATGAACATTGGTCTACCTCCTCAACACTAACGCCATCTATGCTAATGAAAAGATTATATGTAATCAAACCAATAAATAATAATATAAAAGTACTAGGGCCTGGCAGAATTCTGAAAAAAGTAAAACACATGATATATAAAAATAATGTATTTTTTTAGTTTACGTTAAGCTAGTTACATTATAGATGATCGGAGTCCAATAAACACATCATAATCATCATCAGCCCACATTAGTCCACTGCTGGACATAGGCCTCTCCTATTAAGCGCCACTGAGAACGTTCTTCGGCAACCCGCATCCACTTTTTGCCGGCCGCTTTTCGCAGATTGTCGCTCCACCTAGCCGGGGGGCGCCCCACACTACGCTTACCAAGTCGTGGTCTCCACTCGAGAACCCGTCTACTCCAGCGGTTATCGGTTCTTCGGCAACTGTGGCCAGCCCACTGCCACTTCAGTTTGCTAATCTTCAGATCTATGTCAGTAGCTTTAGTTCTCTGTCGAATAACCTCATTTCTGATTTTATCCTTCAGAGATACTCCCAACATAGCCCTTTCCATAGCTCGCTGAGCGACTTTGAACTGGTGGACTAGTCCAAAAGTGAGTGTCCACGTCTCGGCTCCATATGTCATAAGCATAACAGGTAGGACGCACTGATTGAAAACTTGGGTTTTCAGGCATTGTGGGATGGACGACGTTAAGACTCGACGTAATTTGCCAAAAGCGGCCCAGCCCAGCTGGACTCTTCTTTTGGCTTCCTTCTCGAAGTTATTTCTACCCAACTGCAGTGTCTGCCTGAGGTAGATATACTCTTGAACAGCTTCGAGTGGGAAACCTGCAACGATGATAGGACCCGGACTTATGTGGTCGTTGAACATGACTTTTGTTTTATCCATGTTCATCTGGAGTCCAATTCGTCGTGAAGAATCGGCTAGGCCATTCAGCATTTCCTGTAGCACTTCCAGCGACTCCGCCATTAGGACTATGTCATCCGCAAATCGTAGGTGTGAGATGTACTCGCCATTGATGTTTATGCCCGTTGTTTTCCAGTCCAGGTCTTAAACAGATCCTCCAATGCGTTAGTGAACAGTTTCGGGGATATGACATCTCCCTGTCTCACTCCTCTGCGCAATGGTATAGGATTAGACTGCTGGCCCTGTACTTGAACACTCATCGTGGCAGAATTGTAAAGACATTTCAACACCTCGATATAACGATAGTCCACTTGACATCGATGCAAGGATTCCAGGACGGTCCAGGTCTCAACCGAGTCAAAGGCTTTTTCGTAGTCCACAAATGCAAGACACAGGGGCTGATTATACTCTTCGGACTTTTGTATAATCTGTCTTACTGTGTGGATGTGGTCTACGGTACTATAACCACTACGAAACCCAGCCTGTTCGGGAGGTTGGATGGAACTCATCGAGCCTTTTTGCGAGACGACTTTTTATCTACCTCTCGATTTGTTAACTCTTGAAAACAACTCATAGACGTGGCTTAAGAGTGAAATAGGTCTGTAATTCTTCAGATAATAATTCTGTAATTTCCAATAAACCTTTTGACCTGTTTGACCTGGGCGTGTTTATTGGAAATTACTCGCACTCCTACGCACCGTCTTCCGCTTCGTCTTTGCTCGCAGTCTCGCACTCCTACGCACCTCGCAGTTGATCTTCGCTTGTCGTTGTGTGTTTTACGTATTAGTATTTTTGATCAAAAATACTAATACGTAAAACACACAGTACCTACACAATGACAAGCGAAGATCAACTGCGAGGTGCGTAGGAGTGCGACAGTGCGAGACTGCGAGCAAAGACGAAGCGGCGTGGGGTGGGGGACGCGGGCGGGGATTGTGAGCAGGTATGCGGGTTGCGCTTGCAACGGAATTTAATCCTACCTGCCCTCTCCCTACCAACCCTGTAGAAATGCAATAGACAGGAGAGACCCATTACTGCTATTGTTTTTGGCATTTATACAAAGAACCCCATGAGCTACACATTTGCGGTCATATAAAAAAATGAAGCTTAGGAAATGTTCTTTTCATTGATATATGGCTCTTTGGTGTTGAGTAAGTAGACCAATTTGCCCATTCTCCTTTAATTAAAATGCTGGAGGTGGGCAGCCCTATCGCATGTTTACGTACCGCGCAGCTGTAGGTATTTATTTCATAAATACGGCCGAGTTAAAATACTGTATACATTACTATTCTGTGGTTAAGACTTTACTTAGTTTACCAGGGAAGGAGCTGGTTGGTGCAGTACTTTTGTGTCGTTTGATGGAAAAGGTTTTAAATACATTTTTTGAAAAGGATATACCTAGTCATGTACGCCTGGACCGATTCGATGATTGTTCTAGGATGGATACATGGTGGGGTTAACAGATGGAAGCAGTTTGTAACCGGTAGAGTCGAGTCTATCTTTAAAGTTATTCCTGCAGCAAGATGGCGACAAGTGCGTTCAGAGTTAAGGTCTGATTTTACATAAGCGACCACGCCATCATTTTGGTTCTTAGCCGAGGACTTGTGGGTGTCATAACCTTCCAGGGCAGGGACATTAGGACATTTTTGTAGCCAGCACTCTGATAGGACTATAGCATCGAGACTTACATTAATTGTTTTGAGCAAAGCCACGAGCTGGTCAAAGTTACGGCTTGTGCTCCTTATATTAACATGAAATATTCTTAATCCGGCTTTATCTTCAGGTAGGTGTTGATGGGCATTTTCAGGCAAAGAGGCGAGAGATTCAGTTATTGAAATACTTGTGATTTCGGAATTAATGTGGTTTATATCATGCATGTTGGGTGTGAAAAGCAAACGAGGGAATAAGGCGGAAAGGCGTGGAAGTCATGTATAAGTTGTGGTTTGATAATATGTGGTGGGCTATGTGTTTACTGTGGTGGCATGAGTGCTCAGCAAAATGTTTGAAAAAACTAGCAAGCTAATTATGGATATGGTAACTAATCTAGGAGAAGAAAGCTAAAATACAATACCTACCTAATGTAGTAAAAAGTCGAGGATGTACTTTTTTTTAGTCCAATAGTTTCTAGTCACATTGAGGAATCTGCAAGCTGGTCCAAGTCATTTTCATTGGTTATGCGGATATGTTGACTATTTTCTCTGCGTCGAACAAAGATCTTACCGTGGGAGACCCAGCAAAACTTATAGTCAAAAGGTTTTGCGGCCTCCCTAGCTAGAAAGAATTTCATTTTTGGAGATAGGTTTTCAGATATGTATATTATAGGCACTGCAGGTCCACTTATGCGCAGGTGTTCCGTGGTGAGCCTGGAGGTTCCCTTATTGAACGATTTAAACATGGAAACCACCCGTTCCTTAGTCAGAACGCTCGCGAGGTCAACGATAATCGTCCGTTTTGCAGGATTCTTGTTGTTAATGCGAAAAATATATTTTACCTGACTTTCTTGAACCGGGACATTTAGGACTGAGGTGGTCTTCAAAAAGGTATACAAGAGGGAAGCTTTAGACGCGGGGGCGTTTACAGTAGGGAATGGCGGTAATGGACGTATTGACAATACCGGTAATTTTTCGGTATCAATATTTTTAAAACCGGGCTCCCGGTATTTTGGTAATTTACTATAAATATTAAAATAGTTGAAAAAAATATTTTCTTCTGCGTGTTTTATTGTTTTAGACTGAATAAGTATATGTAAATTGTAATAAAAAAGGGTAGATATTTTAAAACTTTTATAAAAGTAAAGATTTAAATCAAAAAACAGTCTTAACACTATCCTACGGGCATTTGTTCGTTTATTTATTTTGAAGTCGGTTTGTGAACACGTGAAGACATGGTGAAGCGAAAACGTAGACTCCATCAATTTTACAATCATTATAAATTTAAAATAAGTTGTTTGTTATTTGTGTAATCTACAGCTGTAGTTTTTTCATTTATTTTAACGTTTAATTCAAAATACCGAATTACCAGTATTTGCAATTTCAATACCGATATTCCGAAGTACCATAAATAACTCGGTATTTCGGTAATACCGAATACCGGTGTCCATTCCCTAGTTTACAGGTATATTTCTGAGTTAAAGGCATGTAGCTCTCGAATAGCGTTCGAAATTTTCCAGCCGGTTTTCTACGGAATTATAAAGTTGAACGTCAGCTTTACGTTCTGCTTCCAGGGCCTCGACTCTGACCTGAAGTGCTTCGTTGCTTTTAACTACAAAGTCCATTGAGGCGCGCAACTCATCAATTACCGAGCATAATTTATCACACCTTTTGTCTTGTTCCAACTTATAGTTTGCAAACAGTTGTCTCCATACATTTCAATCAAAACTTAAAAACATACAATTCGAAGAAACATTTTACTCAGTGGAGGAATTTTTAAAATACGGAAAGAAGTCAAAGTAGCTGTCTCTTATTTATCATTGAATGCATGGATTTATTAATTAAGTAGTATTAAGACTTTATTTTTATGTAATTTAATTCAAATACGATTGTAACATTGTTTTATGAATAAATTATATGATAGTTCTTTTATTTCTGGTTTTATTGTTTAAATTTATAAATTTTGAATCATAGCAATAGTTGAAATTGTTATTAAAATTCCAAAATAGTAGATCTCATAAATAATTCACACATTTCATTTGTATAGCTCTATCTACAGCTCACATGTATGAATATGTTTTCAGGCAACTCCTGAAGCTGTCACTGAGCTGAAATTGAGCATGAAACTGTCCCTATCTGTCGCCCCGATGCAATACCTCCACATCAGTGATACTCATGATAGTTCTCATGTTACTGTGAAAGAAGAAGTGATATCTATGAATGATGAGGGAACAGCAGAAGAGGAGCCCCTTGTGGAGACTGTAACGGAAAATGTTTTGTCATCTGATAGATATATCAGTGAATGCTTGAAATTTGACATTGATAGTGATTATGACCAGTGTAATGAACTTCCATCTACTATGGTTGTGGAACAACCCAAGCTTAAAATGACGTACTGTTGTGACTTATGCAGCAAGATATTTAGTGTTAAACATAAACTGGCGTTACACATAAAGCAGTCACATACAAGACAAATTACTGGTATAGACAGTGATAATAAACAATTTAATCAACAATTTGTTCTAACAAGACATACGAGAGTTCACACTGGTGAAAAGCCATATACTTGTGTTATATGTGACAAACAATTTAATTATAAATCGAGTCATACAACACACATGAGAGTTCACACTGGTGAGAAGCCATATACTTGTGATATATGTGATAAAAAATTTAATAAAAAATGGCATCATACAAGACACATGAGAGTTCACACTGGTGAGAAGTCATATTATTGTGATATATGTGATAAAAAATTTAATCAAAAATCGCATCATACAACACACATGAGAGTTCACACTGGTGAGAAGCCATATACTTGTGATATATGTGATAAAAAATTTAATCAAAAATCGCATCATACAAGACACATGAGAGTTCACACTGGTGAGAAGCCCTATACCTGTGATATATGTGATAAACAATTTAGTAGTAAAAGTGAGCTTGTATCACACATGAGAGTTCACACTATTGAGAAGCCATATTCTTGTGATATATGTGATAAGAAATTAAAATATAGATCGTGTCTTACAACACACATGAGAGTTCACACTGGTAAGAAGCCCTATACCTGTGATATATGTGATAAAAAAATTAATCAAAAATCGCATCATACAACACACATGAGAGTTCACACTGGTGAGAAGCCCTATACCTGTGATATATGTGATAAAAAATTCAATCAAACAACATATCTTGCAAGTCACATGAGAGTTCACACTGGTGAGAAGCCATATACTTGTGATATATGTGATAAACAATTTAATCAAAAATCTAATCATACAACACACATGAGAGTTCACACTGGTGAGAAGCCATATACCTGTGATATATGTGATAAGCAATTTAGTACTAAAGGTGAGCTTGTATCACACATGAGAGTTCACACTGGTGAGAAGCCATATTCTTGTGATATATGTATGTGATAAACAATTTAATCAAAAATCTAATCATACAAGACACATGAGAGTTCACACTGATGAGAAGCCCTATACCTGTGATATATGTGATAAAAAATTTGGTCAAAAATCGCATCATACAACACACATGAGAGTTCACACTGGTGAGAAGTCATATACTTGTGATAAATGTGATAGACAATTTAAATGCAAATCTGCTCTTACAAGACACATCAGAGTTCATATTGGTCCCTAAACTGGAGTTGTTCCTTTTGATCTTAATCATAAAAAAGTTACCAAGCCAGAGAAGCTGTAAAGGCCTAAGGATATAACTTTTGCTGAATGTCATTGCATGGCAAGGGCTTACGGTAAGACGCAGGGAGGACGGACCATCAATCCGCATTAGCATTACATTTGGACAGACTTAAATCTACTTATGGAAGAATCAGACTAGCTTTATGCTATAAACTAATCTGTGGTGTTATCCTTAGTAATTAATTTAAAATATACTAGTGGTTCGCTGCGAACTTAAACGAGCGCGATTTACTTTTTACAATGAAATCATTGCATATGAAAAGAGATTTTTAATATATTTTTGCTCCTAACCTATAACATAGGTAACCTATAACCGAGACCTGGTTAAACGACAACATCCTTGATACCGAAATACTGAACTCTAACTACAACATCTATAGAAGAGATCGCGGCAGTACATACCTACGTGGCCGTGAGGGAGGTGGCGTACTCATAGCAGTATCGAAATCCGTCCCTTCAACTCGTATACAAAAATGGGAGAGTAACCAAGAAGACATATGGGTTTCAATAACTATACGCACGAAAGGTGTAACGCAAAAAGTAAATATCTGTGCTGTTTACCTGTCTCCTCCCACTACGCTTTCTATTCTAGATAAATTTTTAGACAACGTTCATGATGTTTTAGCTACTAACATTGATAAAACTATAGTAATAGGAGACTTCAACTTACCATTTATTGAGTGGACGCAAAATAAAAATAATACCCCTGATATGGTTCCCAACCATTTTCAAAGCAAACTTGGATACTCCCTAATTGATTTTATGCACTTAAACAACTTTATTCAAATCAATCACGTCCCCAACAGTTCCAAGAACAGGATTCTAGACTTGGTCTTAAGTAACTTTACTGGATTGTCTGTGTCTAGATCGCTCTATCCACTATCTAAAGTTGACACAAATCATATTCCCATTGAAGTAGATGTCAGTTTCACTAGCTGCCCGATTCTAAGGAACGCACCTGTCTCAGCTTATAAATTTAGAAAAGGTGACTACGACAAGATCAACAAGGAACTTGAACTAGTGGATTGGGAATCTGAATTTGAGCCTTGTCGTCATGTTGATTTGATGGTTTCAATCTTGTATAGCAAATTAAACTATATTATTGGTAAGCATATTCCTCAGATTAAAAGCTACGCAACTAAATATCCTCCATGGTTTTCCAAATCCTTGATTCACATTTTAAAAGACAAACAAAAAATCAGAAATAGACTTAAAAGATTTAAGAACCCCCGTGATGAATATGAACTTTCTTTGATCAAGGCCAGAGCTTCTAAGATTACACGTTCTTGCTACGCATCATACATTAATTCTATCGAAGCTTCCCTAGAAACGAGTCCGCAGGTATTCTGGTCATATATAAAAAGTAAAAAAAATACCTCATCTGCAATTCCTTCGGAAATGATCTTGGGAAATGAAAGTTTCGATACAGGTCCCTCGATAGCTAACGCATTCGCAAAATACTTCTCGTCAACATATTCCACTTCGAGTAAAGTCATCCCCCAAAATAACATAGTTCTGCCCGGATCGCAGCACTGCCTTACTAGAGTAAATATAAGCGAAAATACTATATTAAAAGCTATCCGTAAATTAGACGACAAAAAAGGTTCAGGTCCAGACAAAATTCCTGCTTTCTTTATTAAAATAAAACCGGGCAAGAGCGAGTCGGACTCGCGCACCGAGGGTTCCGTGCCATCATACAATATAATATATGACAAAGGCGGTTTTATATTTGTTGGAGAACCTTGACAGCGCCATCTCTTGTCTGATAGCGGAACTTATGTAGATTTTTACACTTTCGATGATTTCTAAAAAAGTATGCTAAGTAGAGAGTTTGTAATAAATTTCCTATAAAGTTTACATACACTTCTATTAGGTATAAAAGTATCACGGTTTTATCTCTGCAAACTTCGGAGATAAGGGGGGGGAACGGTAATTTTTTTAACATTTTTGTAAATATCTCAAAAACAATATGGTTTAAAGGAAAAATAAAAACTGTTTATTAATGTGCAAGTGAATACCTTTCATATGATACCCCACATCACCTAGTAACTTCACAAATTTTTTGAAAACCCCCCTTCCAACCCCCTTGTCTAAAAAACTATGCAAATTAGAGAGTTCGCTATAATTTTCCTATAAAGTTTACATACACTTCTATTAGCAATAAAAATATTACGGGTTTATCTCTGCAAACTTCGGAGATAAGGGGGGGGGAACGGTCGTTTTTTCAACATTTTTGTAAATATCTCAAAAACAATACGGTTTAAAGGAAAAATAAAAACTGTTTATTAATGTGCAAGTGAATACCTTTCATATGATACCCCACATCACCTAGTAACTTCACAAATTTTTTGAAAACCCCCCTTCCAACCCCCTTGTCTAAAAAACTATGCAAATTAGAGAGTTCGCTATAATTTTCCTATAAAGTTTACATACACTTCTATTAGCTATAAAAATATCACGGGTTTATCTCTGCAAACTTCGGAGATAAGGGGGGGGGAACGGTCGTTTTTTCAACATTTTTGTAAATATCTCAATAACAATACGGCTTAAAGGAAAACTAAAAACTGTTTATTAATGTGCAAATTAATACCTTTCATATGATACCCCACACGGCCTAGTAACTTCACTTTAAAATTTTGAGATCCCCTTTCTGCCCCCCTGCATTCAAAATTAGAATACTTTTTAACATTTTTATATATGCTATATTAGTAAAAAAGTGTTGTCTTTTACCATTTTAAATTTCAAGTCGATAGCATCAGTAGTTCTCGAGATATCCAGTTGTGACAGACAGACAGACAGACAGACAGACAGACAGAGTGATTCTATAAGGGTTCCTTTTTACCATTTTGGTCCGGAACCCTAAAAACCGCCAAATATCTTGCCCTACCTCTCAAATTAATATTTAACTACTCGATAAGGTCATCCGTATTTCCGTCGGCGTGGAAAGAAGCCAATGTAGTACCTATCTTCAAGAAAGGGGTCCAAAATGACATAAAGAACTTCCGTCCTATATCTATCCTTACAACTTTTTCAAAAATCTTTGAAAGCATCGTATGTTCCTCACTTAACTGGCACACTAAACATTTTATAGGCAACGAGCAACACGGGTTCTCGAAAGGGAAATCCACGGTGACAAATCTCCTTTCATTTATAAACGACTCAACGCGTGCGGTTGATAGCCGAATCCAAGTCGACGCACTCTACACTGACTTCAGCAGTGCATTCGACAAGGTTGACCACAAGTTGCTTATAAATAAACTCCTACTATGCGAAATCTACGACCCAATACTCAGCTGGTTCAGGTCCTACCTCACAGATCGCACCCAAACAGTTGTGGTTAGAGGTTTTTCGTCTAAATCCATCATTGCATCTTCTGGGGTTCCACAAGGCTCTCACCTTGGACCCTTATTATTCCTTATATTTGTTAATGACTTACCTCTAGTTATCAAACATAGTAAGGCCTCTCTCTTTGCAGATGATCTAAAACTATACAAAGAAATATCCACTATGGGCGATGCAAACAGGCTCCAGGAAGATCTGAACGCGGTTAGTGAATGGTGCAAGGACAACAATATGACTCTTAACGCCTCTAAATGTTACCATATAAAACTGACCCGTAACAAAAAAATCATACCGTCTGTCTATAAAATAGAAGGGATCCTCCTGGAGCAAGTTCAGAGCATCCGCGACCTGGGTGTCACAATTGACGGGAAGCTTTCCTTCATAAATCACTTGGACGTCGTCATTACCAAGGCTGCCAAAATGCTAGGGTTTATAAAACGTAATGGAAAAGATTTCAAAAGGCTCAAATCACTTAGACTCTTATACGACGCCCTAGTGCGAAGCAACTTAGAATATGCCTCGTCAATCTGGAATCCTACCTACCAAGTACATATTGACCGCATTGAGAGTATCCAGCGTAAATTTACTCGATACCTTGCATTTAAATCTAGAATTGTTCCTAGGGAACTATCGTATCCAGATCGTCTAACTCGTTTCAACATCGACTCGCTACAATCACGAAGGATTTTACTAGACGTTACTAATTTATACAAAATAGTAAATGGTCAGTTTAACGTGCCTGATATACTGGGATCCATACCACTAATTGTTCCTCGGCGCAACTTTAGATTCCATACAAGAAAAATATTTAGACCTTGGACTCACAAGACGAACTTGGGCTTACATTCATGTCTCAATCGTTTGATTAAGAGTTACAACTCCTTGTACAACATCAATAATGATCTCGACATTTTTAGGCTCAGCCTACCTGCTTTTAAAGTTGAGGCTCGTCGTTCCATTTCTCTCTTACTATCGCGTCCTAGGTAGCTGATGATAAATTTTGTTTTTGTTTTTTCTTAACCTTTTATCTTGTTTTAGCAGTTAAGTAGGTACCTACATCTTATATATGTAGGTACATTATTTGTTTGTAACATTATTAATAACGCTGTACACGCCTGTTAGTGACGGCGCATTTAATTTTTAATTCTATATGTGTTTACTTTTTATATGTTTAATGTATCTGTTGTTGGTGTGTCAAACGAATAAATAAATAAATAAACATATCAATGACTTTTTCATTGCATTTATGTTTTTAGTTTTTAAGTGACAAGGTTTTTTTCAAGGGTATTTTTCCATTTACACCTACACCTTTGTCCTAAGATCGTATCATGTTTTAAAGCTTAAAGGTTAGTATATAAAACGGCAATTGTGTTTTTTAATAATTATTTATTAATCAAATGTTTTTAGCCATTACTCCTGGCCTTTGTTAAGAAATAAAATACATGGCAAACGGTTTTTTATAAAAACTAAACTATATAAAATTTCTGTAAAGCCTTTTAGTCTAATTGATTATAAGTGATAAGTATATAAAAAGGTCTGTAACTGTAAAGCTATCAGTATGCATTCTTAAATTCTAGTAGGTAGGTACCTATTATAATAATAAATAAATAATAAATATACTAGTTTCCAAATAAACATAACCATTTGTTTGAAAGAGATCTATTATCCCATCATTAATAGCGCAAAGGACATGTTTCACTTTAGTATGGGACTGCGGCTACCACCAGTACCTTTGCAGAAAGTTAGGAAACTAACCCCTGAATGGAATAAAATATTTCTTTTTCCCTAATATCAATAGCTTTTTGTGCACAAAAATAAATAATAAAAACGTTTGACGTTTATCATGATAGTTATGACAGATTGTAGACTGAATTCGAGTACCGTTAAACAAAGCCAAAGTCAATCCAAGATAGCGCAGATATCACAATACCGTTACACAAAGCCAAAGTCGAAAAAAAATCGAAAAAAAGACTACGTTATGTACATGCTTTGCTGTTACATGATTTCAGAACGAAATCAAAACGCATTCTAAGAGACGCCGTATTGAATAGATTATGGCAATAATTGAAAAACTATTCATTTTTTGTTCACAAGAAATCAGGCTTAAATATACGAATACATATTTCTATTCAGTTTGTGGTATTTTTTTCTCTTTTTTGGTATATGTACATCTCAAGGCCGAAAATGGAACATCTCCTTTAACTATGATATTTGAAAGAAAATAATTATTGATAGCTTCCTGCCAGGGTCACACTGACCTTCGCATTAACACTCCGCTCGGACGCCCGTGCTAGACGCCCGCCGCCCGTCCCGCCTAGGACCCGCACCAGGCCCCTCCGATCGCTCGCTAGCGCCCCGCCCACTGCTATTTTCGTATCGTTGCGATGTTATTCTTTCTAGCTTGCTAGTTTGAATACCTAACATTTGCGCGAGCGAATATCAGTAGTTCGTAAAAGAGAGGCATAAGAGACACATTTTAGGTAGGACACCAGGTACGCAGCCCTCCTTGTCTAACCCGACAATTTCCCGGGTGTCTCTTCCGGGAAAAGGGACCTCCCCTCACCCCTCGCGCGATGTCAAGCCTAGATTAGAAGACTTTCTGGGTGGGCTTGATTCTGAGACTCTTCTGGGGCTACTCAGGATGTTAGCCCAACAGCACGGCGAACAAGTTGGACAAGAAGTCCACCCCGATGGAGGTGGCCACCGCGGCCCCTCTTACCACCGCGGCCCCTCTTACCCCCGCGCCAGCCCTTCTGGCCACCCTGGAGACTGGTCTCCCCCGCCCCGTCCTCCATCGATTCGGACTCCGACGCGTCTGCGCTGATGGAGTTCGAATCTCCCCTGACCTCTGACGACCCTTCTGAGTCAGAGCAGACCTCCGACGACAGTATAGGTATAGATGGCGGCAAACGGCACAAGAATACGTCGCACAAGTCGACGTTAACCTCTCCGGCTAAGGGTACCTGCACACGATGCCGTCACCGCGCCGCCGACGCGCAATTACACTGTAGAGACGAGTCGCGCGAAGCCCACCACCGCGCCGCCACCGCACGCGTCCCCCTGTGTATTTGATTTAGCCATTCCTTTGCCAGCTGCGTACAAACGTGCACATGCGTAACTTTTAAAGAAATTAAAAAAAAGCAAGCACAAACTCCTTTTTATTATATTAGACATGTTTGCGTCACGTGCGATCTTGTGGCGTGCACGTTTGTACTTTTTTTCTTTTGAGAGTTTCCGCTGCGTGCGCTGCGAAAATGGTTAAAGTTTCGCAAAAATCATGTACAACAGAATTGGTCCGCCTTAAAAGATCTAAAAAAAGGCAGTGACAGCATATATCTATCTCTTAAGGTTTGTAAAAGGTACATATTATCACGTATAATTTCTACGTGATAAATTCTAATATTATAACAAGTCACGATTATGCGTGTCTAGCAATAAGCTACTATTTAAGAAGACATTTGTTGGAAGGTACCTAAAGATGTCTGGGATAAACCATTGAGTGAAGAACTCTAAAGAATGGCATTTTTTAAAAGTAGATTTTCAAAATATACATCAATTAAAGATAGGTACCTAGATATTTGGGAAATAAAAATAATGGTTTTCAAATACACGGATTTTGTGATGCTTCAGAGAAAGCCTACGCTTGCGTTGTTTATATAATATATAACAGTAAATAGTAAAGACGAAGCTGGCCCCAGTTAAGACTTTACTTAGTTTACCAGGGAAGGAGCTGGTTGGTGCAGTACTTTTGTGTCGTTTGATGGAAAAGGTTTTAAATAATTTTTTTGAAAAGGATATACCTAGTCATGTACGCCTGGACCGATTCGATGATTGTTCTAGGATGGATACATGGTGGGCTTAACAGATGGAAGCAGTTTGTAACCGGTAGAGTCGAGTCTATCTTTAAAGTTATTCCTGCAGCAAGATGGCGACAAGTGCGTTCAGAGTTAAGGTCTGATTTTACATAAGCGACCACGCCATCATTTTGGTTCTTAGCCGAGGACTTGTGGGTGTCATAACCTTCCAGGGCAGGGACATTAGGACATTTTTGTAGCCAGCACTCTGATAGGACTATAGCATCGAGACTTACATTAATTGTTTTGAGCAAAGCCACGAGCTGGTCAAAGTTACGGCTTGTGCTCCTGATATTAACATGAAATATTCTTAATCCGGCTTTATCTTCAGGTAGGTGTTGATGGGCATTTTCAGGCAAAGAGGCGAGAGATTCAGTTATTGAAATACTTGTGATTTCGGAATTAATGTGGTTTATATCATGCATGTTGGGTGTGAAAAGCAAACGAGGGAATAAGGCGGAAAGGCGTGGAAGTCATGTATAAGTTGTGGTTTGATAATATGTGGTGGGCTATGTGTTTACTGTGGTGGCATGAGTGCTCAGCAAAATGTTTGTAAAAACTAGCAAGCTTATTCATCATCATCATTTCAGCCGTAAAACATCCACTACTGAACTAAGGCCTCCCTCATGGATCTCCATGAGGGGTAGTTGCCATACTCACCACGCTTGGCAGGCGGGTTGGTGAGCGCAGTACGGGATGTTGATATACGGAAAGACGCTGCTGCCCATCTTCCGGAGGTGTCCCTTAGCAGGCTCTTACTGCATCCACGGGTAGGAGAAGAGGGGTAACATTCTACTGCCGGCACCCCACGGCTTAAAGCAAGCTAATTATGCTAATTTAATTAGCTAATTATGGATATTGTAACTAATCTGGGATAAAGTTAAAATACAATACCTAATGTAGTAAAAAGTCGAGGATGTACTTACTTTTTTTAGTCCAATAGTTTCTAGTCACATTGAGGAATCTGCAAGCTGGTCCAAGTCATTTTCATTGGTTATGCGGATATGTTGACTATTTTCTCTGCGTCGAACAAAGATCTTACCGTGGGAGACCCTGCCAAACTTATAGTCAAAAGTTTTTGCGGCCTCCCTGGCTAGAAAGAATTTCATATTTGGAGATAGGTTTTCAGATATGTATATTATAGGCACTGCAGGTCCACTTATGCGCAGGTGTTCCGTGGTGAGCCTGGAGGTTCCCTTATTGAACGATTTAAACATGGAAACCACCCGTTCCTTAGTCAGAACGCTCGCGAGGTCAACGATAATCGTCCGTTTTGCAGGATTCTGGTTGTTAATGCGAAAAATATATTTTACCTGACTTTCTTGGTGGTCTTCAAAAAGGTATCCAAGAGGGAAGCTTTAGACGCGGGGGCGTTTACAGTAGGTAATGGCGGTAATGGACGTATTGACAATACCGGTAATTTTTCGGTATCAATATTTTTAAAACCGGGCTCCCGGTATTTCGGTAATTTACTATACTTAAATATTAAAGTATTTGAAAAAAATATTTTCTTCTGCGTGTTTTTTTGTTTTAGACTGAATAAGTACATAATATGTATGTAAATTGTAATAAAAAAGGGTAGATATTTTAAAACTTTTATAAAAGTGAAGATTTAAATCAAAAAACAGTCTTAACACTATCCTACGGGCATTTGTTCGTTTATTTATTTTGAAGTCGGTTTGTGAACACGTGAAGACATGGTGAAGCGAAAACGTAGACTCCATCAATTTTACAATCATTATAAATTTAAAATAAGTTGTTTGTTATTTGTGTAATCTACAGCTGTAGTTTTTTCATTTATTTTAACGTTTAATTCAAAATACCAAATTACCGGTATTTGCAATTTCAATACCGATATTCCGAAGTGCCATAAATAACTCGGTATTTCGGTAATACCGAATACCGGTGTCCATTCCCTAGTTTACAGGTATATTTCTGAGTTCAAGGCATGTAGCTCTCGAATAGCGTTCGAAATTTTCCAGCCGGTTTTCTACGGAATGATAAAGTTGAACATCAGCTTTACGTTCTGCTTCCAGCGCCTCGACTCTGACCTGAAGTGCTTCGTTGCTTTTAACTACAAAGTCCATTGAGGCGCGCAACTCATCAATTACCGAGCATAATTTATCACACCTCTTTTGTCTTGTTCCAACTTATAGTTTGCAAACAGTTGTCTCCATACATTTCAATCAAAACTTAAAAACATACAATTCGAAGAAACATTTTACTCAGTGGAGGAATTTTTAAAATACGGAAAGAAGTCAAAGTAGCTGTCTCTTATTTATCATTGAATGCATGGATTTATTAATTAAGTAGTATTAAGACTTTATTTTTATGTAATTTAATTCAAATACGATTGTAACATTGTTTTATGAATAAATTATATGATAGTTCTTTTATTTCTGGTTTTATTGTTTAAATTTATAAATTTTGAATCATAGCAATAGTTGAAATTGTTATTAAAATTCCAAAATAGATCTCATAAATAATTCACACATTTCATTTGTATAGCTCTATCTACAGCTCACATGTATAAATATGATTTCAAGCAACTCCTGAAGCTGTCACTGAGCTGAAATTGAGCATGAAACTGTCCTTATCTGTCGCCCCGATGCAATACCTCCACATCAGTGATACTCATGATAGTTCTCATGTTACTGTGAAAGAAGAAGTGATATCTATGAATGATGAGGGAACAGCAGAAGAGGAGCCCCTTGTGGAGACTGTAACGGAAAATGTTTTGTCATCTGATAGATATATCAGTGAATGCTTGAAATTTGACATTGATAGTGATTATGACCAGTGTAATGAACTTCCATCTACTATGGTTGTGGAACAACCCAAGCTTAAAATGACGTACTGTTGTGACTTATGCAGCAAGATATTTAGTGTTAAACATAAACTGGCGTTACACATAAAGCGGTCACATACCAGACAAATTACTGGTATAGACAGTGATAATAAACAATTTAATCAACAATTTGTTCTAACAAGACATATGAGAGTTCACACTGGTGAGAAGCCATATAGGTACTTGTGATATATGTGATAAACAATTTAATCAAAAATGGCATTATACAAGACACTTGAGAGTTCACACTGGTGAGAAGCCCTATACCTGTGATATATGTGATAAACAATTTGAATATAAATGGAGTCATACAATACACATGAGAGTTCACACTGGTGAGAAGCCATATACTTGTGATATATGTGATAAGCAATTTAATAGTAAAGATATGCTTGTATCACACATGAGAGCTCACACTGGTGAGAAGCCCTATACCTGTGATATATGTGATAAGCAATTTAAACATAGATCGAGTCATACAACTCACATGAGAGTTCACACTGGTGAGAAGTCATATACTTGTGATATATGTGATAAAAAATTGAGTCAAAAATCGCATCATACAAGACACATGAGAGTTCATCCTGGTGTGAAGTCATATACTTGTGATATATGTGATAAGCAATTTAAATATAGATCGAGTCATACAACACACATGAGAGTTCACACTGGTGAGAAGCCATATACCTGTGATATATGTGATAAAAAATTTAGTCAAAAATCGCATTATACAAGACACATGAGAGTTCACACTGGTGTGAAGTCATATACTTGTGATATATGTGATAAGCAATTTAAATATAGATCGAGTCATACAAGACACATGAGATTTCACACTGGTGAGAAGCCATATTCTTGTGATATATGTGATAGACAATTTAAATGCAAATCTGCTCTTACAAGACACATCAGAGTTCATATTGGTCCCTAAAGTGGAGTTGTTCGTTTTGATCTTAATCATAAAAAAAGTTACCAAGCCAGAGAAGCTGTAAAGGCCTAAGGATATAACTTTTGCTGGATGTCATTGCATGGCAAGGGCTTACGGTAAGACGCAGGGAGGACGGACCATCAATCTTTATGCTATAAACTAATCTGTGGTGTTATCCTTAGTAATTAATTTAAAATAAACTAGTGGTTCGCTGCGAACTTAAACGAGCGAGATTTACTTTTTACAATGAAATCATTGCATTTGAAAAGAGATTTTTAGTATTTTTTTGCTCCTAACCTATCATTACATATACATACACATAGATGGAGACTGGTCTCTCCCGCCCCGTCCTCCATCGACTCGGACTCCGACGCGTCTGCGCTGATGGAGTTCGAATCTCCCCTGACCTCTGACGAGTCACATCATTACACATAACATATCAATGACTTTCACATTGCATTTATGTTTTTAGTTTTTACTTGAAAAGGTTTTTTACAAGGGTATTTTTCCATTTACACCTACACCTTTGTCCTAAGATCGTATCATGTTTTAAGCCTTAAAGGTTAGTATATAAAACGGCAATTGTGTTTTTTAATAATTATTTATTAATCAAATGTTTTTAGCCATTACTCCTGGCCTTTGTTAAGAAATAAAATACATGGCAAACTGTTTTTTATAAAAACTAAACTATATAAAATTTCTGTAAATCTTAATAAAATTTATGTAAAGCCTTTTAGTCTAATTGAATATAAGTGATAAGTATATAAAAAGGTCTGTAACTGTAAAGCTATCAGTATGCATTCTTCAATTCTAGTAGGTACCTATTATAATAATAAATAAATAATAAATATAGTTTCCAAATAAACATAACCATTTGTTTGAAAGAGATCTATTATCCCATCATTAATAGCGCAAATGTAACTATGATATTTGAAAGAAAATAATTATTGATAGCTTCCTGCCAGGGTCACACTGACCTTCACATGAACACTCCGCTCGGACGCCCGCCGCCCGTTCCCGCCTAGGACCCGCACCAGGCCCCGCCTGCCGCCCGTTCCCGCCTAGGACCCGCACCAGGCCCCGCCCACCGCCCGTTCCCGCCTAGGACCCGCACCAGGCCCCTCCGATCGCTCGCTAGCGCCTCGCCCACTGCTATTTTCGTATCGTTGCGATGTTATTCTTTCTAGCTTGCTAGTTTGAATAACATTTGCGCGAGCGAATACCAGTAGTTCGCAAAAGAGAGGCATAAGAGACACATTTTAGGTAGGACACCAGGTACGCAGCCCTCCTTGTCTAACCCGACAATTTCCCGGGTGTCTCTCCCGGGAAAAGGGACCTCCCCTCACCCCTCGCGCGATGTCAAGCCTAGATTAGAAGACTTTCTGGGTGGGCTTGATTCTGAGACTCTTCTGGGGCTACTCAGGATGTTAGCCCAACAGCACGGCGAACAAGTTGGACAAGAAGTCCACCCCGATGGAAGTGGCCACCGCGGCCCCTCTTACCCCCGCGCCAGCCCTTCTGGCCACCCTGGAGACTGGTCTCCCCCGCCCCGTCCTCCATCGACTCGGACTCCGACGCGTCTGCGCTGATGGAGTTCGAATCTCCCCTGACCTCTGACGACCCTTCTGAGTCAGAGCAGACCTCCGACGACAGTATAGGTATATGTAGATGGCGGCAAACGGCACAAGAAGACGTCGCACAAGTCGACGTTAACCTCTCCGGCTAAGGGTACCTGCACACGATGCCGTCACCGCGCCGCCGACGCGCAATTACACTGTAGAGAAGAGTCGCGCGAAGCCCGCCACCGCGCCGCCACCGCACGCGTCCCCCTGTGTATTTGATTTAGCCATTCCATTGCCAGCCGCGTACGAACGTGCACATGCGTAACTTTTTAAGAAATTAAAAAAAAGCAAGCACAAACTCCTTTTTATTATATTAGACATGTTTGCGTCACGAGCGATCTTGCGGCGTGCACGTTTGTACTTTTTTTCTTTTGAGAGTTTCCGCTGCGTGCGCTGCGAAAATGGTTAAAGTTTCGCAAAAATCATGTATGACAGAATTGTTCCCCCTTAAAAGATCTAAAAAAAGGCAGCGACAGCATATATCTATCTCTTAAGGTTTGTAAAAGGTAGGTACATATTATCACGTATATTTTCTACTTGATAAATTTTAATATATATAATACTATATATAATATTACTTGTCATAATATAATATAAACAAGTCACGATTATGAATTAAACAAATTACGAATGCTTTACCGCTTAGCATCAAAACATCTTCGTCACTGCACACTTTTAAAAATAAGGTTTACCATCATTACCTGTCATCCTAAACTGGTTGACAACCTAATTCTAGTTACCCGTTTCTTTTATTCCCGAATTTATTGATATTAATTATGTACATATTAGTCTAATTATTTTATTTATTGAGATATGTATTAGTTTGTATGATGTTTTTTAATGGTGTTTATTGTATTAATATTATGTATTAGTTTGTTTTTATTAGTTATAGTTAAGTTAATAATGTATGTTTAAGTTGTTAACACTAAGTTACCTATTTTCCTAAAGGGATTGTAACACACCGCCTTCTTCTTGTCCTATGCTCTCTGAATCAATTGGTTGCCTGGAAGAGATTGCTTCCAGCGATAAGGCCGCCCGTTAAAAAATTGTTTTATTATATTTTTGCTTGTTTTTATACCTCGGTATATTTTTTGTTACATGTGGTGATCAATAAAGTGTTATCTATCTATTATGCGTGTATAGCTATAAGCTACTATTTCAGAAGACATTTGTTGGAAGGTAAAGATGTCTGGGATAAACAATTGAGTGAAGAACTCTCTAAAGAATGTCGTTTTTTAAAAGCAGATTTTCAGAATATACATCAATTAAAGATAGTTACCTAGATATTTGGGAAATAAAAATAATGGTTTTCAAAACACGGATTTTGTGATGCTTCAGAGAAAGCCTACGCTTGCGTTGTTTATATTATAATGGTAAAGACGAAGCTGGCCCCAGTTAAGACTTTACTTAGTTTACCAGGGAAGGAGCTGGTTGGTGCAGTACTTTTGTATCGTTTGATGGAAAAGGTTTTAAATACATTTTTTGAAAAGGATATAGTCATGTAGGTACGCCTGGACCGATTCGATGATTGTATTGTGATTCTAGGGTGGATACATGCTGGGGTTAATAGATGGAAGCAGTTTGTAGCCGGTAGAGTCGAGTCTATCTTTAAAGTTATTCCTGCAGCAAGATGGCGACATGTGCGTTCAGAGTTAAGGTCTGATTTTACATAAGCGACCACGCCATCATTTTGGTTCTTAGCCGAGGACTTGTGGGTGTCATAACCTTCCAGGGCAGGGACATTAGGACATTTTTGTAGCCAGCACTCTGATAGGACTATAGCATCGAGACTTACATTAATTGTTTTGAGCAAAGCCACGAGCTGGTCAAAGTTACGGCTTGTGCTCCTTATGTTAGCATGAAATATTCTTAATCCGGCTTTATCTTCAGGTAGGTGTTGATGGGCATTTTCAGGCAGAGGCGAGAGATTCAGTTATTGAAATACTTGTGATTTCGGAATTAATGTGGTTTATATCATGCATGTTGGGTGTGAAAAGCAAACGAGGGAATAAGGCGGAAAGGCGTGGAAGTCATGTATAAGTTGTGGTTTGATAATATGTGGTGGGCTATGTGTTTACTGTGGTGGCATGAGTGCTCAGCAAAATGTTTGTAAAAACTAGCAAGCTAATTATGGATATGGTAACTAATCTAGGATAAAGCTAAAATACAATACCTAATGTAGTAAAAAGTCGAGGATGTACTTTTTTTAGTCCAATAGTTTCTAGTCACTTTGAGGAATCTGCAAGCTGGTCCAAGTCATTTTCATTGGTTATGCGGATATGTTGACTATTTTCTCTGCGTCGAACAAAGATCTTACCGTGGGAGACCCAGCAAAACTTATAGTCAAAAGTTTTTGCGGCCTCCCTGGCTAGAAAGAATTTCATTTTTGGAGATAGGTTTTCAGATTTGTATATTATAGGCACTGCAAGTCCACTTATGCGCAGGTGTTCCGTGGTGAGCCTGGAGGTTCCCTTATTGAACGATTTAAACATGGAAACCACCCGTTCCTTCCTTAGTCAGAACGCTCGCGAGGTCAACGATAATCGTCCGTTTTGCAGGATTCTTGTTGTTAATGCGAAAAATATATTTTACCTTTCTTGAACCGGGACATTTAGGACTGAGGTGGTCTTCAAAAAGGTATACAAGAGGGAAGCTTTAGACGCGGGGGCGTTTACAGTAGGGAATGGTGGTAATGGACGTATTGACAATACCGGTAATTTTTCGGTATCAATATTTTTAAAACCGGGCTCCCGGTATTTTGGTAATTTACTATAAATATTAAAATAGTTGAAAAAAATATTTTCTTCTGCGTGTTTTATTGTTTTAGACTGAATAAGTATATGTAAATTGTAATAAAAAAGGGTAGATATTTTAAAACTTTTATAAAAGTAAAGATTTAAATCAAAAAACAGTCAACACTATCCTACGGGTATTTGTTAGTTTATTTATTTTGAAGTCGGTTTGTGAACACGTGAAGACATGGTGAAGCGGAAACGTAGACTCCATCAATTTTACAATCATTATAAAGGAGATGTTTCAAAATGGGCTAGGTCTATGTACCCAGACTGAAAAATTGCGCAAAAATCGGTGATTTCGGAAAAAATACTCTTTATTTAATTTAAACTAAAATGATTGTTTTATTAATGTTTTAAATACGTGGCATAATTATCACTGGTAACATTTTTACTAGGCAGCCAAGACAGTTTCTAATAAATTCTTGTAACTGTCACTGCCTAATGATTTTGACAGATGGTTAAGATTTTGAAGTTTTTTAACAGTAGCTAGGCTCTTAATGTAGTTTACGTAGGTAGCCTGAGGTACTTAGGTACTCGAAAATTTAAATACCTCAGGTTGACTTGATTTAGCTTCTATCATAAATCATTCTTTTCACTATTATGTCAATAGCTGTCAAAATGACATCACCAACTGTATTGGTCCGCCATATTGTTCTACAGTTTTGTGTTGCTCGACTTAGGCTAGTTATTTTTAGGAAAATGCATCAAACGAAGCAACATATTAAAAAACTGATAGTGGGAAAATGTTTAATAAATATTTAGCCATGTTTGTGCACGTGTACACCTAGTTAGCCTGGATTCCATACATTCGTGAAACATCTCCTTTAAAATAAGTTGTTTGTTATTTGTGTAATCTACAGCTGTAGTTTTTTCATTTATTTACGTTTAATTCAAAATACCGAATTACCAGTATTTGCAATTTCAATACCGATATTCCGAAGTACCATAAATAACTCGGTATTTCGGTAATACCGAATACCGGTGTCCATTCCCTAGTTTACAGGTATATTTCTGAGTTCAAGGCATGTAGCTCTCGAATAGCGTTCGAAATTTTCCAGCCGGTTTTCTACGGAATGATAAAGTTGAACGTCAGCTTTACGTTCTGCTTCCAGCGCCTTGACTCTGACCTGAAGTGCTTCGTTGCTTTTAACTACAAAGTCCATTGAGGCGCGCAACTCATCAATTACCGAGCATAATTTATCACACCTTTTGTCTTGTTCCAACTTATAGTTTGCAAACAGTTGTCTCCATACATTTTAATCAAAACTTAAAAACATACAATTCGAAGAAACATTTTACTCAGTGGAGGAATTTTTAAAATACGGAAAGAAGTCAAAGTAGCTGTCTCTTATTTATCATTGAATGCATGGATTTATTAATTAAGTAGTATTAAGACTTTATTTTTATGTAATTTAATTCAAATACGATTGTAACATTGTTTTATGAATAAATTATAATGATAGTTCTTTTATTTATGGTTTTATTGTTTAAATTTATAAATTTTGAATCATAGCATTAGTTGAAATTGTTATTAAAATTCCAAAATAGTAGATCTCATAAATAATTCACACATTTCATTTGTATAGCTCTATCTACAGCTCACATGTATGAATATGTTTTCAGGCAACTCCTGAAGCTGTCACTGAGCTGAAATTGAGCATGAAACTGTCCTTATCTGTCGCCCCGATGCAATACCTCCACATCAGTGATACTCATGATAGTTCTCATGTTACTGTGAAAGAAGAAGTGATATCTATGAAGGATGAGGGAACAGCAGAAGAGGAGCCCCTTGTGGAGACTGTAACGGAAAATGTTTTGTCATCTGATAGATATATCAGTGAATGCTTGAAATTTGACATTGATAGTGATTATGACCAGTGTAATGAACTTCCATCTACTATGGTGGTGGAACAACCCAAGCTTAAAATGACGTACTGTTGTGACTTATGCAGCAAGATATTTAGTGTTAAACATAAACTGGCGTTACACATAAAGCGGTCACATACCAGACGAATTACTGGTATAGACAGTGATAATAAACAATTTAATCAACAATTTGTTCTAACAACACACATGAGAGTTCACACTGGTGAGAAGCCCTATACCTGTGATATATGTGATAAGCTATTAGGTAGTAAAGGTGATCTTGTATCACACATGAGAGTTCACACTGATGAGAAGCCATATACTTGTGATATATGTGAAAAAAAATTTAATCAAAAATCGCATCATACAAGACACATGAGAGTTCACACTGGTGAGAAGCCCTATACCTGTGATATATGTGATAAAAAATTTAATCAAACAACATATCTTGCAAGTCACATGAGAGTTCACACTGGTGAGAAGCCATATACTTGTGATATATGTGATAAACAATTTAATCAAAAATCTAATCATACAACACACATGAGAGTTCACACTGGTGAGAAGCCATATACCTGTGATATATGTGATAAACAATTTAATCAAAAATCTAATCATACATCACACATGAGAGTTCACACTGGTGAGAAGCCATATTCTTGTGATAAATGTGATAAAAAATTTAATCAAACAACATATCTTGCAAGTCACATGAGAGTTCACACTGGTGAGAAGCCATATACTTGTGATATATGTGATAAACAATTTAATCAAAAATCTAATCATACAACACACATGAGAGTTCACACTGGTGAGAAGCCATATACCTGTGATATATGTGATAAACAATTTAATCAAAAATCTAATCATACATCACACATGAGAGTTCACACTGGTGAGAAGCCCTATACTTGTGATAAATGTGATAGACAATTTAAATGCAAATCTGCTCTTACAAGACACATCAGAGTTCATATTGGTCTCTAAACTGGAGTTGTTCGTTTTGATCTTAATCATAAAAAAAATTACCAAGCCAGAGAAGCTGTAAAGGCCTAAGGATATAACTTTTGCTGGATGTCATTGCATGGCAAGGGCTTACGGTAAGACGCAGGGAGGACGGACCATCAATCCGCATTAGCATTACATTAAGACAGACTTAAATCTACTTAAGGAAGAATCAGACTAGCTTTATGCTATAAACTAATCTGTGGTGTTATCCTTAGTAATTAATTTAAAATAAACTAGTGGTTCGCTGCGAACTTAAACGAGCGAGATTTACTTTTTACAATGAAATCATTGCATTTGAAAAGAGATTTTTAGTATTTTTTTGCTCCTAACCTATAACATATCAAATGACTTTCTCATTGCATTTATGTTTTTAGTTTTTACTTAACAAGGTTTTAAACTAAACTATATAAAATTTCTGTAAAGCCTTTTAGTCTAATTGATTATAAGTGATAAGTATATAAAAAGGTCTGTAACTGTAAAGCTATCAGTATGCATTCTTCAATTCTAGTAGGTACCTATTATAATAATAAATATAGTTTCCAAATAAACATAACCATTTGTTTGAAAGAGATCTATTATCCCATCATTAACAGCGCAAATGTAACTATGATATTTGAAAGAAAATAATTATTGATAGCTTCCTGCCAGGGTCACACTGACCTTCACATGAACACTCCGCTCGGACGCCCGCCGCCCGTTCCCGCCTAGGACCCGCACCAGGCCCCGCCCGCCGCCCGTTCCCGCCTAGGACCCGCACCAGGCCCCGCCCGCCGCCCTTTCCCGCCTAGGACCCGCACCAGGCCCCGCCCGCCGCCCGTTCCCGCCTAGGACCCGCACCAGGCCCCGCCCGCCGCCCGTTCCCGCCTAGGACCCGCACCAGGCCCCGCCCGCCGCCCGTTCCCGCCTAGGACCCGCACCAGGCCCCGCCCGCCGCCCGTTCCCGCCTAGGACCCGCACCAGGCCCCGCCCGCCGCCCGTTCCCGCCTAGGACCCGCACCAGGCCCCGCCCGCCGCCCGTTCCCGCCTAGGACCCGCACCAGGCCCCGCCCGCCGCCCGTTCCCGCCTAGGACCCGCACCAGGCCCCGCCCGCCGCCCGTTCCCGCCTAGGACCCGCACCAGGCCCCGCCCGCCGCCCATTCCCGTCTAGGACCGCACCAGGCCCCTCCGATCGCTCGCTAGCGCCCCGCCCACTGCTATTTTCGTATCGTTGCGATGTTATTCTTTCTAGCTTGCTAGTTTGAATAACATTTGCGCGAGCGAATACCAGTAGTTCGCAAAAAAGAGGCATAAGAGACACATTTTAGGTAGGACACCAGGTACGCAGCCCTCCTTGTCCAACCCGACATACCCGAGCGTAGGTACGTATCGAGCTGAAACTTTGCAAACGTATAGATGTTGACTAGGATTAACACATAGGCTACTTTTTATCCGGGTACAACGCATGCGAAGCGGCGGGCACAAGCTAGTTTATTTATATTTAGAGTAAGGTGTGATAAGTTCCTAGCTAAAATTGTAGTACCTTACTGGGCTCATGTAGGACTATAACCTTGTTAGGACCTTTATGTACACATGAACGCAATAAATACATATTTTGTATTTGTTAAAAAGCGAAGATAATGGTGTAGGTACTTTGATAGGAGATCCACCAATAAGGGTGAAAAAGTAAAAACTTCAAAAATTGTTCCCTCGAACCGTATCTAGATGGCGTTAGCTATATTTTACTGGTAGGAAACACAATTTGACAATGACAGCAATTTGTGATTAATCACAAACTTGCTTTCTCCGCTTGCCAGCTCCATCTGTTAAGTTTAGTAGATAGGTAACACGTTTTTGTTTTTTACTGAAAACGGCTCATTCAGCCTTAGGTTCCAAAAAAAATTAGTTATTTAATGAAGTGGAATCGCCAAATTGTTATCTCTGTGGTTGTATTGAAGACATTCAACATTGTTCTTATGGAATGTGTTCGGAACGCAGCCGATCGTAGAAATATTTTCAATATACTTAGGTAATAATAATATACTTACTACTAAATTAAATTAAATAATGCTGGACAACTCACACAGCATCATCTAGCCCCAAGCTAAGCAGAGCTTGTGTTATGGGTACCTACTAGATGACTGATATACTTAATACATTATACTAAATAGATAGATATTTTTATTATATATAGAAAAACACCCAGAACACCCTGAACAAATATCTGCAGATCGTACAGACATTTGTCTCGAGGCGGGAATCGAACCCGCAACCCCTTCCGTCGCAGGCGGACCTTCGCCCGCTGCGCCACAGAGCTCGTCGACTACTACTGCTGCTGTATACACGGTAATGGGATTACTATGAGACTAAACAGTTATCTACCACAGACAGTGATTTCAGTAATACCAGAGGCTATAATACCTACATACCTAGTAATAGTCTCTGCTAGTAGGTAGGTTTAGCCCAGCAGTTGACGTACTACGACTGAGATGATGATGATATAAGTAGTAGGTACGTCTTTTAATGCTCACAAAACCCACGCGGTTTTTTTTGTGCACAAAGAATTAATAGTTTTCGTAAACTTTCGCGATCACAATTCATTATAATACAGTCAACGCGGGACCACGATTGTTGAAACACAGTCGAAACGTCGGGAATTTAATAATCAAAGGTAGGTATTACGCGATAAATTCCCGTGAGTTCCCGTGTTTATGTTATTATATTATTACAAAGAATTAAGTTTATAAATAATTATTTTAGGGAGGTAATTTTTTTTATCCTGATACAATGAGAATATGTTCAAAATCGCAAAAGAACTTTGTAAAACTAGCTTTCATCATGAACATACTGACGTTTTTTTCACTTTTAAATTTCACACACATATCTGCGGCAACTTTTAATTTGCCGTCATAAAATCGACTATAATATTTTAAAATTGACTATAGCTCTGGACCGGGACGAGGCCTTTGCCCAGCAGTGGGATCCGATGGGCTATTAGATAGATAAAATGATGCAATTATGTTCATTATTTGTCCTGTATGACCTGACCATCATACATATCCATCATCATCTATAATAGATGTAAATACCTTTCTTTCGTATATTAATAGTTAAGACAAGAAAGCGTAGCATTAAGTTTTCCTAAATTAAAATAAAATATGCCAAATATTTTGTATGAAGTTTACCTATTTACCAAATTAAATACCTATTTCATAATAACCGACTTACCTCTCAATAACTTTCATAAATCACTTTTTATGTATTAATAATTTATTTAATTATTATCAGACATTATGTATAACACAGTAACACAAATCAAATCACACACTAGTGAACGTAGGTACTCTGTCGATGATCGAAACATTATTGCTAGTGATGCGAATCCAATGAAAGGAAAGTTATCAAGTCGATAAATATGGAATTTATCCACGCCTTTAATGTTAACAAGCAAATCGTTAAAACAGCCAAATCACAAAAGAAAAGTTATTTATTTTTATACGTTATTAAGGATGTTTATGGTGATGATCGAAATCAATCTCTTCCAAGAAATAGAGCAAACAGGGAGTGGGCTAAAATCTCATAAAGGAGATGGTTTATACGGAGTTTAGCTACTTAAACTAAATTTATTATGTACATTATAATATTATACGTAAGATTTGACTTGTAACCCAAAACGTTATGAATAAATAAACTAAACTCATACTTAAGTACTATGGCCGTTGATAAACGGAAAGACGCTACTGCCCATCTTCCGGAGGATACCTTAGCATACTTACTACATCCACGGGTAACAGAGGAGGCAACATTCTACTGCCAGCACCCCACAATAAACATGTAACCTACAAGGTTTAAATGATTGTAAATTGTGTGACAAAGAACTGATGGAACTGGCAAGCAGAGAAAGCAAGTTTGTGATTAAGTTATCATAATTGCTGTCATTGTCAAATTGTGTTTTCCTTCTAGTAAAAGAAAACTAACGCCATCTATAGGTACCTTACCTTCCTGCACAACCTTATCCTTATTAACACATATTTAAACGGGTATTTATCGCGCTATTTACCTTTATTATTGCCCGACGTTTCGACAGGATTGCACCCATCGGTCTTCCCGGGACCACGATGGGTGCTGATATGTGTTAATAATGTGTCGTGATCGCGAAAGTTTAAAAAAGACTACAACCTTATCCTACTAATATTATAAACGCGGAAGTATGGATGGATGGATGATTGTTACTCCTTCAGATTATCTCGGTAGATTTTTTCCACCTTACTTGACACTTATCATATTTTGGACAATTCACACAATATCTATATATAATGTAGGTACAAGTTTTAATACATTTTTTTAACTACAGTCGGTAGAAAAATAGTTCGAGGCAACTAATTTTGAAGTTATTATTACGTTTTAAACGCCTCCGGCTATCGACACAGACCCCATCACTAGCGGATCGGAACCAGTTCACCTCCCCTCACGGCCGCACGAGCTTACACAACACTCGAGGCTCTCTCGGTTATCTCAGCGCATTTGTACTTAGTCAAGTTAACCCTAACCTTTTAGTTTAGATCAATAAGCCGCGGGGTGCCGGCAGTAGAATGTTACCCCTCCTGTCATGCCCGTGGATGCAGTAAGAGCCTGCTAAAGGAAGATGTGCAGCAGCGTCTTTCCGCGTATCAAGATCCCGTACTGCGCTCGCCAACGCGCCTGCCAAGCGTGGTGAGTATGGCAACAACCCCTCATGGAGATCTATGAGGGAGGCCTGTGTTCAGTATGGACGTTTTACTGCTGAAATCATGAATATGCCAAGACGGAATCGCTTTCGGTGAAGGAATCCGTAGTATTTTAACGATAGTGTTCCCGATATTTAATATGTTTACTGTATTAACTGTCGTGAAATAGGTACCTGCATATTAAATCTCGAGAATGTTCACGTAGGTACTTGCTAAATTGGTGGGGGCACCACCGTCCAAAGTCGCGCGCTGAAAGAGCCTTGGCGGCCTGTCACCCTGAAGAAGGCCCTCGATAAGGGGTCGAAACAGCTGGTCCCTTCACCTATTTAACAGGTTCTAGAACATTCCCGATATCAAATAAGAAACCTAAGAAAATAAGTAGTAGGTACCACAAATTACAGAAACACTTAGAAGTAGAACTTTTTGTGAAGATTTCATCCCGGAGAAGAACTAACACCATATACCTATTTCTGCCGCCCAGTAATGTACCTATGCATTGCTGTACCTATGCATTATGGGCACATGAGACCTTACACATGTTGTAAGGTCCAGGGAGGCGGGTGGTCACGTGCTTAGTGAATATAATCACCGATGAACCTAGTTCATAGCATATATTGATAAATTTTAAAAGTTACAGGTCAGGCTTATATGCTAATAAAAATTCGTTATTACAAATGTAATCAAATCATACAACATGTCATAAAAAATAAAGTTAAGTAATAAAATATAATGTCATAGCAACGAATTGTCAAAAAATGGAACAATAAAAATCATTGTTATGTTATGATAATTTATTTATTTGTAAAACAAGCATTCACATACAAATGAACATTTTATAACAAAAATAAGAAAAGTAGGTGACATGCTTGAGTCACAAAAGGTCTCTGTCTCAACATAAGTTGGTTATGTATAATGATGTTGTTATCATTGATGTTTATATAAAATATAAGTAGGTACAAACATCATGCATTTTTGCATTCCATGTACCCCCTAAAGTCATAAAGACTTGTCTATGAGGCACTTCTTTAGGATTGTATCGAGGACGCTTCAGTAATGCTAGCTGGCAGAATGGCTGGCAGGCGGTTATACACCGTGGGGTGGGCCCCATCACATGAATCACCTATCCCGTCACCTAACTGCTTAAGTTATTTATTTCATACAACGCTACTTATAAAATTACTAGTGAGGGGACAGTCAAATTAAAGCGAAACGAAAAATGGACGAGCTGATTCATCTTGCGGGATTCGAACGATTGCGCGAACTGCCTTCTTTTGAAGTCTGAAAGCGCGCTCCCAGTCTGCTGCACGCCCGCAAAATTCTACGCCGTAGAGTAAGACGGAATGCACGGACGCAAAAAAAACCTGCGGACTGCATTAATTCTGTCCAGTGTCAGTGACAGACGCCAAAGCAAGTTCGTCCAACTTTTTAACCGACTTCAAAAAAGGAGGAGGTTCTATGTTTGATTGTATATTTTTTTTATGTACCTACCTAAAATTACCTATATTGTAAGTAGGTACCTATTCAATTTTTAAGTACCTACTTACCTATATTGTGCCCAAACCGGGTCCATGTTTGGAACTATTAATGTATCATCTGTACAAATTACTACAATGTGGTTGCAATCATTGAAGTATTATACTCACTGGTTGCAATAAACTAATTTGAATACCTACCTTATTTTCATAATTCTAGTTGTAACTCCGTTTTTCGCATTTAGACTTAAACGAGGTCCAATAAATGTAAGTGTAAGGTGTCTGTCAAGCATAGCCAGCACAACTCCGACCAAAAACGCAGAATCTTCCTGGGAACTTCGTAGGCTTCGCGGATAGATAGACCTCGGGTATTTTAGGAATTCTATGTGTTGTGGGCTCTCGCAGCTCATCGAATTTGCATTTAATATAACATAATGCTTCTTTCTTACAAAAAAAAAATACACTCATCCTATCCTATCTAGGGTAACCACTTAGCTACAGTGCGGAGCGGGTATCAAACCCGCAAACTGCATCGAGGCCATCTTCATCTGTTGGCTATTGCGCTGAATGCGCTACGTTTTGATACCTTGATGTCTGTCGATTGTTGGTTATGAAGGTGCAGGTTTAAGTTTGATTCGTACCTATCGTATTCCGAGACCGTGTCCTTGACCTAGAAACATGTAATAAAGACGATATGGAAATCAGTATAAATAGTATTATCAAAAGTTTACTAGATGGGGGGGTTACTACAAAATAATGTCGTATGACCATTGAAGTATTATTACTAGCGTATAGAATTGACACCCGCGAACAACAAGTTTGCGCCATGAGTTGTTGCCGGCCGGCAACAACGCATTTAGTCGTTCGTCGACGCCCATCGCGACCGCATGCGAATAAACCCAAATTAAAAATGCCGTCTTGCGTGTCAAAAACGTGTAATTAATCAATCAACTGCGAAGAAAAAAGATAGTGGCGTGACTTATCATCGGAAAGTAAACAGAATATCAACTAAAATTAATTTTTGTACATTATTTTCTATTGTACTGATATTTTGTTTGAAAATCATAGATTATGAAAAGTGATTCGTACAGATGGGATGTGTAGGTACCTACTAAGGGTTGGCGACAAAGGTTTAACTGATTATTTTTAACTCATATTACTCGCCCTATGCCGTCTGTCTGATCAGTAACAGTAGGTACTCTAGGTACCTACTGTAGGTATCTTTTGCAATCGTCATTACTTATAAACTGAAGCTGTATTATATCTATATTGTTGTCTGAACAAATTCTTAATGTAATAAATTGACGACCTCTGTGGCGTGGTGGGCGAAGGTTCGCCTGCGATGCAGGAGGTGGGTTCGATTCCCGCCTTGGGACAAATGTTTAGTGATCGCTGCAGATATTTGTTCTGGGTGTTCAGGTCATTTTCTACGTATAATAATAAATAAATAGGTATTTATGTACTGTATTTATTATATCAGTTATCTAGTAGCCATAACAAGAGCTCTGCTTAGTTTTGGGCTAGATAATCATCATCATTTCAGCCAAAAAACGTCCACTAATGAACAAAGGCCTCCCTCATGGGTCTCCATGAGGGGTAGTTGCCATACTCACCACGCTTGGCAGGCGGGTTGGCGAGCGCAGTACGGGATGTTGGTATATGGAAAGACGCTGCTGCCCATCTTTCGGAGGTATCCCTTAGCAGGCTCTTACTGCATCCACGGGCATGAGAGGAGGGGCAGAGTGAAATAAAGTGTGGGGTCTAGTTAGTGTAAGTACCTACCTACCTATGTACGTACTTGTTGGATAAAATACCAATTTATTTAAAAAAAATGACTAAACGCTTAACGATTCGTTTTAATTTAATGTACTTAAATATTTTTACGTTTTGAAATATAATATTCATAGGTACCTACTGCATTAACATTACTGCATTAATAGTGTCCCTTCTGCGGTGAAAAAAATCTATTAGAGCGACATGTTGTTACACTATGTTGAACGAAACGTGTAAGCGCCACGAAATTCACGGCGCTTACGACGTTTTGGTCGCGAGAAAACTATTCTCTATTAGCGATCTAGCGCTGCATGTATTGATGGTATGGATAGACGACATTCTAATCGTATAGCGCTGCAGCGAATACTTGTGTGCGGGGGCGAGCGCGCCCCGCGCAGGCACCCCCGCTGTCATCAAGTTGCGACACGTTTTTTGTTTGGTATAGCTACTCTAACTATATTACGTTAAATGTCATACTATGACATTTAACGTAAGAAAGTGAGGGGATGCCTATTAGAAAGAAAAGAAGAAGTGAGTGGAAAGTGTTGCCAGCTTTGTCCATAATCCTAAAATTCTAGTTCTAGCTGAAATTGCGCTATTATTATTGGTACGGCACGTTTACTAAACTATTTGCCTTCATTATTATTGTTATCCTAATTATTGAGGAATTAATCTATTGATTTACGAACACATATTTATTTAGATGATTCTTCCAAGCGAGCCTGATACCTGATTTCTTCCAAGCGAGCCTAATCCATTTATCAATAACCCAAGCACCGCAGCGTCCCGAACATGATCAATACCAGTTGCTGACGCTCTGTATAAAACCATCATAAAGTTGTTTAATGCAATAAAGTATTTTCTATCTATCTATCTAAGGCCTTACTGTGCCACTGCGGAGCAATGACCTCCCTCTTTCCTTTTTTGTTCGTCATTCGGTAAAAGGGAACTTTTACCGAATGACGAACAAAATTTTTATATTGACCGAAACAATAATAAATAGATATAGGTGTCAATACGCTTAATGCGATTGTCTGTTGTTACATTTTTGCATGCTGTGATGCCCTTTGATTGCGAGAGCACCCGATAGACCATCCGGTCAGGTGAACCGTGGATAATAAGATTTGTAGTTGTGCCCGTGGTACGCCTCCGGGGTGTACCATGGGTTAAAACAAGTCCCCTTTGTCCACCCAGGTGAACTTGTGAGTTGGACCACGGGTAAGAAACGCCTGTTTTTAGGGTTCCGGACCAAAATGGTAAAAAGGAACCATTATAGAATCACTCTGTCTGTCTGTCACAAATGGATATCTCGAGAACTACTGATGCTATCGACTTGAAATTTGAAATAGTAAAAGACAACACTTTTTTACTAATATAACATATATGAAAATCTTAAAAAATATTATAATTTTGATTGCAGGGGGGCGGATAGGGGATCTCTAAATTTTTAAGTGAAGTTACTAGGCCGTGTGGGTTATCATATGAAAGGTATTCATTTGCACATTAATAAACAGTTTTTAGTTTTCCTTTAAGCCATATCGTTTTTGAGTTATTTACAAGATTGTTGAAAAAACGACCGTTCCCCCCCTTTATCTCCGAAGTTTGCAGAGATAAACCCATGATACTTTTATAGTTAATAGAAGTGTATGTAAAATTTATAGGAAAATTATAGCGAACCCTCTAATTTGCATAGTTTTTTAGACAATGGGGGTAGAAGGAAGGTTTTCAAAATTTTTGGAAAGTTACTAGGTGATGTGGGGTATCATATGAAAGGTATTCATTTGCACAATAATAAACAGTTATTAGTTTTCCTTTTAGTCGTATGGTTTTTTAGTTATTTACAAAAATGTTGAAAAAAGTAGTAAAACATCCACTACTGAACTCAAGCCTCCCTCATAGATCTCCATGAGGAGTTGTTGCCATACTCACCACGCTTGGCAGGCGGGTTGGCGAGCGCAGTATGAGATGTTGATACACGGAAAGACGCTGCTGCCCATCTTCCGGAGGTATCTCTTAGCAGGCTCTTACTGCATCCACGAGCATGACAGGAGGGGTAACATTCTTCTGCCGGCACCCCACGGCTAAGGTTCTCTTACAAATATAAAACCGCCTTTGTCATATATTATATTGTATGATGGCACGGAACTCTCGGTGCGCGAGTCTGACTCGCTCTTGCCCGGTTTTATTGATACTGATATTTGTGTGTTATGTGTAACCCTGTGTTGGGTATCCAATTTAAATAAATAAATAAATCACCAATCATACTGATTCTGATTAGCTTAATTTACAATCGCTCAGTTGGCATCACTGAATAAATTAAACTGTCATGACAGTGACACCATGCTTTGACATTTAATTAATTGAAATTATTATCTGAGATTGAAATCAAACAAAACATTCTACGAAAGATCTTACGATTTACGAAGATTCAAAAATTTTATTGCAAGAAACCGTAGACAGCAATAAACGAAGTAAAAATGTCTGAAGAGGCTGCAGGAAAGGCTCTTTTGCCTCACCACGAGCAGAAAGCGCTGTGCACAACGCGACTTCCTTACCGGCAGGGCAGGAAACTCACTGCAGTCAAGGTGAATGCTCTAACTTTGAAGGAAAACATCGTGGAAACCCGCGGCTTAGTCGGTTTCAGAGAACCAAACTACGTTCGACTGGTTTCTGAAGCCTAGCTGCTCAAGACGCGGCTAGCCTAAGTAATATTAACTTATAAGTCATTAGTAGGAGACGAGCTCTGTGGCGCAGCGGGCGAAGGTCCGCCTGCGACGCAAGAGGTTGCGGGTTCGATTCCCGCCTCGGGACAAATGTCTGTACGATCTGCAGATATTTGTACAGGGTGTTTTTCTATATATAATAAAAAAAAATATCTATCTATGTAGTATTGTAATGTATTAAGTATATCAGTCATCTAGTACCCATAACAAAAGTTCTGCTTAGCTTGGGGCTAGATGATGCTGTGTGATTTGTCCAGCATTATTTATTTATTTATCATTATTTTATTCATCATCATAACAGCGGTAGGACTGCCGTTGACGTCCACTGCTAGACAGGCCTCCCTCATACATCTCCAAGATTATGATGTTACCATACTCACCACGCTTGGCAGGCGGGTTGGCGAGCGCAGTATGGGATGTTGATACACGGAAAGATGCTGCTTCCCATTTTTTGAGAGCAGAGCAGACCTTTAGCAGATTCTTACTGCAGCCACGTGCAAGAGAGGAGAGGCAACATTCTAATGCCGGCACCGCACGGCTAATTTATAAGTACCCCTTACTTATAAATTAGCCGTGCGGTGCCGGCTAATATTGTTTTAATAATTTACAGGTCTATACAATAAACACAGAATCAAACCACCTCCTAGCCTTCGGAGTACCAGCCATAAACCTCCGTCAGGAGACAAAAGCGTTATTCCTCAAATTCGGCAACCTGAAACACTTCCACATATCAAAAGACCATCCCGGAGAAGTCTTCACGGAAACATACCATGCTTACTATGAGAGGATACAATCAGCTCGGATCGCCAAACGAATGCTGGACACTAAGAACTTCTACGGTGGAACATTACATGTCTGCTATGCACCAGAGCTTGAAACTATAGATGAAACTAGACAGAAACTGGTCCAACGGAGACGAGATGTCACATACAGACTTAAAAACCTGAATAAAGAAGTCACTGAGGAATGTAATGTTGAAGAAAAAATTCCAGTAGAAACTACAAAACCAATAGTATATGGTCCAATTCAAAATGAAGTCCCAGACTATTTCGAAGATAAGAACACTCTATTTAAAAATAAAGTTAAAAGTAAAGGAAAGCTTAACATGGGGGTTGAAAACACAGTTTTTATAAACAAAAAAAGAAAAATAACTGATAATGTTGAAAAGAAGTTTAAAGACAGTAAATCAAAACAGGAAGTAGAATTGGTAGACTTCACATCAACAGAGAGAAATAGTATTTCTAATATTAATGAAGCATTGAATTATAATAAGTTCGGCAATGAGGAGATAAGAACAATTGATGTGAAACCAGTCAATCAAATAAGGTTTAATAAAAAAAGCTAATAAGTTTTATTTTAGTACTTTATTTTCATGTTTTTTGTAACTTTCAAAAGAATTTTAACAATTTAAAACATATCTAATCTAATCAGCACAACTGGGCAAAGGCCTTCCTTATCTCTTTCCACACTTTCCGGTCTAAGGCGTTAGTCGACCAGCCAGCACAGGAAACGTCCAGCTCGTCCCGCCATCTGCAACTGGGACGGTCACACTGCCACTGTACTATATGTGGGACCCACTCAGTTATCTTTGCCCACATTTCATCCGACATGCGGCAAACATGTCCAGCCTAGTCACACTTCAGTTTGGCTGATCGGTTAACAACATTGACGTTTTAACCCTGTTGTCTTCTCTTTTTATTTTATGGCTTTTTGTGTTTGGTTTTACACAATTCCGCCAGTGTCAAGTTTATAAATTCTTATGTTAGTTGGCTGGTCATGTTGGCGGCTGGCTGACTTGCAAAGCCAGTTTTAACCCTCTAATCTCTATAAACCTCTAAAACGTCACAAATGTTTGGTGTCATTCAGAGGAAAGAACATACCAATAGGTACGTCCAAAGGTGACCCGCGGGTTAAGGTATAGTCAAGGTGTTTTCCTTCACCGTTAAAGCACTTATTAGTAAATGTGCATTAATTTTACACTAGCGACCTGCCCCGGCTTCGCACGGGTGCAATGCTGATACTAAATATACTACATAATGTCTTAGTCTAAGGGACCGTCTTCACGGTTATCGTCGTGCATATTTCTATACACTCTTAGAGGCCGTCTCCACGAGCGAGAGAATCGCGACGAGTCCGCGCTATAGAATCGCCGCGATTCCCTCGCTCGTGGAAACGGTCCCATAAGAGCGACATATTATTGGCCGTGTAAAAAGCACTCAACGCTTAAATCTGAGCCTGCAACGTTGAAAGTTTGACCCTGCGATTTATTAATGGTCAATTCAAAAGATATCTTTACCAGAAGGCGTTTAAATTCAAACGGTAAATCCGATGGTATCAGAGGAATTCGGGGAAAACCTACATCTTTTCCGGTACCACATCCGGTGAGTAGGTATTGTGTCTATTATGAAAGTTTTTAGTGATTTGACCAGCAAACGCGTGCCATAGAAAAGTTTAGGTGGATTCAGGTTTCTTTATAAAATAACAGGACAACCTACTTTAAACACCATTTTATGAGGAGAGTCCAGAAGGGTTCAAAGAACTAAGGAATTCTGTAGGAAAATAAACAGCTTCTTCCAAATCGAGAACAGTATCGACCGGCCGGTACCGTCGCAACGACTACAATTGTTATTTATACAATTTGTTGTGTGTACAATTTGTATGTCCCTGTATTTTAAATCTGTAATATCTTTAGAAAATTTGAATAAATTTAATACGGCTTACACCACGTACCTAACTTATTATCGTAAGCCGTATTATATTTATTAAATGATGTCAAGCCACGATAATTTCAATTCTTTAGAAAATGTTAAATGCTGTAATGGGCCATATTGATCTACTTATATTAAATGCACAATGTACCTATATAAGGTACTTTTAATTTAAATTGGATGATGTGATTAGTGCCGCAAATTTTCGACACTCGCAAGGGAATCAAAACCTACAGGGTACTTCCGGTGAACTAACTTGAAATTTGGTACGAAGCAACGTCTTATAGCCCAGATAAAGGACAAATTGCGAAAACCGTAAATTATTAGTTACATCATTACTTACATACATTATAATAAAAATATTTTTAATAATTTCAAACTTACAGCCCCTTTCCTCGTGAACGCGTAGAGGTATTAAATTGAAATTCATATCAAATACTCGGGTCTTATATACCTACAGGTTTGTGACTCGCACTTGGCCGGTATTATTTTAACTACAGTGGCTAGCGAGTATAGATTGTGAAAACTCATGGTAGACCCACAGGGTCTTATGAGATTGAAACCCCAAGGTTTTCTAACATTCATCAATACCAATGAAAAATGCAATCAAAATTTTTTGTCTCCGACGGGACTCGAACCCGTAACGTTCAGACGAACACCTTCAACGCAGGCTGCCTTAACCGTTCGGCCACGGAGCAATTAACCGTCGGGTCGAAAATCTTGACTGCCTTTGTGGGTTTACACTTTAAAATAAAAAAAAAATTGCTTAAAAAAAATGCTTATAAAATTCATCAATACCGTTCAAGAGTTCTCCTTGGACAAAAACTGCGGTCATTAATACATTTAGCCGAAACGCCTAGTTGCCACTGAGAACCATTTAACCGCTTCGCTCCATCGTTCGATTAGGTCTTGATCATGATGATGATGTTTCGTAGCCGATTTCGGCCATGGCGACTGAGTATTCAGATAAGAAGTCTCATAGCGATAGACGAGCTCTGTGGCGCAGCGGGCGAAGGTCCGCCTGCGAAGCAAGGGGTTGCGGGTTCGATTCCCGCCTTGGGATAAATGTCTGTACAATCTGCAGATATTTGTTCAGGGTGTTTTTCTATATATATAATAAAAATATGTATCTATGTAGTATACTGTATTATGTATATCAGTCATCTAGTACCCATAACACAAGCTCTGCTTAGCTTGGGGCTAGATGATGCTGTGTGATTTGTCCAGCATTATTTATTTATTTATTTTATAATTTAAATTAGATGATGTGATTAGTGCCGCAAATTTTCGACACTCGCAAGGGAATCAAAACCTACAGGGTACTTCCGGTGAACTAACTTGAAATTTGGTACGAAGCAACGTCTTATAGCCCAGATAAAGGACAAATTGCGAAAACCGTAAATTATTAGTTACATCATGTAATAAAAATATTTTTAATAATTTCTAACTTTACAGCCCCCTTCCTTTATTAATTATGTTTAAGGTGTGGTGTACCAATAAACGCATTTTCATTTCATTTCCTCATGAACGCGTAGAGGTATTAAATTGAAATTCATATAGACATAGACATTCGTTTATATCAAATACTCGGGTCTTATATACCTGCAGGTTTGTACGGAACCCTCGGCGCGCGAGTCGACACGCACTTGGCCGGTTTTATTTTAACTACAATGGCAAGTATAGATTGTGAAAACTCATGGGAGACCTACACAGGGTCTTGTGAGATTGAACCCCAAGGTAGGTAAATTTGGATAAACAGTCATATACCTCCAGAAGATGGGCAGCAGCGTCTTCCTGTGTATCAACATCCGTACTGCGCTCGCCAACCCGCCTGCCAAGCGTGGTGAGTATGGCAACTACCCCTCATGGAGAACCATGAGGGAGGCCTGTGTTCAGTAGTGGACGTATTACGGCCGAAATGATGATGATGATGAGTCATATACTACTATTATTATCATATACTGTCTATTTCTAACATTCATCAATACCGTTCAAGAGTTATCCTTGGACAAAAATTGCGGACATGAATACCTACAAACAGAGCATTATCTCTCTCTTCTTGTCCCATGTCAATAATTTATGTATGTATAACTTATATTTTTATTGTTGTATGTAAGTTTATTATATTATTAGCATGATATATATACCATTATGTTGATACTGTAGATACATATTTATATAGTGTACATATTTGTATGTATGTATATTATTTTATTGTTATGATTAGGTCTATTATAAAATTAAATAGCTTCAATTCATTTCTATCCATTGCATTTAATATTCACCTCTTTTTATAGCCTTAGGTTTGCTGTAAGAAAACTCTTTTAGGGTTAAGCTCGCCTTTGTACATAACTAATAAGTATACAATGTTTTTTTTAGTTATTTATTTGTGTACAATAAAGAATTTAAGAAAACTTTTAGCCGAAACGCCTAGTTGCCACTGAGAACCACGGCCGCTTCGCTCCATCGTTCGATTAGGTAGGTCTTACCAGTTAAATTAAATAAATAAAACAACATATCGGTTAAGTCAATATGTTTATTCCGTAGTTACTATACTAGCACCGCCCCCTCCCCCTCCCCCCCAGCTAAGTACATACATACACATTTACAATTTGAACACAAATATTTGTACAATAATTAAAATAAACAATGTTCTATGATTTAAAAATTACGTTGTTAGATAGTGTGACAATGTTGTAAATTCTGTTGGCCTCACTTCCTAACTAAAACTAACTATAAAAATAACTAAAACGCACTTACGGCAATGATATAAAAGCATAGATGAGCCCTCACACCAAAAACTCTGGCATTGTGTTTACAATACTGCCGACGAATGCGCAACACGCCACGCGTACCGAAAAGATAGTGTTATCTCTTTTTCTCCCACATTATTTGCAAACACTACTTTCTCTTTCTTGCAATCGCCATTTATAATTTTGACAACGGAAGCAAACAAATAGTTACATAACAAAATCGCAATACTTACGAGTGAAATGTTACACCTTTGGCTTTATTTGTGTTTCTGGGATTGTTGGTGCACTTGCGAAATGCACAAGATGGCGTTTTGTGGCACTCTTCATCTATTTTAGATGCAAAGATCAACACGCCCGGCTAACACTGTTTCGATGTGCACTGATTCAAAAAGTGAGCTCACTCATCATCGTTTGGAAACACAACGGCGCGGTCTCAGTACGGGGAGGGCTCATCTATGTTTTTATATCAATGACCTACGGCGTTCTTGCGGGAGTGCAGGATCTGTTCTATACAAACGGAGATACAAGCAACGTTATAACACGCAACACGCAGCGTGGTGCGTGAATGCGTGTTAACCGCCTCACTCGTTAATTTTCAAAAAATACCGACTCTGTATAATAAAATCCTTAACTTGTTGCTGAAAACACCCAACCCGCTATATGTACGTTTATTATATACTCAGAACCGTTTATTATATACAAAGAACAGATTCAGAAATGGGACCGCACGGGAAGCGGGAAGCTTTCAAATTAAAAAATAATCATCAAAATCGGTCCACTCGGTTGAAAGTTCTGAGGTAGCATAAAAAAATTACAGTTCAATTGAGAGCCTCCTCCTATTTTGAAGTCGGTTAAAAAAACATACAGACAAATTATGAGAACTCCTTATTTTCGAAGTTGGTTAAAAAAAGCATAAAATGGACTAAGATCACGTAACAGCTTTTCTATTAGTGCCATTCTTAAATTAAAACAGACCAATTTTACCTTAACAGTTTTGGATTTAGAAACATCGAGTTATAATTAGCTTCAGTGAGCGCAAGCGACAACAGAATCGACCGCAATAGGTATTTAGAATGGTCCTGCAAACTTACATACACTGCCGGCCAAAAGTTTGAGACCACTTGTAAAAATCTTTGTAACCACCAAAATATTTCAAAAGTACACATGATAAAGAGCTAATTTGAACACCTGCGTATTCTATTGTTATCAAAGAATTTCTGAGAGTCATTTTTATTGTATATTTTTAAGTTATCATCCTTTAAAGGTCTATTGTTTCAAAACATAAATGAGTACCGCGCGCTTACCAGGTGATAGAGTCATTGTTATATTTTTTATGGCCTGCTCATTTCTAATTATTTTGGTTTTGTTTTGCGGTAACCGTACTTCCGGATTATTTTAGCTTCCTTAAACATATTTTTTACCTGAGTTTTGATGGAGTAAATTTTTCATTATCTTAACTAGTCTGAGCTCGTCGTTGTTACAGTGAAGACATCTTAAAATGGGAAAAGTGCGCGAAATTAGCACTGAAACTCGTTCTGCCATAGTTGTTTTACACGGCGAAGGCAAATCTGAACGTGCGATTGCCTCTCAACTTAAGTTGTCGAAGACTTGTGTTCATAACGCAATAACCCGATTCAAGGAGACTGGCAGTAATCAAGATCGTTCGCGATCGGGGAGACCGAGAGCTACCACTTCTAGCGAGGATAATTTCATCGTCGTTACCAGCAAGCGGAATAGACGCCTAACCGCACCAGAAATCCGCGCAGAAGTGAACAAATCCCGGTCAGAACCTGTGTCATTGACTACAGTAAAAAGACGATTGAGAGATGCTAAGTTATTTGGTCGCGTCGCCGTTCGAAAACCACTACTAAGGCCACAAAACAAAAAGAAACGGATGCAGTGGGCCCTTACCCATCGAGACTGGACTGAAGAAGACTTTAAAGAAGTTCTTTGGACAGATGAATCCAAGTTTGAAATATTTGGTTCAAAACGACGAATTTTTGTTCGACGTACCGCCGAGGAAAAGATGATGCCAGATTGTGTGGTGCCAACAGTTAAGCATGGTGGTGGTTCCATTATGGTCTGGGGATGCTTCTCGGGCCATGGAACCGGAGATTTGGTACGAGTCGAAGGAATCATGAAAAAGGAGCATTATAAACGAATACTACAGCAAGATGCCGTTCCGTCTGGTTTAAGATTAATTGGAAATGGATTTTTTTTCCAACAAGATAATGATCCTAAACATAGTTCAAAATTATGCAGGGGTTATTTAGAACATAAAGAAACAGAAAGGGTGTTAAAAAACATGGTGTGGCCCCCTCAGAGTCCGGATCTCAACCCCATTGAGCTATTGTGGGAAGAGCTTGACAGAAATGTGCGCAGTTGTTGTCCCTCCTCACAAGAAGACATGTGGAAGGCTTTACAAGAAAGCTGGAACAATATCTCACAAGATACAATTGATAAATTGATTGCTCGTATGCCGAGACTAGTGAAAAAAGTTATAAAATGCAAGGGAGGCTTTTTTGATGAAAAATCCGTTTAATGATTTTATTAAATATGAACGTCATTTTTAACGTAAATGGTTGATATTTCTTGATTATTTTTTTTTCTTCTTGATGAATGTGTATTAGTAAATAAGCATTTTAATTAATATCTAAACCTCTTGATTTATATTTTGAGTTTTATTTCATTTTGCTACTTAGATGTAGGTGGTCTCAAACTTTTGGCCGGCAGTGTACATGATGGTCGACGATTTAAATACATCTATGAATAAAATACTTAAGAAGCGCAAATTGCCATTACTTGATAATCTTTTACTCAATTATTAGTTTTTAAAATACAGGATTTTATCGCGTAGACTTCTAGGGTTCCGTAGCCGAAGGATAACGCGATTCGTTTGCCGTTTTTTGCTCGATATCAATAACGGCAACAGGAACGCTTTAAATATTCACAGACTATAGAAATGAAAAATGCAATCAAAATTCTGTCTCCGACGGGACTCGAACCCGTAACGTTCAGACGAACACCTTCAACGCAGGCTGCCTTAACCGTTCGGCCACGGAGCAATTAACCGTCGGGTCGAAAATCTTGACTGCCTTTATCGGTTTCGAACCGAGTGGCGACATCGGTCATCATCGATGAAGGTGTTCGTCTGAACGTTACGGGTTCGAGTCCCGTCGGAGACAAAATTTTGATTGCATTTTTCATTTCTATAATGATACCTTAGTGTGGGTTTACACTTTAAATAAAAAATTGCTTATTCAGACTAGGTACGGAACCCTTCGCGCGCGAGTCTGACTCACACTTGGCCGATTTATCTTCCCGATGCGACAACATCCTGTACTTTAATAACTAATAATATGTTAACAAATCGCGAAAGTTTAACAAGTTATTTTACTCAATAACAACAGATCGCACAGAATTTCGAGATTCAACATTGCAATATTAAATGCATAATTATTGTAGACCGGGGGCTTGCTGGCGACAACCATACCTTATATCATACCGTATCCATGCATAGGTTTAAGCTTTTTAGAAAGAATCATAGTAAAAGCTTATTACTATAAATTATTATTTGAATAATCTTGACTCTTGGCCCAGTGTTGCTCGGTTCTCAACCGAAATGATTGAGGAGGATTGAATGAAAGAGTGAGGTTTCTTCTTTCCTTCTTTCCCCCATTTGTAAAAAAAGGTTTCTGAGGCGAACAAGTTAAATTACGTAATTTATTCATTTTAAATGTGTTTTGTTCTTCTTTTGTAAATTGACTATTATAATGTTGCTTTTTGCTATTTTGACTTTACGATATAGTGAAATAAAATTTTTGTACACCGTTTAAGTCTAGTAGTTTAAGTGTAACCTCAAAGTTTCAAAGATAGATTTTCCGGTAGAAATGTGTATGCCATATGAACAATCATGAAACAACACATAATTCTTTTGATCATTTGTGATCACTGATCAAGCAATGTCGAACTGCAACTAAGTTTAATTTAGCAATAAAACATGTAGCCGAGATGTAAAGAGGGACCTGATAAGGTATGGTTATCTATAATAGCTCCCGGGCTACATCTACAACTATTTTCACTCATATATCATATCGGGAGGGGTATAACATGCAAGCTATTTACCTATATTACATATTTATGAACCTATGATATAATTTGTTATGATTTAATTTTATAATTATGATTTTTTGCTGAGCTTGTAATATTTATTTATAATATAATTACGGTACGTTCTCTAAGCATATAATCGACAACGATTTATGTTCTATAATTGGCGATCTTTATAATGTTTCAAATGAAAATATGTCACGAGATCGTCATTATGTTCTACTGAAATAGAAATAGCAATATGAACTTAACTGTAAAACGTATCATAAGGTGAGGCGTAAGATTTTTTTGGGATAAGGAGTCAAAAATTGTATTCTTATTTATTTCTGAAATTTAAAGATGTGTTGTTTACATATTATTAAGATGATCCACACACGTCTCACAAAGCGTTGGTTAAGCGGTGATAATGCAAAAATCATCTAAATTCGATGATTACGCTAAAAATAACCATTTCTTTTTAAGTTAATCAACGTGTTTACATTACTGCTCAAACACTTAACGCCATAAAGATTTTAGTTACATTGGAGTGACGTCAATAACAGTGTTTAATGAAAATATTTGACATTGTCATTTCAGTGTGTATACATTTTGGTATTGAATGAAGTGTGCAGAATGTATATTAGCGCTTAGACTATGTTCCTTAGAGTGGATTAAATAACGCGTTGAACATATCTGCGGCACCTTTGAACTCGTTAAAAGCATTAAAGCACACAGCACATTGAATTTTAAAGGTAATTTCTATCTCTTTCTCTGTCGTCCTCGTTCCTTCTATATGCATCTGTCTCCTTCTGTTTTGAAGCTTTTGGATATTTTCTACGATGAGATGATTTAATCCAGGTTTTTCTTTGCATTATTCACCCTTTTCAAAGTATAACGAGCCTTATAGTTTCACTTCGCCTGTCCGTCTAACTGCGGCTTTGCGAAAAGACGTCGTCGTGGAAAGCTGATAATTTGCAAGGACATTATATTTTTAGTAAATGTTAACAGACCCATGAGGGAGGCCTATGTCCAATGGACGTCTTAAGGTCCAACTAGTCGCGGAGGCAAAGTCGTCAGTGGGCGCGGCCTAAATGTATGCTATCTCACCTGACATAGTGTGTTTACCCGCGCGCTAGAATGAAATGCACAATGATTAATTCCCTGATTAGGATTCTTGATTAGGATTTATTGCATGAGTGAGCTCACTCTTATCGATTGGAAACGCAACGGCGCGGTCTCAGTACGGCGAGGGCGTATCTACGATTTATATCAATGAGAAACTAACGCCATCTGTAAGCTTCGAGGGAACTACTTTTGAACTTTTAACTTTTTAACGGAAACGCCTAATGGAGCGTTCATAGATCTGTCTCGGAGGCCTGCGCCTCCAGCCAGTGCCTCTCTCTCGCGCGCCGCCTGCTGCGCGTCGATTCTCCCTGGAAATAACGGAAAATATTGAATCCACCATCTTATCATATTATTTAACTCAATTTTTATTTCTCATCCATCTCAGCCTCAGCATCAGCATCTCAGCCATAAAACGTCCACTAATGAACAAAGGCTTCCCTCATGGGTCTCCGTGAGGGGTAGTTGCCATACTAAAATACACTAAAATATCAGATTACCTAGAGGACAAAACCACTTGGGACGGAATCTGCTCCAACTCCGTCAAACGTAACACAAGACAAAATAAAATTGTTAAATGATGACTATAACGACCGAGTTAGGTTCTTCTGTTCACTTGTTTTCCTAACTCGCGTGTCATCTGAAGTGAACAGATTCAATTATGTGCTTTATTCTATTTATTTGTGTTGTATTATTTTGTAATTTGTGACGCGTCAATAAGGTCCATGCGGCCGCACTGAATAAAGAATTTTTTGATTCTTGATTCTTGACTCACCACGCTTGGCAGGCGGGTTGGCGAGCGCAGTATGTGATGTTGATATACGGAAAGACGCTGCTGCCCATCTTTCGGAGGTATCCCTCAGCAGGCTCTTACTGCATCCACGGGTAGGAAAGGAGGGGCAACATTCTACTGCCGGCACCCCACGGCAGACTGATAGGCAAAACCCCAGAATTTAAAGAGTCCCAGGGGGTTCCCAGAGTATTTATTTTTAGTTTTTACGGGGACCATTAATTTTAGAAGCCTGTACTGTAGGTTGTAAAGGTCAAGGTATGTTTTGTAAGTATTTCAATTTATTTATTCGTTTGTGAACCTAGGTTTACAATAGATAGTACTTAATATTAGATTCACTAGATCCTGCTGATAAGCATAAAAACACTTTTATAGTTTAATTATAAACCACTAGAAAAAAGTAATTCTATTACACAATTAATATTAAAAAATATACATATATATAATGTCAAGTTATAGCCATAAAAAAAAATCTAAAAATGTTAAATTATTTCACATTGTCAATTCAAAATATTACGGTCAATTAGAAATTAATTTATAGTATAATAGGCTATTTTAACTAAAATGTCATTAAGGCGGGTCTTGAATGTACTTATGGATAGGGCACGAACGGATTTAGGAATTTGATTGTATATAGAGTTGGAGGGGAGGCCTTTGCCCAGCAGTGGGACACTTATGGCTAATTGTAATTATAATTGATTGTATATAGTGGATGCCATGCAAGTACGACCATAACTACTAAGACCATAATATGACACGAAACTCCCCACGTTCTGTCACCGCAAGAGGACAAAGCAAGGTGACAGATCGGAATAATTCGTTATTAAAACGTCAAACGGCATTCTGCTTTTAAGAGGGGCCAATCCAACTTACTTTTGATACAACCGCTCGTACGTGGGTGTGGCGTCGTAATAGATCTTTCTATGAAACTTTTGATCTAATAGGTATCTTGTGCACTATATCTAGGTTTCTATCCAAACAAAAAATCAAAATGAAAAATTATGAATATATACATATCTATGTGATTAACCCAATTAAACCTATATTAAATTAAGCATTGCCACAAAGATAAATATATATATACATTTATATACAAATACATATATATATATATATAAACCAACATGAAGATAATTATTTTTAGGTTAAGTATGTGACAGTTTGTTGACAAACATTCTACATCGAAAGTCAGCCACTTTAGAATGTTTGTTAACAAACTGTAAATGTAAGTGTAACTGCGTATAGATCTCACCTTATGTTCTTTAAATTCACTAGTATCCTTATAGTCTTCTTTATGTGCATGCGCAGGTTTGCTGGCCAGTACGTTTGTATGTGTGTTTGTGTGAAAGCTGTTGGCGTGCGCTGTTGCGATCGCTTCCTTAGCTGATAGCACCTCCTGGATAACATTCGTGGTCAGAAAGATTCATACAAATTAAATAAATAAATAATGCTGGATAATTCTCACAGCATCATCTAGCCCCAAGCTAAGCAGAGCTTGTGTTATGGGTACTGGATGACTGATATACTTAATACATTATACTACATAGATAGATATTTTGCAGATCGTACAAATCCCGAGGCGGGAATCGGACAACAGAGGTCGTCAAATTACCAAAGATTTAAATCTAAGTGCCCTGACACCAAAAACTATGGCATTCAGTTTAAATTTGACAAGCTCTGTGGCGCAGCGGGCGAAGGTCCGCCTGCGACGCAAGGGGTTGCGGGTTCGATTCCCGCCTCGGGACAAATGTCTGTACGATCTGCAGATATTTGTTCAGGGTGTTCTGGGTGTTTTTCTATATATAATAAAAATATCTATCTATGTAGTAAATGTATTAAGTATATCAGTCATCTAGTACCCATAACACAAGCTCTGCTTAGCTTGGGGCTAGATGATGCTGTGTGATTTGTCCAGCATTATTATTATTATTATATTATTATAAATGTGTGTTAACAATAACGCCGGCACACGCACGCTGGTTTTGCCAATAAACATTTTAAATCAATATACCTACATAATTTAGCGTTAGCAACTCTAAGTTTTGCATGAGGAGCGGCAACATTCCAGTGCCTTCTCCCCACGTCAGACTGAGAGACAAAGGAGGTGGGGCAACAATCCAGTGCCTTCTCCCCACGTCAGACTGAGAGACAAGGAAGGAGGGGCAACATTCCAGTGCCTTCTCCCCACGTCAGACTGAGAGACAAAGGAGGTGGGGCAACATTCCAGTGCCTTCTCCCCACGTCAGACTGAGAGACAAGGAAGGAGGGGCAACATTCCAGTGCCTTCTCCCCACGTCAGACTGAGAGACAAAGGAGGTGGGGCAACATTCCAGTGCCTTCTCCCCACGTCAGACTGAGAGACAAGGAAGGAGGGGCAACATTCCAGTGCCTTCTGCCCACGTCAGACTGAGAGACAAGGAAGGAGGGGCAACATTCCAATGCCTTCTCCCCACGTCAGACTGAGAGACAAAGGAGGTGGGGCAACATTCCAGTGCCTTCTCCCCACGTCAGACTGAGAGACAAGGAAGGAGCGGCAACATTCCAGTGCCTTCTCCCCACGGCAGACTGAGAGACAAGGGAGGAGCGGCAACATTCCAATGCCTTCTCCCCACGTCAGACTGAGAGACAAAGGAGGTGGGGCAACATTCCAGTGCCTTCTCCCCACGTCAGACTGAGAGACAAGGGAGGAGCGGCAACATTCCAGTGCCTTCTCCCCACGGCAGACTGAGAGACAAAGGAGGAGGGGCAACATTCCAGTGCCTTATCCCCACGTCCGTCAGACTGAGAGAAAAGGGAGGAGCGGCAACATTCCATTGCAGAATGAGAGATGAGGGGAAACATTCCAGTGCAGAATGAGAAAGAAGGGGCAACATTCCAGTGCAGTATGAGAGATGAGGGGCAAAATTCCAGCGCAGAATGAGAGATGAGGGGCAACATTCCAGTGCAGAATGAGAGATAAGGCGCAAAATTCCAGTGCAGAATAAGAGATGAGGGGCAACATTCCAGTGCAGAATGAGAGATGAGGGGCAAAATTCCAGCGCAGAATGAGAGATGAGGGACAACATTCCAGTGCAGCATGAGAGATGAGGGGCAACATTCCAGTGCAGAATGAGAGATAAGGGGCAACATTCCAGTGCAGAATGAGAAAGAAGGGGAAACATTCCAGTGCAGAATGAGAGAGAAGGGGCAACATTCCAGTGCAGAATGAGAGATGAGGGGCAACATTCCAGTGCAGCATGAGAGATGAGGGGCAACATTCCAGTGCAGCATGAGAGATGAGGGGCAACATTCCAGTGCAGCATGAGAGATGAGGGGCAACATTCCAGTGCAGTATGAGAGATGAGGGGCAACATTTCAGTGCAGCATGAGAGATGAAGGGCAACATTCCAGTGCAGAATGAGAGAGAAGGGGCAATATTCCAGTGCAGAATAAGAGATGAGGGGCAAAATTCCAGTGCAAAATGAGATACAGGTAGGTTACCTGCATCATAACGGCCGCTTCCATCTCCGCCATGCTGCACGTGCCCGCCGCCTTTGGTATTTCATCTTCTTCGATATCTGAAAACAAAACAAAACGCGTAATAGCTATTTGTTTTTTTTGATGTAATTAAGTTAGTAATATATGTATGTATGTATAATTATGGAGAGGCCACTGGCTCCTGAAACACAGTTTATAACTAGTTCAGGAGCCTATGGATAATTATGTACTATGGACAGAGCCTTTGCATCTATTATAGATGATTTATACAGCGTCAGCAACTGGTAATCATGCTGTACGGGACGCTGCAGTGCCTGGGACATTGTTAGATGGATTAGGCTTGCCCAGCACCTATACCATCCTCTCAGCTTAGTCAGCTGTTATTCAGAGGAAAGAACAGGTCAATACGTCTGAAGCTAACTAAGCCGCGGGTTTCCTCACGGTGTTTCCTTCACCGTTAAAGCACACTGTATGCTACACTGTATTATGTCAATAAGATAGAGTTAGCGCAAAACTTCTTGAGCTCTGTGAACGTTGCGGCAAATGCAAAGTTGCGCATGTTGACATGTTCATTCAATATTGCCAACGAGGTTATAAATAATCTTGCCACATAGTAGAAATTTTGTTTTAAAAAATTGGCTTCTTGCTATAAGTAAAGGTGAATTTGTTCTAGCATTTAAGTTTTTATTAATCCTTAATTTAATATAATAATTGATTTTTAAATATGTTTGTTTTAATAATTGAAAAATAAATAAATTCATAACAAAATGTGTGCCAAATAAAACGAAACTACACCAAAACTCGCGCTGGCAACCCTAGTTTCACAGGCTGAGCCCCTCTCGCACCCCTTTTATCATTCCTTCCCCTCAACGCCCTAAAAACTGTGTACTGCGCAGTCACTGATGCTAACTTCACAGAGCTCAAGAAGTTTTGCGCGCACTCTACCTTCTTTTTTTTATTTCTACGCTAAGACTCACCGTGGTATGAGAACAGTTGCGGCGTCGTGTCGGGGCGGAGCGCCACCGTGTCGGCCTTCAGGCGCGCGGCGTGCCGGCGCAGGCGCGCCTCGCGCGCGCGGTCCCAGCTGGCGGAGCTGCAGGCACTGAAATATACGAATATTATATTCAAAAAAAGCCTAGCCTAGGGAAAGCTTTCGGAAAGCCTTAGTAAATATGTAGTATATAATGTATTAAAAAGTATATCAGTCATCAAGTACCCATAACACAAGCACTGCTTAGCTTGGGGCTAGATGATGCTGTGTGAATTTCATGTAGTTCATGTTTGTATGTTTCATATCAATGTAGTTCATGGATATCCGCCTCCTCTTAACTTCTCGGTGGACAACAATCCGAGGGGGTAAATTGAAAACCAGCGCTGTATCCTCATGCAGCACAGGCTGAATTTACACCCTTTGCTTTTTAGATTTATAAGAATTTTATAAGCAATTTTTATAAGCAATTTTTTATAAGAATTTGTTTAAACGTGTATTACTGTGTGCTCATAATATTATTATATTGTTTATCTTTAAAGCAATAAATGATTTTTTATTTTTTATTGTCCAGCATTATTTTGTTTATTTTTGCTTTTTACTTTAGTGGTATGAATGTTCCGCCATGAAGGCCCCCACGCTTGGAGGGCCCCTAGGCCCAGGTCTTGTAGGCCTAGGAGCAAATCCGGGCCAGCTAAAATGTTATCTTATGTAAATTGGCTTGGGAAAATAAAGGCTTTATTATTATACGCTACGCAGAGGTCGTAGCGCGTAGCAATGCGCTACGCCGTAGAGGTGCTACGTAAATGTTTTTAATCTCCTGCTTGCGTTAACTTATTTGTCTTTTTTAAACTTTCGCGATCACGACACATTATTAACACATATTTAACCGGGCATTTATCGCTTTATTTACCTTTATTATTGCCTGACGTTTCGACAGGATTGCACCATTACAAGGGACTCAGCCGTGGGGTGCCGGCAGTAGAATGTTACCCCTCCTCTCCTACCCGTGGATGCAGTAAGAGCCTGCTAAGGGACACCTCCGGAAGATGGGCAGCAGCGTCTATCCGTGTATCAACATCCCATACTGCGCTCACCAACCCGCCTGCCAAGCGTGGTGAGTATGGCAACTACCCCTCATGGAGATCCATGAGGGAGGCCTGTGTTCATCAGTGGACGTTGTATGGCTGAAATGATGAAGGGACTCAGGACCCAATCACTGGATTGAACTCCACAATCCCAAAGTTATAGCCAACGAGAGGCACTATTACAAGAGAATGGTTCGGGAAGGAATTGAAATTAAGAAGTATCCTAATATCAATCGTGAAGACGGCTTCAGTCTCTCTGCCTCATGGAATCCAGTGATAGCCAAGTGTACTCGACGTGTGAATCAACCTAAGTGTGCTGATACATACAGTGAGTGTAGTGTGCTGTCCCAGTGTGACACAGCCTTAATCTCAAGTTACTATAATTATGAAGACCAAGTGAGGGTAGTCTGAAAAGACGCCTTCGCTTTGCTGCGTACCTCCAACATGTCAGTCAGTGTTCCCGGGACCACGACGGGTGCAATCCTGTCGAAACGTCGGGCAATAATAAAGGTAAATAACGCGATAAATACCCGGTTAAATATGTATTAACTTATTTATTTTACATAATATTTGTTATTTATAATAAATTTGGGAGTAGATAATGTTCGAATATGAACGAAATAAATCGTGACAGAAATGCATGTTTAAATTAAAATCTCTTATTTTAACAATTATAACAGCCGGTATATTAATTACTACTTTGAAAAATGCCCTTACCAGTAATTTAAAAAAAACTATAGTAATATACACAGGTTGCAGATAGATGACGAATAATAACGATAAATTGAGTGTACACACACAACCCTTCGATAAATACGATGATAATGATGATGATGTTATAACTCACTGCGCGTGTTGCAGCCACGGGCCGGGGCTCAGAAGCGGCGAGCCGAGCGAGACGGCCGGCTCCGCGTCCAGCCGCGCTAGCAGCTGGCTCGCTATCAACTCCGCTGCTTCTCTCTGCAAATATAAATAAAAAAGAAGTTGATTGATAAAGGCTCGACTTTACGGAAATCCATTAAAACAACAAATATACAAGGTGTAATACTAATAACATGTAAGCCTCTCTTTAAGAAACATAAACTTTTAACGCTCACTAGTTTATACATCTTCCAAATTGGCTGTTTTGTACAAGGGCACGCTTCATTCTTTAACCAATTCAAAGATAAAAACAACTCAAGTCATAAAAAATAGAGATCCCACTAGGCCTTTAGTGCCCCCACACAAAACTGCACTGAGTGGGAAAAATTGCTCTACTATGACTGTTAAAGTATTTAACAAAATTCCTAGAGATACATATGTATAAGAGAGCTGCCTACTAGTAAATTGTAGACAAAACTCCGTAGGTGGCTCTTAGATAAATGTTTTTATGACATTAAAGAATTTTATAATCAATAAATTACCTAGTTATATAAGTTAAATATTGTACGTCCATAATTAATGGATAAATTGTTGTTCCACCTAGCTTTTAAGATCTTTTTTGTACACAGTTTCTACAATAAATTTCATTTCATGTGTACTAAGCTGAAAGGGTGATTCTCACCATCCCAAGAAACGTTTGTTCGACGACTTTTCAGGATTCAGTGATTTTCATTCAAGAAAAGTCGCTGCTCGGTCTCAGCAGCACGTCGTAGGCCTCCAGCGCGCGCTCGGCGGCGGCAGACTGCCCCTGGCACAGTACAGTACTCACTTCGGGAGTGTCCAGCCGCTGCTCGGTCTCAGCAGCACGTCGTAGGCCTCCAGCGCGCGGTCGGCGGCGGCAGACTGCCCCTGGCACAGTACAGTACTCACTTCGGGAGTGTCCAGCCGCTGCTCGGTCTCAGCAGCACGTCGTAGGCCTCCAGCGCGCGGTCGGCGGCGGCAGACTGCCCCTGGCACAGTACAGTACTCACTTCGGGAGTGTCCAGCCGCTGCTCGGTCTCAGCAGCACGTCGTAGGCCTCCAGCGCGCGCTCGGCGGCGGCAGACTGCCCCTGGCACAGTACAGTACTCACTTCGGGAGTGTCCAGCCGCTGCTCGGTCTCAGCAGCACGTCGTAGGCCTCCAGCGCGCGCTCGGCGGCGGCAGACTGCCCCTGGCACAGTACAGTACTCACTTCGGGAGTGTCCAGCCGCTGCTCGGTCTCAGCAGCACGTCGTAGGCCTCCAGCGCGCGCTCGGCGGCGGCAGACTGCCCCTGGCACAGTACAGTACTCACTTCGGGAGTGTCCAGCCGCTGCTCGGTCTCAGCAGCACGTCGTAGGCCTCCAGCGCGCGGTCGGCGGCGGCAGACTGCCCCTGGCACAGTACAGTACTCACTTCGGGAGTGTCCAGCCGCTGCTCGGTCTCAGCAGCACGTCGTAGGCCTCCAGCGCGCGGTCGGCGGCGGCAGACTGCCCCTGGCACAGTACAGTACTCACTTCGGGAGTGTCCAGCCGCTGCTCGGTCTCAGCAGCACGTCGTAGGCCTCCAGCGCGCGCTCGGCGGCGGCAGACTGCCCCTGGCACAGTACAGTACTCACTTCGGGAGTGTCCAGCCGCTGCTCGGTCTCAGCAGCACGTCGTAGGCCTCCAGCGCGCGCTCGGCGGCGGCAGACTGCCCCTGGCACAGTACAGTACTCACTTCGGGAGTGTCCAGCCGCTGCTCGGTCTCAGCAGCACGTCGTAGGCCTCCAGCGCGCGCTCGGCGGCGGCAGACTGCCCCTGGCACAGTACAGTACTCACTTCGGGAGTGTCCAGCCGCTGCTCGTGTAACGTTGCGTCTAGCGCGGTCACCTAACTGTATAAGTAGCACTAAATTAAAGATAAAGTAATTAAACATTATTTAAAAACTTAACATTTCAATACGGAACCTCCGTATCTCTTGAAAATATTCTGAGGTTCGCTAATTTCAATTGCGCACCCGCGGAACCATATTACATACAGCTAGCCTATTCCTTGGGTAGGATTATGTGGTATTCTGTGGCCATTCGCACGCCGTGTTCTCATACTGCCTTCTCGCGCCGACCAACGCGCACGCGCTCCGAAAACTGCTAAGGAATCCCGCTGGGGTGAGTTTCCATAGTGTCTTACCACTGCCTAGCCCTTCCACCTGTGTCTAAATGTAATCTTAAATATCTCTGTAAAGCTGTCTGCTTCGCTAAGCTAGCTGCCGTTATTCATAAAATCACCGACCGTCGCTGGACCTTGTGCGGCCTACCCACACAGCAATCACGACGTTGGGAGAAATGGCTTGGCGGACAGCTAGTTCTGGAACATTCTCTAAGGCTTGTCCATTGATTCCAGGATTCCACTGCACCTTTTAAAGAACTCGGGTCTACCCCCGGGTTTCATCTGCTGCACCTACGGCTTGCCGCTTTCACCGCTTCAAAGTCCTATTTCGAGCCAAGACATTCTTGGAGAGGAACGCAGCTGCCGCCCGTCTACCTCATCGCCGAAGGCGTACCCTGGAGCGTGGAGCCAAGATTCCTGGAGAGGAACGCTGCTGCCGCCCGTCTACCCCTTTAACGCTCAGGCCAGTGACGGTGTACTAATAACTCTAAGTGCATTAGAATTATGTGCGGCTGTGTAGTATTTTAAGGACAGTAAAGGGTAACTTAAAATCATCTGTTTGATTTCAACCCTTTCAGGACCCTACCTACCTACCTACCTACCTGCGTGTAGTGGGGGTTAATCAACCCCTAACGCCGCAGTGGCGCCCATTTAACGTGGTTATTGCACAGCCTATCATATTCTTTTGTACTTCTAATAATTAAGCAGCTAGCCGATCTAGATTTGAACGTGTGAACGAGTGGTGATTTTTTTCTCTCAGCGAACTGGTACGTACTACCCTGCTACTACTGTTTTTTCTTATTGTAGGACGATTATTGTGTTTTATTATCTTTTCTCATCAGTTCCCTAATGTTAACTATTACGTACTACTAAGTATCCATTTCTATTAGCTAAATTTATTGTAAAACTTGTAAAAATTTGATAACTCGCAAAAAAGTGGTGCCTACCCACTTATAAGTTAACTACGTAACGGTTCGCAAGTCATTTCAATTTTGTGCCTGTTTATTTCAAGGTCATTTTATTTTCGATCACCTATTCGTAGTTAGTTTTATTTCATTGTAACAGACAGTTAATTTTTTTTATTTTTGCAATGGAAACTCACCCTATAAAATTCCTACTACTAAACAAACACGAGCTATCGTATGAGGTCCTTATTAGAGGCGAGGAACCGGCTAGTACTGTACTAAAAATAAGAAATCAAATAAATAAATTAACTTCGATGATACCTTCGGAGGATATACAAGAATCTGGTCTTGAATCCGAGATTGATGTGGATGGCGTTACATTGTCACTAAAAGAATTGATTTCACGAGTCAAATCATTGCAAGAAAAATATGATCTAAATCTTTTTGAACGCGCTAAAGCGTTGGCGAATCATATTTACTATCGGCTAGGCCGAATTGATAAAACAAATGTTGCTGTGAAGGTGGCTAACCTACAAAAAGAATTTAATTCTCAATACGCCCTGTTATCTAAACTTGCTAAAACGAGCTCTTCAAGCATTTCAGTGACTGAGCAGTGCTCGGATCAGTTACTATCTATTAGCGTACCTACTGGTGACTCATGTAAATGTGAGCGTAATCATATTGCCGATCTACAAAAACTAAAGTTTAATGGGAACTCCTGTGTGCGTGTGTTTATACAAAGAGTGAATGAGTTTTGTACGTCTAGGAATATCTCGCAGGCTAAGTTACTGAGTTATGCTACTGAAATATTCACTGATCAAGCGTTGCATTGGTATCGTAGCGTAAAAAATGATGTAGGTAGTTGGCAAGATTTAACTAAATTACTCGTAGCTGACTTTGGTCCATTTGATTACAACTATAGGTTAATATCTGAAATTCGTAATCGCACTCAGGGTGATTCTGAAAATATTGGGATATATTTAGCCATTATGTCGGAGCTTTTTTCTAGATTGTCTAACCCCATGTCTGAGGGGGAGAAGTTAGAAATATTACTACACAACATAAGACCGTGCTATTCAAACGTATTAATTTTACATAGGGATAGTATTACTTCTATAGATACTCTTCGGTTACTATGCCGTAACTACGAAAAAATACAGGCGTTGTCTGCACAGTTTCGTGAACCTCCTAAGGTGACCACGGAAACTCTAGCTCCTGATCTAGCATTTTCTAGACCTCAAGAAGCGTCTATCAATGCTTCTGGGTCAAAACCGTACTACAATAGGTATAACTATAATAAATCTGCTACTCAGACTGCTACTAGTCATTCTAATGATACGCGTACACCTGTGGCAGCTATCAACGCTACTAACCCACTAGGGACTAAAAAACGCTATTGTCCGCGGTGTCGCAATGACTCGCACTTTCTTAGTCAATGTAGGCGAGAACGCTACCTAATTTGCTTCAAGTGTGGAAAAAAGGACGTTAAATATCCTGACTGCTCTAACTGCAATCCTACTATTCCAAAAAACTAGGTAGCTTAGATTGCTGCAATGTGAGTGATAAGTCTTTTCCTAAATCTAAAACTACAAAAACAGAATGGGAAGAATGGTTGCACTTTATAAAAGTTTTTTCCACGAGTTACTCTATTGCATCAATCTTAGATCGTAAACCTGATAACGATGTACGTCCCTACGTAACTATTAAAGTAGGTAACCAATCTATATGTGGATTGCTTGATTCTGGATCTGCTGTCACAATACTTGGAAATAATTCTCATCTGCATTTTCTTACTTCGGGACTAACTTTGTTAAATGATACTAATCTTAAATCATTTGTGGCTGCTGGTGGTCAAACACTATCGGCCATCGGATACCTAAATCTACCTGTTTCATTTGAAAATAACTTTCATATCATTAGAGCTTATGTAGTGCCAGATGTTAAGTCGTCGTTGATATTAGGCATTGATTTTTGGCGGAAGTTCGAAGTGTGTCCTAGGTTTTTAAATTCTATAACGTTGTCAAATAAAACTATAAGCTGTATCTCCGAGATAAATATTTCTACTAAAATGCTACAATCCTACGAAGAGCTAAATGAAGCTGAAAGGGTTACTGCTGATAATATTATAGAACAATTTCAGTCGATTTCTTCTCAGAAGTGTGGCCTAGGTCGTACTACTCTAATCGAACACTCCATCGACACAGGTACATCTAACCCTGTTAGACAAAGATACTACCGGCTCTCACCGGAAAAACAACGAATCTTAGGTGAAGAACTTGACGAAATGCTTCGTTTAGGTGTGGTTGAAACGTGCGAAAGCCCGTGGTCTTCTCCAGTGTTGCTAACTCCTAAAAAAGATGGTTCTTTACGGTTTTGCCTAGATAGTCGTAAACTAAATGCTGTGACTAAAAAAGATGCCTACAAGCTACCTTACATATCTGAAATATTAGATAATTTAAAAAACGCTCGTTATCTATCCAGTATCGATCTTTCTCGTGCATACTGGCAAGTACCGATTGCCGAACAGGATAGAGACAAAACTGCTTTTTACATACCTAATCGAGGTACCTACCGTTTTACTACTGTTCCTTTTGGCCTAACTAACGGGCCAGCCACTCAACAGAGGCTAATGGATGTCTTATTTTATGGTCCTGAGTTTGAGAATTCCGTTTTTGTATTTATTGATGACATAATAGTTGCTTCTTCTAACTTCCAGTCTCATATCGCTCTGCTGTTAAAAGTCCATCAGAAACTAAAAATAGCAAATCTTACTATCAACTATGAAAAATCCCAATTCTTCAGGAATGAACTAAAATATCTTGGTTTTGTGGTTAACTCTAAAGGTCTCCATGTTGATCCAGGGAAGGTTGAAGCTATCCTTAATTTCCCAGTACCTACTAATAAAAAAGAGGTGAAACGATTTCTTGGTACTGCTTCATGGTACAGAAGGTTTGTACCGAACTTCAGCGCTATAGCTGGTCCCCTAAATAGCCTAACTTCTACCGGTAAAAAGGCTAAGTCATTTTCGTGGACTAAAGAAGCGGATGATGCTTTCTCTAAACTAAAAGAGTGTCTTATTTCTGCCCCTATTCTTTCATGCCCTAACTTTGATTTACCCTTCGAAATTCATACGGACGCTAGTGATTATGGAGTGGGTGGCTTACTCACACAGACTATTGATGGAGTAGAACATCCTATCGCTTATATGAGCAAATCTCTTTCTGCTCAAGAGAGAAACTACAGCATTACCGAAAGGGAGGCTCTCGCTGTGCTCGTCGCTCTCGAACATTGGAGGTGTTACATTGACAATGGTCGTAAATTTGTTGTTTACACAGATCACTCTGCACTAAAATGGTTTCTAAATCTAAATAACCCTACTGGTCGTCTCGCACGTTGGGGTGTGCGACTATCTACATTCAATTTTGAAATGAAGCACCGTCGTGGTGCTGACAATGTCATACCAGACGCGCTATCGCGTGCTTGTACTATCTCTGCTATCGATACTTCTCCTATGTCTACTAATACAAAGGACGAATGGTACCTAAACATTTTCCATGGCTGTCAAAATTCTGCAGTTTCATTTCCTAACTACGTCATAAAAAACGATAAGCTGTATCGCTTTATGAAAAGTAAATGTTCACTAACTAAAGAATTTGAATGGAAGGAAGTTGTACCAATTGAGGTTAGGGAGGCTATTATAATTGAAAACCATGCTGAACCGGTGGCAGGTCATCTTGGCATTTTTAAAACCTACAAACGTCTTACTTTAAAATACTACTGGCCAGGAATGCACGCTGACGTGGTCAAAGTGATTACTTCGTGTGACAGTTGCATTGCTCACAAACATCAGAATCATGCCACTCTAGGAGAAATGGGTAGACCTAAATCTTGTTCTAGGCCTTTTCAAGTACTGAGTATTGATCTGGTTGGGCCCTTGCCTGTATCTAGAAAACAGAATACTTTTCTATTAGTGGTAACTTGTTGTTTCAGTAAATATTGTCTTTTGTTTCCTATAAAACGTGCTACCGCAGAAATAGTTACTAAAATTCTAGAAGAAAACGTATTTTTGGTCCACGGTGTTCCCGGGACAGTAATACTGGACAATGGCAAACAATTTGTCAGTGCTACTCTAAAACAAATGCTATCTAAATATAATGTCCCACATTTACATTTTACTCCTAAGTATACGCCTCACGTAAATACGGTCGAAAGATACAATAAAACTATAATGACCGCAGTTTCTACATTTATTACTAATGATCATCGTATCTGGGATACACTAATACCTAAAATCCAATTTGCAATTAATAACTCGGTAAATGAAGTAACGGGCTACACGCCGTCATTTCTAGTTTATGGCCGCGAACTAGTCACTTGTGGTTCGCACTACACTAACAAGGAACCTGGTGATGTGGAGGACCTAATCTTCCAACCACGCGATCAATACGCTGAGAATCTAGGTACTCTGTCATCTATATTTAACAAAATACAATTATCTCTTTTGAAAGCACACAGTAGAAATTCCAATTCTTATAACCTACGTAAAAAAACATATGGAATTTCAAGTAGGTGACGTCATTTGGAGAAAAACATTCTATCAAAGTGATAAAGAAAAATATTTTAATAAAAAACTAGCTCCTAAATATATAAAATGTAAAATTGTTTCTAAAAAGTCTCCTCTTGTTTACGAATTGAGCGACATGAATGGTAATAACCTCGGCTCATGGCACATAAAAGACTTCAAACTAATTAACTATAAAGATTGATCTTAAAATCTTATCTTAAGTTGCATGCATGTATTAAATAATAAAATATATATATATATATATAGGTTACTAAATATAATAGGTACTAGGTCACTAGGTTAGTTAAATACGGTAGGCATTGTGTTATGTTTCTGTTCAATCAGATTGACACTATCTCGTATAGCTACCTAACTATTATACGCTATTATAAAAATGCTATTGTCATCTGACTAGGTTTATGACCCTCGGTGCGCTGAGCATCGTGTAGGTATTTACAATTCTTCGTGCTATTACAATCTTCTCTAAACTAAATATTATTTTCATGCTGTGTCAATAATGTTAGTAAGTTGTAATATAAATAGTTCGATCTAAAATTAGTAGTATTTCTATAAAATGTACATACCTACTACTACTACTACCATGGTATATACAGTTCACCTATATAATTTAATTATGTAGTTGGACCTTAGTCTTCAAAAACTACCTAATTAATAGATTACGTTTTTTATTTTAGCTAGGATGAAATACATGTTCAGTACCGATGCTCATTGTATGAACTACAAACTACCTATTGTGAGTTGTCGTGCTAAAACGATAAACTTTACCTGTGCTGTTTTGAGTTTACTTAACTATATTATAAGTACACTCTGAATGTTAGGGTCTTAGGGCACGCTATAAAGTGACTTAAGACAGGTTGTTATTTTGAATGAAAGATGAAGTATGAGTGTAGGATGAATGTAGACAGTACTATGGAACTTTAGTGAAGTGTATTGAGTCGGATTTCCATAAGGAAAATCCTACGCTTTTTGGCGGGGTACTGTAACGTTGCGTCTAGCGCGGTCACCTAACTGTATAAGTAGCACTAAATTAAAGATAAAGTAATTAAACATTATTTAAAAACTTAACATTTCAATACGGAACCTCCGTATCTCTTGAAAATATTCTGAGGTTCGCTAATTTCAATTGCGCACCCGCGGAACCATATTACATACAGCTAGCCTATTCCTTGGGTAGGATTATGTGGTATTCTGTGGCCATTCGCACGCCGTGTTCTCATACTGCCTTCTCGCGCCGACCAACGCGCACGCGCTCCGAAAACTGCTAAGGAATCCCGCTGGGGTGAGTTTCCATAGTGTCTTACCACTGCCTAGCCCTTCCACCTGTGTCTAAATGTAATCTTAAATATCTCTGTAAAGCTGTCTGCTTCGCTAAGCTAGCTGCCGTTATTCATAAAATCACCGACCGTCGCTGGACCTTGTGCGGCCTACCCACACAGCAATCACGACGTTGGGAGAAATGGCTTGGCGGACAGCTAGTTCTGGAACATTCTCTAAGGCTTGTCCATTGATTCCAGGATTCCACTGCACCTTTTAAAGAACTCGGGTCTACCCCCGGGTTTCATCTGCTGCACCTACGGCTTGCCGCTTTCACCGCTTCAAAGTCCTATTTCGAGCCAAGACATTCTTGGAGAGGAACGCAGCTGCCGCCCGTCTACCTCATCGCCGAAGGCGTACCCTGGAGCGTGGAGCCAAGATTCCTGGAGAGGAACGCTGCTGCCGCCCGTCTACCCCTTTAACGCTCAGGCCAGTGACGGTGTACTAATAACTCTAAGTGCATTAGAATTATGTGCGGCTGTGTAGTATTTTAAGGACAGTAAAGGGTAACTTAAAATCATCTGTTTGATTTCAACCCTTTCAGGACCCTACCTACCTACCTACCTACCTGCGTGTAGTGGGGGTTAATCAACCCCTAACGCCGCACTCGGTCTCAGCAGCACGTCGTAGGCCTCCAGCGCGCGCTCGGCGGCGGCAGACTGCCCCTGGCACAGTACAGTACTCACTTCGGGAGTGTCCAGCCGCTGCTCGGTCTCCGCGAGCGCCAGCAGCACGTCGTAGGCCTCCAGCGCGCGCTCGGCGGCGGCAGACTGCCCCTGGCACAGTACAGTACTCACTTCGGGAGTGTCCAGCCGCTGCTCGGTCTCCGCGAGCGCCAGCAGCACGTCGTAGGCCTCCAGCGCGCGGTCGGCGGCGGCAGACTGCCCCTGGCACAGTACAGTACTCACTTCGGGAGTGTCCAGCCGCTGCTCGGTCTCCGCGAGCGCCAGCAGCACGTCGTAGGCCTCCAGCGCGCGGTCGGCGGCGGCAGACTGCCCCTGGCACAGTACAGTACTCACTTCGGGAGTGTCCAGCCGCTGCTCGGTCTCAGCAGCACGTCGTAGGCCTCCAGCGCGCGGTCGGCGGCGGCAGACTGCCCCTGGCACAGTACAGTACTCACTTCGGGAGTGTCCAGCCGCTGCTCGGTCTCAGCAGCACGTCGTAGGCCTCCAGCGCGCGCTCGGCGGCGGCAGACTGCCCCTGGCACAGTACAGTACTCACTTCGGGAGTGTCCAGCCGCTGCTCGGTCTCAGCAGCACGTCGTAGGCCTCCAGCGCGCGCTCGCGGCGGCAGACTGCCCCTGGCACAGTACAGTACTCACTTCGGGAGTGTCCAGCCGCTGCTCGGTCTCAGCAGCACGTCGTAGGCCTCCAGCGCGCGCTCGGCGGCGGCAGACTGCCCCTGGCACAGTACAGTACTCACTTCGGGAGTGTCCAGCCGCTGCTCGGTCTCAGCAGCACGTCGTAGGCCTCCAGCGCGCGCTCGGCGGCGGCAGACTGCCCCTGGCACAGTACAGTACTCACTTCGGGAGTGTCCAGCCGCTGCTCGGTCTCAGCAGCACGTCGTAGGCCTCCAGCGCGCGGTCGGCGGCGGCAGACTGCCCCTGGCACAGTACAGTACTCACTTCGGGAGTGTCCAGCCGCTGCTCGGTCTCCGCGAGCGCCAGCAGCACGTCGTAGGCCTCCAGCGCGCGGTCGGCGGCGGCAGACTGCCCCTGGCACAGTACAGTACTCACTTCGGGAGTGTCCAGCCGCTGCTCGGTCTCCGCGAGCGCCAGCAGCACGTCGTAGGCCTCCAGCGCGCGGTCGGCGGCGCGCAGCGCGAGGCAGACGCACACGCAGACCGACTCCTGCACGCTGCAGGCGCAGTACAGTCTGTAACGACACGCTGGATGACTCAACTTGAATTGGTCTTTTTTAAACTTTCGCGATCACAACACATTATTAAAATATATGATTATCGGGTATTAAACGTCGGGAATAAAATAAAGGTAATTACGCGATAAATACCCGATAATCCCATATTTCAACTTGAATTGTTAGTCCGATTGAGTAACAAAATGTATTGGACGCGCATGTTTGATGTGAAACATCTTTTGCGGGCGGTGAAACCACCGATCGGACGAGAGGTGACGCGTGACGCTTGACGATGTGCGTGTTACTGGTAACTGACTTTTACGGCCTAACTCAAAATTACCAAAAAAATTAAAACGCTTCACATCTGCCAGGCGTCCCGAGACGGCCCAGTTTTTTTTATTTTTTAACGCAATCCAAAAATAACAGCTTTTCTCAACACTCTGTAAAAATAAGCTACTGTTTAATTTACAGTCTGTAAAAATAAACTAGATGATTAAATTTCAATTATTAGGACGTCATGTATATTAACAAAATCAGTCAGAATTTTTCTGTTGTAACGTAATCCAAAAATAATAGGCGCAGTACGTTATAACAATAGGCTAGATGATGCTGTATGATTTTACCAGCATTATTAATTTACTAGCCGCACCTCGCAGTTTCACCCGTGTAGTTCCCGTTCCCGTGGTAATTTTGAAAAATCCCTCCTTAGGATACTCGAGGTATACTATGTGTGCCAAATTTCATGTCTCTAGGTCCAGTGGTTTAGGCTGTGCTTTGTCTATCAGTCACTCAGTCAGTAACGGAGGAGTTTTATGTATATATTGATTTGCCCAGCATACACACATTATTACTTTCACTTTTATATATTAGTAGGGATTAAAGTTTTGATTTACACTCCATGCAGGAGGTCACTGTGGATGCTTTAAAAAGTCACTAGGGAGAGGATTTATTTATTTATTTATTTAACGTACAAAACACGTCACAACAACTTTAAACAATGAGGTTACATAATGGTAAATTATAACTTGATTGTAACATAAATTTATGTACGTACTATAATAAATAAAAATATTTTTATAATTAATATTTTGTATAATTTTGACAATATGGCGTCTGGAACTCGCCATTTTTTTTTATTATTATTGAAATCTCTTTAGTGACATTCGCAACATTGAGACGAATCGATTAACTTAAGGCAATCATCAAAATCGGCCCCCGCGTTTGGGCTCTAGAGAGCCACATAGGTTCAAACATACATACATAGACTGATGAACACATTACCACTCCTTTGCGTCGCGCAGTCGTGTTTTCTATAGGCTGCCTATGGCGACGTATTGACTGCTGCCGCCGACGCGTCGACGGCAGCAGTTACCTATGCCGTTGGTAACATGCCGCTCGTGTGTAAGAGCTCTAAGACACATTTTAACGGTCCGTTTTTAGGATTAACAAGAACAACAAGCATGGGGATACCAGAAAAGGGGGCGAAGGCCTCAAAAGGTCACCAAAGGTCAAAAATGGCATTTGTGGGTTTTTGGACGTTTTCGGCCCTTTGAAGACTTACTTTTTTGGTGACCTTTTGAGGTCACAACAACTCCGGTCCCTGTGACCCTAGAGTCACCAAAATCAATCAGTACCCTTCTCTCAATTAGACGGCGCTAACAAAAAAGGTTTCATGTAATTTTTGGCAGAAAACACACACGCTTGCGTTTTAGCAGCGTTAAAACTAACTCTGTTGCTTTCTCCCCAAAGGCCGACAAATGAAGAGCCTGATTTGTTCGTTCAATCATAGCCTGTCTCAGAGACTCTATCTCCTGACTATCGTGTGTTGGATATATATCTCTCTGTAACGGTACTGTCATCTGCATACCCAATAATGCCCAGCTGAAGCAAGTCATTAATGTGCAGCAAGAAAAGCGACGCAGAGAGAACCGACCCTTGAGGAACACCGGCATTAATAGCCATGGGGTGCCGGCAGTAGAATGTTACCCCTCCTCTCCTACCCGTGGATGCAGCAAGAGCCTGCTAAGGGACACCTCCGGAAGATGGGCGGCAGCGTCTTTCCGTATATCAACATCCCGTACTGCGCTCGCCAACCCGCCTGCCAAGCGTGGTGAGTATGGCAACTACCCCTCACGGAGATCCATGAGGGAGGCCTTAGTGGACGTTTTACGGCTGAAATGAATGAATGAATGAGTCAGAGGAGCAGCCATTAAAGACCACTCTGATCGACCGTTCACTCAAAAAGTCGGATATACGCGTTCGGTTGTAATCGTCAAATACACAGACAGACAGACAGACAGCGCTATGCATATAAGGGGGCTTCGCTCCCTAAAAATGTATCCATTTATTAAAAGCTTTATCACGTTACAAATTTTGGAAGGAGGAATTAATCGCAATGCATTCTCTGTCAGTCGGCGGCCCACACGGGTACAGACACGGCTCAGATGCCCCCTATAATCACCTGTGCGCAGTATCCGCGGCTTTTTCAAAGTAATCCAAAAATAACAGACGCAGTATGTAAGTAACAGGCTAGATGATGCTGCGTGATTTCACCAGCATTATTTATTTATTAGCCCAGCAGTGGGACATAACCACCTGTGCGCAGTGTCCGCGGCTTTTTCAAAGTAATCCAAAAATAACAGACGCAGAATGTAAGTAACAGGCTAGATGATGCTGCGTGATTTCACCAGCATTGTTTATTTATTTGCCCAGCAGTGGGACATAACCACCTGTGCGCAGTATCCGCGGCTTTTTCAAAGTAATCCAAAAATAACAGACGCAGTATGTAAGTAACAGGCTAGATGATGCTGCGTGATTTTACCAGCATTATTTATTATTTACGGGCAAGTATACGAGCGCAGTATACTCGGAGTAAAACGCATAGACCGTATTCGTAACACAGCACTGCGCTCCAAAACTCAAATAATCGACGTAGCTCAAAAAGTTGCAAAACTTAAATGGAGCTGGGCTGGTCATGTTTGCCGAATGCCCGAAGACCTGTGGGCAAAGATCACTCAGTGGAGCCCCAACACGGCGAGGCGCCGCGGCAGACCGAAGAAGCGATGGCGTGACGAGTTAGACCGGCATAACAGCGCATGGGTCGAACTGACGGCGGATCGGGATGCATGGAGAGTTGGAGGGGAGGCCTTTGCCCATCACTCTCTCCACCTTCACATGGTCCTACCAACCTTGCGGTTATACGGATCGAATCTGTGTGTTATGAGCCACTCAGGTAGCTCAAGACTCTAAAAAAACCTACGCACGCGTGTCCCGGCACTCTCCCCCTTCTGGGGCATGCTCATCAAAGAATGGACTTCATCGCTGGGCTGCTCCCCCCTCCAGCTCGGTACCTCTGTGCCCCCCCTTCGTCCCCGTTCGAAAATGTGCTCTTCTCAGCTCGCCTAGATTTATGCCAACTCCTGGCGAACCTCTTAAGCCTTTGCCCAGCGGTGGGACACTTATGGCTAATTGTAATTTATTTATTAGCCCAGCAGTGGGACATAAGCACCTGTGCGCAGTGTCGGCGGCGCGGGCGAGTGCGCCCTGCAGCACCGCGCAGTCCGCCTGCAGCCGCGCGCAGCGGCGCTTCCACGCGCCCAGAGTCGCGGACATCGCCTCACCTGTGCGCAGTGTCGGCGGCGCGGGCGAGTGCGCCCTGCAGCACCGCGCAGTCCGCCTGCAGCGGCGCTTCCACGCGCCCAGAGTCGCGGACATCGCCTCACCTGTGCGCAGTGTCGGCGGCGCGGGCGAGTGCGCCCTGCAGCACCGCGCAGTCCGCCTGCAGCCGCGCTTCCACGCGCCCAGAGTCGCGGACATCGCCTCACCTGTGCGCAGTGTCGGCGGCGCGGGCGAGTGCGCCCTGCAGCACCGCGCAGTCCGCCTGCAGCCGCGCGCAGCGGCGCTTCCACGCGCCCAGAGTCGCGGACATCGCCTCACCTGTGCGCAGTGTCGGCGGCGCGGGCGAGTGCGCCCTGCAGCACCGCGCAGTCCGCCTGCAGCCGCGCGCAGCGGCGCTTCCACGCGCCCAGAGTCGCGGACATCGCCTCACCTGTGCGCAGTGTCGGCGGCGCGGGCGAGTGCGCCCTGCAGCACCGCGCAGTCCGCCTGCAGCCGCGCGCAGCGGCGCTTCCACGCGCCCAGAGTCGCGGACATCGCCTCACCTGTGCGCAGTGTCGGCGGCGCGGGCGAGTGCGCCCTGCAGCACCGCGCAGTCCGCCTGCAGCCGCGCGCAGCGGCGCTTCCACGCGCCCAGAGTCGCGGACATCGCCTCACCTGTGCGCAGTGTCGGCGGCGCGGGCGAGTGCGCCCTGCAGCACCGCGCAGTCCGCCTGCAGCCGCGCGCAGCGGCGCTTCCACGCGCCCAGAGTCGCGGACATCGCCTCACCTGTGCGCAGTGTCGGCGGCGCGGGCGAGTGCGCCCTGCAGCACCGCGCAGTCCGCCTGCAGCCGCGCGCAGCGGCGCTTCCACGCGCCCAGAGTCGCGGACATCGCCTCACCTGTGCGCAGTGTCGGCGGCGCGGGCGAGTGCGCCCTGCAGCACCGCGCAGTCCGCCTGCAGCAAGCCGTGTGCCGTACTGCACAACCTATCGACCGACCACTTTGTGTGCTGCCATATTGAGGACATTGACCTGTACGTGGTATCGACGTACTTCCAATATAGCGACTGTATCGATACTCATTTACGTCAGTTGGAGAAGGCGCTGGACTTTCTGAAAGGTAAGGCGGTACTGGTGGGGGGGGATTTAAACACCCATTCCCCGCTATGGCACTCAGAACCCCGACATTATGTAGGAAGAGGCCATACTGTAACCGACCGCCGCACCAAGATGGAAGATTTCATAAACAGCCGGGACCTTGTGGTACATAACATTAGTGGGCAGATGTACACTTTCAGTACGGCAAACGGTGAGTCGAATATCGACGTCACCTTAAGCTCGCGTGGCGTTCGCGTCAACGGGTGGAAGGTGCACGACATCTCGTCGAGCGACCACCGTTTGATTACCTTCAGGATAGACCACCACACCACAAGGCTCATTACACGTAGCACAGTGCCTATCATCCCGAGACGGTATCGTACCAGAAACGCGGACTGGAGGTCGTTTGACGCTACGGTGCACGAGAGAATCGGTCAACTACAGCTAGAGGACACCGCAGAAAATCTCAGCAAGTCCTTTACCGAACTTATCGAGCGCGCTGCGACAGAGTGTCTAGGCACCGTTAAAGCAGTCACCAAAGTCCGTGGTTACGAGTGGTGGACTCCGCGCCTAGACAAACTCAGACGCAACCAAGTTAGAGCGCGAAGGGCTTGGCAAAGGACTAGAAGGGTGGCGGGCATGATTGAAGAGGTAGCCAAACAAGAGTTCCACCAAGCCAGAATAGCGTACAGGCAGGCGATGGCTTCTGCAGAGTTGGAACACTTCCGGAAACTGGCAGATACCGGAAATCAGGACCCATGGGGTCTTGCCTATAGGGAGGCGTGCGGCCGCGCCAGACCACCGGTGAATGTCGTCAATGGAATTCATCTCGTGGGTTCGGACACTAGTGACGTCAGCGAGTCTATGACCGCGCTGATGACGGCACTCTGTCCGGACGATGATCCCAGCAGCGACACTGCTTATCACCGGCAGGTTAGAATTGCGGCTGCCCTTCTACCATCAGGCAATGACTCCCCCCCTATCGATCTAGACTCGCTTAGGAAAATTGTAATGTCGTTACCCAATACATCGCCGGGGATGGACGGTATTGAGGGGAAGATGCTGAAGCACGTGTGGTGGGCTTGCGCCCCTGAATTTACCCACGTGATGAACGCTTGCGTGAAGTCAGGTACTTTTCCCTCGATCTGGAAGGACGGCCGATTGTTGGTTCTGCCAAAAGGTAACGGCAAGCCGCCGACGGACCCCAAGGCATACCGACCCATCACTCTGCTGCCGGTGCTTGGCAAAGTCTTGGAGAGAGTGTTGCTCTGGAGCATTCCACAGCTCACTCGCGGAATCTCCTCATGCCAGCACGGGTTTAGAGCGGGCCGGTCGACCACGTCAGCGTTAGGATCGGTACTACAAACGATAAAAGATTGTAAGGCGAAATACTTACAGGCCATATTTCTGGATATCTCAGGGGCCTTCGACAACGCCTGGTGGCCCATGATCTTGGTTAAGGCGAAACGCGGAGGCTGCCCGCCGAACATTTATAGAATGTTGACGAGCTACTTCTGCAATCGCAGGGTGGCCATGATCGCAGGGGACCGGGCTGTCTGGAAGACGTCCACTATGGGGTGCCCGCAGGGCTCTGTGCTCGGCCCGACGTTGTGGAACGTTCTACTCGACGATCTTCTCTGTTTGCCGGTGCCAGTTGGGGTGTCTTTTATGGCATACGCGGACGACGTGACGGTGTTGGTAGCGGGGGATGCTCGGAGAGAGTTGGAGGAGAAAGGAGCGGCTGTCTTGGGACTGGTAGCGGAGTGGGGTGCCCGTAACAGGCTCACATTCGCCCCGGCTAAGTCCCAGACCATGACCCTGAAAGGGAAATTGCAAAGGCCACCTCTGCTAAAGACCAATGCGTCTGGCACGTCGATCCGCACAGTCTCTGAGGCCAAGGTGTTGGGAGTCATTTTGGACCCCACCCAATCATTCGCACCCCACGCGGCGACGATCGGTGACAGAGCGTCCAATTGTTTCGGCAAGGTCTCGAGGGTTTCCGCAAACCGATGGGGAGTGCGGTACAGGGCGCTCCGGGTACTTTACGGCGGCACATACGAGGCGACGCTCACGTACGCGGCCAGAATATGGTATCACCGGGCTACGGTACATGTCGTTCGCAGCGTGCTGCTCAGGACGCAAAGATCCTCGTTAGTCTTACTAACGAAGGCTTACAGGTCGAGCAGTACTGCAGCGCTACCGGTTCTGGCGGGGGTCCTGCCGGCGGACTTACTATTGACTAGAGCGGGTCGTAGGTTAGCTGAGACGGAGGGTGAACCGAACGAGACGCACAGACGTATCCGAGCGAGCATCGACGCAGAGACCGTAGAGTCCTGGCAGGCTCGATGGGAGGCCGAGACTAAGGGTCGCGAATTGTTCGCGTTCTTCCCAGACGTAGGCGAGCGCATGAAGGCGCACTGGGTTGAACCTGATTACGAACTTTCGCAGATCCTTATGGGCCATGGCTGCTTTAGGAAACGTCTGAGCGATCTGGGGTTGAGCGACACTACAGGGTGCAGCTGTGGGGAGAAGTGGGAGACGCGGGACCATATCCTGTGGGATTGCCCGTTGTACGCGGAAGCAAGAGGCACCATGTTAGGGGGGATTACGAGGCAAGGAGGGCTTGAGGGACCGATATACCACGCAGATCTAGTAAGTAGTGAGGCGAACTTCGGACAGCTTAGGAGGTTCGCCAGGACCTGGCATAGATCGAGGCGGGCCGAGGAAAGCACATTTTCGAACGGGGACGAGGGGGGGGCACAGAGGTACCGAGCTGGAGGGGAGCAGCCCAGCAATGAAGTCTGTTCTGTGATGAGCATGCCCCAGAAGGGGGAGAGTGCCAGGACACGCGTGCGTAGGTTTTTGTAGAGTCTTGAGCCACCCGAGTGGATCATAACTCACAGATTCGGTCCGTATAACCGCAAGGTTGGTAGGACCATGGGAAGGTGGAGGGAGTCCGCCTGCAGCCGCGCGCAGCGGCGCTTCCACGCGCCCAGAGTCGCGGACATCGCCTCACCTGTGCGCAGTGTCGGCGGCGCGGGCGAGTGCGCCCTGCAGCACCGCGCAGTCCGCCTGCAGCCGCGCGCAGCGGCGCTTCCACGCGCCCAGAGTCGCGGACATCGCCTCACCTGTGCGCAGTGTCGGCGGCGCGGGCGAGTGCGCCCTGCAGCACCGCGCAGTCCGCCTGCAGCCGCGCTTCCACGCGCCCAGAGTCGCGGACATCGCCTCACCTGTGCGCAGTGTCGGCGGCGCGGGCGAGTGCGCCCTGCAGCACCGCGCAGTCCGCCTGCAGCCGCGCTTCCACGCGCCCAGAGTCGCGGACATCGCCTCACCTGTGCGCAGTGTCGGCGGCGCGGGCGAGTGCGCCCTGCAGCACCGCGCAGTCCGCCTGCAGCCGCGCGCAGCGGCGCTTCCACGCGCCCAGAGTCGCGGACATCGCCTCACCTGTGCGCAGTGTCGGCGGCGCGGGCGAGTGCGCCCTGCAGCACCGCGCAGTCCGCCTGCAGCCGCGCTTCCACGCGCCCAGAGTCGCGGACATCGCCTCACCTGTGCGCAGTGTCGGCGGCGCGGGCGAGTGCGCCCTGCAGCACCGCGCAGTCCGCCTGCAGCCGCGCTTCCACGCGCCCAGAGTCGCGGACATCGCCTCACCTGTGCGCAGTGTCGGCGGCGCGGGCGAGTGCGCCCTGCAGCACCGCGCAGTCCGCCTGCAGCCGCGCTTCCACGCGCCCAGAGTCGCGGACATCGCCTCACCTGTGCGCAGTGTCGGCGGCGCGGGCGAGTGCGCCCTGCAGCACCGCGCAGTCCGCCTGCAGCCGCGCTTCCACGCGCCCAGAGTCGCGGACATCGCCTCACCTGTGCGCAGTGTCGGCGGCGCGGGCGAGTGCGCCCTGCAGCACCGCGCAGTCCGCCTGCAGCCGCGCTTCCACGCGCCCAGAGTCGCGGACATCGCCTCACCTGTGCGCAGTGTCGGCGGCGCGGGCGAGTGCGCCCTGCAGCACCGCGCAGTCCGCCTGCAGCCGCGCTTCCACGCGCCCAGAGTCGCGGACATCGCCTCACCTGTGCGCAGTGTCGGCGGCGCGGGCGAGTGCGCCCTGCAGCACCGCGCAGTCCGCCTGCAGCCGCGCTTCCACGCGCCCAGAGTCGCGGACATCGCCTCACCTGTGCGCAGTGTCGGCGGCGCGGGCGAGTGCGCCCTGCAGCACCGCGCAGTCCGCCTGCAGCCGCGCGCAGCGGCGCTTCCACGCGCCCAGAGTCGCGGACATCGCCTCACCTGGAATCATTCATTCATTCATTCAATCATTTATTTATAAAGAAAGAAAGATAGTTACACTATACACTAAAGAAAGTATTACATATTCAACGCAATTTTCAAGACCCTACCTCCCGTGCTAGTTAAAACTGTGTTACGGCAAGGTAAAGTCTCTCAAATCACATATAAAAATACCTTACGAAGATGTAATACATACATACCTTACAGACTAACATATATTATTTTATGGAATATAGCGCATTTGTTAACACAATATAGATACTACCTCTCAATTCTATAGCAACTCATTTACTGTACAAGCTGTGCGTTTGTGGAATGGGCTCCCTTTCTCTATTAGATCATCAAAATCTCTGGCTATTTTTAAATCTAAGGTACACTGTCATTACTTATCCTTGTCGTAAAACTGTTTTTTTTTCCGAATATTAGGTACTTGTATTATTACATTAAATATTGTTACGTAAATATATATATATATATTATATATTATTTTATTTTATTTTATTTATTTGGAAAACAAAAAGCTTAATATTAAGTAAAGTAGTACAAACATAACGTGGCTAAACTAAAGCTAGAAACAGTTTCCACATATGGGTAACTTAAGAATATTATGTAAAAGTAAACAAATTTGACTTAAATAAAATGTACATTGGATAAATTAACAGAAGAAAACTAATAGAAGAAAATATTTTGTTTGTTTGTTTGCCTGTAAGTGATTATTAAAAAAGTGTAGCTGATATGTGTATGTACAACCTAAATATAATTAATAGTAGGTATATGAATATTTAAATTATTTAAATATTATGATTATTTAAATATGAATGTAAAGATGTGTGCGTGATATTGTTATGTCTCAAAAAAGTTTGTTTCAATTGTTCTTTTAAAAATATTGTGTTTTGCGAAAAATAGGTCAATCTTACTAGAGTAACTGTTATTGTACAAATGCATAGCTCTCAGCAGGAACGTATTTTTTCTGTACTTGGTGGTACAGGCCGGGACATGAAACTTTAAATTATTACGTCGCGAGGCTCGATTCGGCGGGACTGACAGTCCTATATGAAATAAGAGTATAAGATTATATATGTATATTGTTATAAATTGCATCATGTATTCATCTCTAGGATGTAATACTTATATCGTTACCTATTTATGATTGTATATTTATATATTTATGTAGTGATAAGTATGTTTATCATATAAGTATTTAGGTTGTTATGTATGTAGGTATATTTTTATCTATCTATTTTTGCGTATGTATTATTCGTACACCGCCGTCTTTATTATCTTATATCCTGTCCATTCAAAGGTTGTCTGGAAGAAATCGCTTTTAGCGATAAGACCGCCCATTGTATGTTATATTTGTCTGTGTTCCTCTTTGTGAAATTTATGTTATATGGTGAATGTACAATAAAGAGTTTATCTATCTATCTACAACATTTGTAGCGCTGTCTGTCTGTGCATGAGACGATTACAACCCAACGACTGGGACAAAATAAGACGGGGGGAGTTTCTTCTAAGCAACATTGGTTTACAATGCCGATTATAAAGGGAGATTCAGCTGCCAACAAACTGCTATGCAGTTTGACAGTAGTTCTGTAGGTCTACCATGAGTTTTTACAATCTATATTCGCTAGCGACTGTAGTTAACAAAATGTATGAAAACTTGTACAGCGCCTCTAGCGGATAGTTTGGTACTAAAATACGCAGTAAACTGTACTACAGCGACTGTAGTTTGGGCTTCATTTGCTTAGAATTTGGTACCATGAGTTACAAATCTGACAGATGTCATAGTGACCTTCTATTACTACTGTAGTAACGTCAGGCGATCTAACAGTGACAACTCATGGTAGACACACTGTATACTAGTTTGAAAGTCTGATTATATGCTTTTTCATTTCATTTCATTACATCTCGAGCGAAGGTCCGTCTGCGACGGGAGCGGTTGCGAGTTCGATTCCCCGCTCGGGAAGAACGTCTGTACGATTTGCAGATGTTTGTTTAGGGTGTTCTGGATGTTTTTAGGGGGCTAAGCCCCCTATTATGCATAGCGCTGTCTGTCTGTCTGTGCATGACACGATTACAACCGAACGCGTTGACCTTTTTACATGAAACCTTTTTTGTTAGCACCGTCTTAATGAGAGAAGGGTGCTTAATAATATGTAATTATACTAGCTAAGTATATATTTATAGATATTACGTACTCTAGTTTAATTATACTATGACGAAACCGTGCTTTTACTTTCTTGTTGTTTTTGTCCATCCAAAGGTTGCCTGGTAAGAGATCGCTTATAGTGATAAGGCCGCCCATTGTGCTTCTGCTTTTAGTTAATTATACTTTATTTCCTTTGTTATATTGTTTGTGTTAGAATTAAGCTGGGTACAATAAAGAGTTATCTATCTATCTATCTATCTATTATTTATATTTATTTATTATTTTATTATATTTATTAGACGAGCTCTGTGGCGCAGCGGGCGTAGGTCCGCCTGCGACGCAAGGGGTTGCGGGTTCGATTCCCGCCTCGGGATAAATGTCTGTACGATCTGCAGATATTTGTTCAGGGTGTTCTGGGTGTTTTTCTATATATAATAAAAATATCTATCTATGTAGTATAATGTATTAAGTATATCAGTCATCTAGTACCCATAACCCAAGCTCTGCTTAGCTTGGGGCTAGATGATGCTGTGTGATTTGTCCAGCATTATTATTATTATTATCTTAGATCTTCTCTGCTCGGTTATTAGAACCGGTAGTGACTGAAATCACACGCACCTATGCCAACTGCGCTTCAGTATATCGGACTTCATTGGGAAGTTCCGTTTGAAGGAATTTACTTACGATCCTACAAGTGTTAAGAACAGCTGCTTTTTGTAGCAATGTCATATGTCATATGTGCATTATGTCTTATGGCTTACTACTGTGGGGATGTGCTGCAGATATAGACACCGTATTTGTGCTGCAGAAGAGGGCTATTCGTTCTATCTACAATATGGGTCCCAGAGAATTACTTCGCACTAAATTTAAAGAAATAAATATAATGACAGTAGCTTGTCAATATATTTATGAGAACCTGTTGTACACCCATAAAAATATTGCTTCGTTTAAGAAAAACAGCGACAATCACAATGTAAATACAAGAAATAAGAATAAACTCGCTGTGCCCACTACTAGGCTCCATAAGGTGAAAATATCTTTTAAAGGGCAATGTATACGCTTCTACAACAAACTCCCAAGTGAGTTGCAGAAGTTATCATTGAATAAATTCAAAAACATTATTAAACGCAATCTGTGCAATAAAGCTTATTATAAAATATCAGATTACCTAGAGGACAAAACCACTTGGGACGGAATCTGCTCCAACTCCGTCAAACGTAACATAAGACAAAATAAAATTGTTAAATGATGACTATAACGACCGAGTTAGGTTCTTCTGTTCACTTCTTTTCCTAACTCGCGTGTCATCTAAAGTGAACAGATTCAATTATGTGCTTTATTCTATTTATTTGTGTTGTTTTATTTTGTAATTTGTGACGCGTCAATAAGGTCCATGCGGCCGCACTGAATAAAGTATTTTTTGATTCTTGATTCTTGATTCTTAATGCGTAAGGTGTTCTTTGGTAAATCTAAGGAATCTAAGGGTTGGAAAAGTATAGGAATAATGCCAGTTGCTGACAGGACTATTGGAACTATGCTTACTTTTTGCAGACGCAACATCCGTGTGATTTCATTTTTTTTTAGATTTTCATCAGCTCGGCACTGATAGGGCCGGAATTTATCTAAAACGCACGGGCCTAAGCCAAGTGCGCATTAGTTGTGTTTCTAGATGTACCATGGTTAGAAGACTGTGGTGCGTCAATGGAAACATCAGTTTGCAAAAACTTTCTAAATTATTATTATCTATACTGAATACTTACCGTCATTATTGGCCGCCACCAGAGCCTCCCTGAGGTCTGCCTGCGCGCAGACGTCCAGCGCCAGCCGCTCCGCCGCCTCGCTACACCACGCCTGGAACAAAAGCGCATTCACATTCAAAGTCAAAGTCAAGTAAGTGTTTATTCAATCATCATCATCATTTCAGCCGTTGAACGTCCACTACTGAACACAGGCCTCCCTCATGGATCTCCATGAGGGGTAGTTGCCACACCCACCACGCTTGGCAGGCGGGTTGGTGAGCGCAGTGCGGGATGTTGATACACGGAAAGACGCTGCTGCCCATCTTCCAGAGGTATCCCTTAGCAGGCTCTTACTGCATCCACGGGCAAGAGAGGAGGGGCAACATTCTACTGCCGGTGCCCCACGGCAATAGAGCATCAATACTATAAAATAAATTTAAAGTAAAAAAAAACTTTTTAACAAACAAGCTTTTATTTAAACGTACCCACTAAAAATAATGCCGTGGGGCGCCGGCAGTAGAATGTTACCCCTCCTCTCCTACCCGTGGATGCAGTAAGAGCCTGCTAACGGACACCTCCGGAAGATGGGCAGCAGCGTCTATCCGTGTATCAACATCCCGTACTGCGCTCACCAACCCGCCTGCCAAGCGTGGTGAGAATGGCAACTACCCCTCATGGAGATCCATGAGGGAGGCCTGTGTTCATCAGTGGACGTTTTATGGCTGAAATGATGATGACTAAAAATAATGAAATAAACATTTTCCATTAAAGTTTAATGTCAACTTAAAACGTCTTTACACAATATATGTAATAAAAAAGCTTGTCGCGAGATTAACCTGTGTGCCTGTAACTTGATCTAATTGATTTAAATTTGTTTCAAACAATGTAAATACGAGTACCTGCTTAAATCTGGCGACAAGCTTTTTTATTACATATATTGTGTAAAGACGTTTTAAGTTGAAGCTAAACAGAACAGCAAAAGTTAGGTTGGAGCAACAAGCTCAAGGGCACTTAGATACGAGTCACGGCTTGGACTGTTGCCAGATCTTTATATGTAATCATCATCATCATTTCAGCCGTAAAACGTCCACTACTGAACTAAGGCCTCCCTCATGGATCTCCATGAGGGGTAGTTGCCATACTCACCACGCTTGGCAGACGGGTTGGCGAGCGCAGTACGGGATGTTGATATACGGAAAGACGCTGCTGCCCATCTTCCGGAGGTGTCCCTTAGCAGGCTCTTACTGCATCCACGGGTAGGAGAGGAGGGGTAACATTCTACTGCCGGCACCCCACGGCACACGGTTTATATGTAATGATGGTTAACATCTAGATGTTGATGTAGACACCTAGGTGTTAGGTGTAAAATTGCACCTTAAGATGGAAGAGTGTATTCTTCGGCCCCGCCGGCGGGACCGGTTATTGAACGTGTGCCTAGCAGCTATTGTGGGACGGGTTGACGTCACCTCCGGGTTAGCGCGGTGAGGTCGTCAGCGGGCAAGCAGAGAACATGTCTCGGTGTCTGCCAAGCGTGGCGAGTATGGCAAAAACCCCTCGTGGATCTCCGAGATATGTCCAGCAGTGGACGCACCCTACGGCTGAGAAGACCATTTTTTTTATGAGTTTGAAAGATTTAACCTCTTCGTTAGCGACATGGTTGCCGCATTCGGTATCCTCTGTCCGCTTCAGCTTCACGCGAGAGGCTATTTTCGCTTGCCGGGACTCACAGCGACCTGAAAAATTTAAATAATATTACAAATGTTATAGTCAAACTCGAAAAATTCTCCATTCAGTCCAAAATTATCGTGACGGTGAGTTATAAAAGACAAACAGAAGGTTAATAATAAGAGAAAGATAATAATAATAAGTTACACAGGGATAATGTAGCCTTTGATGAAAGAATTTTGAAAATTGGTCCAGTAGTTTTTAGGGTTAAATACAAATGTATTATATTCAATAAATAACAATATTCAATTGTTGTTTATAAAAATGTATTTAAAATAAAAATACAGGGTGAATTTTTGAGACGGGACAGTAAGGGCAGGTACCTTAACCGTTATAGTTACAGGAAAACGTTTTTAGAAGACTATCCATAAATTTTTAAGATATTTTAAACTGCATTTACTGATTTTAGAAAAAATGTACAGTCAGCAAGAAAATGGTAATTTTACACAAAAACTTTTTTTGATGCCAATCGATTCTCTTTCTTATTCGGATCAAAAGTCTCTACTGGACCGTCTCAGGTTTGAGTACTAGAAATGTCAGAAATTGCGAAAAACTTTTTCCGTAAAATGACCATTTTCTTGCTGACTGTAAATTTTTTCCAAAATATCTTAAAAATTTATGGATAGTCTTCTACAAACGTTTTCCTGTAACTATAACGGTTAAGGTACCTGTCCTTACTGTCCCGTCTCAAAAATTCACCCTGTATATACCTCTATTTATTTATTTAATCGTATGACATGTTTAAAAAGGCGTAGCTAACAAAAGATATAAAAAAAAGAAAAATTACAAAATTAAAAATCTTCTAAAACTAAAAAATAATAACTACACTAATACTTAATCTAATTCATAAGTCAATGAAAAAAAAAAACATATACCTGGTGTATATAATAATGGTGTGTATAATTATATACCTCTATATTATAATATAATAAATTAAATATTATGTAATTAGTAACATTCAATGTGGAAGAGCGAAAATGTCTAATACAAGTGTTATTTATGAAACTTAAAAGGCATTTTCAACCCTGAACTGAATTATTGCACATTCTTTGTTGATGATGAATAAAAAAATTATTATTAAATTTATATTATTATAAATGTTTCCTCTTTTTAATATTAGTATAGATATACACTGCCGGCCAAAAGTTTGAGACCACCTACATCTAAGTAGCAAAATGAAATAAAACTCAAAATATAAATCAAGAGGTTTAGATATTAATTAAAATGCTTATTTACTAATACACATTCATCAAGAAGAAAAAAAAAATCAAGAAATATCAACCATTTACGTTAAAAATGACGTTCATATTTAATAAAATCATTAAACGGATTTTTCGTCAAAAAAGTCTCCCTTGCATTTTATAACTTTTTTCACTAGTCTCGGCATACGAGCAATCAATTTATCAATTGTATCTTGTGAGATATTGTTCCAGCTTTCTTGTAAAGCCTTCCACATGTCTTCTTGTGAGGAGGGACAACAACTGCGCACATTTCTGTCAAGCTCTTCCCACAATAGCTCAATGGGGTTGAGATCCGGACTCTGAGGGGGCCACACCATGTTTTTTAACACCCTTTCTGTTTCTTTATGTTCTAAATAACCCCTGCATGATTTTGAACTATGTTTAGGATCATTATCTTGTTGGAAAAAAAATCCATTTCCAATTAATCTTAAACCAGACGGAACGGCATTTTGCTGTAGTATTCGTTTATAATGCTCCTTTTTCATGATTCCTTCGACTCGTACCAAATCTCCGGTTCCATGGCCCGAGAAGCATCCCCAGACCATAATGGAACCACCACCATGCTTAACTGTTGGCACCACACAATCTGGCATCATCTTTTCCTCGGCGGTACGTCGAACAAAAATTCGTCGTTTTGAACCAAATATTTCAAACTTGGATTCATCTGTCCAAAGAACTTCTTTAAAATCTTCTTCAGTCCAGTCTCGATGGGTAAGGGCCCACTGCATCCGTTTCTTTTTGTTTTGTGGCCTTAGTAGTGGTTTTCGAACGGCGACGCGACCAAATAACTTAGCATCTCTCAATCGTCTTTTTACTGTAGTCAATGACACAGGTTCTGATCGGGATTTGTTCACTTCTGCGCGGATTTCTGGTGCGGTTAGGCGTCAATTCCGCTTGCTGGTAACGACGATGAAATTATCCTCGCTAGAAGTGGTAGCTCTCGGTCTCCCCGATCGCGAACGATCTCGATTACTGCCAGTCTCCTTGTATCGGGTTATTGCGTTATGAACACAAGTCTTCGACAACTTAAGTTGAGAGGCAATCGCACGTTCAGATTTGCCTTCGCCGTGTAAAACAACTATGGCAGAACGAGTTTCAGTGCTAATTTCGCGCACTTTTCCCATTTTAAGATGTCTTAACTGTAACAACGACGAGCTCAGACTAGTTAAGATAATGAAAAATTTACTCCATCAAAACTCAGGTAAAAAATATGTTTAAGGAAGCTAAAATAATCCGGAAGTACGGTTACCGCAAAACAAAACCAAAATAATTAGAAATGAGCAGGCCATAAAAAATATAACAATAACTCTATCACCTGGTAAGCGCGCGGTACTCATTTATGTTTTGAAACAATAGACCTTTAAAGGATGATAACTTAAAAATATACAATAAAAATGACTCTCAGAAATTCTTTGATAACAATAGAATACGCAGGTGTTCAAATTAGCTCTATATCATGTGTACTTTTGAAATATTTTGGTGGTTACAAAGATTTTTACAAGTGGTCTCAAACTTTTGGCCGGCAGTGTATATTTAATATACAGGGTGTATTATAGTTTGTGTACCAACCCGAAAGGTCCATGAAACAAGTAGTTTTAGAGGGGACAAAACGACTAATTCACCCTGTATTACACGTATGTATAACATGCATGGCACGTCTATTGTCACACACACATATTGCACATAGCTGCTCTTAGTGCGCATTTAAACTGGTCCGTGCATGTACAGGATGGGAATCGCATCTGCCTCGCCGTAACAGTCTTGTACTAGCACGGAAGGCATTAGGTTCCTTTAACTGTATGCATGCATACTGACACTAAATAAAGTCATAACACCTTCACCTTTAAGAGTATACTGTTAATTTAAGCTTGCGAATTTGTTTTTGTGAAATAAAATATATTCTTATTACGATGATTCCAGCAGTGGTATAATCTCATTCGTATCGTTTACCTAGGACAGAAAACAATGGCAACTGTTGGAGGAGGCCTATACCCGCAGAGGGGTCCTTTAAAGTGCTATTTTAATAATATCCCACCCACTTACAAAAGTATTCACTTTGAGGGACTTAGGGGTACAGCTTGACAATAAATTGTGTCTGAATGGTCATGTAGAGAATATTGTCAATAAGGCTTTCAAGATGTATGGTTTTGTTATGAGATCAGCTTCTGATTTTAAACGCGCTTCGACATATCTATATTTATATAAAACTCTAGTTCGATCACAGCTTGAATACGCTGTGCCTATTTGGAACCCTTACTATAATAAGTATACAGATTCTATAGAGCGGGTACAGCGTAAATTTTTACGCTCAATGCATTATAGGTGTCATAGGGGATACTTATCCCATAGCCAGCTGCTCAGCAGGTACAGCATGTTAACGCTCGAGTCTAGGCGCACGTACCTGGAGGCCACAACTTTATATAAAATTGTAAATAATTACTTCGACTGCAACGAACTGGTTTCAAAATTGTGTTACACTGTCCCTAGAACCATTTATAAGCGCCAAGTTCGAGTAGGTCGATTGTTTGCTCTGGGTACGTGTCGCACTAATACAGGCCAGCGTTCTCCTATTCGACGGATGGTCGAATCGTATAACAACCACTTTGATGATTTTGACATTTTTTCTAGCAGTATTGGTAATTTTAAAACAGGCATCTATAGAAAACTTTTAAGTCTAATGTAAATTTATGGTTCCGTAATTTCACCAAATGTTGATAGTTTTAACTTTAGTTTTAGTATGTTCCTTGATATTGTTTTCTGCTTTGTTTGTAGTAGATTTAGTGGACTTTTATTTAACTCTTAAGTCAATCTGAGAATAGCGTTGTGGGCTGCATTATCAACACATTGTATTTTATACCTTTTTAAATTGTAATTTGTATAATGTAACTGTTTGCTTTTCCTGAATAAATAAAAATATAAAATATAAATATAATATTTATTCTATAAGGAAAGCAATGTAATTTAAAGGAATAATAAAGGCTTTTTATTTATTTATTTTATCGTTTACCTGGAGATGCTGTGAACACGCGATGCTCGCTGGACCCGTGCTCCCTCTCACAACTGCTGGCGCCCGCGTCCGCCACATCGCAGCATCTGAAAGTATACATATTGTTAACTTTCAGGCGAATAAATAAACAGTCATCATTTCAGCTGTAAAACGTCCGCTACTGAACACAGGCCTGGAGGATCTGCAGATCGTACAGACATTTGTCCCGAGGCGGGATTCGAACCCTCTTGCGTCGCAGGCGTAGGCATAGGGCGTCAAACACTGGTGTCGATTCTGTTTTACACTCATCATCATCATTTGACGACCTCTGTGGCGCAGCGGGCGAAGGTCCGCCTGCGACGCAAGAGGTTGCGGGTTCGATTCCCGCCTCGGAACAAATGTCTGTATGATTTTCAGATATTTGTTCAGGGTGTTCTGGGTGTTTTTCCATATATATAATAAAAAATATCTATCTATGTAGTATAATGTATTAAGTATGTCAGTCATCTAGTACCCATAACACAAGCTCTGCTTAGCTTGGGGCTAGATGATGCTGTGTGAATTATCCAGCATTATTGTTTTATTTCAGCCATAAAACGTCCACTGCTGTACACAGGCCTCCCTCATGGATCTCCATGAGGGGTAGTTGCCATTCTCACCACGCTTGGCAGGCGGGTTGGCGAGCGCAGTACGGGATGTTGGTACACGGAACGACGCTGCTGCCCATCTTCCGGAGGTGTCCCTTAGCAGGCTCTTACTGCATCCACGGGTAGGAGAGGAGGGGTAACATTCTACTGCCGGCACCCCACGGCCATTATATAGATTATATAATATAGTCGCTAAATAGGTTATTAACTATACTTATATATTTATTAAGTGCATAAGTTTAAATATATATGATGAGACCGTGCTTTTTTCATTCTTGTTGGTTAAGTCCATCCTAAGGTTGCCCGGAAGAGATCGCTAATAGTGATAAGGCTGCCCATTGTACTTCTACTTTTAATTTTGTAATTTTCTGTCTTTGTTATATTATGTCATGCATGGTGTTAGTATTAAGTACAATAAAGAGTTATCTATCTATCTATCTATCTATGGCATCTACCCTCTCATGATCACTACGCGTAGACGAGGGAATGTTATTTATTTTATTTTGTTCTTACGAGGTCTTCCGATCTAGGAAGAGGTGGTTTCGGCAGAATACCAGCGTCCGCTGCTAACACAGTGGGCATAGATAGATAGATAACTCTTTATTGTACTTAACTTAATACTAACACAAAAATTAACATAGAAAGAAACTTACAAAACTAAAAGTAGAAGTACAATGGGCGGCCTTATCACTATAAGCGATCTCTTCCAGGCAACCTTAGGATGGATAAAATCGACAAGAATGAAAAAGGCACGGTGTCGTCATAATTATTTAAACTTATGTACTTAAAAAATATATAAGTATGAACCTATATTATATGACATAATGCTGCGCTGGGACCAATTTGCTACTGTGGCACACATCATTTGATTTCTATTCTATTGGTCCTATTTATTTCACTAATAGCTGTTTTTCTTTTTAAGTAAAAACTATGTATATTTATGTATGTAACTATGTAATGTTAAATGTACATAAATGTTTTGTGTTTTAAAATGTATTGTGTGCTCTTTAGTAAATAAATGAATGTCTATGTTTTTATATCCAGCACTGGGCATCCCACGGCTGTGATGATGTAATGATGACGCCTGACCTGCGCTGACACAGCGGATCCAGGGGAAATGACGAAGCGGATGCCCTGGCGAGGAGAGGCTCGGAAATGCAACCAGCAGGACCGGAGCCAATTGTTCCCCTACCTTTTAGTCAACTTCGATCCTGGATCCGACAGAGAACTGGAGAACTACACCAAAGCTATTGGACAGGTACAAAAGACTGTAGACAGTCGAAGGAGGCCTTCCCGGTTCTTAACCAAAGATACTCCCGAAAACTACTAAATCTAAACCGCGACAAACTTCGACGAATCGTCGGTATTGTCACTGGTCACTGCTCACTTAACAAGCACCTTTTTACACTGGATATTACTGATAGCCCCCTTTGTAGTGGGTGCATGATAGCAGAAGAGACGGCCGCGCACGTACTTCTGGAGTGCAGCAGCGTGGCGTCTCAGAGACGACTACACCTCGGGGAGCCGAGGACGCCCAGGGAGGCCTGCGCCGACACTACCAAGCTGCTGGCTTTCCTGGAGGACATCGGATGGCTGGACTAAGCAGACGCCGTCCGTCACGCAAAAAGGGCCCATCAGCGGCCTAGTTGCGGAAACCAGTCCGCTCACCAAGTACCAAGTACCAAGTAAGACGCCTGACCTGGTGCTGAGACACGCGTGCGACCCCTTCTCCGAGAGGTGCAGGCTGACGTCATCGGCTGGGTGCACAGCTGACACATCCGCGCGGGGCATTTTCAATCTGCAAGATCAATAGGCATTATGATTAAAATATTATGATTAGCCGTGGGGTGCCGGCAGTAGAATGTTACCCGAGCTCTGTGGCGCAGCGGGCGAAGGTCCGCCTGCGACGCAAGGGGTTGCGGGTTCGATTCCCGCCTCGGGACAGATGTCTGTACGATCTGCAGATATTTGTTCAGGGTGTTCTGGGTGTTTTTCTATATATATAATATAAATATCTATCTATGTAGTATAATGTATTAAGTATATCAGTCATCTAGTACCCATAACACAAGCTCTGCTTAGCTTGGGGCTAGGTGATGCTGCATGATTTGTCCAGCATTATTTATTTATTTACCCCTCCTCTCCTACCCGTGGATGCAGTAAGAGCCTGCTAAGGGACACCTCCGGAAGATGGGCAGCAGCGTCTTTCCGTGTATCAACATCCCGTACTGCGCTCGCCAACCCGCCTGCCAAGCGTGGTGAGTATGGCAACTGCCCCTCATGGAGATCCATGAGGGAGGCCTGTGTTCAGTAGTGGACGTATTACGGCCGAAATGAATAAAAAAAATATTATAATTTAAAATCGGACTACTCGGTAAAGTTATGCGCGGTCATACATTACAATCAGTGAGTGAACAATCAATCAATCCCTGTTTTCCTGTCCTTAGGGTAAGATTTTTCTTAATATGGGACCAACTTCGGGGTATACCCTTTCCAATAAAAAAAAATTATCAAAATCGGACGACTCTATAAAAAGTTATAATATACTCGTCGACGCGAGACGGTTCTCAAAACTTTTCCGTTTTTTCGTCGGTCTATAATATTTTGGTTAGTATGATGATGGCTCTCAATCACCATCTTCTCAAGACAGGTGCCACAGACAGTGGACTATGTCGCGGGTGTCTTGAAGAGGAAGAAACCGTGGAGCGCGTGCTACTGCACTGTGGCGCCTCGAGACAGACCAGAATAGAGACAGGACTGCGGGAGCTCATGGAGTCATGCCCTTCTTCTTCCACAACATTTGCATACCCTTCGGGGATGCTCATGGAATGCTGCCGGCGACCCCGAGTCCTTCTCCGGTATTTCAAGGAGTTGGGCTGGTTAGGTTAGGGTCGGGGCAGCACCTCGGGGGACAATGTACAATACACCCCAATGCGGGACGTCAGTGCAGATCTGGTAACCCCCCCCCTAGAATTAGATGATGATAACATTCTTCACTCACCGAATCTGCACGTCATGGCTGCTGGAGTCCGTCGTGTCGTCGGGTAGCGGGTCCACCTTCTCCTGAGGAGTTGGCAGCTCGCACGGGCTGAGTATTGACGACAACTCGTTCTGGATGCATACAGTATAGCTTTTAGATGTAATACCGTTGATACATGATACACTTCTATTTTTTATGTGGTGTGCAATAAAGAGTTTTCTATTGTTGATTTTCTATTCACTGGCTGAGAACAGACCAGAATGGAGAAAAAACTTACACGAAGGTCTTAAACACCACGACCAAACCTGGTTTGTCTCATTAGCCGAGAAACGAGCGAGACGGCATCGACAGACAGATACATACATCCAATCCACCAACTGCGATGGACACTCACGCCTGTCAAAACTGCGGTCGCGCAGTGAGGTCAAAGATAGGACAGTAGGTCTACCATGAGTTTTCACAATCTATACTCGCTAGCGACTGTAGTTAAAAAGATGTATGAAAACTTGTACAGCGCCTCTAGCGGATAGTTTGGTACTAAAATACGCAGTAAACTACACTACAATGACTGTAGTTTGGGCTTCAATTGCTTAGAATTTGGTAGCATGAGTTATAAATCTGACAGATGTCATAGTAACGTACTATTACTACTGTAGTATCGTCAGGCGATCTAACAGTGACAACTCATGGTAGACACACTGTATAGTCATTTAAAAAAATGCAACATCCAAACCACAGGCATTACCTGAATCGTCTGTAATAGACGAAAAGGCCGATGATGATGATGATACACCCTGTACAGAAAATGTAAATTCACCTGTTCTGTTCTTGATCTATCGGCATCATTATCTAGTTCGCCAGCAGGTTGTGTTGTTGATTCGCATTCATCTGTAACAAGTTAACGTTTATAGAACAAAAAAAGGAACCTTTTACACAAACAAATCATTCATTCATAACACCTCTCTGTTTTGTCGGGGTTAGTAAAGTAATTAAGCAGCAACATATTTCAAGACCAAGTGAGGGCTTGCGCAATAGACTCTTATATGGCTTAACTCTGACCCCGTATTATTAACATACATATAACCGGGTATTTATCGCGTAAATTAAAAGAAACGTCGGGAAATAAAAAAGGTAATTTACGCGATGAATACCCGGTTATATGTATGTTAATAATGTGTTGTGATCGCGAAAGTTTAAAAAAGACAATCTGACCCCGTACTCTTTGAACCTCAGACACTGACTTCTACAGTTGCGTCTGTCAACCCCTCAATTCGTCTCCTCAATCAACAGTTTGATCCTTTATATTTTAAGTCTCCAGTGTGCTGCTCCTCGATCTAATCTTAACTTTGTCAGTCTCTATTTACGGGCGAGACGTCCTATCGTTCCATGCGTCTTTTCCATAAAAAATCCTGGATTATTAACACATATTTAACCGGGTATTTATCGCGCTATTTACCTTTATTATTGCCCGACGTTTCGACAGGATTGCACCCATCGTGGTCCCGGGAAGACTGCGATCCTGACATGACATCCTGGATGTTTTATGGAAAAGACGCATACCGAAACTCTATCAGTTTATCCAGTCTTCCTAGGCTTCTTTTAAGAGACTCCCTGACAACTCCGCCTCCGGTACGGCTCCCGCGTGCTTGTCCACGGCGCGGCACCGAACCAGCTCCGCTATGACGCCATGCAGCTCAGCTATTCTCACAGCGTGTGCTCTGCTATGACACCGTACTCTAATACCCATATTAGAGGTATCAGTACCTGAGATCCCAACCTCAGATGCTGATTTCTATTGTTGCGTTCACCCGCTTACTTGCGTCTCCTCAATCAACAGTTTGATCCTTATATTTCTAGTCTCCTGTGCTGTTGCTATGTGTCTATGCCTACCCTTCTGATCTTCGACATCATATCTTACCTTTATGTCTCTATTTACGGGCGAGACGTCCCATAGTTCCAAGCATCTTTTCCATAAAAGATTCAGGTACCGAACACTGGGACCTCCCAGTTTGACCAGGCTTCTTTTAGGAGACTCCTACCTGACACCTCCTCCTCCGGTATAGCTCCCGCGTGCTTGTCCATGGCGCGGCGCCGAACTAGCTCCGCTATGACGCCGTGCAGCTCAGCTAGCCGCGCATCATGCGCCCGCGCAGCGTGTGCCGCGCGCGCCCGCTCGCCGGACAGCGCGCGGGCGAGCGCGTCGCGTTCCGTGCGGAGCGCTGTTAACTCGTCGCGACCGCTGTTTTGTGTTGCTACCTGGAAAGAAGATGTTTTGTTGAGAACTTGGGTCAGTTAAATCACTCAGTCTACTGCACGGGATCGAATCAGAAATGAGGAGATACGTAGAAGAACTCGGGTCTAGACAAAGCCAAACGGATTAGCATGTTGAAGTGGCAATGGGCAGGCTAGCTCGCCTAACAGATGGGGCCGAAAAGTTCTTGAGTGGCCACGGACCGGAAATTCCAGCGTCCAGCAAAAACATGAGCTGACGACCTAGTGAAGACCGCAGGTCGACGGTGGATGCAGGTCGTTTCCAACCGCAAGGCGACAAGCTCCCTTGTTGGTCTTCCGTCAGTGCCACTTTATTCAACCAATTTACCATCATGAGAGTGTCCCGACTGGGTGCAGGCGGGCGGGTCACAGGACGCAGACTGGAGTAGCGCCACTCGCTGACCCGGGAGACCTCCTCTTCTCCCACATCGGGGCAGCACAGGTACCAACTCCGACTCCTCCTCACTCCACTGTCCAGAGAACTCAAAGGCACCTTCCCAACGACCTCCAACTCCGCTAACAGCGGTTCCTTCTCCTTCGGCTCTGGCATGGGGAACGTGCCAGCTGTGCTGTATGTCTCCCCTTTCCTGGAGTTCTCTGGCGTGTTGTACTCTGGCAGGCTCCATTGTCTGTCGCGAAAAGGCGGTATCTCTCTAGCAGGGATGTCGTTGACGACCTCGTTGGCGACGACATACTCGCTTAGCTCGTTCTCGTCGGGAGACTTGCGTTTTAGGCGTTCTAGGTCGGCGTAGTAGTACGCGGTGGAACGCGGCGGTTCGGAGGTTAGGGCGCGAGTGCCGGCCATGGTTACATTTTAGGTTGTGGTTCGTTCACATTTTTGTTTTTGATGTCACTGTTAAATCGCATTTGAGGGGTTAGATTGTGGTCTGTATTTTGAATATAGTTAAGAATTATCGTTACAAAGCGGTTGTTTTATATTGTGTTTGTATTTATTTAATCAATCAATCATTTATTTATTTGCAAGAATACATCTAGGTACATAAAAAGATCTTAAAACTAGGATAGTTACAGTATTCAGCCTGCAAGCAGGCGTGCAAATATTTAGGAGTCATATAATAATAATATTAGTCAAGTTTTAAATTAAATTTATATATTCATTTACATTATAAAAACAATTTTCAGACAACCAACTATTTAATTTTCTCCTAAATACAATTCCATTTATTAATTTTAATTCTTCTGGTAATTTATTATACATAATGAATAATGATGCACATGTTATAAACATTTCATTTATAAATATCCTTATGGCAAGGGGGTTTGTAGATTAAAATGTTAAATTTAGCCCTTTTTTGCCTAGTTATTACATCCTTGCGTCTTTTAACTAATGGCCGAGTCTGAAAATCGATGTTTTTATGCTTAACGAGCTGCTGTCCGTGTCTTTAAGCCGTAGAAAAGAACCCGGAAGACAAATAGCCTATCCATTAAGAGAGACCTTTCTATATATTGACGACGTATATAAGAATAGTTCAAGACGGGTCGTCTAAGTCGTAGAACGTCCACTGCTGGACTTAGGCCTCCCTCACAGATCTGATTATATATAAGCAGGTTTATGCCTTAGTTGCCACGCTTGGCGAGCACAGTACGGGACGTTGATACACTGAAAGACGCTGCTGCGCATCTTCCGGAGGTATCCCTAGGCAGATTTACCGCAACCGCGCGCAAGAGATGGCAGGTAACATTCTACTGCATTATGAATTAATGAATGACAATTGCCGTGGGGTGCCGGCAGTAGAATGTTACCCCTCCTCTCCTACCCGTGGATGCAGTAAGAACCTGCGAAGGAACACCTCCGGAAGATGGATCCAGCAGCGTATTTCCGTATATCAACATCCGGTACTGCGCTCACCAACCCGCCTGCCAAGCGTGGTGAGTATGGCAACTACCCCTCATGGAGTTCCATGAGGGAGGCCTTAGTTCAGTAGTGGACGTTTTACGGCTGAAATTATGAATGACAATTTATTGTTACAAAACTTGGTCACATTTCAAATTAAACGAAACAACCGAATCCTAACAAAATATCTAAATCAGGCAAAGAAAGCAGGGAAAACATTATTTTTAGAATTCCTATAATATATCGTCGATTTCCAACAAACCCAAGCTTAATCAACGCAAACATCTCTATCAACCAGACCAAAGTAAACCTTAGCTGTATTGAGGTTGAGTCTTTTTTCACATGGCTAGACACAAGGACACAACCCGTCGGTCACGTGTCAAATTGGACAAACTAATAGGGATGAGAGTTGACAAGCTCTCGGTAGTGGTTCTAGTTTAAGGGACTAGCAGCGCTCACCCGAGCAGTTCCCGCTCCCTTGGGAATACGGGGATAAAACAGTCTACAAAACAAACATTTTACTTAGGGATGTAGCATTCTAATGGTGAAAGAATTTTGGAAATCGGTCCGGCCGGTAGTTTTTGAGTTTATTCATTACAAACAAACAGTTCGGTTGATTCGTTTATTTGTATAACTTGGTATTTAGTTTTAAAAGTGTGGATTATTATAACGTGTCGACACGCACCAAAGCTCCTGCCAGAATACCAGCGTTGGTCCATTATAATTATATGGACCAACATTATGCTGAGGCAGGACCTTTCGGTCCACAACTCTTACTATAAATGTTTTTTTTTATATTAATTATGTTTCTTTTGTTTATTTTTGTGTAATTTTTGTTGTTGTAGATCAATAAATACATTTTCTTTTCTTTCTTTTCTTCCTTCGGAAGGTCGGTTACTTAATTTTTTTATATTTTTCAAACCTGTTCCTTACACCATCCCCTATGGGCCCCGACAGCGGCGATCAAAACTCAAGTACTTGTAAAATTAAACGAAAAAGAATCCCTGGTTGACTTCTCACAAGCCGAATAAACTTTCGGCCTCAATTCTGCTTTACCACAACCCTAATTCGATCACCTTTTATCAAGCTGACACACAATGCCGTCATTTAGTGCCGTCATTTCAGGCTTCAATAAAGAGTGTTTATTTTGGGTCGTCCTAGCGGAGAATAACGGACCCCTCTCAGTAGATCCAGTCAATCGATCATAGATCTAGTGAGTTTTCCCTTTAGAAAACTTTCACTAGATCCAGTTTTTAGGACAGCAATAAATCATGGATCTAGTGAGTTTTTACCTGTTGGTACTCTCAGTAGATCCAGTTTGGAAATTAACAAAAAAAATAACTGTAAATGCGATTGTAACTTGAATTAACTGGGACCCTATTCAGATATGGTGACATGATCACAATTCTGCTAACATCTCATTCTGCCATCATCTCATTCTGCCATCATCTCATTCTGCCATCATCTAATTCTGCCGTCATCTCATTCTGCCATCATCTCATTCTGCCGTCATCTCATTCTGCCGTCATCTCATTCTGCCATCATCTCATTCTGCCATCATCTCATTCTGCCATAATCTCAGCCGCAGGACTCCTGTCCACATCCACTGCTGGACATAGGCCTCCCTCGTGTATCTTCGCGATCATGGGGGGTTGTTGCGATACTCACCACACTTGGCAGGCGGGTTGGCGAGCGCAGTACGGGACCTTGATACGCGGAGACGCTGCTGCCCATCTTCCGGCAGTATCCCTTCGATTTTTACTGCATTCAAGGGCAATAGTGGAGGGGCAACATTCTACTGCCACCCCACGGCATACTAATCGGCAGTTTTGCCAAACTATAAATAAATAAATAATGCTGGACAATTCACACAGCATCATCAAGCTCGGGTGCTGTGTGAATTTTTGTTATGGGTACTAGATGATACCTACTACTACTTAAATTTAGATATTAATTATAGACTTATAGATAGATATGAGCCGTGGGGTGCCGGCAGTAGAATGTTACCCCTCCTCTCATGCCCGTGGATGCAGTAAGAGCCTGCTAAGGGATACCTCCGGAAGATGGGCAGCAGCGTCTTTCCGTGTATCAACATCGCGTACTGCGCTCGCCAACCCGCCTACCAAGCGTGGTGAGTATAGCAAATACCCCTCATGGAGATCCATGAGGGAGGCCTGTTCAGTAGTGGACTTTTTACGGCTGGAGTGATGATGATGATGAGATAGATATCCAGTCCCGAGGCGGTAATCGAACCCGCGACCTCTTGCGTCGCAGGCGGACCTTCGCCCGCTGCGCCACACAGTTCATTTTTAAGTCATTGTCAATTTTTTGTTCCCATATGTTGTGCCTGGGACGCCTGGCAGATGTATAACATTTTCACCAACGTCGCCATAGTAGCTACAGTCGCCACAGTCACTAGACTCAGCTGCCATAGTCACCACAGTCGCTACAGTCGCCACAGCCGCCCCAGTCAACACGACTAGCACGATGGACGAAGAGCAGTCACTAGTACTAACTCGCACATCACCAAGCGTCACGTGTCACCTCTCGTGCCATCGGTTTCACCCCCGCAAAAGGTCCTTACCCCCCATCAAAACCTATAAGCTTCAGTCGCGTCACGCTGTCTACCTAGCTGCACATAGTGCCAGGATGCGATCCATATATCAATTCAGGCATTCTGAATACCGCATCCAAAGATTTAAACCGTCAGATACGCCATTACCGTAATGAGACCGCCAACTCTTTTTGTTCCCAACGAATGAGTGAGGAACCAGTGTACATCTAAACACAGTGATAGCGGCAGGGTGATTACGTATCTCGCGACAGGTTTTGCAAACAGGCAATTGACAGCAATATTGCTGTCAAATATCAATTCCTTGTTGTTCTCTAATACAAAATTGACATTTGACAGCAATATTGCTGTCAATTGCCTGTTGCAAAACATGTCGCGGGATACGTAATCACCCATCCGGACGTGGTGTGTGTTATTTTTTTCAAGAAAGTTCGCGCAACATGATTGCATAATAAACGGTAACAATAACAGTTCGGTGTATTACCAGTTTGGGTGCGTCGGCGTTGTTAACAGAGTGAGGTTTCTTGTTCGCTTCTTTCCCTCACTTGGTAAAAAGTTATCTGAAGCGAACGTATTCAATTATGTGCTTTATTCAATTTAAGGCTGAACGAGTCGCCCATCTTTCCATACAAACGTGGAAGGGTAACTACTCCATTGTTTGACGTTGACCATCCAACACTAAGGATTACATCAATTTATCTCGTCATAATCTATGTTTGTATACACCCCAAACCGTAAAAAAAGTATTTATTTCAAAAATACAAGCTTCTAAACTTTTGTATCAACACTGATTTTAGCCCAACATTGGACGAAACTAAATAATATAAGGAGAAAGAAAACTCAAAAATTAACGCCGCGCCGTTCCGCAATAGTTCAATTATTCAAAAGTTGAAATAAATGTTATTTTGAAAAGATTACACTCAAGTTTTTCTATAATAACCCTTGTGCTAAAAGTCTATTCACATATTTTTGCGCGGTCGGTTTAGGAATGAATCATTGTGCATTTCATTCTAGCGCGCGGGTACACACGCTATGTCAGGTGAGATAGCATACATTTAGGCCGCGCCCACTGACGACTTTGCCTCCGCGACTTGTTGAGCCTGTTCTTCTCTTGTAAATTGACATTCTATGTAGCGTTTTGCTCTATTGAATAAACACTTATTGACTTTATAATATAATAACATAAACACGGGAATTTATCGCGTAATACCTTTTGATTATTCCCGACGTTTCGACTGTGTTTCAACAATCGTGGTCCCGGGTTGACTGTACTTTATTGTTGTTCCAGTCAACTGTTATTATATTATAATGAATTGTGATCGCGAAAGTTTACGAAAAACTACTTATTGACTTTGACTTTGAACACACATATTAAGACAACAATGCCGCAGTTTTATGTGTCAGGGCACATATATCGATTTTAATATTTGACCGCAACCACTTCTCTCCCAGGTCACGTATGCAATCTTTAGGTATTACGTGTAACGCGTTATAATAGACAGGGCACATTGTTGCTTGAATTTTAAGGATGAACGAGTCGCTCATCTTTCCATACAAACGTGGAAGGGTAACTACTCCACTGTTTGACGTTAACCATCAACACTAGCGCGCGGGCAAACACACTATGTCAGGTGTGAATCACCTGTATTGCCTAAATGGCATCGAGTATACGGAACCTTACATAGCGCGTAGCCCGACACGAACCACGCACAAACATAAAGCTACTTGTACATTTATAGGCTTAACAAGTTGTTGGTTTTGTTTTAGTAGTAGTAGAACTTTTTGTGAAAGGTTCATCCGGGGAAGTACTATCACCATACCTATTTCTGCCGCCAAGCAGTAATGTCTGCATTGCTGTGTTCCGGTTTGAAGGGCAAGGGGGCCGGTGAAATTACGGGCACACGAGACCTTACAACTCTGACTCAGGGTGACGGGCGCAATGCAATGCAGCGTTGGTCACGTGCTTAGTGAACGTGAACACCGCGGCATTGCAATTGTTATAGGTAGAGTTTACCGCTTAACATCAGGTGGGCCTTCGGCTTGTCTCGTCATTTAGTAGTATAAAAAGCTAGTAGTAGAAGTATAGTAGTAGTTGCCTTTCCTCCGTCGACCGAGACACGTTCTCGGCTTTCCCGTTGACGAGCTCACCGCCGCTAACCCGGAGGTGACGTCAACCCGTCCCACATTAGTTGCTAGGCACACTTTCAATAACCGGTCCCGCCGGCGGGGCCGAAGAATACACTCTTCCGTCTTAAGGTGCAGTTTTGCACCTGGACGTTAACATAAAAGTTGTAAAGTAGTTGTAGTGGAATAGTTGTAAAATAGTAGCAGAGAATTTGTAGATCAATTACAATTCATCGCTCACTAAGCGACTCTACTGGTTGAGTGACTTTTTGCTTCCAGTGTAAGAGCCCTGTTGGTATTCAGGACTTTGATGACCTTAAAGTTTCCTCATCTCAGTCATCCATCAAAAAATAATTCCCGCTAAAAGCTTTCAACTTTTCTTCGATCCATTCGCGCCCAAGCTTTACCGTAGCCAATACAAATTGAATCAATCAACAACTGTAATCCAATGAATGAAGGTTCTACCCCTCCCCATTACTAGAACCCCAAGAATCAAAAAATACTTTATTCAGTGCGGCCGCATGGACCTTATTGACGCGCCACAAACCGCCAGCGAGTTAGAGTTCGCTATAATTTTCACTACTAATTAGCTATGAAAGTTTCAGAGGTTTATCTCTGCAAACTTCAGAGTTAAGAGACGGTACGGGGGAACGGTATTTTTTTCAACATTTTTGTTAATAACTCGAAAACGGTACCGCTTAAAGGAGAACTAAAAAGTGTTTCATCATCATCATCATTCCAGCCGTAAAAAGTCCACTACTGAACAGGCCTCCCTCATGGATCTCCATGAGGGGTAGTTGCCATACTCACCACGCTTGGCAGGCGGGTTGGCGAGCGCAGTACGGGATGTTGATACACGGACAGACGCTGCTGCCCATCTTCCGGAGGTATCCCTTAGCAGGCTCTTAATGCATCCACGGGCATGAGAGGAGGGGTAACATTCTACTGCCGGCACCCCACGGCAAAAAAAAAAGTGTTAATATTTTCACATGGCGTAGTAACTTCACTTAAAATTTTTGAAATCTAATAAGAATATTTTTCAACATGTTTATATGTATATTTAATATTAGTGAAAAAGCTTTATCTTACACCATTTCAAATTTCAAGTCGATAGCATCAGTAGTTCTCAAGATATACATTTGTGACAGACAGACAGACAGACAAAGTGATACCACAAGGGTTCCTTTTTACCATTTTGGTCCGGAACCCTAATAGTAACTCACATTACGTCCGGCTAACACTGCCAGAGGTACACTGATTCCATATGAGCGAGCTCACGCATTTCGTGTGGAGACACGGCGCCGTCCCATCACGGTAAAGTCTAACGATCTTAGTCTGGTTAAAACACAAGCTTTGCTAGTAAACGTCTATTCAGTCAACAGCAGGGCTAGCATGGGCTGGGGATAAAACTTTTGTCCACCGGTTATTTCCACTGACAAGGGATACAATTATTTTATCCACCTGCCAAAGCACGGCAACGGGGGAAAGAGAATTATATCACTTTTTGATATTAGACGTGGATACTCACCCTCCGCCTGTAATTTCGGGGACAAGCGTTTCTCCTGGTTTGTCCACCGTGAATAGTTTATCCACCCATGTCGCCATGCTCGGAGGGTGGACAAAATTGACAGAGGGGAATAGTATTTTGTCTTCTCCCCGTGGATAAAATATCTCCGGCCATGCTGGCCCTGCAGTAGGTACAAGTAAGGTCAAGGCCGTGACGTAACAAGAGGGGTAGCGGGCGGGGGGGTTCAGGACTCCCGCCACAGCGTACGCCGCAGTTTGTATAGACCGATCGATAGGGCACCTAACTAGTACTAAAGTTGCGTACTGAGTGCTTTCAGCAGTTTCAGATTTTATTAGCCGACTGGGCAGTGGGTAATGTCAGTCGTCCGTTTGAAGTTTTTTTTTTTGGTTTATTGTTGAGCTGATCGAGACGTCGATGGAGAGACGAACTCGACGCATACTTGGAAGACTGGACCACAGTAGCTCAAGACAGAGAAGGGTGGAAGGAAGGGAGGCCTTTGCCCTTATAATAATAATAAGCTTTAATTTTAATTTACTAAAATTAATTAACTAAATATTTTCCTTTACACAATTTTATAAAGGTCATGCAATCAAACCCTAAAATTTTAGAAATAAGTATTTATGGATAAACAATAATTACGAAACCTGTTATAGGTACAGAAACCAATACATAGTTACGGTATGGAAAATATATACCCTTACCGACTCACGACTACACTCTAAACTGACTCTTTTCAATAACGAAAATTCATTTTAATTTAGAGAGGGACAGATATTCACACTTACAAGCCGCATTGATATAAAAGCATAGATGAGCCCTCACCGTACTGAGAGCGCGCCGTTGTGTTTCCAAACGATGATGAGTGAGCTCACTTTTTGAATCAGTGCACATCGAAACACAGTGCTAGCCGGGCGTGTTGATCTTTGCATCTAAAATAGATGAAAAGTGCCACAAAATGCCATCTTGTGCATTTCGCAAGTGCACCAACAATCCCAGAAACACAAATAAAGCCAAAGGTGTAACATTTCACTCGTAAGTATCGCGATTTTGTTGTTACTATTTGTTTGCTTCCGTTGTCAAAATAACAAATGGCGATTGCAAGAAAGAGAAAGTAGTGTTTGCAAATAATGTGGGAGAAAAAGAGATAACACTATTTTTTCGGTACGCGTGGCGTGTTGCGCATTCGTCGGCAGTATTGTAAACACATGTCAGAGTTTTTGGTGTGAGGGCTCATCTATGCTTTTATATCAATGCCCACAAGTATTAGTGAAAACATTCTGGTTGCTTTGGGCGTTAATTATAAAATAAAATAAAAAATAATAACCCCCGACACTATACCTAGTCTCGGAGGTTATCTAAATTCTTTTTGTAACGTGTACCCTCAGTTTTGCAATCTCCTCATCATCCCCTTTCATTTGATACCACACTTGGGTATATTTGAAAACATTCGATCGTTCAACCTTTCAAACCCCATATCTCATGTACCTATAGCTCGACCAATTTCTACATAATTTTCAGTTTTGCATTTGACACATCATTTCCTTTCATTTGATATAAAACTCGAGTATATTTGGAATTAATAATTTAATGCTACTACCTAGTAATACATAGTAATAATATTGCATGTAATCTAATTTTAGTAACCATAATCGTAATTTATTTAACCATTTTCTATTTTATGTCAATAACCTATTCTTGTAAAAACTCTATTTACTCGATATAAATTTATATTATAGCAGTACGTACATAAGTTTATGTTACAATCAAGTTATAATTTACCATTATGTAACCTCATTGTTTAAAGTGGTTGTGACGTGTTTTGTACGTTAAATAAATAAATAAATAATTAAGAAAAACTGCATGCAATTCGGTCCACTCGTTTAACAGCTACGGTGCCACAGACAGACATACATTGCGGTCAAACTTATAACACCCCTCTTTTCTGTCGGAACTTAAAAACAGAAACCTCTTAAACCAGCGCTGCCTCGTACCTCTGGTGAGGAGCAGTATATAGCTGAGACTGGTCCTTTTTGGCTAACAGCGGCACAGAAAGGACTTACTGGTGCCCTGTCCGACTATCTTTACTCTATTATGTGTTTGTGTAAAAACCAACCTAATCGCATTGTATGTTAGCTGTTATTATTATTTTTCATTATCTAAGTGTAAAGTTATTTAATTTGGTCTTGTATACGTAGGTAGTGTTTTGTCTGTGCTGTTTTGTTGCCAAATAAAAGTCTATCTTATCTATCTTAGAGCCAGCGGACCATAGGGAAATAAGGAATCTAGTTTAAGAACCTTTCAACGCTTTAATATAACATAGCTGTGTCCACTAACTCTGTTAACCTATTAACGAGTTCAAACAAATTTGCTGCAAGATGATGCAAGTGTCCTAGAAAGGAGGAACGGACTCAGGGCGAACGGACGGGGCGCAATTCATATTTAAATATCTGTTGATTCATTCAATCTTTTCAAGAATATTTTTTAGAATGTAGATATATATGTAGATCGATGGCGGGCACTAGAAAGATCTTGCCTAACCTAATGTGAGAACATTTAATTTATTATTAATACCATATTATTATTTCTATGTTTTATTTATGAGAATTGTGTGCTTTATTTTTGTTCTACTTCATTGTTATTTTTATATATTTGATTTTAAAGTGAAGTATGTTGTTATTGCATTAATTTTGAAAGTGTATTAGAGTCATGAATATGTTCCTTTGTCGTGCAATATGCAACTCTAACCTGAATTTAATGTTTTTAGGTATGATGGATGTAATGATTTAGATTAAGTATCTGTTATGTTACATTTATTTTTGAACAATAAACAATTAAAGAATTAGCTTCAGTAGACTAGACTTTCAGTGGTAAAAAATAAGTTTATTAGGACTAGGTCATCCATCATCATCTCAGCCGTATGCCTTCCAGTGTAACTGTCGAGTACGATTAAGCGAAATTGAATTTGATTTGACTGTTAGCTTATTATGAGCGACAAGATGGCGCTGGCGGGACCACGCCAGGTTTTCTCTACTCAAAACAAAATAGGGCCCACTTGAATTTTACTTGGTTATTTAAATGATTTAAATATTTTCCTAATTTGAATTGACAAGTGATAAATTTTGAATGCTTTATGTAGATAATGGCTGAACTTATTTGACTATTTACCATCTTTTGTATTTACCCATTTTCGCAAAATAAATGTTATTTGTATTTGAAATATTTCGATATTTTGCCCGACACATTTTATTTTGTGAGTTGTTGGAAAACTCACAAAAATGTTATGTATGGGAATGTTAAGTAGGCATATTTATTGATCATAATTAACACTTGAACGCCAAGTTTAGGGTGGTCCTTAAGTGGGTAGACCAAAAAAACAAAAATCTTACGATATACCGCAGAATCTATGAGTGCCATTACATTGTTAAAAAAACTTGAAATAAATTGTACGTATTTTCTATTATTTTAATTTAAATCATATTTTATTGGGTGGGCCCTATTTTGTTTTGAGTAGTTTATAATAAATAAATAAAATAAATAAATAAAAATAATGCTGGACAAATCACACAGCATCATCTAGCCCCAAGCTAAGCAGAGCTTGTGTTATGGGTACTAGATGACTGATATACTTAATACATTATACTACATAGATAGATATTTTTATTATATATAGAAAAACACCCAGAACACCCTGAACAAATATCTGCAGATCGTACAGACATTTGTCCCGAGGCGGGAATCGAACCCGCAACCCCTTGCGTCGCAGGCGGACCTTCGCCCGCTGCGCCACAGAGCTCGTCCAATGTGTGTCGTGTAATGTGACTAGATTTAGTACCAGACTGCTACTAATTTATAATCTCGTAATGAATTTAAAAATATTTAACATAGAAATTCGTCCCGACATTTTGACGTCAAAATGGCGGAAGCATTTCTGTTGCATAATTTTAAGTTCCAAGGGGTTAGAATTTTATTATGAGAGTATAAATTGGTGGCAATTTGGTACTAAATCCTAGTCACATGATATTTGAAAAACCTGGCGTGGGCCGCCATTTTGATGGTTATAGCTTATTTGTTTTAATAAATAATGCTGGACAATTAACAAAAAAACATCTAGCCTTAGCTCTTGATGGTTGATACTGGAGTATGTACTAAATTGCATTTTTCACTCAAACCCGAGACATCTACAAACACTTGTAAAATATTCGACCGGCGGAAATCGAACACGCATTATCTCGCGTCTCAGCCGGCTATTAATCAAACTGAACCACGAAGGTGGCTTTCAGTGATACGATAGGCAATCTCGTCTCGTTTTAAGATATCAATCCCGAAGCATTGACTGGGCGAGATCTCCCAGTAATTATTGTAGACGATTTAAATTTACTTCGGCTGCTACCAAATAACAAAACAACTACAAAAAAATTAAAACTAAACTAGTTTCGGAGCTAATGTTCTAATGTAATCATTTCTAAATGTGAGAATGCGAAATTTGTGTCAACGTCAAACTATAGAGGGGGGCGCAGTCTCACAAATGTGATCAGCTGTGTCAAGGAGGATGGCGTAATTCATGGATCGCCACCCTATATGTGTTTATCTATGAATGATATCGTATCTGTACTTGATATAATTATTTTTTTATACCTTTTTTTATAATGTTGTTTTGTTGCGTGTGCTCAGTGGATATGCCATCTATCACAAACAAGGTGACCATGGAAGACCAGCGCTGTGGTATAATTTACTTTGCCACAGCACAAGCTGAATGGTGACCTTTTTTGTCACTTTGACTTAGTTCTAAGGATAATTTTATAATTTTGTTAACTGTCCGTAATAAGTGACAAAATAAACATATTTTTATCTTTATCTTTTTTATAAATATTAAAAGCAAGAGACCCTGTTTTACCTAGCCCTGACTGCGTGCACACACACATTCAAGACAAGATGGCCGGTATATGGGTCATTCTAGACGAATTAGGAAGCCCGAGGGAAATCATCAGCTTACCAATTATTTATACGAGCGAAAAAGCCATAATGGTTTTAGGGTTCCGGATCAAAATGGTAAAAAGGAACACTTATAGAATCACTCTGTCTGTCTGTCTGTCACATATGGATATCTCGAGAACTACTGATGCTATCGACTTGAAATGAAAAATGGTAAAATACAACACTTTTTTACTAATATAGCATATAGGAAAATGTTAAAAATATTCTTATTTTGATTGCAGGGGCGGATATCTCAAATTTTTAAGTGAAGTTACTAGGTCGTGTGGGGGTATCATATGAAAGGTATTCATTTGCACATTATTAAACAGTTTTTATTTATTCTTTAAGCCGTATCTTTTTTGAGTAATTTACAAAAATGTTGAAAAAAACGACCGTTCCCCCTTATCCCCCTTATCTCCGAAGTTTGCAGAGATAAACCCGTGATACTTTTACAGCTAATAGAAGTGTATGTAAACTTTATAGGAAAATTATAGCGAACTCTCTAATTTGCATAGTTTTTTAGACAAGGGGGGTGGAAAGGGGGTTTCAAAAATTTTGCGAAGTTAATAGGTGATGTGGGGTATCATATGAAAGGTATTCATTTGCACATTAATAAACAGTTTTTAGTTTTCTTTTAAGCCGTATCGTTTTTGAGTTATTTACAAAAATGTTGAAAAAACGACCGTTCCCCCCTTACCTCCGAAGTTTGCAGAGATAAACCTCTGAAACTTTTATTGCAATTAGAAGTGTATGTAAAATTAGAGGAAATTTATTACAAACTCTCTACTTAGCATACTTTTTTAGAAATCATCGAAAGTGTAAAAAATCTACATAAGTTCCGCTATCAGACAAGAGATGGCGCTGTCAAGGTTCTCCAACAAATAAAAAACCGCCTTTGTCATTTATTATATTGTATAATGTCACGGAACCCTCGGTGCGCGAGTCTGACTCGCTCTTGCCCGGTTTTATTTAATTAAAGAATGCTAGAAAAGCTTCTGAGGCTGGCTTTAGAAGCTTTTCTAGCATTCTTTGATTTCCCTCGGCCTTCCTAATTCGTCTAGAATGGTTTAGTTTCACTGGTGAAACTCCTCGTTTTCAAAAAGAGCTTTGTTATTAAAACGAACAAGTGCGGACGTCACAGGTCTGCGCAGGGTCCGGAATTAGAAGATATTTATAATATTATATGAAGTATCTATGGCCGTGGGATGCCTGAGTAGAATGTTGCCCCTCCTCTCTTACCCGTGGATGCAGTAAGAATCTGCCGAGGGATACATCAGATGGTCAGCAGCGTCTTTCTGTGTATCGCTCTTTCTCGTTTTAAATTAAAAAAAAAACTGCATGCAAATCGGTCCACTCGTTTACGAGCTACGGTGCCACAGACACACACATAGCGGTCCAACTTATAACACCCCTCTTTTTTGTCGGGGGTCAAAGAGATCTTATCTCGCCAGTTCGTCTATGAGATGTGTACAAAAGATGCGGACAGCCGTGCAAGTAAATATTTTTTTCTGCTATCTGCCTGAAATAAACTGTCTATCTACGTAGGTGCCTGAGACAGTAAACAGATAAAAATACTTCCATGTTTGTCGCCCTCCAGTGTGGCAATAAAACGATACAGTCGACAACGAAAATATATATCATCATTTCAGCCGTGAAACACGTCCACTACTGAACACAGGCCTCCCTCATGGTTCTCCATGAGGGGTAGTTGCCATACTCACCACGCTTGGCAGGCGGGTTGGCGAGCGCAGTACAAGATGTTGATACAAGGAAATGCGCTGCTGCCCATCTTTCGGAGGTAGCCTTTAGCAGGCTCTTAATGCATCCACGGGTATGAGAGGAGGGGTAACATTCTACAGCCGGCACCCCACGGCGAAAGTAAAAAGTTCAATAATACTTGTTGCCGTTACAACTAGTGGGCTATCCAACACTAAAATAATAATTCAAAAGCATTGAGCTGACTGTACCCAAAATAAAGTGATGTCATACTCTCACCCTATCCAAGGGGTAGGAAAGTTTTATTTTCATTATGGTTTTCTTAGAAGGGCGGGTAAGGTGACCTTATAACTCGTATTACCGAAATTCTCTGATTCATAGAATTTAACATTTTTACCCCACAATAAGGATTTTATAGATAGACTAGCTTCTGCCCGCGACTTCGTCTGCGTGGAATAGTTACTTTGGGCTAACGCTAACTTTAACGCGCGACTTTTTACGTAGAAGGTGAAAATATTTTTAAATAATACCTACGTTAAGCGTTATTTTAGGTAGGTACCTACCTACATCAAGCTTTTATCAGTAAGAGTGGAACTTTAACGTAAAAGTACTGGGTCTTATATCTTGTAGGTTATTCTAAAAACTCAAAACTACTATGTTATTTTACAGTACTTCTGCGTACACTATACAGGGTGAATTTTTGAGACGGGACAGTAAGGGCAGGTACCTTAACCGTTATAGTTACAGGAAAACTTTTATAGAAGACTATCCGTAAATTTTTAAGATACTCTGAACTGCATTTACAGATTTTGGAAAAAATGTACAGTCAGCAAGAAAATGGTCATTTTACACAAAAACTTTTTTTGATGCCAATCGATCCACTTTCTTATAAGGTCTCTCTACTGGACCGACTGAGGTTTGAGTACTAGAAATGTCAGAAATTCACCCCAGTAGTGAGAGTACGTAAAGGGCTAACATAGATACAGATTTTCAGTGGAGATTTTTTTTTGAAACTTTATTTATTTTTATTGTCTAAATTTATTATTATAATAACAGTTTAATATATAACATAATAACTGCGTTAAGTCGCGAGGAGTGGAAGGAGGAAAGGGAGGCCTTTGCCCAGAAGTGGGACAGTAACGGCTGAAAAAAATTGTTTGTGATATTAAAAACAAAGAAAATTACAATAAATAAAAAAAAACAATTATTTGGTATTTTTTTGTATTCAATTAAATTAAATTGTTTTGTTTTTTTTTTAATTTGAATTATTATTTATCAAATTTATGTACGAGTTTAGCTTTTTTAGACTGCTTCATAATGTTAGTGAGATATTTACATAGATCTTGTTAATCATAAACATCATCACCTCAGCTATGGCACATCCAATCCACTGCTGAAAGTAGGCCTCATGGACCTCCAAGAACTTGAAGTATCTTGAAAGAGTTGTTGCCGTGCTCGCCACTCTTGACGCTGCTGCCCACCTTTGGCAGATTCTTACTACATCCACGGGCAAGAGGAGGGGCAACATTCTACTGCCATCAAGCTACGGAACCCATACCAGGTTACACCAAAATTCCTGATAAGGCGAAATCAGTTGAGCACTGATAAAAAAAATTATAAGGTCTTTCATCTCATCAAGTTAGCATCTTCTTTGCGAATGCTGTGCTAGAGCTTGGGCTAGACCAGCATTACATATAGGTAGGGTACAACCCAAAACAGATATTATATCATTAAACTGAAGGAGATTCCTCTCCTCAGCTACAGGACTGCTCTTCATGTCCACTGCTGGACTAAGGCCTCCCTCATGAATCTTTGAAGATCATGAGGAGATTGTTAATGCCATACCTACTCTTTTAGCAGGCGGGTTGGCGAGCGCAGCATGGGTTGTTGATATTCGGAAGGATGCTGCTGCCCATCTTCCGGAGGTATCCCTTAGCAGGTTCTTACTGAATCCATGGGCATGAGAGGAGGGGTATTTCTACTGCCGGCACCCCACGGCGGCTATTTATTTTATAATAATTAATATTATTATGACACCGCCCTGGGGTGACGGCAGTAGAATGATACCCCTCCTCTCATACCCATGGATGCAGTAAGAGCCTGCTAAGGGATACCTCCGGAAGATGGGCAGCAGCATCCTTCCGAATGTCAACATCCCGTACTGCGCTCACCAACCCACCTGCCAAGCGTGGTGAGAATGGCAACTACCCCTCATGGAGATCCATGAGGGAGGCCTGTGTTCATCAGTGGATGTTTTATGGCTGAAATGATGAATATTATTATTTAATAAAATTATATAAATTTTATCTATTTATTATTATAATTTTAATCTATAGAGTACCTACCCAGTTAGTTATTTTTTTAAATAGTGGCAAAAAGATGGCTTGCCGCTCATAGTGAACAAGCCCGGTACCGGTCCATGAAGTTGTGTGAGTCCAAAGGGGCCTGACTCAGCATTATGCTCCCACACATAAGGAACGCTAGGGAGTGCTGGTCTTCAGTCAACTAAGTAAATAAAGTAATAAATAAAAAATATATACTAATATATTATATTATTATTTATTATTATATTTTATAATATACTAGTAAACCTTTTTTAAATGAATACCGTATCTCATGCAACATTTATTGCCAAAAATGAGAACACAGTCATACATTTAATAAAATAGCTAATTAAGGTCAACATTTTTTTGCCCCTGCTTTCACTTAACTCATTCTATGTAAATGAAATGAAATTTATTGTAGAAACTGTGTACAAAAAAGATCTTAAAAGGTGGAACAACAGTTTATCCTTCAATTATGGACGTACAATATTTAATTCATATAACGCACCTCCAGTCGTAGACTGACTCAATCCAAAATTCATGTCTTTTGGGAAATGAAAAAAACGTGTTTCGGTCCTTGACGGTTTTTGATAAATCACACTATAACTTTATGAAACAGAGAGCTATTACTGTTTATTTATTACAGTTTCTGATTTCCTAGGCGATAGAGCGCACTTTTTTGAGTCATTCTGTATACTTAATTCACCCAAATTTTGAATTGAGTCAGTCTACGACTGGAGGTGCGAATAGGTAATTTATTGATTATAAAATTATCTAATGTCATAATAACATTTATCTAAGAGCCACCTACAGAGTTTTGTCTTAAATTTACTAGTAGGCAGCTCTCTTATATCTCTAGGAATTTTGTTGAAGTAGTCAATAACTCGACGCATACTTGGAAGACTGGACCACAGTAGCTCAAGACAGAGAAAGGTGGAAGGAAGGAAGGGAGGCCTTTGCCCTGCAGTGGGACAGTACAGGCTCTTAATAATAATAATACCTAATAGTCAATGTGGTAATGTAGACAAGCATGCTCAATCTTAGGCCACATCTGTACTTGTCTCCAAGTTAGGTGGTGGACAAACACTTGCCCATAGTAAATAAAAAAAACGTAGAATATAGGTAACTAGAGTAAGTTTTCAAAAATATTTTGCCTAGCAGTTAACTAGTGTAAAAAAAAAATATGAACATATTTTTGTGCTTATTTTTTTCCTAGGTTACACTCAATTATTTTTTTAATTTTTACAATTACATAAATAATATTATTTTGGTTATTTTTGGTAGATTATAGGTAAAAAAAATTAGATAAAAACATTCCCAATCCCATGCTTAATTTGTTTTTTTTTTTAATTGTTATGATAGTTCCTAAATCGAAACGACACTTATTAACCAGTTTTGCGCAGCACTATCAATTAAAATAATACTATTTGTCTACGTATTTAGTGGTTCCAGCATCCACATCCACCTACAAATAAATAAAGAAATGGCTACCTATCCAATACTTTAAAATACGTATATCGAATAACACTTTCTAAATTCAAAATACAGACCACTGCCCGAAAAAAATAAAACCAGCCGGTGTGACGTCACAACACAAGTAGGTCACCAACTTACACACAAACTAAACTGCACTATTCACACGATTACGATTTTACCCACGTATAAAGTTTTGTATTCAGTAAAAATAGATAAATCAGTATTTTCCGTTAATGTTTTTGTATATGTATATACGCGAGTTTTTATGTTGTCCTGATGACGTACGGACGCGGTCGCGATTATGACGTCTACCTTGGCGAAGGAATGGCGCATCTGGTGGTGTTGCCAGCAGTGTTTGCAAAAATCACCCGAGATTTTTAAGATATTTTCAAGTGTAGAGATGGATAATGGGTGTAGTGATTCATAATTCATTATTTTTTACTTGTTAGATAAGATGATAAATAAAATCATAACCCTGATAGGGCGTTGGAAATCTGGTCAGTTTTTAAGAATCCTATTTATTTATTTAAACAAAATCCACAGTCCATAATCCATAATGTACATTATCCTAAATTGACTGTGGACTGTGGATTTCGTTTAAATAAATAAATAAATAGGATTCTCCTACGACCAGTAATGGATTTACATTAGAAAAAAATTAAGCAGACAGTTAGAGCAAACTTAAATTAATGTTAAAAATCAAAACAAAAGTACTTAGGGTGAAAATAAATCTAGTTAAAAAGTATTATATTAAAACAGTTTAAGAAAACTAGTATTCAATACCAGAAGAAAATGAAATTTAAAATTAATTATTTTTTTAAATTATTTTCTATGCTAAGATTATTATTTCAAGGTTATTATTCATTAAATAATTTACATTGTTTTTATAAAATTCATAACAAGTAGGGATAGAATCGCTAGCTTTTGCAAAACTGTTGCGTGTCAACAGCTATCTACATTTAAGATCGGGAAAAACTCGCATCATGGCAACATTTTCTCAAATGTCAAATTCTTGTTTTGCTACTACCATCGAAAGCATCTCGTGACATTTTCACTCGTAACTCGATGCATTTTCTGCATGTGCGCTGCGTAGGCATTTTACTCACCTACCATACATTAGCTCAATAGTTTTATGAGTAAAAATAAGCTACATTATTTGCTTAGTTTCCAACGCAAGCATTACTATTTTGGCCTAGTCCTAAACTTTTAAAAATTCTTTACGATCATATCTTTCTCGATTTTAATTCACCAACATTTTTTACGATAGCGACCGGTGAAAGATGTAGAATTATAGTACTGTTATTTTCAATTGCTAGGTATCTTATTACGCAAAGACCGAAGTTTATGGGATTTCATATAAATTTCGTCTTCTCACGCCAAAACTAAGTTACTGTAGTAACACTATTTATGTAGGGCTGCCTCCCACACTAAATTGTTAACTTTGAATAAATTATATGTACCTTTCCCACTAAGACTAAAATATAAAATCGGCAAAGGTCGCGAAGCGCCCAAAATGTAGGTGTAGGTATACAGTTCATCATCATCATTACAGCCGTAAAACGTCCATTACTGGATACAGCTCTACCTCATGGATCTCCAAGAAAAGTAGTTGCCATACTTTCCACGCTTGGCGGGCCGGGTTGACGAGCGTATTACGGTATGTTGATACACGGAAAAACGCTGCTGCCCATCTTCCGGAGGTACCCCTTAGCAGGCTCTTCCTGCAACCCCGGGCATGAGAGGGGGGAACATTCTACTGCCGGCACCCCACGGCTCCAGAAGCATAGTTTCTTGTTTGTATTGCACTACGTAACAATTGACTGACATTTAAATTTGATATTTTTAAATTATTATTTGACATTAGTAACATAAATAATATTTTATATTGTAATTTGACATTGAAAGATATTTTTATTTAATTTAATGGTTTATTTTATTAATAATAAGTAGACATTATTATTTTGTAATGAACTGTAATTTGTTAATTTTATTTTATTATTAGTGGATAAAGTTTGAATAATTAATTAGTGTAAGTGGTCATTATGCGACCGTTCTGGTTAGATAAATAAATAAAGTAAGTTTTGTTATTTGACTCAAATTTTCAACCGGCTCAAACGAGGAGATTCTACGTTCGACTGGAGGCGACCAGCAGTGGACGTCCTACGGCTACGGCTCAGATGATGATGATGATGAATTTAACAACCGCAGACAAAAAATAGTCTGCACCGTTCTTTGCTTCAGTTAAGATTATACATTTCTCATTTCCCAAATTTACCTCCTTACTTGTAGTTAGTTTACAAAATAAATAAAAAAATACAGGATATTTAAGAATAAGAAACGTTTATTTTGTGTCACAAAATATAAAACAATAACACACACAATAACAAAATTAGGAATACTGACAACAAAAATGGTCGCCACTCAGCTATTGTTGCGGTAAGGCTGTGAGCCGTTACTGTAACGCTGGTCTTCCGTGACGCCAGCGTGCGCAAAGCAACATCTGAGACATATAAAAAAAACAACAATAGAGCTAAAAATTACACATAAATGCAATGGCAAGACAAACAAACAAAAAACAGAATTATAAACAAAACGGATACAAGTCTATAAAAACATATTTAAACCAGAGTTTCTTTATAATAAATTAACAATTAAATCCACAGAACGACTACGCGTGGGGAACAGTTGAAGGTGTAAAAGATTTTTTTTTCATAGATTTTTTAAAGGAATAAACAGATCACGCAGCCATTACCATACGGTTCATAGAATACCTAAACACTCACAAATAATTTATATATACTAGAAAATAGTCCATTGACACCGACGATCGCAAGATGATGCCTGTCGCAAACCTGTCGCGAGATACGTAATCGGCCTGCCGAGATTGCTAATGTCTCTCGGCGCGGGATCGAACGCGCACCTCCTGCGTCTCAGCCGGCCATTAAACCAATGCGCCACAACAGTGGTCGTCAAATAAATGCGTATGGTAGAATGTCGCGAAAGCCAAGGTTTACTTCGGTGACAGCCCTAAACAAGGCAAAGGAAGCGCCATGCATTCTGCCCCAAATAGACATCAAGCCGTAGAAAAAAAAAATACTTCCTGACAGTAATGATGCGCGCGTACTATGAACGGTCGTAGGCATTTTTTTCTAGTGATTAATTTAATCATGTTGCCACATTTTTACCCGCCCACTTGGGTATGAGCTACACAATACAATACAATACAAAATACTTTATTGCAAACCTTAAAAAAATACAGAAAAAATACTTAAATTACTAAATCTGATACAATTGGCGGTCTTATCGCTTAGAAGCGATTTATTCCAGACAACCTTTAGTTAGAAAGAAAATGGAAGTAAGAAAGGCAGGGGGTTACTAACCTAACTCTTAACCTTATGCGTAAGGGTTAATATATTTCATCACTAGCTCCTTTACTCGCGTTTTTATTGTTCCTATTATTTTCTGCGGAACCCTACTTACTTATTAATTTTTCTTTTAATGTTAGTAGCCTAAGTTACGCCTTATTAGTCCTTATAACATCAGTTCAGCTATCTGCCAGTGAGAGTCCCGTGAAGATCGGGCCAGCAGTTTCGGAGATTAACCGAACTACTAAATTTTAATACTTGAAAAATTATATCACTTATAAAATGCATTAAAAGTTAATTTAAAGATCCCAAAGGATTCTCTTTATATATGACCGAAGGTAAAATATCCCTATTTCCCTTTTCGCCTCTTGGCTGAAAAAATAACTACCGATTGAACTATTTTTTTATATGTATTTGAATGGGTCCCCGGTTAGATTTAGATCCACAATTGGACTCATGATGCCATGTCATTTTTGGGTTTTTGCACGTTTTTGGCCATTTGAAGACTTTTATTTTTTTTGGTGACCTTTCGAGGTCACAATAACTCCGGTCCCTGTGACCCTTCAGTCCCCTTCTCTCAATGAGACGGTGCTAACAAAGGTTTCATGTAAATCGGTCAACGCGTTCGGTTGTAATCGTCAAATATACAGACGGACAGACAGACATACAGCGCTATGCATAATAATGAGGTGGCGCTGCAGTAGGGTTACGGTACGAAGTTCCCTGAGTCATTTAGTCATAAAATATAGTTACTAAAGAGTTGGGCTGGCTAGGGTCGGAGTTGCATAGATAGCTAGCGAGGGAAGCTGCAATGCAAGAGTGGGCTGTAGAGCATTTGCTCCCTATGGCCGGTGGACTGAGGCTATACGTCCCGTTCTGCAGGAGTGGATGCACCGGGAACACGGTTACTGTCTGGGCATGGACGCTTTGACTGATACTTACACCGATTTGCGAAAGAAGAACCTCTTTATGCACTGCGACGCCCCGAGGATACAGCTCAACATACCCTAGACTAGAGCAGAGGTCTCCAAACTACGGCCCGCGGGCCAAATCCGGCCCGTTACGTGTCACAATACACAATCAATAGTAATTGAAATGCAATAAAAGCCTATGTTTGCTTAGGTGGGCAGAAAAATCAAAATTGTTATGGCCCTTGCAACATACCGAAAAAATATTATGGCCTCAAGGCTTCAAAGTTTGGAGACCTCTGGACTAGAGGAATGCAGTGCTTGGCCGTTGCAGCGCCAGGCGCTGGAAGCAGTAGTTTATAGCGACCTCTCTCACTGCGAAGTTTGGTGAATGCCATGCTCGATAAGGCCAGGGCCTGGGAAGCAATGGTTTCTTTCTGTGAAGACGTCATCTTACAGAAGGAAGCAGCGGAGCGAGTCAGAGAGGAGAGCTCTCAAGAATCGCTTCGCTGGTGGAGGACTGGAAGACTGGGACGGCAATTCGATCGCCTTGTTCCGCTTAATGGAGACCAGCTGAGTGCGAGCGAAGAGGATCTCCCCGGCATTGCACTGGTCTCTAAATGTCGTCACTATTTTAAGACATCTCTCGCTCAGAGGCGCTCAGGAAGGACGCGACTAAGACGGATGATCACCGACAGGGTAGCGGTCGAATCCAACTACTCTACTATAGTCTGTTCACGGAGACAAGCTAATATAACGCGCGCTCTCTTGCACAATTGTACGAAAGTGAAAAGGACGGGACTACTAGCGTGAGAGACTAAGATCGGTCAGTGGGAGTGACCATTATTTTAAAATGTAAAGCTATGTTTAGATTGCTCACTTCAAACTATATATACTATAGTACTACTAGCACTTTGACTGGGCAGCAGCGTCTTTCCGACCCGCCTGCCAAGCGCGGTAAGTATGGCAACATCCCCTCATGGTCAGTAAGGTCCAAAGGCTGGGATGATGATGATGATGATGATGATGAAAACACTTACTTCTTCCACATGGCTCAGCGAGGATCGACTGTCCCAGTCTTCCCACGTGTCTCGGTCATCTGAGAATGAAGACAATATATATTTTTTAAACTTTCGCGATCCCGAATTTAAAATATTTGGATCGCGACACATTTTATCGCGTTGTTTTCCTTTATTATTGCCCGAAATCGACAGGATTGCACTACAGTCTCCCCGGGACCACGCGTGCAAATATCACGTCAGGCAATTAAGGTAAATAATAGTAACGATTTTGTTGTTGGACTAACTAGCTAAAGCTAACTAAATTGACGTAAAACGGACTAAAATAACATATTGCTATTCGGTTAGTGATATGATAATCTAAAATTAATAAAAGAGAACAATTATATTCAATTTTGCGCTGACAGCTGTAAATTTTGACACGATATGTCTCTAATTATAATTAGCTGTAGGAAGTGTGAAACAGAATCGACACCAATATCGATTCTGATAACATATACAACGTGTTACAAAATACCCCGTAAAAAATATAATTCATTATCTAAGCCAAAAATGTTGTCAACCCTAGTAAGCTGTCATGTCAGGGAACCAGATTAAATAGAAACAAGTACTGGCTTTAAAAAATGTCAAGTTGGAAAAAAAATATGTTGTCAATTTCAAATCTTCTAATCGATATCCTACAACTGTATCGAGGATCGGCCGCGGGGGACCGGTACTATGGCCTGCTCGTTCTCCGGACCTCACACTCTTGGACTTCTTTTTGTGGGGTTATGTGAAGGACAGAGTGTATTTCTTCGATTTCCCAACGGTTGCCGAGATGGAACAGCGTGTTAGATCGGATTTCGCGTCAATAACACCGACGATGGTGCGAAATGCCACACAAGCCATATCCCGACGAGCGAGGTTGTGTATCGAACAAGGCGGAGCACACTTTGAGCCGTTTCTGTAAATTTGACGTTTATTATGAAAAAGTAAGTGTTCGTTTAGGTTGTTTCGTTAGGTCTTTAAAAATTTTTGTCGTTCCGCGAATTAGGTAGAAATGTAGGTACATTCTGCGTAGTTTACTCTTTAATTTTACTGAAATAGGGTTTGCACATCAGTGAAAATAATAATATTTTTTTATTTTTTTTGGGGTATGTTATACAGCGTTACTACGGTTCTTAAATATTGTGAATGGACTCGTTATAAGGCTCCATTTAACCTCCTTTCGGCTTTAAGGGTAGTTTTGTAACAGCCTGTATTTTCTATGCATATCTAAACTCTTACATTTTTAGGGTTCCGTAGCCAATGGGTAAAACCGGTACCCTAATTACTAAGACTCCGCTGTCCGTCTGTCTGTCTGTCACTTGTATCTCATGAACTAGCAATAGCTAGACAGTTAAAATTTTCACACATGATGTATTTCTGTTGCCGATATAACAACAAATACTAAAAATAGAATAAATTAAATACCCATATTTTCTCCCACACCAGAAACGTGATTTTTTTTGCCGTCAATTGCTCGATATTAATAACGGCAACAGGTAGACGCTTGAAATATTCAAAGAATATTTAGTTGTATATTCATTTAAAAAATAAGTAATTTATTAATAAAATACTAGGGGGCTCCTACTACAGACGTGATTTTTTTGCCGTTTTTTACTCGATGGTACGGAGCTCTTCGTGCAAGAGTCCAACTCGCACTTGACCGATTTTATTTAAAAAAGCAAAAATAATAAATTGCATAACAGTTTTTCTTTTGCCAGCTTATACTGTCATTCTAGTTTTAATTTTACAAAATTTCTGATTTTGTATTTACATGACTTTAACTTAATATCTTTTTGGTATAGACCTGAAACCAAGTTATTTAATTAAAACGTCTTTTGCGGGGGTAAAACCCATCTGACAAGAGGTGACGTGTGACGCTTGGAGATGTACTAGGCCGACTGCTCTAACTAGTAACTAGGGCGACTATCCTTCGTGCCCATTGTGTTGACTGTGGCGACTGTGGCGAGTGTGGCGACTGGGGCTACTGTGGTGACTATGGCAACCGGGGCTACTGTAGCGACTGTGGTGACTGTGGGGACTACAGCAACTGTGGTGAATTTTTTTTACATCTGCCATGCATCCCGTGACCACAATTTCTTTTTTAAATATGTTTTCACTTACAATAGCTGGCTTCGCTGCTCGCCTCCATGCTTCGTCTTTGGATATTCATATCTGAAAGAAAATGGATTTCAAGATATGTTAATTTCCAATTAAGTAAACTGAGTATTGTAGAAATTACTTAAATGTTTCTTTCCTCTGACTAATAGCTGACTAAGCTGCGAGGATGGTATAGGTGCTGAGCAAGCCTAATCCATCTAACAATGTCCCAGGCACTGCAGCGTCCTGTACAGCATGATTACCAGTTGCTGACGTAGAAATCATCTATAATAGATGCAAAGGCCTTATTTTTTTTTTACATTAGGTAATTACTGTATTATAAAATCATGTGGATATTAATTAAATAAATAAATAATGCTGGCCAATTCACACAGCATCATCATCATCTAGCCTCAAGCTAAGCAGAGCTTGTGTTATTGGTGGGTACTAAATAAATAAATAAATAATTCTGGACAAATCACACAGCATCATCTAGCCCCAAGCTAAGTAGAGCTTAAATAAAATAAATAAATAAATAATGCTGGACAAATCACACAGCATCATCTAGCCCCAAGCTAAGCATGAGCTTGTGTTATGGGTACTAGATGACTGATATACTTAATACATTATACTACATAGATAGATATTTTTATTATATATAGAAAAACACCCAGAACACCCTGAACAAATATCTGCAGATCGTACAGACATTTGTCCCGAGGCGGGAATCGAACCCGCAACCCCTTGCGTCGCAGGCGGACCTTCGTCCACTGCGCCACAGAGCTTGTAAAAAAAAATGAAAAAAATGATGAATCATGTCAAAAATTACTGATATACTTAATAACTTATTAATTACATAGATAGATATTTTATTATTATTATATAAAAACATCCAGAACACCCTGAACAAATAATATCTGCAGATTGTACAGACATTTGTTCCGAGGCAGGTATCGGACCCGCAACATTGTGTGTTGAGGGCGGACCTTTGCTAGCTGCTCCACATCTCAGCCATAGGATATCCAATGCTGGACATAGGCCTCCCTAATGCTTCTCCGAGTAGTGATAATAAGCAGCTTATTGCCATACTCACCATGCTAGGCAGGCGGGTTGGCGAGCACAGTATGGGATGTAGCTACACGGAAAGATGCTGCTGCCCATCTTCCGCTGGTATCCCCTGGCAGATTCTTACTGCATTCACAGGCAAGAGAGGAGGGGCAACATTGAAATGCCCATGACTATATTAAATTTATTAGGCAGGTAAATTAATATGTAATCTTTTACAAAAAAATATTAATGAGTACAAGAAATTGCGGTTTAATTTAGGGGGAAGTATTGATTTCATTTTTCATTCGCTCTCTTGTGCTAACGTTAGAAAAATATATTGGTAAGTAGGTATCAAACTACGTATTTGAATTGTTTGTAAATTTAAATTTTGCTACCTTAAAATTGTATCTTTCAGTTAGACATAAGAATAAAATTTTATATTTTAGGTAGTTAGACATAAGAACCTAGTGTATAAAATATGATGATACTTCTAGATACTTATGAGCATCGTAAAATTGTTGTGCCCTAGCTGGGTCCATGTATGAAACTCTTATGTTATAAGATCTTGTTACAACATGGTTACAATAAATATTTTGAACTTTGAACGTTAAATAAAAACTTACCAATTAACACTATCACTAAATATTGGCACTGGTTTATCACTTTTGCACTAAGTATAACTTACTAAGCAAATAATCACTTAAAACTTAGCAACATAGCTTAAAATAGATCACATAAGCGGCAAACACGCCCACTCGCAGAAAACACCGATAACTTAACTAATATCATTCTCTGATGAAACATACATGTTTCGTATCTGATAACGTCACAATTGGGGCAATAATTCATTTATAATTTGTAATAATTCATTGTATTTGTTAAGATAACGAAAGAGTTCATTGTCCTCAATGTTTACAATATGACGGCCTGTCAAATTGATTTTTACGTTCCTTTTCACGTTTTCATGAAATGTTTCAATCTAGTAACGCTACTCGGTACTAGGTGGCGCTTTTTATGTTGTAGTAAAGTCATAATCCTGGCAAATTCAATTCTAGTTAGTGTAGAAGTTGCAGAACTAGTCCCTAAGAGATGGCGTTACGATGCAATAATTTACCATAAAATCGTTGGATTGGATTACTCACTTATAATACTTCTACCTCTAAATTAGGGTGTAGTAAGCTGTTGCGGGTTCGATTACCAAGTTTTTGTATCTCATTACAATCTTTATATTTTCTAGGCATTATTATATTTAGTACTAGGTACTGCTTAAAGTAGTTTTTTACCACGAGCAGTGATTTAATAATAGTACCTACACGACCATCATCGTAATTATTCAAGTAATTCTTACGTAGGTACAAAATCTCTGTTCGAGTGTGACTTGATGTATAGATACCTACGTAATCCTACAATTCCGTATCATGACGGAATTCATAAACTATTAGGAAATCTTTAGGAATCGTCTCACATACGCTTTTAACTAAGCAATGATGATGTCACGACTAAAATAATGCTTAATTCAACCTTGATGGAACCGATACAACATGACGTCATGTATAGTATCCGAATAAATTAAAAAGCAGTTGTTGAGTACTGCTGGCGAAGAAATGTAGATGTATTTTTGTTATATTTGTGTTCTAAATGCTCCCAGGCGAATTTCAAAACATCGTATTTATTTCGATTCGAATTCAGTGTTGCTTGTGCCGCGCTTTGAGTAGTGTTGTGATATTTCGCTCGGATCTAAACATACGAATATTGTGAGTAAGAATGTATATACTACATAGGTTTTTTTTAGATTTTTTAGTTTTTTGCAATATTTGATTTATGAATATTATATTATTATTAGGTATAATATTTATTAGCTTAGAAGTTATTTATATGAAACTTAAAGAAACCAGGTTAAACCAATATTGTAAAATAAAACATAAAAAAACATTATATATAATGTTTCAAGTTTTATTTTTAAGTTTTTATCACATAACTATTACAAAATTTCAATAGAAAACCTAATAAAAATATCTAGAAGGTATGTATGTAGGGATGGGATATGGAATCCAAAAAGCCGTTAAAATATATAGTTCCCTACCAGTCCTACCAAAGATATACCTACCTACTTCTTAGACGAGATAGTTATTGTCAGTCTACCTGTGACCACGCAACTTCACGCAAGGCACTCGAAATGTCGCTTCACGTCGTCGGGGAATAGTTAAATAATTACACGATAAAGTCCTGTTATTTCGTTATAAGGTACTTTACTAGAACAAAGTTAGGCCCTTACATATAAAGAAGAACCATTAGGGACCGTCTCCACGAGCGAGGAAATCGTGGCGATTCTATAGCGCGGACTCGTCGCGATTCTCTCGCTCGTGGAGACGGCCTCTAAGAGAGCGTATAGAAATACGTGGCACGGACGATAAATACGCCGCGATTCCCTCGCGCGTGGAGACGGCCCCTTACATATTTTTAACCTAAACAGCGTCAGAAATTGTTAACCAAACGGGGCGCTGCAGTGCTCGTGTACCCAGTGGATGCGATACTTATTGCATACATACGCTGTCTCGTGTGTGTCCTGTGTATTGGTTAGCGAACTGTCACTGTCACAATGATAACTGTCACGTGCGTGAGCCAGAAGGGCGGGAATAAAGTATGTTTTTCAGATACCTATTTCATTATTTATCGAAGATACATTATTTTTTGCAAGTTATGACTACTTTTTACTACCATTCGCGGCGAGCATTGAAGCCCTGGGCTGATTGCGCTGGTATGCTACAGATGTCGTCAATAATATACCTAATTTATAATTAGGTACATATGTAGGAAATAAAGCCGTGGGGTGCTGGCACCGGCAGTAGAATGCCCCTTCTCTTTTGCCCGTGGATACAATAAGAATCTGCCAAGAGATATCTCCGGATGATGGGCAACAGTGTCTTTCCGTGTATCAATCAACAGCCCAACACGCCTGCTCGTTGTGAGTATGGCAACAACCTCTCGTGACCAGTATTTGGAGATCCGTAAGGGAGGATTATGCCCTGCAGTGGATGTCCTACGGTTGAGACGATGATGATGAGATAGGTACTTATTACACTACTAATCACGCCAAAAACGTGTCTAGTAACTGCTAGCTAATTCAGAACGTAAACAAATATCGTCCACAAAACACATCGCCCAGTAACACGACATGATGTCATCGTAGTTAAATACGAAGTTAGGGTACCACAGAGCTAGAGAGAAAACGTTTCAAGTTCGTTCAATAGATAGGTTACCTTTATAGGAAAGTAACATACATGTGTCATATTTTTTTTAAACGACGAAAAAAAACAGGTTTCTCAATTCGACGGTGGTAGGTATACCTATATATGTATAATATTATAGTATATTTAATATATACTACGGTCTTTATCGGTATACAGCGAGTAACCAGACTACTACCGAAAACTGGGGGGTTGCAATCAGACCACGATACTGAAAATATTTAACGAAAAAAAACCGCAAAAAATATGTCAACATATCTACGTCCTTTTAATTTTTTTTCTTGTAACATACGCATACTACAACATTATAAGAATAATCCTGTCTAATTAACTCATTTCAAAAAGCCAGGAAAAATTTCAATAAAAAATACAGCAATGTATTGCACGCACATCCTGCATAATACCAATAATACACTACGGACAGCTGATCCCGCCGCGTGGGGTCATCGCACTAGCAAGCTGTACATTGCGGACTGTTAAAAGTAACAAAAACATTCAAACATTATTAGCTCCGGCTACAATTTTTTTTTTGACAACTGTATTTTTTTTGTCATGGTTTTGAGGTGTTGCACCACCCCTTTTCGTTTTCGGTAGTCGTCTTTTTACACTCGATATAAGAGGAAAAGTTATTCTTGAATCTTGTTATGATTATACAGGGGTTTTTTAACACCTTTTTAGTGTCCATCATCATCATCATCAACATTTGAAACAATCACTAAAAATATGAAATAAGGGCTTTTTACAAAAAAAAATAAACCAACGAATATTAGGTAGGTAAATATTTTTTTTGAATATTTGTGCTTTTGAGTCGGATAAAACATTCCAAGTAGATATCTTTAATTAGACTCAAAAGTAGGTAAAATTATTTTACAAATATTAGTTTATATTCGTCGGTTTACTTATTTTTGTAAAAAGCACTTAAGTATTTTCAAATTTCAAATTTTATTTATTTATCACAAGTAACATTTTACAGATAACTAACTAATCTAAGGCAAATATTCTGTGTCTAAGGCGTTACATGGTCATAATGCTACACAAATTAAAAAACAAAGACGGATCTTATTACACTATCTACAAACCAAAAAGCAAGACTACTTAGTTATTAATAAAATTATAATCACAGTCAGTTTAGGTTGGACCAATCACAAAAAACAAAATACAAAAGAGAACACAAAACTAAAGCGATTTTAATTACTAAAGCGAACCTGCCACCCTACCTGTATCAAAGATTTAAATCTTTGACCTGTACTGTATAGCCTAGGGTGACACGACATAAAGGTTATTATTATTAACTTTGCTGTAAATAACGTACCGTACTCTGTACCGTAACTCCGCCGTGGGGTGCCGGCAGTAGAATGATACCCCTCCTCTCATGCCCATGGATGCAGTAAGAGCCTGCTAAGGGATAACTCCGGAAGATGGGCAGCAGCGTCTATCCGTGTATCAACATCCCATACTGCGCTCACCAACCCGCCTGCCAAGCGTGGTGAGTATGGCAACTACCCCTCATGGAGATCCATGAGGGAGGCCTGTGTTCATCAGTGGACGTTTTATGGCTGAAATGATGATGATGAAATAACTTATAATATAATAACATAAACACGGGAATTTATCGCGTAATACCTTTTGATTATTCCCGACGTTTCGACTGTGTTTCAACAATCGTGGTTCCGGGTTAATAACTTTATCAATAAATCACTTCACTTTCATCATCATCATAACCACAGTCTGACTTCACCCACTGCTGGGAAACTAGGGGAAACTTATATACACCAGAGGGTGAAATCACGTAACTTCAGATGAAATAAACAGATACCTTCCTCTTATAGTATAGGAGAGACGTTGTAGGCACAATATCTAATCTACATTCTGTCAAACAGATGTACGGATCCAATGCGGAATAATAGTACGGAATACTAATACCAGAATACGGCAATGATTTAAAACGTTAGATGTGCCCTGGCAATAAAACCTGTGACATTGGCTTTATATGAAACACTAACGCCGACGCACGCACACTGCTATTGCCAATAAACCAAACTGTAATTGTAACCATTCATTCTGCAATCAAATGTTACCCCTCCTCTCCTACCCGTGGATGCAGTAAGAGCCTGCTAAGGGACACCTCCGGAAGATGGGCAGCAGCGTCTATCCGTGTATCAACATCCCATACTGCGCTCACCAACCCGCCTGCCAAGCGTGGTGAGTATGGCAAACTACCCCTCATGGAGATCCATGAGGGAGGCCTGTTGTCATCAGTGGACGTTTTATGGCTGAAATGATGATGATGAAATAACTTATAATATAAGTATATTTGTCAGAATGTCCATTTCATAATAAGGTTCATATAGAATTTTCCACTGACAGTGGGTTATCTCTGATTGTTATTATTACTGTTTTTAAGTTGCATTAATTTTGTTGAATTTGTTATAGCTAATTAACTACCTATTCTACTTAGATAGACCTATAAGGGCTGTAAGATTGTCACTGTACTATTTTAAAACCTTATGTATAACTGTTGGTCTATTACACAAATAAAATAAAATAAAATAAAATAATAACATAAACACGGGAATTTATCGCATAATACCTTTTGATTATTCCCGACGTTTCGACTGTGTTTCAACAATCGTGGTTCCGGGTTAATAACTTTATCAATAAATCACTTCACTTTCATCATCATCATAACCACAGTCTGACTTCACCCACTGTTGGGAAACTAGGGGAAACCTATATACACCAGAGGGTGAAATCACGTAACTTCAGATGAAATAAACAGATACCTTCCTCTTATAGTATAGGAGAGACGTTGTAGGCACAATATCTAATCTACATTCTGTCAAACAGTCGGCTGCTTAAAATCAAAACATAGTAACTCGTTCCAACAAAAATGTTCAGGAGAGCCAAAAAACGGGTGGGCCACTTTACTTCGTTGGCCCGAAGAAACCAGAAATAGTAGCGATTGGGGTGTTTGACGAAAAGTTTTACTATATTGTTGATAACAGTTTGTAATATTCGTAATCGTGTTAGAGGTTATGGTTACACTTGAATCGCTCACACTTTATTTTTATTTGTGAATTTACCCGAATATGACTTTAAAAACAATATCAATTCTTAGTAAGTCTGCTTACTAGGTTATCAATTTGATTTTCTAAGGTAAAAGTAAAGACTAAACAAATTCATATACATAGTGTTTATAACTGTGTGATTAAAGTGATTAATAAAAAGAAATCCCAAAGTACCTTTTAATGCAGATTTTGATTAAAAATCGTGTTGTCTTAAAAAAAATATTTATTAACTTACTTCAAAGGACTCTCAAATTAAAACATGTCTTAAACCTCTTAACAGTCTAGCTAGACTAAAAAAATAAACTTAAACTAAAATAAAATAAAATGCTTATTAATAACAAACTACTCATTATCATTGGTAACGATTTGATCATCAGTCTGCAAATCAATGGAGCTATCACTCGTGGGTAAATTCAGCCAAAATTCCGTTTTGTTCAATGGCATTAGGGGGACCAATTTTGAAATAATACTATCTTTCTTCGATGATTTCACCCCTCGTGGGATAGTATTTGAAAGTGGGGGAATAGCATGGACATTAAATTTCTGCATCAAAAAGTTCAGTTCCTTGTAAGAGTCATCAAAGTCGGTCAGTTTATAGAAAAGATTTCGTGATCCTTTGAAGAACTTAGCTTCAACTACTGGGTTAAGCAAAAATAAACTGAGTGGATCGTCATTTGCATTACGCCGTGGAACTCGTTTTTAGGGTTCCGGACCAAAATGGTAAAAAGGAACCCATATAGAATCACTCTGTCTGTCTGTCTGTCTGTCGCAAATGGATATCTCGAGAACTACTGATGCTATCGACTTGAAATTTGAAATGGTAAAAGACAACACTTTTTTACTAATATAGCATATATGAAAATGGTAACAAATATTCTTATTTTGATTGCAGAGGGGCGGATAGGGGATCTTAAAATTTTTAGGTGAAGTTACTAGGCCGTGTGGGGTGTCATATGAAAGGTATTCATCTGCACATTAATAAACAGTTATTATTTAATAGAATTGATCTGATAAAATTGCATAGAACTCATTTTATATCATGGAGCGAAACACTCGTGCGCCGGTGTCACTGGACTTACTAAATGACATTTCACTGATTTTATAATCGGTGCCAAATTCAAAACAAAGCAAGTCGGTTTTCAAATTCATAACTTAGTAAGTCGGTTGAGTTGCTAGGGTTTTAAATTTTTATTCTGATATACTATGTTTAGAATTTGTACTTCACGGAAATTTTCATAATCATGCCAAATTGCACAGACATGCTAAATTATAGTAGCCTGACAATCGACTTTGCACATATTTCATCTGTATTTAATGAATGTCTTACTTGGCTTCGTGACCATAATTTAGAGGTTAACTTACTAAAAACTAAAATATTACAATTCCGTACTTACCAAAGAACTCGTATTGACCTGAGTTTGCTATCAAATAATTTAAACATGGACGAAGAAAATGATTTTAACCTCCTGGGAATTTCCTTAGACACTAATTTAAATTGGAAGGTCCACATCCAAAAAATTATATCAAAATTATCACAGTTTGTTTACGCACTCGGCATATTAAAGGCAAACACAAATTACGAGACAGCGCTTTCAGCTTATTATGCATATGCTTATAGCTGGTTCAATTATGCGATAATTTTATGGGGTAATAGTGTAGATTTTGAGCAATTATTCATTATGCAGAAGAAATGCATCAGAATACTTTTTAATATTAAACAACAAGATAGTTGTAGACCACTTTTTATAAAAAATAAAATTTTAACGCTTCCCTCAATATATTTACTACAGGCCGCAACATTTGTAAAAAAAAATAAAAACCTTTTTGACTCATATTCCGACATTATTAGTGCGATAGGAGCCTATTAAGAGAGTAGTGAAACAAGCGAGAGCTGGATAAAGACTGTTTATTGAATAGGTATCCATGTCTTATTAGCTAGGGTACCTAAGTAGGTATATTACATGAATCATACACTACACCTTCTTACAAAGAGAAAAAAAATATATATATATATATTTAGGTAAATATATAAAATATATATTATTTTTTTTTTTTACCTTATACCTACGATTACATCAATACTTGCTTGATTACATAAAAGCGGTACAAAAATAATTAACCTAATTATGTATATTATAATGGCATATTATAATGCTTAGTACGATTTTTATGAACGGTTTGTTCCTTATTATTTTTTAATATTTTTACGTTACAATCTAAATCTTCTAATACTATGTACGGACCCAAATATAGTTGGTCCATTTTATTACATGATGGATTTTTCACTAAAAGATAATCACCCTTATTATAATACACCGGGTTTGTTACAATGTCATATTTTTTTTTTTCTTTTCATTTTACTTTGAATTAGATTATCGCGAGCATCTGCTTGGGCTACCTGGAGCCTATATTTTAGTTCTAACGCGTAGTTATCATGAGCATATAATGGATCTACGACGCCGCTATTAAAGTTACCTGGCAGTGGGCATGGTTTACCGAATACTAGCTCGTGCGGTGTGTATTTAGTTTCGGTATGTACAGTATTGTTGTAAGCAAAACACCAATACGGTATCCAGCTGCTCCAGGACTCAGCTTTATTCTCACAATTAATTCTAAGATACGCACCCATTGTCTTGTGTGTATTCTCCAACGCTCCAATGCTCTCGTGATGGTAGGCTGTTGAGGTAACCTGTTTAATTTTCAAGATTTGGCATGTTTCTTTCATTGTAGAACAAATAAATTCAGTTCCTCTGTCCGTTGCAATTTCGCGTGGAATGCCATATCTTAAAATAAAATTATCGACGAAAGCACGAGCAACACTTACCGCATCTTTATTTCGTAGCGGGTACGCCTCTGTGAACTTAGTTAATTCGCATTGTAACGTGAGAATATAGGTATAGCTACTGGCGTCTTTCGGAAGTGGCCCGACTATATCCAAGTATACCTTTTCGAATGCTGAGTGTGCTGTAGATGTAATAACCATGTTTTGCTTAGTCGGTATGGAATACTTTTGCTTTTGGCATTGATCACATTTAGATACATATTCAGCTACATCTTTCTCAAGATTAGGCCAAAAATAGAACTTTTTGATGTTATTTGACATTCTCCTTACACCTGCATGCCCACTCGTAGGTAACAAATGAAAATCATTTAAAATAACCTTCCTATTATCCAAGTTGTTTATTCTTTGGACATTTCTCACAATACATAATCTTGGCCCCGACCATTCAACATTTTTATTTATCTCTTCAATGAGCCCCTCTACAAATTCTTTATTATTTTCTTTTATAATTATGCATATCTCTGCTAACTTTAATCTTTTACATAAGGCTGACAAATCCCTCACCAACTCGTCTCGCGTAATTGATGATCGGGATGTTGTACTCAAATAAATGGCAGATTTATTGGGCACATAAAAAAAATATTTACCTTCCTCTACAGATATTCCGTTTATTAATAATTTATTCATATTACTCCTAGTTATTAGTGAGAGTTCAATGTACTTATTTGGTTTTTTAATGATTTCCACTACCCTTAGCCTTTCGGGTTTTGACCCGATATCAATTTTTTCGACTCTATTGCTATTTGCATCTAGCGACGGACTATTCGTTTTACGATATTGAGCTCTAGTCATTACATTTATGATTATTTCATTCAATTCTTTTAATTCGTTTGACGTAATAATGATCCTTGACAATGCGTCTGCCACCGAATTGGATTCACCTTTCAAGTACTCTACATCAAAGTTATATTCCTCCAATTGCAACCTAAACTTTAACAATCTACTTGAAGGATCACGCATACCAAATAAATAAACTAGTGGCCTATGATCAGTCTGTATTTTGAATTTTCGACCATATAAATAGGGGCGAAAATGTTTAACACTCCACACAATGGCTAGAAGCTCTTTTTCAATTGTCGGATAGTTAATTTCAGCCTTATTTAGGCTTCTACTAGCGTAAGCTACGGGTCGTCCATCTCTGTTGCATAATACTGAACCTATAGCTTTTCCTGACGCGTCTGTTTGTAACAAAAATTCGTTATTTTCAGAAAAATCCGGGTACTGCAATACAGGTGGTTTCGTCAAAGCAGTTTTCAAAAATTGAAATGCATTTTCACACTCTCCAGACCAACTAAATGTAACACTCTTACGACATAGCTGATTTAAAGGTAGTACTATTTTCGCGAACTGTGGAATAAATTTTCGGTAGTAATTGGCAAAAGCAACGAACCGCTTCACTTCGTCAGTACTAAGCGGTCGCGGATATTGCTCTAAAACTTCAATTTTTTCTGGATCAGGTAGAATTCCATCCCCTGACACAACGTGACCTAGATACAGAATTTCTTTTTGTAAAAAATAACATTTAGATGGATTTAATTTCAAGTTGACGCTGCGAAGTCTGCTGAAAATATCCATTAGATTACGATTATGTGACGCCAAGTTTTTCCCGTAAACGACTAAGTCGTCTTGATAACATAAACACCTTTCATAATTTAGTCCAGACATGGCTATGGTCATCAATCTACTGAAGCTATTCGGGCTGGACTTTAAACCCATGGGCATTCTTGTCATTTGGAATTGATTTTTGCCAGTTGAAAAGGCTGTACATGACCTACTTTCTTTATCCAATTCTGCCTGATAAAATCCTTGATATAAATCTAATTTTGTATAATACATTGAGCCGGATAATGAGTCCAAAATATCAGCAATATTGGGTAGCGGAAATTTATCATCCTCTACTTGATTATTTAATTTTCGGTAGTCTATAACCACACGCCATCTCTTTGCGCCTGTATTGTCAGTCTTTTTCGGCACTAGCAATAACGGACTATTCCATGGGCTTCTAGTTTCTTCTATGATGCCGTCATTTAACATATTTTCTATCTGCTTGTTTATTTCGGCTTTTTGTGCGTGAGGCAGTCTATATGGTTTAGTATAAATAGGAAAAGTATGCGGTTTCAAATCGATAGACTGTTTGTATACATTGCAAGTTCCTAATTTATCACCTGGTAAGTGGAAAACGTCAGGGTATTTTGCGCAAACATTTTCGATTGATTTTTGTTCCTCCATTTTTAACCCATTTAAATTTAATAATGAAAACAATTGCTTAACTCTTTTAGCATTCATTACAGGTTTTTCGAATTGACAGATAAAATACTCGTCTAATATGCTAGTGTCTACTTGGAAATTACTTAATTGAACGTCCGTTTCCCTCGTATTTAAAATATGTATCGGAATTTTACCATTCACTGGGCATGTCAGAGCATTTGCTACGTAAACTCCTTCGCATAACTCTTGCGAAGCTACCACACAGTCTTTCCTACAGTCCGTGTTCAGATAATGAACAATCTCACATCGCGCGGGCACACTCAGATAAGAATCGGTATCAGGTAGCATATAATTAAACTTTAATGACAGTTTATTGCCGTTTTTTGTATTTAATTGTAAAGTATTTAATTCAAAGTTTAATGTAGCTTGGTATTTTTTGAGAAAGTCTTGACCTAAAATCCCTACCGTTTTACATGGTAAAAAGTTGAAAACGTAAAATCTATGCGCAAAACTGTGCCCGTTTTGATTCAGTGTAAGATAAACTTCGCCTTCAGAATAAACGTCACCTCCAATTCCTTTTACGCTAATGTTTCTTTTATGGAATGGAATTTGTAAACGCTCTAAGCAATCGCGCTTGATAGCTGAGATTGAAGCTCCGGTGTCGATGAGCCAATCATGCTTCTGATCATCTATATTAAACGATACTTTGTTTAAACTATTACACGAAAGGATGTAATTAGGCACGAAAAAAATGGCTCAGCGATTCCATATTTGATTCATCGCTTGGGTCATCAGCCGACACATCTAAGTCCGTTGTCAAGCTATTTATGTTGCGATGTGGGCCACTACTGCGGTTGAAATTTCCGTTGTTAAATCGGCCCCTACTACGATTATTATACTGGTTATAATGTCTTACCTGATTTTGTTGATTCTGTGTTTGGCCCCTCGTATTGGAGCTGCCACGGCTATATCCCCACTGTCGGATGCTGCGTCCTTGCTGGTTTCTTCTGAAATTATTACCACGATAAGGTTGCCTGTACATACCCATCACTTCCGCTGAAGTACCTGGGCTGGAAATGTCTTCGTCCTGTGCTGCTTGGACGGCATCTGATAAGGAAGTAAAATTACGCGCCGCGATAATCGTACTCAACCTTTGATTTCGCAGGCCGTCGGCAAAACGCTTGATGGCGAGTTTTTCATTTAAAGGCCTTAAAATATTATAATTTTTTGAATTTCCATCGGCCTGTGAAATCGTAAGGTCCACAAATAATTCTGATAGTTCCTTACCAAAGTCTGAAATTGACTTTTCATTTTGTCTACAGTACTGTAGCTTTGCATGAATAGCTGCGTAACTTTTTTGTGGCAACAATAATCTGCGCATTTCCTTTATAAGCTCATCGATAGACTCGTAGTTCGGTAACAATTTCAACTTAGCATGCTCCGATAATCGGCTCTTTAATACAAACTGAACAAGTTTCACCTTACACTCAGACTTAGATAAAACTGTGCTATAGTATTCAATTCCATCTATTAACTTTTTTGTATTCTCTTCAACGTCAGTCATGACAGGTAAAAGATTTAGTGCAATCTTTAAATCAAATGTATCAACAGCCATCGTATTGTCTTGAAGGAGTGAAGAACTCTCACCTTTTATTTCTTCTATATTACACAATTTGTAGACCTGTGATAGTACGCTACAAAATTCCTCACAAATTTTACTAACCAAGCTAATTTCACTCTCGGACAATTTATTTAATTGTATCCTATTTGTATGAACTTCTAAATATTTGTTATATCTCGACAAAACACTACTAGCCTCGTTTCTTTTTTGTTCCAATATTTTACCTGTCCTTCGACTAACTCCAATTTTTACTAAATATGTCCTTATATTTTTTAACTCAGTTAAGATTAAAATTAAATCTTCGGCCATAATATTTCAACTGGTACATTTTAGCAACCACGGTATTTACCTACCTATCTTCAAAATATCATAGGTACTTACTTAACTTTTACCTGCTTTAGCTGATTATACACATGCTATATTTAACAAACTATAACAATTTTGAAAATGTTCTTCGCCTTCGTTTATGATAGCCGCGCACTGGTAGGTACTAGGAACAGGAACAGTACTAGGTACACGAACGCATTACGTACGTTACCCGGGTATTTATATTCGGGTGGGTTACTTACGGAGACGTACATTCACTTTACCGCACTTCACTCAAACACGCACACTTTCGCCAATGATGTTATCTGGGAGCTCGATCTGACGCCTGCGCATCAAGCTAGCGTATCTCCTCAGCGAAATCTCGTTGAGATGTCCTTGGACTAGCTCCTGGTGGCACCGCTTATACATCCGATACAGCAGCACAGCCAATCCAATCGCCAGCACTATCGCGATGCCAGTCAGGATATTATTGGTATACCCGGCATGTTCCTTCAGCTGTTCCACATGCGCTGTCCCGGCAGCGTTCTGCACCACGATCACCTCTTCCTTCTCTTCTTTACTTTTATTGTGGCCCATTTTTGCAGAAAACCCGATCACACACGACTCTGATGCAAATTACCACAATCAAGCGCAGTTCCGAGATCATTGTGATTTATTACGATGCTCAAAAACTGATGTTTATCTAAACACGGCCCTTTTACGGAGGGATGCGCGCGCGGTTCCTGTTACAAGGCACGGTCGCCATGCGATAGGAGCCTATTAAGAGAGTAGTGAAACAAGCGAGAGCTGGATAAAGACTGTTTATTGAATAGGTATCCATGTCTTATTAGCTAGGGTACCTAAGTAGGTATATTACATGAATCATACACTACATTAGCAATTATAATAGGCGAAACAAAAATAAACTCATTCTACCTGTGACAAAACTTAAACTAGTTAGTAATAGCCCAAACAATAGATTGGTAAAAATTTATAATAAACTACCTGAAAGCATAAAAAATGAAGAACAAACATCACTATTCTATAAACATGTAAAATTATTATTATTAAGTAAATGTTATTATTCTGTTGACGATTTTTTCTCTGACAAGCAATTGTAATTTCTGACATTTCTAACAATAGTTTATCGTTTGTTGACATTAAAAGTTGACTGTGGATTATTATTTATTTGACATAATGTTATTGACTTTTTATTTAATTGACAGCCATTTTGTAAATATTTTTTGTGGATTTATTCCATTGACATGGCATGTATGACACCTTTATTCATAATTGTATGTTGGAATGATAATTGTAAATCTTTGTATTTTTTTTTTTTTAACTGATCATTTTAAAAATATCTAACTGTGTATTTTATAGGCCCAAACCAAATTTGCAGTGCCCTTGCAGGGTGCATGTACTTTCCTTAGGCTAATTATAAGATCTAAGCTGTTTAATATGTGTACATGTAAGCAAAATAAATGAAATATGAAATAAATGAAATATATTTTTACAATTACGTAAGAAACTGGGTGTTTTAAGGTCTACATCATATTGATACTGCCTAGTAAGTCGAAAAATGCCAAAAAACGGTTTTTTTTAAATCACCTGTTACTAGGTTTTGAATTTGGACAGCCGCAGATGTACGGAACCAATACGGAATAATAGTACGGAATACTAATACCAGAATACGGCAATGATTTAAATCGTTAGATGCGCCCTGGCAATAAAACCTGTGACATTGGCTTTATATGAAACACTAACGCCGACGCACGCACACTGGTATTGCCAATAAACCAAACTGTAATTGTAACCATTCATTCTGCAATCAAATGTTACCCCTCCTCTCCTACCCGTGGATGCAGTAAGAGCCTGCTAAGGGACACCTCCGGAAGATGGGCAGCAGCGTCTATCCGTGTATCAACATCCCATACTGCGCTCACCAACCCGCCTGCCAAGGTGATGATGGTGAGTATGGCAAACTACCCCTCATGGAGATCCATGAGGGAGGCCTGTTGTCATCAGTGAACGTTTTATGGCTGAAATGATGATTCTGCAATCGTGTTGCACGAATTTTCGTAATAAAGATAACACACAACACGTCCAGCTAACACTGGGTTTAGAGGTTCACTGATTCGAAATGAGTAAGCTCACTCACTTCATGTGGAAACTAAACGGTGCGTTCCCATCACGGTAAGGGCGTATCTAACGATATAAATCTTTGTTAGTAGGCAGCTCATCAAGGTGAATAATGTTATCATTACGACATACCTACCTACATAGCGAGAGTTTTTATGAAGATGATCCAACTCTTGATGATTCAAAATACCTATATATTGAACAGTCGATGACCTAATTGGCATAGACTTAATTTAAATCACTCAAGCTGACACAAATACCTACATATTTACTACATTATTATGATTATAATCTAAGTAGATGTTTAACTTCCCACAATGCCAGGTTGTACCTAGTTACATTATATAGCTTAACTAAAACTACATACACAAGTAGTTCAACAGTAGGCTTGAAGTTGTCGACGTGTACTACGTACTCGTAGACCTAGGACAAAATCTGAATCTGAATCCAATTAGGTAGGTCCAACTTCGAGAAGGAGATCAATCGTCGAATCCAACTCGGATTTGCATCGTCGATGCGTTTGGGAAACTCCGCAACGTCTTTTCGTCCAACATACCTCAGTGCCTGAAGACTAAAGTCTTCAATCAGTGTGTGCTACCAGTGATGCATGACATATGGAACCTAGACGTGGTCCTTCACTATTGGCCTTATGAATAAGCTTACTGCTTAGAGTCGTTCAACGAGCTATGGAGAGGGCTATGCTCGGGGCTTCTCTACGGGATCGAATCAGAAATGAGGAGATATGTAGAAGAACTCGGGTCACCGACATAGCCAGACGGATTAGCAATTGCAAGACGGATTAGCAAGCGGAATAGCAGAAGTGGCAATGGGCAGGCCATATAGCGTGCATAACGGTCAATAACGGATGGCCGATGGGGGCTTAAAGTTCTCGAATGGAGGCCACGTTCAAGCAAGCGCAGCGTAGGACCACAGATTACAGAAACTAAGTAGGACGTCCACCTACATGATGAGCGGACGACTTGGTTAGAACCGCAGGTCGTCGGAGGAGGATGCAGGCCGCTTCAGTAGTTCTCAAGATATCCATTTGTGACAGACAGACAGACAAAGTGATACTAAGGGTTTCTTTTTACCGTTTTGGTCCGGAAGCCTAAAAATATATATCTATGTGGTAGGTACTTAAATTGTATTAAGTATATCAGTCATCTTGTACCCATAACACAGACTCTGCTTAGCCAAGCTAGATGATGCTGTGTGAATTGTCTAGCATTGTTTTTATTATTTATTTTATTTATAAACATTGATATACTGAGCATATTTTCATAGGATGTATGGACTAGAGACATCACTAATATTTATAGCATTAAGGCATTGTTCAGTAGCGGCTCCGTCCGTGTAGGTACATTTGCATTCTACCAATGAATAATTAAACGAAATAAACCTTGAAGTCTGCAACTTATCGCTGAAAAAGAAAATATTTATTCACATTATTCAAATACCTGATGTCATTGTGTAAATATCTACCTACCAGTTTTATTCGGTAGGTATAGACTGTATTATATTATCTGTGGTATAGACTTTAAATATAGTACCATTAGTAGTCAAAGGGTGTTTAAGCAGGCCTGGATTAGCCCCTAGGCCCACAAGGCCCGGGCCTAGCGGCCCTTCAAGCTTAAGGGCCTTCATGGCGGAACATTATTATTACCCCTAAAGTCCGCCTTGCCCGAAAAATTGGCACATGAAATATTGTCAAACACTAAATGCCTAGGGGCCCTATTTATATCCCTTTATCTGAACCTGTGTATAGGTAGCAGTGTAGTGTGCAATAAGTAGTTATTGTTTCATAGACTTAGTTTAAAAAATGAGGCTCTAAAGGATTAAGTAAAGGATGAAGTAAAGGATGAAATATACAAACGTGTACAAGGCAGGTGGAGCATCTACATAGCTATACTCAATGCCATTTAGCGTGGCAATAAAGGTCATTCACCTACCTTCACTATGCTATCATAAAATGCAATGAAAGTGTCGCTAATTCTGTCGCTTACCATACAAACCTATCGAAAACGTGCTATGTGGTTTGTATGGTAAGCGACAGTATTAGCGACACTTTCATTGCATTTTATGATAGCATAGTGAAGGTAGGTGAATGACCTGTATTGCCACGCTAAATTAATGGCATCGAGTATAGAAAAACCATCTACAGTTTTTATAGCTACTTAGGATGGTCGGAAGACTGGATAAAAAATCCTAAAACCAAAACTTCTTGGCAAAAAATAATAATAATAAAATTTTATTTAGTAACTTACAAAAATTAAACAATGCTTTTACAAAAATAACCATAGTTCGAGACGGGCGCGGCAAACTCCGGCGTTTGTATTATTTATAGTGTTTAACCACACTTAGGTAGAATATTTTCATTTTCTTGAAACTCAGCCAGCCGGCAGTTTTAATTCTAAACATGCCATCCCAACGTAAAGCATACAAGTAACAACCTACCTACAAAGAGTTTTTGCCTACCTGTATTGTTTCTATGTGCGTGTCTTATTTGCGGACACAGAGCTTAAGTTGTTATTTTTTTCCAGAAAATGGGCAAGGACGACAAAGAGGACTCTGGCTTCGGCTTCAAAGACCGCGCGAAGGCAGAGGAGACGCTGAAACTTCTAGAACAGCACGATGCCAACTACCGTCGCCTCACTGTGCGAGGGCTGCTGGGACGCGCCAAGCGTGTCCTATCCAGTACGTTAAAGTCAATAAGTGTTTATTCAATATAGCCAAAAGCTACATAGAATATGGTTACTAACTTAAACTTTGACTTAAACCCCCTTCTTCGATCTCTGTTTTCAAAACTCCTATTGAGAATTAGACAATACTCGGCCACCCGCTACTAAGATATGGCGCTACTTGGCGGAGAAATCTCTGAGCGAGAGTCTGTCCATAGCACTAGGTTCTACCACTTATTCTGCCAAATCACTTTGACCGTCTAGTCGAAGCAAATCACCATCTAACATTAGAGTTTTATACGGACGGTCAACAAGAAAACCTTAATAATATGCTATAAGGCCGAGGAGACACTGAAGCTGCTAGAACAGTACGACGCCAACGACCAATGCCTCACTGTGCGAGGGCGAGGTACTGAGACGCGCCAAGCGAGTCCTATCCTACGAGATACTCGCACTTATTGACTTTGACACTATACCTCTATAAGAAAGAAAGATTTGCATTTTGTATGTTGTATTATATTTGTTTTTTTGTACCGAATAAACTCAAAAACTACTTGCTTGACCGATTTTCAAAATTCTTTTAACATTAGAATGCTACATTATCCCTGAGGCTATATTTTAACCCCGTATTCCCACGAGAACTACGCGGGTGATACTGCGGAGTGTGGCTAGTTGTTTATAAGCATTCAAATTGCTCAATGGTTACAACAACTACTTACAATATTTCGCAGTGACCAAGGCTGATGAGAAGATAAAGAATATCAAGGAAGCAATGGAAGTTTTCGAGGCGTGGCTGGCCGAACTCGACGGCGGCAAACAGAAGGACCAGGCGGCGAGCGAGAAGAAAGAAACCAAAGAAAAGAGGAAGAGTAGTGATAAGGTAGGTAACTTTTTAGGGTTCCAAACCTCAAAGGGGAAAACCGCAACCCTTATAGGATCTTGTCTGTCTGTCCTTTTTCTCCGAAACAGCTAAAGGACTTGGTAAATTCAAAATTGTTAAATGTAGAACTGTTTCCTTTTTCGGGTTCCGGACCAAAATGGTAAAAAGGAACCCTTATAGAATCACTCTTGTCTGTCTGTCTGTCACAAATGGATATCTCGAGAACTACTGATGCTATCGACTTGAAATTTGAAACGGCAAAAGATCACAAAAGAACACTTTTTTACTAATATACTTAGCCTTAATGAAAATGTTAAAAAATATTCTTATTTTGATTGCAGGGGATCTCAAAATTTTTAATTGAAGTTACTAGGCCGTGTGGTCGGGGTCTATCATATGAAAGGTATTCATTTGCAAATTACAGACAGTTTTTATTTTTCCTTTAAGCCGTATAGTTTTTGTGTTATTTACAAAAAAATTGAAAAAACGACCGTTCCCCCACTTATCTCCGAAGTTTGCAGAGATAAACCTGTGATACTTTTATAGCTAATAGAAGTGTATGTAAAATTTATAGGAAAATTATAGCGAACTCTCTAATTTGTATAGTTTTTTAGACAAGGGGGTCCCCTTTCACCCCCCTTGTCTGAAAAAACTATACAAATTTCTATGGTTTTCTGAAGTTTTTTTGAAGTTACTAGATGATGTGGGGTAACATATGAAAGGTATTCATTTGCACATTAATAAACAGTTTTTAGTTTTGCTATAAGCCGTATAGTTTTCGAGTTATTTACAAAAACGTTGAAAAAAATGGCGTTCCCCCGTTATCTCCGATGTTTGCGGAGATAAACCTCTGAAACTTTTATTGCTATTATAAGTGTATGTAAAGATTACAGGAAAATTATTACAAACTCTCCAAATAGCATACTTTTTTAGAAATCATCGAAAGTGTAAAAAATCTACATAAGTTCCGCTATCAGACAAGAGATGGCGCTTTCAAGGTTCTCCAACAAATAATATAAAAAGCTTATTGTCATATTATAATTTTCTAACGTAAAAGCCATTGAAGAAGAAGAAGCGATTCTGGCCGCCAACATGGCTGGCCAAATAACTTCCGAATTTATAAATTAACTTGACACTGGCGGAATTGTGTTAAACCAAACACAAAAAGCCATAAAATAAGAAGACAAGACACCTGCTTCAAAATTTTGCTTTCCCTTACTTTCTCTCCTTTAATTAATTTTATCCTTTGTAAATTTGTAAATATGAATAATCTTAGATTGTAATATGTTATAATAATAGTTGATAACTTAAATAATCTGATCGAAGCATCATTAATTTACTTTTACGTAGAAATATATTTTTTTTTATTTTGTTTTTATTTGCTTTTGCTTGGCTTAATCATTTTGTTTTCCGATAATGTTGTGGCTTAAAATTGCCATACCCGCTCTCAACACGTCTATGATACTTTTACCTACCTGACACTGGCAGAGTTGCAGCAAGTGGCATGCATCAGCCAAAAAAAAAAAAGAAGAAGAAGAAGAAGAGTTGAGTTTGTTTTGATCCGTTATGAAAGAGTAGTGTACGTATTTAGATAATTCTCCGTCCGTAGGATAGCTTATAGTGTTCTGTGATTCTCCGTTTAGGATATCCATTTATGTGTTCTGGTTCTGTGGTCCCCATGAGTCACTGGTCGGGAGCACACCGCGCATTCGCGGTCGAGCAATATTTGAAGCGTGGTGAATCTTTGGTTCGCGCCCGTCGCGCTTTTTGCAATCATTTTGATATTCGACGACTAAGTAATGGGCCGAGCACGCAACTTATCCGGTCGTGGGTACAAAGGTTCAGACAAGAAGGGACAACAGTCAACAGAACTCCGGGACCATCAAGGTCAGCAGCAACGCCAGAACATGTCTCTCAAGTTCGAAATGAGATTATTCGAAATCCACGTAAATCGATAAGGAAAATTGCGGCCTCCACAGGAATAAAAAAGTCGTCAGTGCATGTAATTTTAAAATCTTTGATTGGCGAGCGCAGTGCGGTATGTTGTACGACAGTCTCGCATGCCATCATGCTTCCTACAACAACGCTATTAACCCGGGTATTTATCGCGTTAAATTATATTATTTACTAGCGACCCGCCCCGGCTTCGCACAAGTGCAATGCTGAACTAAATATACTACAGAATATACCATCGCGTACTTTTGCAGACATTTTTAGGTGTACAATACTGTAGTGTAGTACATTATTTTGATCTATCTCGGTGGGTTCAGTCAGCGTTTGCAATGTATGCGCAAAGAAATGTGTTATTTACAACATCACATTAGAAAACCTATAAAATTATCAGTGTAGGTATCTGTACTATATTATACATGTATGTATTATACATAGAAACCTTCCACTTGAATCACTATCTATTAAAAAAAACTGCATCAAAATCCGTTGCATAGTTTTAAAGATCTAAGCAAATATAGGGACAGACAGCAGCAAGCGACTTTGTTTTATACTATGTACTGATTTTCGGGTATTTAAAAACTAATTAAAATAAATAAATAAATAATGCTGACAAATCACACAGCATCATCTAGACCCAAGCTAAGCAGAGCTTGTGTTATGACTAACTAATGACTACTTAATACATTACACTACATAGATATATATTTTTATTATATATAGAAAAACACCCAGGACACCCTGAACAAATATCTGCAGATCGTACAGACATTTGTCCCGAGGCGGGAATCGAACCCGCAACCCCTTGCGTCGCAGGCGGACATTCGCCCGCTGCGCCACAGAGCTCGTCAATTTAAATCGTTAGGTGATGTGTATTGGTCATATTATCGTCAATTATGAATTCTTATCAAAATAAGTAAATGTATTGCCTTAAGTGTTTAAAACAAAAGGCTTTTCCCTCTTATTATCATTTTAGCCATAAAATGTCCACTACTGAACACAGGCCTCCCTCATGGATCTCCAAGAGGGGTAGTTGCCATATTTACCACGCTTGGCAGGTGGGTTGGCGAGCGCAGTATGGGATGTTGATACACAGAAAAACGATGCTGCCCATCTTCTGGAGGTATAAGGGATATCTCCGGCAAATTTTTACTGCATCCACGGGCAAGATCTGGCCACTGCGCAAATCAAAAAAATATATAATTTATTTATAACCTTCCGCTACTTTTCCAGGACTCCTCAGAGGAAAGCGACAGTCTACCATCGGAATCCGTCTCGGGGCTCGGGTTCAAAGATGCGGAGGCAGCTAGGGGCTCCATCAAGGTCCTGGAAGGCAGGGACCCCGACTACCAGCTGCTGGCAGTAAAGGGGCTGCTCGGGAGGGCCAAACGGGTGCTCACATGTGGGTTTTATTATTTTTTTGGAGACTGCAATCAATGTGTCACTGTAAAAACAACGCACAGGCGTATTTTACAAGCTTTTATTTAGCTTGCCCTGTATGTATGTAACTATGTTTGTTCGCGGAATCTTGTAACTCAATTTTGAAGCAGATGTCTTCAACCAATTGAGCTGAAATTTTGTATACATGTTTACTTTGGATGACAATGCATGGTCAGCTAGGGGCTTGCTGAGAATAATTCGAAAATGAAATGACGATACTCTGAATCCAACATGGCGGAACATCCAAGATGGCGGACTAGTTATTCTTAATGCGCTCCTTTAATATGGGTATCAAATGAAAGGCCTTGCTGAGAGTTACTCGAAAAATTTAATTACATCACTCTAAATCCAACATGGCGGTATACTCAAGACAGCGGACTAGTTATTCTTAATGCACTCTTACAATATGGGTATCAAATGAAAGGCCTTGCTGAGAGTTACTCGAAAAATTAAATTACATCACTCTAAATCTAACATGAGATGAGCATGAGATGAACAGACAAGAAACCAACTGTCCAGTGATAACTAAAAAGTAAAAAATTAATTAAAAGTAAAAAAACTTTTTAACACACAAGCTTTTATTTTAAATGTACTGTTTAAATGTAATGTGATCGCTTCCAACCGCAATAACTGGAAATCCATGAGGGAGGCCTATGTCCAGTGGACGTCCTACGACTGAAATGATGATGTAGACATCTATATAATGGTAGAAAAACATTTGCGTTACCTTCAGGAATACTCATAAAACGCAAAAATGTATGATTCCAGGCACAAAGGACGAGACAAAGCTATCAAACATCAAGGAAGCGATGTCGATTCTGGAGGAATTCGTCGACGAGTACGACAACAAACACATGAGCAGGCAGAACTGTCCGTACCTCAGTCTGGGCATCGCCAGGACTGCTGAGGAGTTGGCGGGCGACGCAGCCACCGAGGAACAGGTACCAACTGCCCTTCCATGTCCTTTAGAGCCCTGTGAGCGATGATGCTTATGTTATGCCATCCAGTACTGCCACTGTATCAGCTCCAAGGAAGGAGCCGTGTAATCCGGAAGGCTTCACTGAGGTGGTACGGAAACGCCGGAAACAAACCAGCCGAAACCGCCTCGGGACAAATGTCTGCATGATCTGCAGGTATTTGTTCAGGGTGTTCTGGACTTTTTTCTATATGTATATAATAAAAATATCTATCTATGTATTATAAGTTATAACCTATATATATATATATATATATATATATATATGGCTGTGGGGTGCCGGCAGTAGAATGTTGCCACTCTTCTCTTGCCCGTGGATGCAGTAAGAGCCTGCTAAGAGCTACCTCCGGAAGATGGGCAGCAGCGTCATTCCGTGTATCAACATCCTGTACTGCGCTCGCCAACCCGCCTGCCAAGCGTGGTGAGTATGGCAACTGCCCCTCATGGAGTACCATGAGGGAGGCCTGTGTTCAGTAGTGGACGTTTTACGGCTGAAATGATGATGGTGTACTAAATTATAATGTTAGTATATCAGTCATCTAGTACCCATAACACAAGCTCTGCTTAGCTTGGGGCTAGAGGATGCTGTGTGAATTGTCCAGCATTTATTATTTAGTCGTATTAAGGACGCATTTACGATTTGACGCGCTTGTATTGCATACTGACCATTCATTCAAAATGATCGTTACTTTTTTCTTTTTTTTTAATTATTTGGTTCACAAATTGTCTACGCTACACTTATGAACTAAAAGAAAGAAAAAATGAACTCTTAAGGCGTAATTTCTAAAAACAGTGAACATTGCGTGAAATAAATATAAAAATATATATATGTATATAAATATTATTACTTTATACACCAAACATCAACAAAGACAAAAGATAGTCAATCTTATTTCTTAGACGATACGTTGAATTAGCAAAATTTTAGAATTATGGTGGAATATTGATGATTTATTTTTGTGGTTTATGTGAATATTTTTGGATTTTTTTTACAATGTATTAATGTTTAATGTTTCTATTTTATCGTATATTTTTTTATTAATTAAAATCTTCAAGTTGTTGAGATCTATGCACCGAAAGTGTGCCTATTTTCATAGTATTCGCGAGAAGAGGCTACGGAAATCTATATTTTTTGAATTAAAAGTATATTATTTTGAAGAAAAAAAAAACCCGTATTCTATAGACGCTGGTTTTCTGGTTCATTTGGTATGCTTAAAATATGTTAAACTTTGACGGATGAACCAGAAAATGAACCGTAACTAGTCCTATTTTCCTAATATTTTGACGCGTTTCGTAAATGCGTCCTTAAACCTGATGACTGAGTAGGTTGCCTGGAAGAAATTGCTTTGAGCAATCAGGCCGCCAATTTGTACAATGACATACATATTTATCCAAATAATTTTATTTTTTGTATTTCTAAGTGCAATAAAGTGTTCATTCATTCATTCATTCATACTGAAAGGGTAATCCTTATGGTTGCAGAAGTCGTTCATATCTGCGTACGCGGCGGTGCGCGGCGAGCACAAGCGTCTGCGGAACGTGGGCGCCGCGGCCCACACGTGGGACGTACGCCGGAACGCCGCGCTCAAGGAGCTCAAGGAAAAGGTAACGCAAAAGAAAAAAGCAGCCAAGTGCGAGTAGCACTCGCGCGCGAAGGGTTCCGTACCGTTAGTCTGTGAATATTTCAAGCGTCTACCTGCTGCCGTTATTGATATAGAATAGAATATACATACATTTATTCGGTTCACAAAAACAGCACAGACATAATACATTACATGACACATTTGTCTTATTTTATAACAGTAGATGTCGAGCAAAAAACGGCATTAAAATCACGTTTTTTTTTTATTATTTATTTATACTCAAAAACTTACATACCTACATGGTTATTAAAATCAGTGCCATAAAAACCGTACGAGGTTTGTCTTGGCACATTACATTCGTCTTAATTTAACTTAATTACTATACATAGTAGATAGGCAATACACATTGTTTAAATAATGGCAAACATTTGGGTAGCACATTAACAATTTACTAATAAAATTAAGTAATTACATTAAACAAGTACACCATGACGTTGAATGAAGATGAAAGTAAATAATTGCGCAGTAGGTTAGGTATAACAATAATATTACTTTATGGGAGCCCCCTTAAATATATATTTTATTCTGTTTTAGTATTTGTTGATAGAGCGGCAACAAAAATACATCATTGTGAAAATTTCAACTGTCTAGCTATCTATCACGGCTCATAGATAGCATACATTTAGGCCGCGCCCACTGGCGACTTTGCCTCCGCTGTATATTCTAAGTGCCCTAAGTGCCTTCACCAAAACTAAATTTATTATTTCCATCCAGAATGCTGACGCCAAACTCTTCGATAACGACTCGCCAACACCAGAACACATCCAGTTCCTTCTCTGGGCTTACTCCCCTGAGGCTGCGAGGGTCAAGAAGGTGGTCAAGGAAACGGATGTGCCGGCCATAGACAAGCTGAAGATTGACAGGAAGCGGAAGAGCAGTGGCGATGGCGAATGTGACAGCAAGAAGAAGAAGGAATGATGATGTTAACGAAATAAAAAATATGTTGATAGTTTATTCCTTTTTAAACGCCGCATTATTCGATCAATATAAGAAAACCTCTTTTCGAAATGGATAATACAAATAAAACGGGAAATTTATCAACAGTAGGGACTGTGTCGGGCTCAATAGCAGATTGGATAAGGAGCTAATATGACCAATGGGTCATATTAGAGACAAAAATTTAAAATAATGATAGAGGTAGTTTTTAGTAAATAGAAACCGAGTTTTAATTGGTTTTTAGCGCCGTGTGTTACACTCTACTCTACTTTTCACTAAATTGCGAGAAAATAAAATAATCCAATACAATATGAAATACAACAATTATTACAATTAGCCATAAGTGTCCCACTGCTGGGCAAAGGCCTCCCCTCCAACTCTCCATGCATCCTGATCCGCCGTCAGACCGAAGAAGCGATGGCGTGATGAGTTAGACTGGCATGAAATAGTTTATTTTTAAATAGGCGAATTATTAAAAATTAAATCTCTTTTATTTACTCATGATTATTCTACTTATGACTAGACTTGTCGTTTTTGTAGGCTCATTGTCGTTGGACAGACAAAAATTTTAAATAAAAAACTTTCGCCTAGAGGAAGAAATGCTATTTTTCTTCGCTCTGGTACGCCACAATGACGGTCTTTTTGAGCAAGAGGAGTAAAAAAATAAATTCTGATAACGTACTTATTTCACTTTATCACTGTGAGTCTCTTGGTGTACAAAACAAAATATGTGGAGTTAGTAGAGAATACAACTATCCTAAACTATAGTACCTACTTTTGTTAAATGATGGAGGATTACGGATTTATGCATTTATTTTTGTTGATTAAATAAATGTCATTTGATTATTACGTATTTTTATTGTTTTTCAATCCTCAGTTAAGTCGTCGAATAGCTCTGGGCAGTAAAATTATCTGTTTGTTTATCAGGCGAATAAATATTTTCTATTTTTCAATCGTCTATTATCTGGAGAATAACTTTCAGTGGTTTATGCTAGCCAACTTTACACTATCTGTGTGCAAGCGAGGTGCATAGATGCTGTATTCAACGTGTTAGAGAAGAATAGCCGACCGCCGAACGTAAGTGAACAGCCGTCGTGATGGCAGTTCGGAGTAATCGACTGCCGATCGCATGTCGACAGCCGTCGCGACGGCCGTTCGGAGTAATCGACTGCCGATCGGATGAGACAGCCGTCGCGACGGCCGTTCGGAGTAATCGACTGCCGATCGCATGTCGACAGCCGTCGCGACGGCCGTTCGGAGTAATCGACTGCCGATCGCATGTCGACAGCCGTCACGACAGCTGAATGGCGTTAAGCCGAGTAGTGTGGTGATACGCAATCGGCTTAAGCCGATTCCGCGTCGACTAATGCGGGAAGACCCTAATAGTCCATAAATAGAAAAAAAGCACAAATCGATAACTACCTACTTAAATGCATTTCGATACTACTATAATCGATGAAAGATCGATGAAGAAAGCAACCTGACAACTAGACTCGTAGTAGGATTTAGCCTAATTATTGATGATGATGACAGTTGTGAAATTCTGATCTCGAAATTACTGCGGCCAATAACCAAACAATAACCACCGAAAATAAATAAATTGCATTGCAAGCAGTTGTTGTAGTTGTTGTACGATCCAATCCTGCTAACTCAAAAAATGTCTGACACAGCGCTGTGCAGAGTGTGCCTAGCCAGTGATGACAAGATGCAGCACATCGCGGACACACGGTATCAGGAGATATTTGAAACGATATCAACTAAGGTCAGTGTGTCTGACGGCATCAGCAGCCCTAGTTATGATTAAAATCCTACGCTGCTTCCTGATTTTAAGTAAGGTCAACATTTGTATAACATATGACATATCATGAAGGTAATATAACAATATTATGAGTAAGTAAATAAGTACATATATTTACTAACCTTACACCAATAAAAATAAAACTAAATATTTCAGCTTTGCAGTGCGGACCGGAGGCCTGAGACAGTATGCTACATATGCTTCTCCCACCTGCAGAGGTGCCGACGACTCATGGACATGTCTCGGAGAGCCGAGGAGATACTGACCCAGTTATCACTCAACGGCATACAAGTAACTATACCCCCGTTTCTTTTTATACCATACAATGACCCTCAACAGTGGTATACAATAGTAAACATTATCTTTAGAATTAAGTGTATTAAAAGGTCATGCTCCTCCAATTATAAGTGACCACAATATGCAAGACAATTTTTAATTAACTAGCCCTAATGTGACTACTTTTTATGTCACATTGTGAGTTGGGGGCTCTGGTGACTTGTACTACAGGTTTATTTGTAACCTATTTCAGGCACCAGTCCCTCACAGAACTAGGTTAAAATAAAATTACTTGTCATGTGTTTTTTAGTTGATAAGAACCTATTTTTGTGATTATCACTCACAAAAATAGGTGTCTTTTTTTTACTTCTTTTCTTCACTTGCTATAACATATCTCTGGCCAGACATAGTTTCAACACAAAATTAAAAGAAAGATGAACCTATTCCTTATTCATGTTATGAAATAGTGAATAAATTCCTAAGCCTAAAGGTTGATTCACACATATCAGTGAAGCCACAGTTCCGACAATGTGTTCGCTCAGTTCGGTATCAGTGCTACAGTGTTGCATCAGTGATTCAATTCACACATGTCAGTACTCAGTTCACGGAGCTTCAGTGAAAATGTGTCCCTTGTCAAGTATTGTGATTGTTGCTATGGCTCTGTTCAATACTGCGGAGCTAGCAATGACAGCTATTGCTTTAGACAAAGAAGAAGAGCAGCATCAAGAAAAAAAGAGAAAATGTGTGCATGAAGCATGGCAATTAAGAGAGACAGAAAGAGAATCCATGACATTATACAAAGAATGTATTAGTTAAAGATGAAAGGAAATATTTTTTAATATTTTAAAATGTAAGAGAGCTGTTTCAATATTCTTCTGCAGAAACTAGGAAGTAAGTTATTGAAGAAAGATACTTGTTGGAGGAAGGCTATATCTCCGCGCGGCGTCCGTGATCCGACAAAAAATATCGTCGTCAACGAATACGTCCGTGATTGCCGGTGTCGGCACAGCAGTGTTACATACTCTTTGGCACTGACACTGACTAGTTTCCGATGACAGCTGTCAAACTTCAAACTGCCATATCTCGAGAACTACCTACTCGTCTTAGACTTCCCGTTGTGGGCTCAAATGAAAGAATAAATAAATAAATTCTTTATGAGATCTACTTTTTCGATGACAGCTGTCAAACTTCAAACTGCCATATATCGATAACTACTCGTCCTAAGCTTTCCGTTGTTGGCTCAAATGAAAAGCCTTCATGAGATCTACTTTTTCGATGACAGCTGTCAAACTTCAAACGGCCCTATCTCGAGAACCACTCGGTGATACCGATCTACCGGTGGAGACAGAAAAAAGACTTTCCGTTGTGGGCTCAAATGACCTTCATGAGATCTACTTTTTCGATGACAGCTGTCTAAGTTCAAACTGCCCTATCTCGAGAACTACTCGTCCTAAACTTTCAGTTGTGGGCTCAAATGAAAGGCCTTCATGAGATCTACTTTTTCGATGACAGCTGTCAAAGTTCAAACTGCCATATCTCGAGAACTTAAATATTCACTGTCATTGTTTTTTCGTGACGTAAAGTAATTGATGGTGGGGTGCCGGCAGTAGAATGTTGTCTCTTGCCCGTGGCTGCAGTAGGAATCTGCTAAGAAGATGGGCAGCAGCGGCTTTCCGTACCTATTTCAATATTCAACACTGCACTCGCCCACCCGTGTGGCAACAATCATGATCTCGGAGGTCCAGGAGGATGGTGGCCCAAGTCCAGCCGTGGACGTGAACAGGAGATGTGCTACGGCTGAGATGACATCATTGATAAATAACGACTACAATGTTTGACGTCATACAATATTTTTATATTAGCGCCATCTATATTTGACTGCTGTATCTTTACGATCACTAAATCGTGTTATGGTTCGTTTAGGTGTCGGGGAATGACCAATTTATTAAAATTTGTTAAATCGTTACTCCTCGCGCCATCTATAATTATGTTTAGACAGTAACTAATTTTCGAATTACGCTTTGATGTTAGTGATTGTCAGTCCTGTATTTACTTGGTCCATGATTTTACTAACAAATTTTTGGATGCAAAGATTAATTTTCATTAGAAATTGTTTGAACCAGATTTACCAAAGTTTTGTAATAATAAAAATGTTATAGTAATATCCAAATGATTGCACAGTCTGTTGTGTCTTAGGGGCCATCTCCACGGGCGAGAGAATCGCGACGAGTCCGCGCTTTTATCGTCGGGTAATCTCCACGAACGAGCCATTATTCCGCCAGCGTGTCGTCGCGACTCGCAACGGAATCGCCGCGTGTCCGCAACCACTCGTAACGGAATCGCCACGTTTCTTTGACGACGCGTTGTGCTATTAATGCGAGAGCGCCACGTTCCGCGAGCGCGCGACGTGCTCGCTGCGATGTAATGACGTTTTCCGCGCACTCAACCACTCGTCGCATCGCCCGCGTAGAGACAGAAAAAAGAGAGTGTATAGAAATACGATAATCTTTATATCTTTATCTTTACGTGGCACGACGATAACATCGCCGCGATTCTCGCTCGTGGAGGCGGTCCCTTAGGGCCCAAGAATGGATATTACAACAAAGCATTGTAATATCCATTTTTGACCCTAAAACCACTGAGGTAGCAGGAAATATTATCTATTTCATTATTGTATTATTTATAATAGCAGTGAATGAAGACTGCAAAAATCCTAACCCTTCCATTTTGCTTTGCAGTAGTCAGGTCATTAATTTCTGGTTTTATTGTTTAAATTAATTTAGTAATAGTTCAAATTGTTATTCAAATTCCAAAATAGATCTCATAAGTAATTCACACATTTCATTTGTCTATCTACAGCTCACATGTATGAATTATGTTCAAATTAATTTCAGGCAACTCCTGAAGCTGTCACTGAGCTGAAACTGAGCATGAAACAGTCCTTATCTGTCGCTCCGATGCAATACCTCCACATCAGTGGTACTCATGATAGTTCTCATGTTACTGTGAAAGAAGAAGTGATATCTATGAAGGATGAGGGAACAGCAGAAGAGGAGCCCCTTGTGGAGAGTGTAACGGAAAATGTTTTGTCATCAGAGAGATATATCAGTGAGTGCTTGAAATTAGAAAGTGATTGTGATTATGAGCAGTGTACTGAACTTGCATCTTCTATGGTTGTGGAACAACCCAATCTTAAAATGACGTACTGTTGTGACTTATGCAGCAAGATATTTAGTGTTAAACGTAAACTGGCGTTACACATAAAGCGGTCACATACCAGACTAATTACTGATATAGACAATGATATATGTGATAAACAATTTAATAAAAAAAATAAACTTACTACACACTTGAGAGATTACACTGGTAAGAAGGCATATACTTGTAATATATGTGATAAACAATTTATTAAAAAATGGAATCATACAACACACATGCGAGTTCACAATGGTGAGAAGCCCTATGCCTGTGATATATGTGATAAACAATTTACTCATAAATCGAATCATACAAAACACATGCGAGTTCACACTGGTGAGAAGCCATATACTTGTAAAATATGTGATAAACAATTTATTACAAAATGGAATCATACAACACACATGCGAGTTCACACTGGTGAGAAGCCCTATGCCTGTGATATATGTGATAAACAATTTAATCAAGAATCGCATCTTACAACACACATGAGAGTTCACACTGGTGAGAAGCCCTATGCCTGTGATATATGTGATAAACAATTTAATCGAGAATCAAATCTTACAACACACATGAGAGTTCACACTGGTGAGAAGCCATATACTTGTGATATATGTGATAAACAATTTACTCAAAAATCTAATCATACAACACACATGCGAGTTCACACTGGTGAGAAGCCATATACTTGTAATATATGTGATAAACAATTTATTAAAAAATGGAATCATACAACACACATGCGACTTCACACTGGTGAGAAGCCCTATGCCTGTAATATATGTGATAAACAATTTAATCAAGAATCGTATCTTACAACACACATGAGAGTTCACACTGGGGAGAAGCCTTATACTTGTGATAAATGTGATAAACAATTTAAATACAAATCTGCTCTTACAAGACACATCAGAGTTCACATTGAAAATGGTAACCAAAATGGAGTTGTTCCTTTTCATCTTTATCTTAAAAAATAAGTTCAAGCCAGAGAAGCGGTGAAGGCCTATGGATATAAGTTTTGCTGGATGTCATTGCATGGCAAGGTCTTTGTAAGACACAGAGAGGACGGACCACCAATCCGCATAAACAATGAGACGGACTTAAATCTACTTGAGGAAGAATCAGACTTTATGCTTTAAATTAATCTGTGTTCTTAGTAATTAAAATAAACTGGTGGTTCGCCGCGAACTTAAAACGAGCAAGATTTACTTTTTACAATGAAGTCATTGCATTTGAACTTGATTTAACATAGCAATTTGAACTGAATTGCTGGAATTCTCCAAACACTACAACTACAACACACCACAAAACACATTCATAACTTTAGTAGGACTCGTAACTTGTAAGTTTTCACTTTGTATGGAATAATCAGTTCAAAAGTTATTCTCGAACAAAAAAAGTTTATTTGACCCCCCTAATATCTGAAAAAATATTGTCTTTGAAGTTTTTGATAAGTAGGGTGGTGTGGTAGCCACAGAACCACCCAAAGTTTTGAGAGCTGTAACTTTTTTTCCTGTAAGAGATTTTTGTATTTTTTTTGCTCCTGCCCTATACTATAACATATCAAAGACTTTCACATTGCATTTATGTTTTAGTTTTTACTGGATAAATGCTTGGCAACAAGGTTTTTTTAAAAAAACGGAAAATGGCCAATGTGTACCCCAATTTTCCATTTACACCTACACCTTATCTGTGTCCTATCGTATCATGTTTTAAGCCTAAAAGGTTAGTATATAAAACAGCAATTGTGTTTTTTAATAATCATTTATAAATCAAATGTTATTTAGCCATTACTCCTGTGAGTCTACCATGAGTTGTCACTGCTAAAAAGCCTGCCGTTACTACAGTAGTAATAGAAGGTTACTATGACATCTGTCAGATTTGTAACTCATGGTACCAAATTCTAAGCAATTGAAGCCCAAACTACAGTCGCTGTAGTATAGTTTACTGCGTATTTTAGTACCCAACTATCCACTATAGGCGCTATAGAAGTTTTCATACATTTTAATAACTACAGTCGCTAGCGAGTATACATTGTGAAAACTCATGGTAGACCTACTGGCCTTTGTTGAGAAATAAAATACATGGCAAACGGTTTTTATAAAAACTAAACTATCTATCTAAAATTTATCAAAAGCGTTTAGTCATGTCATTTTTTTAGACATGTGTATCCTCCCCATACTCACTTACGGCGCGCAGACTTGGTCACTCACCAACACACAAAGGTCCAAACTCGAGGTTTGCCAACGGGCAATGGAGCGCAGTATACTCGGAGTAAAACGCATAGACCGTATTCGTAATACAGCACTGCGCTCCAAAACTCAAATTATCGACGTAGCTCAAAAAGTTGCAAAACTTAAATGGAGCTGGGCTGGTCATGTTTGCCGAATGCCCGAAGACCTGTGGGCAAAGATCAGCACTCAGTGGAGCCCCAACACGGTGGGGCGCCGCGGCAGACCGAAGAAGCGATGGCGTGACGAGTTAGACCGGCATAACAGCGCATGGGTCGAATTGACGGCGGATCGGGATGCATGGAGAGTTGGAGGGGAGGCCTTTGCCCAGCAGTGGGACACTTATGGCTAATTGTAATTGTTTAGTCAGACTGATTAAAAGTAATATATAAAAATGGTCTATAAAGCTTTTATTATGCATACTTCAATTCTAGTAGGTATCTATTACAACAATAAGAACATAGTAATAATAATTAAGTAGGTAACGATAGGTGATATGATAACAGATAGATAGAGTAGGTATGCTTTATTGTACACCATAAACACAAAAAATACAAATAGTAGAAAATTAACAAAAAGACATAATGAGGCACAATGGGCGGCCTTATCGCTAAAAGCGATCTCTTCCAGGCAACCTTTGGATGGACACGAATAGGTGAAGAAGAGTAGACGGTGGCGTACTGATAAGTTCATAGGCAAAAATTTATAATATACATATAGTATAATTAAAATAAACATACATATTCGACAAATATAATATAATACATACATTAAAATATATATCTACTAAATATATATGTATATGTATATATACATAGATTACATATATTTATATATTATATATGATAATTACCAAAGTAATAATACCAAAATAAGTATTAGGAACTATTCAACAATGTAGTTTTTGTAACGACAGGTGGGTCAGGGTGGCACAAAATTAAATCTCACTTAAGTAGTTTCGAACTTGTATTCACAGAGTCACAAAGTTTAAGCGCGGCGTGCTCTTCGTTTGAGCGTTACACACAGTCTGAATAACTAAAACATCTCAGCACCAAGTATTACTTACTTCAATTATCAAAATAATAGTTCTTTATTACTACGCAGAAGTACACAATCAAAGCTCATATTTAAACGGGTATTTATCGCGCTATTTACCTTTATTATTGCCCGACGTTTCGACAGGATTGCACCCATCGTGGTCCCGGGAAGACTCAAGGAAGTCTTCCCGGGACCACGCGGCGACAACACGGCTTAACGCCATTCAGCTGTTACGACGGCTGTCGACATGCAATCGGCAGTCGATTACTCCGAACGGCCGTCGCGACGGCTGTCGACATGCGATCAGCAGTCGATTACTCCGAACGGCCGTCGCGACGGCTGTCGACATGCGATCGGCAGTCGATTACTCCGAATCTAGCATGATTGATTTGGGAGCGTTATACTACAGGGTTTTCGGCAGAACGTTGAACATACGAAAATGGCAGATAGGTGGAGTCGTTTGATACCCAGCCCAAATGATTTCATCTAGGTCCTATAGATTTATTATTTTGTTTTTTTATTAACCGAATTTCATGAGTTTGAAAACTTTGAAGTAAGATTACTTTAAGTAGGACAGACGAAACTGGCAACACTTTTTTTATTTTTGTTTCATTCCTTTATCTGAGGTTTTGTCTCGACTGTTGGTAGAATTGTTTGGTGCATGCATGCAGTTAACAGCTAGACAAAAAGTTATGAGCCTTCAAACAACAAAAAGGGGTAAAACACGGTTTTAAGCTTTTCTTTGCATTGCATTAAAAAAAACTAAAGGATTTCATCGAAACATCCTTGGTGTGTGGCCTTTCGGGCCTTTCAAACAGTATGTAATTTGTTTAATTAAAAAAAAATACTTATTATTGTTATTGACCAATTTTAGTTCAAAACGGGAATTTTGATGCAATTTGATTTTTGTGAAATGTAAAATGTTTTGCAAAACTCATCATGTAATTTTGGTAAAAATTAAATAGCGATAGTATTTATATTGATAGTTAATTGCCCTGTTGGTAAACTGGGATAGTTTAAAAATTTTGTTTCGCCCTCGCGCAGTCATATTGCTTTTTTTCTCTCTTTCACGTCGGTTCGGAAAGAACTCCCCCCCGCGGGTGGAGCCACCTCAGGGTGGGGCGGTAGGTTTCATTGAGTTGAGACCACGTTGAGACTCGACCGACTGCCTTTGCGATATTACCATATTATTATCGTACCTACTTGTTGCGCTTGTTATTGTTCACTTCATTTTGTTTTATTGTTATCACTAGTTATGTTACCTCTTCGTTAAGTTTTTGTTGTTACGTTTTATTGGTGAAATGACTACATTTACCTGTGAGGAATATGCGGACATGTTGTTAGCATATGGTAGTGCTTACCAATGCGCGTGAAGCGCGAAGAATTTATCAGGAGCGTTATCCTAGCCGGCGAGTGCCCAGTCATCAGACATTTTCAAGTACTTACCGCCGTTTACGGCAAACCGGCAGCGTGAACCTTCAGGAACCAACAGTGAATGTAAGGCAATGCTATATACATTATACATATACACCGTGCCCGTTAATAACCCGAAAGATTTAAGCCAACGATTCTAGAGCCTAATTTATAGTATATAAAATTATGTAACATATAGTCCAAGAACCCATACTTAAGGAGATATTAATTATTTAAAACAAATCACAAGTTAAAAATTCTCCAGTCTAACACACCCTAAAAGCAAACATATCGTGCTAGACATAACTTGACACTCACTTCTTGTCATAGAACACAAGTCACGGCATTCGCCGTTCGTCGTATGATTTCGGAGCGATTCGTGAAGTGTCACGCTCGCTCTCTGTTTCTCTACTTGAGTTTCTCAACTAAAAACTTGTTCACAAAGAAGTGGGAAATTATTATGATTTAATTTGTACTGAAATAGTAATTTAATTAAGACAAATAATTAGACCCATGTTGATATAATATTACTTACTCGTATTGTCGTCAAAAATACGTGATTTAAATCTTTCGGGTTAATAAGGGGCACGGTGTATATGTAAATATATTAGATTGTAAATTATTTATTTCATATAGACAACCAATGACAGCACTCTATTCGTTTACCTGCGTGAGAGCACGGGACTTTACCAATTAAGACGCTATCGCTCAACTCGTCACGTCAATCGACCCATTCTAGTCAGATGGTGAGTAAAGCGTCCACTATACCCAATGCCCTTTGATGGTAAATTCAAAATTGTTAAATGTAGAACTGTTTCCTTTTTAGGGTTCCGGACCAAAATGGTAAAAACCCTTATAGAATCACTCTTGTCTGTCTGTCACAAATGGATATCTCGAGAACTACTGATGCTATCGACTTGAAATTTGAAACGGCAAAAGATCACAAAAGAACACTTTTTTACTAATATAGCCTAAATGAAAATGTTAAAAAATATTCTTATTTTGATTGCAGGGGGGCGGATAGGGGATCTCAAAATTTTTAATTGAAGTTACTAGGCCGTGTGGTCGGGGTCTATCATATGAAAGGTATTCATTTGCAAATTACAGACAGTTTTTATTTTTCCTTTAAGCCGTATAGTTTTTGTGTTATTTACAAAAAAAATGAAAAAACGACCGTTCCCCCACTTATCTCCGAAGTTTGCAGAGATAAACCTGTGATACTTTTATAGCTAATAGAAGTGTATGTAAAATTTATAGGAAAATTATAGCGAACTCTCTAATTTGTATAGTTTTTTAGACAAGGGGGTCCCCTTTCACCCCCCTTGTCTGAAAAAACTATACAAATTTCTATGGTTTTCTGAAGTTTTTTTGAAGTTACTAGATGATGTGGGGTAACATATGAAAGGTATTCATTTGCACATTAATAATCAGTTTTTAGTTTTGCTATAAGCCGTATAGTTTTCGAGTTATTTACAAAAACGTTGAAAAAAATGGCGTTCCCCCGTTATCTCCGATGTTTGCGGAGATAAACCTCTGAAACTTTTATTGCTATTATAAGTGTATGTAAAGATTACAGGAAAATTATTACAAACTCTCCAAATAGCATACTTTTTTAGAAATCATCGAAAGTGTAAAAAATCTACATAAGTTCCGCTATCAGACAAGAGATGGCGCTTTCAAGGTTCTCCAACAAATAATATAAAAAGCTTATTGTCATATTATAATTTTCTAACGTAAAAGCCATTAAAGAAGAAGAAGCGATTCTGGCCGCCAACATGGCTGGCCAAATAACTTCCGAATTTATAAATTAACTTGACACTGGCGGAATTGTGTTAAACCAAACACAAAAAGCCATAAAATAAGAAGACAAGACACCTGCTTCAAAATTTTGCTTTCCCTTACTTTCTCTCCTTTAATTAATTTTATCCTTTGTAAATTTGTAAATATGAATAATCTTAGATTGTAATATGTTATAATAATAGTTGATAACTTAAATAATCTGATCGAAGCATCATTAATTTACTTTTACGTAGAAATATATTTTTTTTATTTTGTTTTTATTTGCTTTTGCTTGGCTTAATCATTTTGTTTTCCGATAATGTTGTGGCTTAAAATTGCCATACCCGCTCTCAACACGTCTATGATACTTTTACCTACCTGACACTGGCAGAGTTGCAGCAAGTGGCATGCATTAGCCAAAAAAAAAAAGAAAAGAAGAAGAAGAAGAGTTGAGGTTGTTTTGATCCGTTATCGTTATGTATGAAAGAGTAGAGTACGTATTTAGATAATTCTCCGTCCGTAGGATAGCATAAAGTGTTCTGTGATTCTCCGTTTAGGATATCCATTTGTGTTCTGGTTCTGTGGTCCCCATGAGTCACTGGTCGGGAGCACACCGCGCATTCGCGGTCGAGCAATATTTGAAGCGTGGTGAATCTTTGGTTCGCGCCCGCCGCGCTTTTTGCAATCATTTTGATATTCGACGACTAAGTAATGGGCCGAGCACGCAACTTATCCGGTCGTGGGTACAAAGGTTCAGACAAGAAGGGACAACAGTCAACAGAACTCCTCCGGGACCATCAAGGTCAGCAGCAACGCCAGAACATGTCTCTCAAGTTCGAAATGAGATTATTCGAAATCCACGTAAATCGATAAGGAAAATTGCGGCCTCCACAGGAATAAAAAAGTCGTCAGTGCATGTAATTTTAAAATCTTTGATTGGCGAGCGCAGTGCGGTATGTTGTACAACAGTCTCGCATGCCATCATGCTTCCTACAACAACGGTATTAACCCGGGTATTTATCGCGTTATATTATATTATTTACTAGCGACCCGCCCCGGCTTCGCACAAGTGCAATGCTGAACTAAATATACTACAGAATATACCATCGCGTACTTTTGCAGACATTTTTAGGTGTACAATACTGTAGTATATTATTTTGATCTATCTCGGTGGGTTCAGTCAGTTCGTTTGCAATGTATGCGCAAAGAAATGTGTTATTTACAACATCACATTAGAAAACCTATAAAATTATCAGTGTAGGTATCTGTACTATATTATACATGTATTATACATAGAAACCTTCCACTTGAATCATATCTATTAAAAAAAACTGCATCAAAATCCGTTGCATAGTTTTAAAGATCTAAGCAAATATAGGGACAGACAGCAGCAAGCGACTTTGTTTTATACTATGTACTGATTTTCGGGTATTTAAAAACTAATTAAAATAAATAAATAAATAATGCTGGACAAATCACACAGCATCATCTAGCCCCAAGCTAAGCAGAGCTTGTGTTATGACTAACTAATGACTACTTAATACATTACACTACATAGATTTTTATTATATATAGAAAAACACCCAGAACACCCTGAACAAATATCTGCAGATCGTACAGACATTTGTCCCGAGGCGGGAATCGAACCCGCAACCCCTTGCGTCGCAGGCGGACCTTCGCCCGCTGCGCCACAGAGCTCGTCAATTTAAATCGTTAGGTGATGTGTATTGGTCATATTATCGTCAATTATGAATTCTTATCAAAATAAGTAAATGTATTGCCTTAAGTGTTTAAAACAAAAGGCTTTTCCCTCTTATTATCATTTTAGCCATAAAATGTACACAACTGAACACTGGCCTCCCTCATGGATCTCCAAGAGGGGTAGTTGCCATATTTACCACGCTTGGCAGGTGGGTTGGCGAGCGCAGTATGGCATGTTGCTACACAGAAAGACGCTGCTGCCCATCTTCTGGAGGTATAAGGGATATCTCCGGCAGGTTTTTACTGCATCCACGGGCAAGATCTGGCCACTGTGCAAATCAAAAAAATAAATAATTTATTTATAACTTTCGCTACTTTTCCAGGACTCCTCAGAGGAAAGCGACAGTCTACCATCGGAATCCGTCTCGGGGCTCGGGTTCAAAGATGCGGAGGCAGCTAGGGGCTCCATCAAGGTCCTGGAAGGCAGGGACCCCGACTACCAGCTGCTGGCAGTAAAGGGGCTGCTCGGGAGGGCCAAACGGGTGCTCACATGTGGGTTTTATTATTTTTTTGGAGACTGCAATCAATGTGTCACTGTAAAAACAACGCACAGGCGTATTTTACAAGCTTTTATTTAGCTTGCCCTGTATGTATGTATATGTATGTATGTATGTAACTATGTTTGTTCGCGGAATCTTGTAACTCAATTTTGAAGCAGATGTCTTCAACCAATTGAGCTGAAATTTTGTATACATGTTTACTTTGGATGACAATGCATGGTCAGCTAGGGGCTTGCTGAGAATAATTCGAAAATGAAATGACGATACTCTGAATCCAACATGGCGGAACATCCAAGATGGCGGACTAGTTATTCTTAATGCGCTCCTTTAATATGGGTATCAAATGAAAGGCCTTGCTGAGAGTTACTCGAAAAATTTAATTACATCACTCTAAATCCAACATGGCGGTATACTCAAGACAGCGGACTAGTTATTCTTAATGCACTCTTACAATATGGGTATCAAATGAAAGGCCTTGCTGAGAGTTACTCGAAAAATTAAATTACATCACTCTAAATCTAACATGAGATGAGCATGAGATGAACAGACAAGAAACCAACTGTCCAGTGATAACTAAAAAGTAAAAAATTAATTAAAAGTAAAAAAACTTTTTAACACACAAGCTTTTATTTTAAATGTACTGTTTAAATGTAATGTGATCGCTTCCAACCGCAATAACTGGAAATCCATGAGGGAGGCCTATGTCCACCAGTGGACGTCCTACGGCTGAAATGATGATGTAGACATCTATATGTATAATGGTAGAAAAACATTTGTGTTACCTTCAGGAATACTCATAAAACGCAAAAATGTATGATTCCAGGCACAAAGGACGAGACAAAGCTATCAAACATCAAGGAAGCGATGTCGATTCTGGAGGAATTCGTCGACGAGTACGACAACAAACACATGAGCAGGCAGAACTGTCCGTACCTCAGTCTGGGCATCGCCAGGACTGCTGAGGAGTTGGCGGGCGACGCAGCCACCGAGGAACAGGTACCAACTGCCCTTCCATGTCCTTTAGAGCCCTGTGAGCGATGATGCTTATGATATGCCATCCAGTACTGCCACTGTATCAGCTCCAAGGAAGGAGCCGTGTAATCCGGAAGGCTTCACTGAGGTGGTATGGAAACGCCGGAAACAAACAAGCCGAAACCGCCTCGGGACAAATGTCTGCATGATCTGCAGGTATTTGTTCAGGGTGTTCTGGACTTTTTTCTATATGTATATAATAAAAATATCTATCTATGTATTATAAGTTATAACCTATATATATATATATATATATGGCTGTGGGGTGCCGGCAGTAGAATGTTGCCACTCTTCTCTTGCCCGTGGATGCAGTAAGAGCCTGCTAAGAGCTACCTCCGGAAGATGGGCAGCAGCGTCATTCCGTGTATCAACATCCTGTACTGCGCTCGCCAACCCGCCTGCCAAGCGTGGTGAGTATGGCAACTGCCCCTCATGGATTACCATGAGGGAGGCCTGTGTTCAGTAGTGGACGTTTTACGGCTGAAATGATGATGGTGTACTAAATTATAATGTTAGTATATCAGTCATCTAGTACCCATAACACAAGCTCTGCTTAGCTTGGGGCTAGAGGATGCTGTGTGAATTGTCCAGCATTTATTATTTAGTCGTATTAAGGACGCATTTACGATTTGACGCGCTTGTATTGCATACTGACCATTCATTCAAAATGATCGTTACTTTTTTTTTTTTTAATTATTTGGTTCACTAATTGAAATCTACGCTACACTTATGAACTAAAAGAAAGAAAAAATGAACTCTTACGGCGTAATTTCTAAAAACAGTGAACACTGCGTGAAATAAATATAAAAATATATACATATATAAATATTTTTACTTTATACACCAAACATCAAAAAAGACAAAAGATAGTCAACCTTATATCTTAGACAATAAGCTTTACGTGAATTAGCAAAATTTTAGAATTATGGTGGAATATTTATGAATTATTTTTGTGGTTTATGTGAATATTTTTGGATTTTTTTTACAATGAATTAATGTTTAATGTTTCTATTTTATCGTAGTATATTTTTTTATTAATTAAAATCTTCGAGTTGTTGAGATCTATGCACCGAAAGTGGGCCTATTTTCATAGTATTCGCGAGAAGAGGCTACGGAAATCTATATTTTTTGAATTAAAAGTATATTATTTTGAAGAAAAAAAACCCATATTCTATAGACGCTGGTTTTCTGGTTCATTTGGTATGCTTAAAATATGTCAAACTTTGACGGATGAACCAGAAAATGAACCGTAACTAGTCCTATTTTCCTAATATTTTGACGCGTTTCGTAAATGCGTCCATAAACCTGATGACTGAGTAGCTTGCCTGGAAGAAATTGCTTTGAGCAATCAGGCCGCCAATTTGTACAATGACATATTTATCCAAATAATTTTATTTTTTGTATTTCTAAGTGCAATAAAGTGTTCATTCATTCATTAATTCATACTGAAAGGGTAATCCTTATTGTCGGACCAATGGTGGAACCCGTTCAAAAAAACGCACTTTGATTTTATGCAAAGGTACTTTATTACGAGCTCAAATACATCTTTTTTTTTTTTTTTTTCGAAATGACAAAAATGTTGTTGACCGCAGATGGCCATGACAACGTTACCGGACTATGGCGAGCGCAGAAGGCGCCGCAAAAGTTAGGTTGGGGCAACAAGCTCAAGGGCACCACTTAGGTTCGAACCACGGCTTGGACTGTTGCCAGAATTTTTGAATCTACTGAAGGATAGCGTCTAGGTGCAAAACTGCACCTTTAGACGGAAGAATGTATTCTTCGGCCCCGCCGGCGGGACCGGTTTTTGAAAATGTGTCTAACAGCTAGTGTGGGACGGGTTGACGTCACCTCCGGGTTAGCGGCGGTGAGCTCGTCAACGGGCAAGCCGAGAACGTGTCTCGGTCGACGGAGGAAAGACACAAAATCACTATATACTGCTGCCGTGCGTTTTCGTTAGCGCGATCTAGCGGTTGAACATTTTTAAGGGCGACATCTAGTTTCAGATTTGGAACTAAACGCGGTAACGAAACACTGACAGGGTAAAACTTAACTAAACACTTATGGTTGCAGAAGTCGTTCATATCTGCGTACGCGGCGGTGCGCGGCGAGCACAAGCGTCTGCGGAACGTGGGCGCCGCGGCCCACACGTGGGACATACGCCGGAACGCCGCGCTCAAGGAGCTCAAGGAAAAGGTAACGCAAAAGAAAAAAGCAGCTAAGTGCGAGTAGCACACGCGCGCGAAGGGTTCCGTACCGTAAGTCTGTGAATATTTCAAGCGTCTACCTGCTGCCGTTATTGATATAGAATAGAATATACATTTATACCTAATACCTTTGTACCTAATCTAAGATTATTTACTCATTTATTCATGTTAGTTTTTGGAAGATATAACCGGCCGCATGCCGCGATGCATGGTACGATAGACCATAAAGCTAACCGATTATATCATTTGGTTAATATGCGTTTCCCAAGGTGGGATGGACTGGCTGAAATCCAATAATTCTAGGTTTCTCAAAGATGCGTATAGTAATTATAACGACGTTGCACAGGCTAAAATCACTAGGTAATTAGGAAGGCTTACTAACCTGGCAAGTCCAGCAATCTCTGAGGGTCCAGGGCTGCGCGGGAATCCTTTCACTTCACTACACAGAGAGGCGAATTCCTTTGGCTGGCAACTATTTTGTGGTAATGCGACCTTTCCCAAATATATTATGGGACTCGGTAATAAGTGTCCCACGATTCCAAAGAACGAATCGCGACGGGGACACATGCGGGAAATATAATTGAGTTGCGTGCGACCGACCAGCGAGGCGTCTTGATTGCAACTAGTCTTGTCAAGGTGACCGACATTAGAAAAAATGCAGAGTGCATACGCAGCAAAATATCCGTCGTGTGGATTATAGTGTACGCACACACGGACACGTAGGAACATCGCGTAATAGCCCAATATGGGATTACACAAAATTCCCAGAAAAGTAAACCAACCCTTAGTTTACCTATAGATAATTAACTATGCAATGTCGTTTATCTAACGTTTAAATTAAGTTACGCTCGCAATGCTGTCGGCGTAACCATATTCCCCGGCTTGAAAGGTCCTAATCTTTCAAAACAAAAAAGAGGAAACAACAATTAACAATTGCATATTATCATCATGAAAACTCTACCTTATGAAAGAAACTAAATTTATGAAGGAATTTTATAAACTAGTTAATAAATTTAATTAAACCTAACTTCTGCATTATAAAAATTAGATACCAAAACTTATTGTGTTGGCAAAGGGCACAACTTAACTGTTGGCCGTTGAAAAAACCCACTCTGAGTCTTGATCGTTGCGACTCTAACTACCCCGTTCTTATCCGGATAGACTTCAGTCACTAAGCCTATCGGCCAATGTAGAGGCATAACGTTGTCCTGCATAGAAACAACAACCATACCAGTCCGTAAAGGATTAGCAGGTGTGTTCCATTTAGAATGAACAAGTTGATCATTTAGTTCCTGTCGCGAAATAAGATGTAAGCGCGGTTCAGTTACCTCGCGAGCAGGGAAAAAGACGAGTGGTTTCGTGTTAAGAAAATGTGCAGGAGTTAATGCGGCGGGTTCTGACGGATCGGAGCTAAGCGCGTAGAGCGGTCGCGAGTTATCATCCGCCAGTTCCTTTTCCCAATATGTGCTATATTCATGCGATAAGAATTGGTAGAGTTCACGAAGATGCGATTTTAAATCGGATTCAAAATGAATTCGTTGAACAGTTCGCCACACAACTGATTCAGCAAAGTTCAAATCGAGCGCGGTTATTGGGCCTATAGGAAGCCGCTTTAGAAATTTGTAAACAAAGCAAATTGTTTTCAAGTATTTTTTCCAGGAGGGAAACCTATTGGAGAGGTTATACAGAATGTCTTCGGCAGGAGAATTCACCTTTGACATTGCCGGCGATAAAGCAGGTAGAGCCACTGGCTTCATTTCGGGAAGCTCTTGCGTCTCACCTGGAACGAATGGTTTTATAGGCCATTTGTGGCGGGGTAGTTTGAGCCAGGGCGGTCCAGTCAACCACAGTGGATGATGGATAAGCTGGGCTGGCGTCAAACCGCGGGAAAGACAATCACTAGGATTATCTGATCCTTTTACATGGAAGAAGTGTTTTGCCGAGAGATTTTCGTGAATCTTGGCTATGCGATTGGCCACAAACGTGTGCCAGCGATGTGGCGAAGAGTGGATCCAACTCAAAGTTACCGTTGAGTCTGAAAATGCTACGACAGCCTCAATGGCGTATCGGGAGGAATAAAGATCAAAAACTCGCTTTATCAAAGTTGATAAAAGCAATGCGGCGCATAGCTCCAGACGAGCCAGCGAAATAACTTTAAGAGGAGCGACCTTGGACTTTGCACATACTAGCGAGATGGTTATGTCTCCATCTGGTTTAACTACGTGGGCGTAGACAGCACCACCGTAGGCTTTCTCGCTAGCGTCTGCAAACCCAACTAATGAAACTTTACAGTTTTCAATTACGCCAATGTGGCGTGTGAATTTAAGCTGCGAAATATGCGGCAGTTCATCTTGAAACTGCTGCCACAGACGAACTATGCGGTTGGGTGGGACATCATCCCATCCAATTTTTACAAGCCAAAGATCTTTGATCAATAGCTTGGCGTACAAGATCATGGGCGCGACTAAACCCAGAACATCGAAGAGGCGAGCGATAGACGACAGAATATTTCTCTTCGTGCAAGGGCGATTGTCAGAATTGACTTGGAATGCGAAATAGTCTTCGTCGGGAAACCAACGAAGCCCAAGAACCTTTAGAGTCGGATCCTTACTTAGATCGACACTGTGCGCGAGCCGCAGTGACTCGGGAATAGCCTGAAGAACCTCAGGGCTATTACTTGACCATTTAGTCAACTCAAAATCACCAAGTGAAAACAACTTAATCAGTTGGTGAGCGGAATCTATTGCTAGCGCAATGCTAGGAATAGAACTAGCGATATCATCGATATAAATATCTCTATTTAGAATCTCGCTTGCGAGAGGACAATTTTGACCCTCATCCTTACACAATTGTTGAATGGTGCGGATGGCGACAAAGGGCGAGCATTTGAACCCAAAGGGAAGAACGGAAAATTGCAGAATTTGCAATTCCTCGTCTTCGTGAAAGCGATATAGTATACGCTGAAGAGGACGATTTTCAGGACGTACTGAAATTCTGAGGTACATAGCTTTAACATCAGCCGTTATAGCTACAGCGTAGAATCTTAAATTCAAAAGAATATTAAAAAGGTCCGACTGAAGAACTGGACCTGCGTAGAGAATATCATTTAGTGATGTACCATTGGCTGTCTTCGCGCTCGCATCAAGAACCACGCGTAACTTGGTGGTTGCCTTGTCTTCGCGAATTACAGCATGGTGCGGGATGTAGTAAGATACCTCGCCAGGAATAATTCCTTGCACAAGGGAAATGTAATTATTTTTTAGATAATCTCTTATGACGTCATCATAGAGTAATTTGACGTTAGGATGCGCTTTAAGTTTTCGTTCGAGGCTAATAAATCTACGACGTGCAATTTCGAAAGAATTACCTAACGCCGATGCGTCTGTCTTCAATGGCAAAGCAACGACATACTTGCCAGATTGGGTGCGAGTAGTGGTGGAACAATAAAACTGTTCACAGTATTTATCATCCACGCTAGTGATAGAAGAGGGTTGAACTTCCTCTATCTCCCAAAACTTGCGCAAGTCGCAGCTTTCCAAAGGGGAAGTAGCGAAAAACGACAGGGTGGCTTTCGGACGTTCTAAGACAGGTGCGTCTCCCATTAATATATAGCCAAGCACTGTCTCTAATGCGTCTGGACATCCCGCGGTAGAAGATACATGACCTGGTTGCAATAACTTAGCAAACAGTTTTACTCCTAGCAGAATGTCAATATTCCCCGGCGTAGCCCAAGTATCGTCGGCAAGTAGCCTCGAATCAATGTGATTGAAGTTAGCGACATCTATCGGGCATAACGGGAGCTGACCCGTTATCTCGTCGAGAACCAGAGCGTCGATGTTGTACTTGGGTTGCACACGGAAACGCGAACTAAATTTGAGTTCAACTGAACCTCGTACTGGTTGAGAGGTACCACCAATACCTTTGACGGTAACCACCGAATCCTCGCGGATAGGTAACCCGAGCTTACGACAGCATCGAGTAGTTATATAGTTCTTCTGGGAACCTGGGTCCAGAAGACAGCGAATAACAGCATCCTTGCCCTTCCTACCTACCACTAATACCTTCGCAGTAGCTAGCACTTCAGTAGTGCGCGACGACCTTTGAACCGTGGCTGAGTGCGTGCAAAAAGAAACCCGTTCCTGCGATGGCTCAGGTTCTTCGGCACTAGTAGCCGGTGCGGTGCTGACACTAGCAGCTGGTTTCTGTGGCCTTTGTTCGAAATGCAACAAGGAATGATGTTTACCCTGGCACTTCTTACAAGTGGAAGAAGACTGACATTTAGACGCTTTATGCTGCGCACTAAGGCAGTTGACACACATATTGTGGTCTTTAATGAATTTAAATCTGTCATTCGCGTTCAATTTTAAAAAGGCACTGCACTTATATAAGTGGATATGCGATGAATGACAGAGCGAACATTTAGGCGATGTAGATACATGCGCCCTAGAAGACGTAGCAGACGCCGCACTGGCGCCGCTGCGGCCGGCAGTCGACTTTTCAGCATTTGACGGCGCGATGCGATATAATATTTTTATTTGTTCGCGTACAAACTTTACGAAGTAATTATAATCTACCTCTTGAGGATCTTTCAAATTGCGAAGCGACATTTCGTAGTGTTTTGCGATGTCGGAGTCTAATAACTTAAGACCCGCGTACGTGAAAATAAAATCATCCATGTTATCTATTTTCAATTGCTTGAGTCCTGCCACAATTGCAGTGAATTTATCAAATACCTGTTCAACATTAGCAGGCGAAGTACCAACTGATTTTATAGAAAACAGCTGATTGAGATAACTAACTGCTAATGCGCGCGTGTCATGATATTTTGCGATAAGCGCGTCCCAGATTACGCGATAGTTCTCTGCAGCGGGGACAATACCGGCGGCAACACTTTGAGCCTTGCCCTTGAGATGACTTAGTAAATAGTGAATACGATCCGAGTCCGATAAATCGGGATTTAAATGTATTACACGTTTGAATGTTTCATAGAAAAACGGAAAAGTTTGAATGTCGCCCTCAAAGGTAGGCAGTTCGATTCTCGGTATTTTGATATGACATGACCCTGAACTTGAACCGAGTCTACTACTCGTCGAATTAGTACTACTCATAGCATAATCCTTAGTAGGGGGAGCTGGGGTCAATGAACTCAATACATTTTTAATTTCGCACGAAAGATCGTCAAAGGCCGACAACGTGTTGTAATTAACCTCATAGTCGGGATTAATTTTCATTGACAAAATATTTATATTATCAATTGTAGTTATAATTTCGTTTCTAATTTGATCGACTGTTCTGGCTTTCGCAATGAAAGTATTTCTCGACTTTTCGTCATTGAGATTTGAAATTAAATCATATATTTTTTGAACGCGACCAAAATATGAAGCACATTTGCCTTCGTAAAGTTTAAGTTTGTTATTTAAGTCTTCCATGTTAAACTAAAAATTTGTGTTTAAAAATAAAAAAAATAAAAACTTTAATATAAAATTGGTACGGAACCACTTATCCGTCCAAGCGAAATTCCAGCCTAAGCTAATGGATGCAAAACAAAGTATTAAATATTTATATTTTTTTTAAAAAACAAAAGATAGGTAGGTACGGAACCAATTTTCCAATCATGCGAAACCCTAGCGTGTGTTCAATACGACACGACAATGGCGAAATCGAAAAATAAAAAAAGCTTGTAAAAACAAACGGTACTTATATGATTTATATATGGTATATAGAACGGAACTCTATTTCAAGCAATAAAGCGGACGTACAATACGACGCGACACACGGGTAAAACAAAAAATAAATAGGTGTGGAACTATTTTCCCGACCATGCGGAACCCTAGCGAACGTGCAATACGACGCGTAAGGATAAAACAAATAAATACCTATCCTACCAGCAGCGTTAGTAAGTATAGATAGGCACTAACTGACCAAGCTGGCACGATATAGGAACAGTATAGATAGCACGAGCGTAATTGCTGTGCATGCGAAATAATAGGTACTTATGAACGTAAGAGTGAGAAATAATTTATCTTGTCTTAAGAACAAACAACCTAGTAAATAAGTTACTTCAGAACCTACTAAAATTCTTCAATAAATGCGGTGTGGACTGTAATATTTTTGCGATGTAAATAAATAAACTCAATGTTTAGTTATTAGGTTAAAAATAAACCAACAAGATGTTATAGTGGCGATCCTTACTTGGATTCGCTAACAAAGTTAACCAGACCAATCTTTGTGCCACGAAACTTTCCACGAAACCACCGTCAATTAAATAAAATAATGAAAAATTAGCGTAATTAACGCAATTTAACGTAAAATCTATTTCACAACATGAAACACTAAAGTAGTAAATAACTTATACACACCTATTTGTGAATCAGTTAGGAAAAATGCGAATTTAAATAATTTTATAACGGGACTTCGTGTACAAGTGCGGACACACAATGGACCTTACATGTAACGCAATAAGGACGAGTTTCCTATGATGATTATATGCAATTACACGTGGTAATAAACCCAAAATTTTAGATTTCTATCCGGTTCGTGAGGACCAAATATATGGAAGATATAACCGGCCGCATGCCGCGATGCATGGTACGATAGACCATAAAGCTAACCGATTATATCATTTGGTTAATATGCGTTTCCCAAGGTGGGATGGACTGGCTGAAATCCAATAATTCTAGGTTTCTCAAAGATGCGTATAGTAATTATAACGACGTTGCACAGGCTAAAATCACTAGGTAATTAGGAAGGCTTACTAACCTGGCAAGTCCAGCAATCTCTGAGGGTCCAGGGCTGCGCGGGAATCCTTTCACTTCACTACACAGAGAGGCGAATTCCTTTGGCTGGCAACTATTTTGTGGTAATGCGACCTTTCCCAAATATATTATGGGACTCGGTAATAAGTGTCCCACGATTCCAAAGAACGAATCGCGACGGGGACACATGCGGGAAATATAATTGAGTTGCGTGCGACCGACCAGCGAGGCGTCTTGATTGCAACTAGTCTTGTCAAGGTGACCGACATTAGAAAAAATGCAGAGTGCATACGCAGCAAAATATCCGTCGTGTGGATTATAGTGTACGCACACACGGACACGTAGGAACATCGCGTAATAGCCCAATATGGGATTACACAAAATTCCCAGAAAAGTAAACCAACCCTTAGTTTACCTATAGATAATTAACTATGCAATGTCGTTTATCTAACGTTTAAATTAAGTTACGCTCGCAATGCTGTCGGCGTAACCAGTTTTATTTCTTTACTTAAATTTTACGCCACGATATAGCCTCCTTCATTTTCCTGTCCATCCCAAGGTTGCCTGGAAGAGATCGCTCATAGCGATAAGGCCGCCCTTTGTACTCCTGTTTTGTTTTTTTACCTTATTCCTAAATTGTTTATGTTCTTTTAATGTGGTGTGCAATAAAGAGTTTTCTATCTATCTATCTATTTATTCAGTTCAAAAACAGCACAGACATAATACATTACATGACACATTTGTCTTATTTTATAACAGTAGATGTCGAGCAAAAAACGGCATTAAAATCACGTTTTTTTTTTATTATTTATTTATACTCAAAAACTTACATACCTACATGGTTATTAAAATCAGTGCCATAAAAACCGTACGAGGTTTGTCTTGGCACATTACATTCGTCTTAATTTAACTTAATTACTATACATAGTAGATAGGCAGTACACATTGTTTAAATAATGGCAAACATTTGGGTAGCACATTAATAATTTCCAAATAAAATTAACAAATACACCATGACGTTGAATGAAGATGAAAGTAAATAAACAGTCCGCTCCGCGATCGCATATAGTGAGCACGTATTCACTAACGCCGTTGTGAACATTATTTTTACGTGTTTATTTCGGATCGGATCTAACCCTACACTATGTATAACTGTCCTGGATGTACTGTTGAACACTCAGATGGAGTTAATTGCTCCAAATGTAAACTAGTTTACTGTTTTTCCTGTGCAAATATTACCGAAGTTAACTACAGGAAACTCGGAGCGGCGAGGCAAGCCCTTCTTATGTGCGGAACGTGCAAAAACTCGTCGTCGGCAACGTCATCACCAAGACCCTCTGCTGCACACACTACTAGCAGTCACTCCGCAACAACACTGGACCAGGTCCTAGCTGAATTACGCCAAGGAATCAGCGGCATTAATAGTCGTCTTGACTCGCAGATCCCTACCCTCATCCACGAAGTAAAAGAAATAAAAGAAAACCTTTCTGGGATCGAGGCATCCATCAGCGAAATCAAAACTGATGTTAAACACCACGACACCAAGATCGCCGCATTCGAGAAACGCCTGCAGGAACTGGAAGTTCGCCCTCAGGACTCTGTTGCCGGCTTCGACGAGGTCAATTCTAAGCTCGCACAGCTAACTACCGAACTAGCTGCCAAGGACCAGTTACTAAGGCAAAATAATATTGAAATAAAAGGAGTTCCAGAAAAGAAAAACGAAAACCTCTTTAACATCATAATTAAGCTTGGTGAAGTAGTAGGCCAGACTACTTCTAAAAACGACATAAATTTCATCACAAGAGCTCGCTCATCTACCAAAATGAAGTCGATCATCATAGGCTTCGTCAACAGATACACAAAAGAAAACTTTGTCGCTACTGCTAGGGCGTTCAAGAAGTTATCTGCACAGGACATTGGCTTCCCTGGGGATGTCACCAGGGTGTTCGTGAATGATCACCTCACGCCTGCAAACAAGCGCCTGCTGACGCGCGCCAAGCAGCTGGCCCAGGAGAAGGGCCATAAGTACGTGTGGGTGCAGAATGCTAAAATACTCACTAGGAAGGCCGACACATCGCCCATCATACAAATATTGCATGAAGAGGACCTCGCGAAATTGAAGTGACTATTACTTGACAATGATGATGTTTGTGTCTGTGTACTAATAATAATTGTGTTGTTTTTTGATATTATGATTAACTACTTTTGTTTGTTTGCCTGCTATTTTGATAATTACTCGTCTTACTTACCTAAACAACCTTTACCCCATCAATCTACGATGTATTTATTTATCTGTTTACTTAATTTATGTAACGTGATTTATCTACCTGTGTTGTTATTCTCACTTACCTATAACTTATCCAGAATATTTAATAATCTATTGATACTTACACTTGCCACACTTACTTATATTGAAATAATACTGTACCTAAATCATAACATACATACATGCATAATCATTTTAACCACCGCACGAGTTTTCATAAGTTTTGCACGTCTATTATTTATAACTAAACCTTATGCCGCGGCTGCCACAGTCTTGCTACCTTTGTCTCACTATACTGACATTAGCGTTACACTTACTGCACTACTCATAAATATCTTAAAGCAAACACCACTATCTATGTATCTACCGCTGTCTTGTTTCCTAGCCCCTAACACAACTTACACTCTGTTTACAAAAATCATTCCGCATTCCGATCGAGCTAATGTTCGATCGGAGCGCGATTATGGTTTTTAGTATCTACTACCAGAACGTTAGGGGACTACGAACAAAGACGGTGGAATTTAAACGAAACATACAACTAAATAACTATGATATTATAGTTTTAACGGAGACGTGGCTGCATGACGGTATAAGGTCAGAGGAACTATTTAGCGACGTGTACACAGTGTGGCGGCGGGATCGGGACTGCGGACTGACACGGCAGACTCGAGGCGGTGGGGTTGTTATCGCAGTAAAGAGAGACCTGGCTGCGCGCGCGCGCCCGGAATGGAATTCGTCAGCGGAGGATATATGGGTTTCCATACATTTTAGTAAAAATAAGACGATTCCTGCTTTATCACTCCACCTAGGCTGTATTTATCTTTGCGCTCAAAATCGGGGTTTATCGTTTTCCTCACAACTTTCAAACTTTTGTGAAAAAGTTTTTTTAATATCTACACAATATCCAGATGACAAACTTATTTTACTAGGCGACTTCAATATGAGCGATATAAGTTGGCACGCCACCCCCAATTGCACTTATCTTTCTCCTTCCATTAATTCTGTTAATTCTGACCATACCGAGTTTGTAGATCTTTTAAATTTAAACAACCTGAGGCAATATAACCATGTTTTAAACGGGCTTGGTCGAATATTAGATCTTGCTTTATGCAATGATGAAATATCCGTTTCATGGTGCTCCGATCCCCTAACAAAGGAAGATAGTGTTCATCACCAGGCACTTATTTGTAGATCCCATTTTATTTCCAGGGACGCTCTAATTCCGCGGCCCAGATCATACTACTGCTACAATAAGGGCAATTATACTAAACTCTGTGAAGATCTTGATACCTACGACTGGGACTCTGCCCTTATTGGTGGTTCAGTGGACGATGCTGTGGAAGTCTTTAGCTCGATAGTATTAGATTTGCGTCATAAATATATTCCACTAAAACAAGTAAGGCGTAGGCAATATCCTCCTTGGTATTCTTCAGATTTATTGCGTGTATTGAAAGAAAAGAATAAATTCCATAGGAAATTCAAAATTTATGAAAATAAAACTGATATAGCTTCTTTTAAGGTTTTGCGAGCACGAGCTAGAATAATTGAACAAGAGTGTTATCATAACTACATAGCTAGAGTCGAAACTTCTATAAAAACAAACCCTAAGGCATTTTGGTCATACATTAAATCTAATAAGCAGCACAATTCTTATCCCCCTAGCATGACATACAACAATAGTGACTTAACGGAGGGTACCAACATTTGTAACGCATTTGCTGACTTTTTTAACTCCAATTACCTTCTAGCGTCAACTACTACACCTATACGTGCTGACCAATTAGTTCAGAAGTCTTCTTCATTATCTACTGCCGATTTGAGTACAATTGAAGTTACCCCTGTTAGAGTTTTAAAATCCCTTAACGCCTTAGACTGCAACAAATCACCTGGCCCTGATGATCTTCATCCACAGCTACTGAAAAGTTGCGCTGAATCTCTATGCTATCCTGTAACTTTGCTTTTTAGAAAGTCCTTAACTGAAGGGGTTATGCCTACAAGTTGGAAAACTGCAGCTATTACACCCATTCACAAAAAGGGTCCAAAACGTAACATCTGCAACTACAGGCCAATCTCAAAATTATGTGTTTTAGCCAAAATTCTTGAGAAAATCGTCCACGAACAAATATACTCCACCTTAAAACATACATTTATCAATGAGCAACACGGTTTTCTCAGAGGCAGGTCTACCACAACCAACCTCATCAGTTTCATTAATTCAGTCACGGATTGCGTTGAGTCGGGGGGTCAGGTAGACACCGTTTATACCGACTATAGTAAGGCCTTCGATAGGATCGATCACTCCATTCTACTCGATAAGCTCTGCAAAGCCGGTATAAGAGGCAATCTCTTACGATGGTTCGCTTCCTATGTCCGGGGTCGTTGTCAGACGGTCGTACTTAATGGCTATACATCTAGGGTGTCGTCTATCCCCTCTGGCGTCCCCCAAGGGTCCATTCTGGGCCCATTACTTTTTATTATCTTCATCAACGACATCGGCTCTTGTTTCAACCACTCTGATTTTCTACTATTCGCAGATGACATGAAGATATATAGAAAAATGGATAACCCAACTGACTACTTACTTCTACAAAGCGACCTTGACCGCCTTCATTCTTACTGCACGGTCAACAAACTTGACCTCAATGTGCAGAAATGTCTCTGCATCTCATTTAGTAGATCGCCTAATGTTAAGCCGTTCAAGTACAACATTAATGGCCAGAATCTAATTAGGACAAACACTGTAGCAGATCTCGGAGTGCTTATAGATTCAAAATTATTATTTGATCAGCATGTAGAAAAAATTACCTCGAAGGCGATGAAGATGCTGGGTTTTCTTTTCCGAGTGACCAAGGATTTTAAGTCTATCAAGAGTCTCAAAATTCTATATTGTTCACTGGTCCGTAGCCACCTTGAATACGCCTCACAAGTATGGAACCCTTGTTACAATAAGTACGTAACCCAATTGGAAAAACCACAGCGAAAATTTTTAAAATTTATCAACTTTAGACATAAGATATTTATTAGAGATTATGAAGATAGCTGCAGACACCACCATCTATTGCCCCTTAAGTTAAGAAGAGAAGCGGCCGACCTTTCACTCTTACATAACATCATCCTAAACCAAGTAGACTCACCTCCACTATTATCTCATATAGGACTGTCAGTCCCACCGAATCGAGCCTCGCGACGTAATAACTTAAAGTTTCATGTCCCGGCCTGTATCACCAAGTACAGAAAAAATACGTTCCTGCTGAGAGCTATGCATTTATACAATAACAGTTACTCTAGTAAGATTGACCTATTTTACGCAAAACATGATATTTTTAAAAGGACAATTGAAACAAACTTTTTTGAGACATAACAATATCACGCACACATCTTTACATATATATTTAAATAAATATTCATATACCTACTATTAATTATATTTAGGTTGTACATACACATATCAGCTTCACTTATTTAATAATCACTTACAGGCAAACAATCAAACAAAACATTTTCTTCTATTAGTTTTCTTCTGTTAATTTAGCCAATGTACATTTTATTTAAGTTAAATTTGTTTAATTTTACATATATTCCTAAGTTATCCATTTGTGGAAACTGTTTCTAGCTTTAGTTTAGCCACGTTATGTTTGTACTACTTTACTTAATATTAAGCTTTTTGTTTTCCATGTAAATAAAATAAAATAAAATAAAATAAAATAATTGCGCAGTAGGTTAGGTATAACAATAATATTACTCTATGGGAGCCCCCTTAAATATATATTTTATTCTGTTTTAGTATTTGTTGATAGAGCGGCAACAAAAATACATCATTGTGAAAATTTCAACTGTCTAGCTATCTATCACGGCTCATAGATAGCATACATTTAGGCCGCGCCCACTGACGACTTTGCCTCCGCTGTATATTCTAAGTGCCCTAGCCTTCACCAAAACTAAATTTATTATTTCCATCCAGAATGCTGACGCCAAACTCTTCGATAACGACTCGCCAACACCAGAACACATCCAGTTCCTTCTCTGGGCTTACTCCCCTGAGGCTGCGAGGGTCAAGAAGGTGGTCAAGGAAACGGATGTGCCGGCCATAGACAAGCTGAAGATTGACAGGAAGCGGAAGAGCAGTGGCGATGGCGAATGTGACAGCAAGAAGAAGAAGGAATGATGATGTTAACGAAATAAAAAATATGTTGATAGTTTATTCCTTTTTAAACGCCGCATTATTCGATCAATATAAGAAAACCTCTTTTCGAAATGGATAATACAAATAAAACGGGAAATTTATCAACAGTAGGGACTGTGTCGGGCTCAATAGCAGATTGTTATATAAGGAGCTAATATGACCAATGGGTCATATTAGAGACAAAAATTTAAAATAATGATAGAGGTAGTTTTTAGTAAATAGAAACCGAGTTTTAATTGGTTTTTAGCGCCGTGTGTTACACTCTACTCTACTTTTCACTAAATTGCGAGAAAATAAAATAATCCAATACAATATGAAATACAACAATTATTACAATTAGCCATAAGTGTCCCACTGCTGGGCAAAGGCCTCCCCTCCAACTCTCCATGCATCCTGATCCGCCGTCAGACCGAAGAAGCGATGGCGTGATGAGTTAGACTGGCATGAAATAGTTTATTTTTAAATAGGCGAATTATTAAAAATTAAATCTCTTTTATTTACTCATGCTTATTCTACTTATGACTAGACTTGTCGTTTCCGTAGGCTCATTGTCGTTGGACAGACAAAAATTTTAAATAAAAAACTTTCGCCTAGAGGAAGAAATGCTCTTTTTCTTCGCTCTGGTACGCCACAATGACGGTCTTTTTGAGCAAGAGGAGTGAAAAAATAATTTCTGTTAGCGTACCTACTTCACTCTATTTTATCACTGTGAGTCTTGGTGTACAAAACGAAATATGTGGAGTTAGTAGAGAATACAACTATCCTAAACTATAGTACCTACTTTTGTTAAAGGATGGTGGATTACGGATTTATGCATTTATTTTTGTTGATTAAATAAATGTCATTTGATTATTACGTATTTTTATTATTTTTCAATCCTCAGTTAAGTCGTCGAATAGCTATCTGGGCAGTAAAATTATCTGTTTGTTTATCAGGCGAATAAATATTTTCTATTTTTCAATCGTCTATTATCTGGAGAATAACTATCAGTGGTTTATGCTAGCCAACTTTACACTATCTGTGTGCAAGCGAGGTGCATAGATGCTGTATTCAACGTGTTAGAGAAGAATAGCCGACCGCCGAACGTAAGTGAACAGCCGTCGTGATGGCAGTTCGGAGTAATCGACTGCCGATCGCATGTCGACAGCCGTCACGACAGCTGAATGGCGTTAAGCCGAGTAGTGTGGTGATACGCAATCGGCTTAAGCCGATTCCGCGTCGACTAATGCGGGAAGACCCTAATAGTTAGTTTCTGTAATCTGTGCTAATAGTCCATAAATAGAAAAAAAGCACAAATCGATAACTACCTACTTAAATGCATTTCGATACTACTATAATCGATGAAAGATCGATGAAGAAAGCAACCTGGCAACTAGACTCGTAGTAGGATTTAGCCTAATTATTGATGATGATGATAGTTGTGAAATTCTGATCTCGAAATTACCACGGCCAATAACCAAACAATAACCACCGAAAATAAATAAATTGCATTGCAAGCATTGTTGCCACCTTAGTGGATTTTCCACTAAAACTGGTGGTTTCGACCCCCGCTTTAGTGGTGAAATATTGCTTTTAGTGGCTAGTGGATTTTTCTAGTGGTTTAGTAAAATTAATTTCCAATTACTGAAAGTACTGTAACTCAACCACTTTAAGTACTCAAGTTTATTTTGGGAGTTTTTACATCCATATATGCCAAACTGATTAATCCATCAGACTCACTGAGCTCCAGAATACTCTATACGGAGGTATTCCCCGTAGAATATTTTCTGTATTAATAAGTTTACAACAAACAAAACTGACAGAGTCAAGTCTCCAGAATACTCTTCGTCTCGGACTGCCTGCTCCGTACGTCGTACAATATTTCCGCGTACTCATTCGATGCGTAAATATGTTGAAACCACAATAATATACGCAAAAGTTTCGGGATTCTTGGCTTCAAGTTGTTGAAAGTACCATTGGCCCAGTAGTGAAATGTAAATTTTGTGGAACAATTTTAAAAAGTTGATGACCAATGTCGGCAAATTTACTTGTTGAAATGGAATGAGACTAAAGATACAAAAAAAATTTGGGATGAAGTACTGCATTTCAATGATGCTCAAGGGCAATCTAGATTCGATGAATTAGCGACATTTGCTTTAACTTTCCTTATATTGCCTCATTCTAATGCCGATGTTGAAAGACTATTTAGCGGTATTAATATAATAAAAAACAAGCAGAGAAACAGAATGAAGTTAAATCTTGTAACTGATATATTAGGAATACGCTGTGGTTTTAAATTGGAAGGAAAATGCTGCAGTGATTTACAATTCCAAATAACGTCACAATTATAATCGGTACCAAAGAATCGTAAAATCTAAAACCGAGGATGGTGTAAACCAAAATGGTTTATCTGAAGAAGAATATTTTTTTTTATTGAATTATTTGATGTTACAAAAAATATTCATGTTGATTTACTAATTGTAAACATTTTATTGCGTAATAATAAAGGCTAGTTACTAAAATACACAGTGTTAAAATTTGTTTCGCGGAAATTCTAGCGATTTTTACAGTAGGACCGTTTTTCGTTAGTGGTTTTCTGGTGGTTTTAGAGGTTGAATCTGGTGGAGAGCTGGTTTTACTGTTGGCAACACTGTTGCAAGCAGTTGTTGTTGTACGATCCAAGCCTGCTAACTCAAAAAATGTCTGACACAGCGCTGTGCAGAGTGTGCCTAGCCAGTGATGACAAGATGCAGCACATCGCGGACACACGGTATCAGGAGATATTTGAAACGATATCAACTAAGGTCAGTGTGTCTGACGGCATCAGCAGCCCTAGTTATGATTAAAATCCTACGCTGCTTCCTGATTTTAAGTAAGGTCAACATTTGTATAACATATGACATATCATGAAGGTAATATAACAATATTATGAGTAAGTAAATAAGTACATATATTTACTAACCTTACACCAATAAAAATAAAACTAAATATTTCAGCTTTGCAGTGCGGACCGGAGGCCTGAGACAGTATGCTACATATGCTTCTCCCACCTGCAGCGGTGCCGACGACTCATGGAGATGTCTCGGAGAGCTGAGGAAATACTGACCCAGCTATCACTCAACGGCATACAAGTAACTATACCCCCATTTGTTTTTATACCATACAAGGCCCAACAGTGGTATACAATAGTAAACATTATCTTTAGAATTAAGTGTATTAAAAGCTCATGCTCCTCCAATTATAAGTGACCACAATATGCAATATAATCTTCTTCTTTATTGCACTTGCTATAACATACATATCTCTGGCCAGACATAGTTTCAACACAAAATTAAAAGAAAGATTAACCTATTCCTTATTCATGTTATGAAATAGTGAATAAATTCCTAAGCCTAAAGGTTGATTCACACATATCAGTGATACCGAACTGAGCGAACATGTTGTCGGAACTGTGGCTTCACTGATATGTGTGAATCAACCTTTAGGCTTAGGAATTTATTCACTATTTCATAACATGAATAAGGAATAGGTTAATCTTTCTTTTAATTTTGTGTTGAAACTATGTCTGGCCAGAGATATGTATGTTATAGCAAGCCACAGTTCCGACAACATGTTCGCTCAGTTCGGTATCAGTGCTACAGTGTTGCGTCAGTGATTCAATTCACACATGTCAGTACTCAGTTCACGGAGCTTCAGTGAAAATGTGTCCCTCATTAAGTATTGTGATTGTTGCTATGGCTCTGTTCAATACTGCGGAGCTAGCTATGATAGCTATTGCTTTAGACAAAGAAGAAGAGCAGCATCAAGAAAAAAAGAGAAAATGTGTGCATGAAGCATGGCAATTAAGAGAGACAGAAGGAGAATCCATGACATTATACAAAGAATTTATTAGTTAAAGATGAAAGGAAATATTTTTTAATATTTTAAAATGTAAGAGAGCTGTTTCAATATTCTTCTGCAGAAACTAGGAAGTAAGTTATTGAAGAAAGATACTCGTTGAAGGAAGGCTATATCTCCGCGCGGCGTCCGTGATCCGACAAAAAATATCGTCGTCAACGAATACGTCCGTGATTGCCGGTGTCGGCACAGTGTTACATACTCTTTGGCACTGACACTGAGAGCACTGTGTCGTCACTGACACTGACTAGTGGGGATGCGTTCATAGATAGAGAATGTATGAAAGAATATTTCGCACTGTGCCGGTACTGTGTCAGAACTGTGGCTTCACTGATATGTGTGAATCGACCTTAAACAAAGAACTAACATTTTACCATGGACCAAATAAATACAGGGCTTAAAGTGTCCATACTAGAAATCGTCACTCAAATAATGTCAAATTCTCAGCGTATTTCTAGATGGCGCTGTACCTTGAGCTACTTATACGTTGCCAATAATTTGCCTTTGGAGCGCTAGCCGCTGATTGTATTGCAAGTCTTCATCAATGCAATAGATGGCGCTATTTTATATTTCAGTCTACTGTGCAAACATGTGACGTGTATTATCCGCGCCGTGTCATTTTCATACTTTTCAACATTTATTTAAATCAATATCTACGTTAGATTCTGTAAAGACTGTATTCATTCACAGTTTATTGAAACGGTGCTCGCGCTCGGAAGCATGAAGGATCACGTATATTCATATTTTAATAAGATAGGCACATATAATAAACATGTCTAAACCTACCTGGGTACGCTAAAAATAAACCAAATAAGGTGTAGGTCTAACGTCTCCTCTGATGAATCCCCTAGGGGAGATATCAGGAAAAAAAGTTCTTTTGTCTCCCCTGCGCAGAGGAGACAGATCATACTTTTAAAACACTACTTTTAGTACTGTTGTCTCCCCGCAGGACTTATTCAGGATGTTTCTACATTTATCATCGATTAGGTTAGTACCTACCTAACAAACCGTCCTGTACAGTATGCTGACGCTGTATTGTAAAGGCCTAAAATCCGACTATTCAATTCAATTCAATTCAATTTATTTATTATTCAGACAATTTTACAGTCCAATGTGTTAGTCGGCTTATAACTAGGGATTAATACTTAAAATTAATTAATGATTTTGTCCTTTCAATCAATTTATATATAATAGGACAATTAAATCGTGTCGCTATCGCAGTTAGGATGCTGTTACTGCTTCCGCGGGTTCTGCTGAGTAGTGAAGCTGACTTCTTTCGCCAGATGGCATCAAAGGTGTCGGTGCGTGCCTGGGCGAACATGGCCGAGGCACTGCAGAATCGCGGTAACCGCAACAGCAACCTAAACGCGTTGTTATATTGGACCCGCAGAGCATTGTAAGCTTTTAGGGTATAGTTGACCCACAGACTCGCTGAGTAAAATGATGTACAGTATGCTCTGAATAAGGTATACTTCACCGCATCTGTACACCGCGCGAATCTGCGGGCCAGCATATTCGCCCTCACTGACAATGCTCTGCGTTCCCTCTCCATATCAGCATCGTCCTTTAGGTCTTCCGTCACCAAGTGTCCTAGGTATTTAAAGTTGAACACTCTTCTTAGAGGCACGCCCTTTAGTGTTACTGATGGAACAAAGACGGGACACTTGGCGCCGGCCTTGAAGACCATGAACTCTGACTTTTTATCATTGTACGTAAGCCCATGTGACGCAGCATAGGACTCGCATACAGCAAGAAGCTTTCGGAGTGCACTAATTGAGGGAGCCAGCAGCACCATGTCGTCGGCATAGCTAAGGTTGTTTACACACACCCCATTAACGTGGCATCCCACAGGCATGCTGCCGAGTCGCTCAATCAGTGCGTTCACATACAGGCAGAAGAGGGAGGGTGAGCTCAACCCCCCCTGCCGCACCCCACACTCCTGCCCATATGCGTCCGAGAGCTCGCCCGCCCACCTCACTCGGTTCTGCTGGTTTAGGTACCAATACCTGAACAATGATACCAGCTCAGGCGGAAGCCCGGCGTCGTTCAACTTGTTCCAGAGCACATCGTACGACACCATATCAAAGGCCTTCGAGAGGTCCAGGAAACAGGCATACACAGGTGTCTGCCTGTCCGTGTAGTACTTAACAGTGTGCTTTAAGCTAAGGATAGCGGTTTCGGTCGAGAGTCCAGAACGAAACCCAAATTGAGCATCGTTCAACCGCAATTGCTTGTTAAGGTGAGAATTTAGCACACTGTCAAGTACCTTGGCCACAATCGAAGCCAACGATATAGGTCGATAGTTGGACTTGTCCGACATATCTCCAGTCTTGTTTTTCACGACCGGCACCACCAGCGTCCGCATCAGTTCGGCAGGCAAGTAAGAGTGGCTTATGCAAATATTATACAGCATAGCGAGTACTCGAGGGAGGTGGACGCCAGCATGCTTCAGGTGCTCGATGCTGAGCCCATCGTGACCAGGCGATTTGCCTCCTGTCATTTTATTAATTGCCGTTCTTACATCTTTGGCGAGAATTAATGTATTAATTCGCTGGTCACTCTGGTTCTCAGCATCACACCCTCGGCATGGTGGTCCTAGAGGAGACTGAACATAAAAATAATCTTTAAAAACATTCGCAATCTCTACAGGAGTGGATGCACCATTGACACTGGCTGGAGTGCCAGGCCTTACATTTAATTTTGACGTGCATTTCCAGAAAGTTTTAAAATCCGCCTTAGAATGGTGTTTTGCTAACAGGTCCATTTTGATTTGTTCCTGATGGTTTTGACACCACTTTAGCCTACTTTTAAATATCTTACGGGATTGAACCATGTCTTTATAAATTGGGCCGCAACCAGGCTTACCATGCCACGTCCATATGCGATATTTCAACCTAGCACTCAAGTGAGATTCACTTACGTGCTTATTCCACCCCGCCACGACTTTTTTACCCTTACATCTTTTCAGTGTCGGTCTAGATTCAGTGGCAGCCTCACATAGAATATTTACAATATTTTCATATAATTTATCTATTGTCTGCAAATGTAGGGATTTAAAACACTTAAAATCGCAGCACTTTTGAAATTGTTGAGGAAAATCAATACTTTTTAATTTTAAATTACATATTTTAGCATAATTACTTATTTGCTCAGTTGTTCTGTCTCCCCATAATATTTTATTACAACTAAATGTTTTAGATTGGTTCGTCTGCCTCACAACATCTAAATTACATTTAATAACCAGCGGAAAATGATCAGACCAATACACATCGTCCTTCACATATACATCTATAACACAAGGCCACGCTGCCTGTGTTACCAAACAGTGGTCCAGCCAGCGCAGGCAACCGGAATGGGCTTCACTCATAAAAGTCACAGTATTGGAAGATAAGCTCAACTTACATGTGTCCGCACAAACCCAGTCTTGTTCTGCCGCAAAATCCAACAGCTCACCAAAGAATAGTTCACCCGGGTGAGCATTAAAATCACCGAGAACAAAAACTGATTCTACACTATTTTCTTCAATAATTGCATTAATTTCACTCAAACAATCCGTGAACTCCACTAAGTTTGTATAACTATCAGTGGGCATGTAAACACTAATAACAAGCACTGGCCTATTGTCTGTGGTAAGCCGAACAGCTGATAGCCGCGGGCTCGCACAATCTATCACTGATACGCACGGGAATAATGACTTGCGCCATAGAAGCGCAACTCCGCCGTGAGGTCGGCCCACTAAAGGCCCACTGCTAACATCGACAGCAGATGACCCGGTGCTTCCGAAGTCTTCATGAATGGCTGATAGGAGAGGTAGATCATGTGGTAGTAACCATGTTTCCTGCAGTGCAATAACATCGGCGAAACTGCATAGCTGCCGAATACCTTCCACCGAGCGTTTCATGCTTTTACAATTGAATGTGATCATTGTGGTGTTAGACATTTTGATCGTCGATGTTTCTCTTCTGTTTATTCATTTGATAAGGCATAAAGCGTCGGCAAGTCACGCCGTCTGGCCATACCTCATCATTGAGGAAAGTTTCCAATCTATGCCTCGTTACTAACACCTTGAACGCATTGTAATCACGCTTATTCTTCATATTAATTTTTTGAAGTGTAACTTTTTCTTTCGTCTTTAAGAAAATAAACTCCTCTATGTCCCTTTCCAAAGTGTCCTTATGGACATTTGATATGAAAAGGGGAATTTTAATATCGGCGGGTCGAAACTTGTCATTGGGTTTTATAGAAGCTTTCCCTGTGATACCTTCGGTTCTGTTTCTATGCCTCTTTCGTTGAACCTCAATCCACGGCTGACTAGGATTTTCAGGTTTCCATTCCCTTTCCATTCTTAATAACTCGGCCATAGATTTTTCATTATTTATGACATATGAAACCGTGTTATTTTCGCAGGAAGGTACGATCGCAGGACTCGTCGACTGTACCGTCGCAGTAGCAGACTGGTGTATGCATGTAGGTATTGGGCTCGTAGGTTTGGCGAGTGGCGTGGTAGGTTGAGAATGCGGACTATCAATGCTCACAGGACGCGGAGCGAAAGATACCCTTGCAGAGCTAGTTATCTGCGAGTAAGGCTGGGAAATATTAGCTTGTTGAGAGCTAAAACACTTATGATTTGGCGTACTATTTCTCGTGGGCGAGCTGCAATCTATATTTATAATGCCAGTCGGTCCGCTATCCATCAGGTAGGCTCCCCGTTTTTTATTTACATTGTCATTTATATTCACTAATGACGCATACTTCATATTGTCGATCTCAGATTTAAGGTTGTCGAGCTGTTTGTTAGTAGCATACGAGTCTTTTATGCATCTAATTTCGGATTGTAACATAACAATATCCTTCAATATTCTAGTGGAATCCAAGCTGTTGAAGGTAACGGGAGGCAGCTTGTGAATTTGCCAAGCTACAAAACTTGGTGTTTCGTCTGGTTCAGTGTTCTTGAAGGCACAAATTATATCTTCTAAATCCTTTTGTTCCTTGTCTTTTCGGCGCGAAACATGTCTGACGGTAGTCGAAATAGACGCGAACAACAAATCCTTAGCGGTGCTTATTTCCGACGTAGAAAAAGCAGTCACGCAAAGTCTCACAATACTTTCTTCGTCTAGGACGTCAATTTTGTTTTGCACAAAACAAAGTAACTCGTTAATTACGATATTACACTGAGTGCACTTTAGTGTCTCGGTTGACATCTTGATTTCGCGACCGTGCGCATGCGCATCCGAGCGGAGACTGACCAATCATTATGTTTTTGACACAAACATGTAAATTATGACAGTTAAGGTCAGAAATGACAGTATATGTCAAAAATGTCAGTAAATATTTTAAATTCTAGACTCAAATTACAAGAGCTAATTGAACGCATTGACTTTCACTTTTCCGATGACAGCTGTCAAACTTCAAACTGCCATATCTTGAGAACTACCTACACGTCCTATACTTCCCGCTGTGGGCTCAAATGAAAGAATAAATAAATAAATAAATAAATTCTTCATGAGATCTACTTTTTCGATGACAGCTGTCAAACTTCAAACTGCCATATCTCGAGAACTACCTACTCGTCCTAAACTTTCAGTTGTGGGCTCAAATGAAAGGCCTTCATGAGATCTACTTTTTCGATGACAGCTGTCAAAGTTCAAACTGCCAATCTCGAGAAGTTAAATATTCACTGTCATTGTTTTTTCGTGACATAAAGTAATTGATGGTGGGGTGCCGGCAGTAGAATGTCGTCTCTTGCCCGTGGCTGCAGTAGGAATCTGCTAAGAAGATGGGCAGCAGCGGCTTTCCGTACCTATTTCAATATTCAACACTCCACTCGCCCACCCGTGTGGCAACAATCATGATCTCGGAGGTCCAGGAGGATGGTGGCCTAAGTCCAGCCGTGGACGTGAACAGTAGATGTGCTACGGCTGAGATGACATCATTGATAAATAACGACTACAATGTTTGACGTCATACAATATTTTTATATTAGCGCCATCTATATTTGACTGCTGTATCTTTACGATCACTAAATCGTGTTATGGTTCGTTTAGGTGTCGGGGAATGGCTAATTTATTAAAATTTGTTAAATCGTTACTCCTCGCGCCATCTATAATTATGTTTAGACAGTAACTAATTTTCGAATTACGTTTTGATGTTAGTGATTGTCAGTCCTGTATTTACTTGGTCCATGATTTTACTAACAAATTTTTGGATGCAAAGATTAATTTTCATTAGAAATTGTTTGAACCAGATTTACCAAAGTTTTGTAATAATAAAAATGTTATAGTAATATCCAAATGATTGCACAGTCTGTTGTGTCTTAGGGGCCATCTCCACGGGCGAGAGAATCGCGACGAGTCCGCGCTTTTATCGTCGGGTAATCTCCACGAACGAGCCATTATTCCGCCAGCGTGTCGTCGCGACTCGCAACGGAATCGCCGCGTGTCCGCAACCACTCGTAACGGAATCGCCACGTTTCTTTGACGACGCGTTGTGCTATTAATGCGAGAGCGCCACGTTCCGCGAGCGCGCGACGTGCTCGCTGCGATGTAATGACGTTTTCCGCGCACTCAACCACTCGTCGCATCGCCCGCGTAGAGACAGAAAAAAGAGAGTGTATAGAAATACGATAATCTTTATATCTTTATCTTTACGTGGCACGACGATAACATCGCCGCGATTCTCGCTCGTGGAGGCGGTCCCTTAGGGCCCAAGAATGGATATTACAACAAAGCATTGTAATATCCATTTTTGACCCTAAAACCACTGAGGTAGCAGGAAATATTATCTATTTCATTATTGTATTATTTATAATAGCAGTGAATGAAGACTGCAAAAATCCTAACCCTTCCATTTTGCTTTGCAGTAGTCAGGTCATTAATTTCTGGTTTTATTGTTTAAATTAATTTAGTAATAGTTCAAATTGTTATTCAAATTCCAAAATAGATCTCATAAGTAATTCACACATTTCATTTGTCTATCTACAGCTCACATGTATGAATTATGTTCAAATTAATTTCAGGCAACTCCTGAAGCTGTCACTGAGCTGAAACTGAGCATGAAACAGTCCTTATCTGTCGCTCCGATGCAATACCTCCACATCAGTGGTACTCATGATAGTTCTCATGTTACTGTGAAAGAAGAAGTGATATCTATGAAGGATGAGGGAACAGCAGAAGAGGAGCCCCTTGTGGAGAGTGTAACGGAAAATGTTTTGTCATCAGAGAGATATATCAGTGAGTGCTTGAAATTAGAAAGTGATTGTGATTATGAGCAGTGTACTGAACTTGCATCTTCTATGGTTGTGGAACAACCCAATCTTAAAATGACGTACTGTTGTGACTTATGCAGCAAGATATTTAGTGTTAAACGTAAACTGGCGTTACACATAAAGCGGTCACATACCAGACTAATTACTGATATAGACAATGATATATGTGATAAACAATTTAATAAAAAAAATAAACTTACTACACACTTGAGAGATTACACTGGTAAGAAGGCATATACTTGTAATATATGTGATAAACAATTTATTAAAAAATGGAATCATACAACACACATGCGAGTTCACAATGGTGAGAAGCCCTATGCCTGTGATATATGTGATAAACAATTTACTCATAAATCGAATCATACAAAACACATGCGAGTTCACACTGGTGAGAAGCCATATACTTGTAAAATATGTGATAAACAATTTATTACAAAATGGAATCATACAACACACATGCGAGTTCACACTGGTGAGAAGCCCTATGCCTGTGATATATGTGATAAACAATTTAATCAAGAATCGCATCTTACAACACACATGAGAGTTCACACTGGTGAGAAGCCCTATGCCTGTGATATATGTGATAAACAATTTAATCGAGAATCAAATCTTACAACACACATGAGAGTTCACACTGGTGAGAAGCCATATACTTGTGATATATGTGATAAACAATTTACTCAAAAATCTAATCATACAACACACATGCGAGTTCACACTGGTGAGAAGCCATATACTTGTAATATATGTGATAAACAATTTATTAAAAAATGGAATCATACAACACACATGCGACTTCACACTGGTGAGAAGCCCTATGCCTGTAATATATGTGATAAACAATTTAATCAAGAATCGTATCTTACAACACACATGAGAGTTCACACTGGGGAGAAGCCTTATACTTGTGATAAATGTGATAAACAATTTAAATACAAATCTGCTCTTACAAGACACATCAGAGTTCACATTGAAAATGGTAACCAAAATGGAGTTGTTCCTTTTCATCTTTATCTTAAAAAATAAGTTCAAGCCAGAGAAGCGGTGAAGGCCTATGGATATAAGTTTTGCTGGATGTCATTGCATGGCAAGGTCTTTGTAAGACACAGAGAGGACGGACCACCAATCCGCATAAACAATGAGACGGACTTAAATCTACTTGAGGAAGAATCAGACTTTATGCTTTAAATTAATCTGTGTTCTTAGTAATTAAAATAAACTGGTGGTTCGCCGCGAACTTAAAACGAGCAAGATTTACTTTTTACAATGAAGTCATTGCATTTGAACTTGATTTAACATAGCAATTTGAACTGAATTGCTGGAATTCTCCAAACACTACAACTACAACACACCACAAAACACATTCATAACTTTAGTAGGACTCGTAACTTGTAAGTTTTCACTTTGTATGGAATAATCAGTTCAAAAGTTATTCTCGAACAAAAAAAGTTTATTTGACCCCCCTAATATCTGAAAAAATATTGTCTTTGAAGTTTTTGATAAGTAGGGTGGTGTGGTAGCCACAGAACCACCCAAAGTTTTGAGAGCTGTAACTTTTTTTCCTGTAAGAGATTTTTGTATTTTTTTTGCTCCTGCCCTATACTATAACATATCAAAGACTTTCACATTGCATTTATGTTTTAGTTTTTACTGGATAAATGCTTGGCAACAAGGTTTTTTTAAAAAAACGGAAAATGGCCAATGTGTACCCCAATTTTCCATTTACACCTACACCTTATCTGTGTCCTATCGTATCATGTTTTAAGCCTAAAAGGTTAGTATATAAAACAGCAATTGTGTTTTTTAATAATCATTTATAAATCAAATGTTATTTAGCCATTACTCCTGTGAGTCTACCATGAGTTGTCACTGCTAAAAAGCCTGCCGTTACTACAGTAGTAATAGAAGGTTACTATGACATCTGTCAGATTTGTAACTCATGGTACCAAATTCTAAGCAATTGAAGCCCAAACTACAGTCGCTGTAGTATAGTTTACTGCGTATTTTAGTACCCAACTATCCACTATAGGCGCTATAGAAGTTTTCATACATTTTAATAACTACAGTCGCTAGCGAGTATACATTGTGAAAACTCATGGTAGACCTACTGGCCTTTGTTGAGAAATAAAATACATGGCAAACGGTTTTTATAAAAACTAAACTATCTATCTAAAATTTATCAAAAGCGTTTAGTCATGTCATTTTTTTAGACATGTGTATCCTCCCCATACTCACTTACGGCGCGCAGACTTGGTCACTCACCAACACACAAAGGTCCAAACTCGAGGTTTGCCAACGGGCAATGGAGCGCAGTATACTCGGAGTAAAACGCATAGACCGTATTCGTAATACAGCACTGCGCTCCAAAACTCAAATTATCGACGTAGCTCAAAAAGTTGCAAAACTTAAATGGAGCTGGGCTGGTCATGTTTGCCGAATGCCCGAAGACCTGTGGGCAAAGATCAGCACTCAGTGGAGCCCCAACACGGTGGGGCGCCGCGGCAGACCGAAGAAGCGATGGCGTGACGAGTTAGACCGGCATAACAGCGCATGGGTCGAATTGACGGCGGATCGGGATGCATGGAGAGTTGGAGGGGAGGCCTTTGCCCAGCAGTGGGACACTTATGGCTAATTGTAATTGTTTAGTCAGACTGATTAAAAGTAATATATAAAAATGGTCTATAAAGCTTTTATTATGCATACTTCAATTCTAGTAGGTATCTATTACAACAATAAGAACATAGTAATAATAATTAAGTAGGTAACGATAGGTGATATGATAACAGATAGATAGAGTAGGTATGCTTTATTGTACACCATAAACACAAAAAATACAAATAGTAGAAAATTAACAAAAAGACATAATGAGGCACAATGTGCGGCCTTATCGCTAAAAGCGATCTCTTCCAGGCAACCTTTGGATGGACACGAATAGGTGAAGAAGAGTAGACGGTGGCGTACTGATAAGTTCATAGGCAAAAATTTATAATATACATATAGTATAATTAAAATAAACATACATATTCGACAAATATAATATAATACATACATTAAAATATATATCTACTAAATATATATGTATATGTATATATACATAGATTACATATATTTATATATTATATATGATAATTACCAAAGTAATAATACCAAAATAAGTATTAGGAACTATTCAACAATGTAGTTTTTGTAACGACAGGTGGGTCAGGGTGGCACAAAATTAAATCTCACTTAAGTAGTTTCGAACTTGTATTCACAGAGTCACAAAGTTTAAGCGCGGCGTGCTCTTCGTTTGAGCGTTACACACAGTCTGAATAACTAAAACATCTCAGCACCAAGTATTACTTACTTCAATTATCAAAATAATAGTTCTTTATTACTACGCAGAAGTACACAATCAAAGCTCATATTTAAACGGGTATTTATCGCGCTATTTACCTTTATTATTGCCCGACGTTTCGACAGGATTGCACCCATCGTGGTCCCGGGAAGACTCAAGGAAGTCTTCCCGGGACCACGCGGCGACAACACGGCTTAACGCCATTCAGCTGTTACGACGGCTGTCGACATGCAATCGGCAGTCGATTACTCCGAACGGCCGTCGCGACGGCTGTCGACATGCGATCAGCAGTCGATTACTCCGAACGGCCGTCGCGACGGCTGTCGACATGCGATCGGCAGTCGATTACTCCGAATCTAGCATGATTGATTTGGGAGCGTTATACTACAGGGTTTTCGGCAGAACGTTGAACATACGAAAATGGCAGATAGGTGGAGTCGTTTGATACCCAGCCCAAATGATTTCATCTAGGTCCTATAGATTTATTATTTTGTTTTTTTATTAACCGAATTTCATGAGTTTGAAAACTTTGAAGTAAGATTACTTTAAGTAGGACAGACGAAACTGGCAACACTTTTTTTATTTTTGTTTCATTCCTTTATCTGAGGTTTTGTCTCGACTGTTGGTAGAATTGTTTGGTGCATGCATGCAGTTAACAGCTAGACAAAAAGTTATGAGCCTTCAAACAACAAAAAGGGGTAAAACACGGTTTTAAGCTTTTCTTTGCATTGCATTAAAAAAAACTAAAGGATTTCATCGAAACATCCTTGGTGTGTGGCCTTTCGGGCCTTTCAAACAGTATGTAATTTGTTTAATTAAAAAAAAATACTTATTATTGTTATTGACCAATTTTAGTTCAAAACGGGAATTTTGATGCAATTTGATTTTTGTGAAATGTAAAATGTTTTGCAAAACTCATCATGTAATTTTGGTAAAAATTAAATAGCGATGGTATTTATATTGATAGTTAATTGCCCTGTTGGTAAACTGGGATAGTTTAAAAATTTTGTTTCGCCCTCGCGCAGTCATATTGCTTTTTTTCTCTCTTTCACGTCGGTTCGGAAAGAACTCCCCCCCGCGGGTGGAGCCACCTCAGGGTGGGGCGGTAGGTTTCATTGAGTTGAGACCACGTTGAGACTCGACCGACTGCCTTTGCGATATTACCATATTATTATCGTACCTACTTGTTGCGCTTGTTATTGTTCACTTCATTTTGTTTTATTGTTATCACTAGTTTTGTTACCTCTTCGTTAAGTTTTTGTTGTTACGTTTTATTGGTGAAATGACTACATTTACCTGTGAGGAATATGCGGACATGTTGTTAGCATATGGTAGTGCTTACCAATGCGCGTGAAGCGCGAAGAATTTATCAGGAGCGTTATCCTAGCCGGCGAGTGCCCAGTCATCAGACATTTTCAAGTACTTACCGCCGTTTACGGCAAACCGGCAGCGTGAACCTTCAGGAACCAACAGTGAATGTAAGGCAATGCTATATACATTATACATATACACCGTGCCCGTTAATAACCCGAAAGATTTAAGCCAACGATTCTAGAGCCTAATTTATAGTATATAAAAATATATAACATATAGTCCCAAAACCCATACTTAAGGAGATATTAATTATTTAAAACAAATCACAAGTTAAAAAATCTCCAGTCTAACACACCCTAAAAGCAAATATCGTGCTAGACATATGTAACTTGACACTTCTTGTCATAGAACACAAGTCACGGCATTCGCCGTTCGTCGTATGATTTCGGAGCGATTCGTGAAGTGTCACGCTCGCTCTCTGTTTCTCAACTAAAAACTTGTTCACAAAGAAGCGGGCAATTCATATGATTTAATTTGTACTGAAATAGTAATTTAATTAAGACAAATAATTAGACCCATGTTGATATAATATTACTTACTCGTATTGTCGTCAAAAATACGTGATTTATATCTTTCGGGTTATTAAGGGGCACGGTGTATAAGTAAATAGTATTAAATTGTAAATTATTTATTTCATAAAGACAACCAATCACAGCACTCTATTCGTTTACCTGCGTGAGAGCACGGGACTTGACCAATTATGACGCTATCGCTCAACTCGTCACGTCAATGGACCCATTCTAGTCAGATGGTGGGTGAGTAAATCGTCCACTATACCCAATGCCCTTTGATGGTAAATTCAAAATTGTTAAATGTAGAACTATTTCCTTTTTAGGGTTCCGGACCAAAATGGTAAAATGAAACCCTTATAGAATCACTTTGTCTGCCTGTCACAAATGGATATCTCGAGAACTACTGATGCTATCGACTTGAAATTTGAAACGGTAAAAGATAACACTTTTTTACTAATATAGCCTAAATGAAAATGTTAAAAAATATTCTTATTTTGATTGCAGGGGGGCGGATAGGGGATCTTAAAATTTTTATGTGAAGTTACTAGGCCGTGTGGTCTATCATATGAAAGGTATTATTCATTTGCAAATTAGTAAACAGTTTTTATTTTTCCTTTAAGCCGTATAGTTTTTGAGTTATTTATAAAAATTTTGAAAAAACGACCGTTCCCCCACTTATCTCCGAAGTTTGCAGAGATAAGCCCGTGATACTTTTATAGCTAATAGAAGTGTATGTAAAATTTATAAGAAAATTAAAGCGAACTCTCTAATTTGCTACCCCACATCACCTAGTAACTTCACAAAGGGGGGTGAAAGGGGACCCCCCTTGTCTAAAAAACTATACTTTCTATGGTTTTCAAAATTTTTGTGAAGTTACTAGGTGATGTGGGGTATCATATGAAAGGTATTAATTTGCACATTAATAAACAGTTTTTAGTTTTGCTTTAAGCCGTTAGTTTTGAGCCGTTTCGTCTAGAGTTATTTACAAAAACGTTAAAAAAATGGCGTTCCCCCTTATCTCCGAAGTTTGCGGAGATAAACCTCTGAAACTTTTATTGCTATTATAAGCGTATGCATCAAAATCTGTTGCATAGTTTTAAAGATCTAAGCAAATATAGGGACAGACAGCAGCAAGCGACTTTGTTTTATACTATGTACTGATTTTCGGGTATTTAAAAACTAATTAAAATAAATAAATAAATAATGCCGGACATATCACACAGCATCATCTAGCCCCAAGCTAAGCAGAGCTTGTGTTATGACTAACTAATGACTACTTAATACATTACACTACATAGATATAAATATTTTTATTATATATAGAAAAACACCCAGAACACCCTAAACAAATATCTGCAGATCGTACAGACATTTGTCACGAGGCGGGAATCGAACCCGCAACCCCTTGCGTCGCAGGCGGACCTTCGCCCGCTGCGCCACAGAGCTCGTCAATTTAATTTGTTTATTTACCAATTAAGCACATATAAAAGTACAATTTTGTTTAGTTTATATTATATAACATGCAATTCAATAAAATTATTGGTAACAATGAGTATATTACTAAAGAAAAACAATTAATATATAACAATGTAGTATGGCTTGATAAAAATCTAAGAGAGATACAAGCCCCTATTAATTTAAATCGTTAGGTGATGTGTATTGGTCATATTATCGTCAATTATGAATTCTTATCAAAATAAGTAAATGTATTGCCTTAAGTGTTTAAAACAAAAGGCTTTTCCCTCTTATTATCATTTTAGCCATAAAATGTCCACTACTGAACACAGGCCTCCCTCATGGATCTCCAAGAGGGGTAGTTGCCATATTTACCACGCTTGGCAGGTGGGTTGGCGAGCGCAGTATGGGATGTTGATACACAGAAAAACGATGCTGCCCATCTTCTGGAGGTATAAGGGATATCTCCGGCAGGTTTTTACTGCATCCACGGGCAAGATCTGGCCACTGCGCAAATCAAAAAAATATATAATTTATTTATAACCTTCCGCTACTTTTCCAGGACTCCTCAGAGGAAAGCGACAGTCTACCATCGGAATCCGTCTCGGGGCTGGGGTTCAAAGATGCGGAGGCAGCTAGGGGCTCCATCAAGGTCCTGGAAGGCAGGGACCCCGACTACCAGCTGCTGGCAGTAAAGGGGCTGCTCGGGAGGGCCAAACGGGTGCTCACATGTGGGTTTTATTATTTTTTTGGAGACTGCAATCAATGTGTCACTGTAAAAACAACGCACAGGCGTATTTTACAAGCTTTTATTTAGCTTGCCCTGTATGTATGTATATGTATGTATGTAACTATGTTTGTTCGCGGAATCTTGTAACTCAATTTTGAAGCAGATGTCTTCAACCAATTGAGCTGAAATTTTGTATACATGTTTACTTTGGATGACAATGCATGGTCAGCTAGGGGCTTGCTGAGAATAATTCGAAAATGAAATGACGATACTCTGAATCCAACATGGCGGAACATCCAAGATGGCGGACTAGTTATTCTTAATGCGCTCCTTTAATATGGGTATCAAATGAAAGGCCTTGCTGAGAGTTACTTGAAAAATTTAATTACATCACTCTAAATCCAACATGGCGGTATACTCAAGACAGCGGACTAGTTATTCTTAATGCACTCTTACAATATGGGTATCAAATGAAAGGCCTTGCTGAGAGTTACTCGAAAAATTAAATTACATCACTCTAAATCTAACATGAGATGAGCATGAGATGAACAGACAAGAAACCAACTGTCCAGTGATAACTAAAAAGTAAAAAATTAATTAAAAGTAAAAAAACTTTTTAACACACAAGCTTTTATTTTAAATGTACTGTTTAAATGTAATGTGATCGCTTCCAACCGCAATAACTGGAAATCCATGAGGGAGGCCTATGTCCACCAGTGGACGTCCTACGGCTGAAATGATGATGTAGACATCTATATGTATAATGGTAGAAAAACATTTGTGTTACCTTCAGGAATACTCATAAAACGCAAAAATGTATGATTCCAGGCACAAAGGACGAGACAAAGCTATCAAACATCAAGGAAGCGATGTCAATTCTGGAGGAATTCGTCGACGAGTACGACAACAAACACATGAGCAGGCAGAACTGTCCGTACCTCAGTCTGGGCATCGCCAGGACTGCTGAGGAGTTGGCGGGCGACGCAGCCACCGAGGAACAGGTACCAACTGCCCTTCCATGTCCTTTAGAGCCCTGTGAGCGATGATGCTTATGATATGCCATCCAGTACTGCCACTGTATCAGCTCCAAGGAAGGAGCCGTGTAATCCGGAAGGCTTCACTGAGGTGGTACGGAAACAAACCAGCCGAAACCGCCTCGGGACAAATGTCTGCATGATCTGCAGATATTTGTTCAGGGTGTTCTGGACTTTTTTCTATATGTATATAATAAAAATATCTATCTATGTATTATAAGTTATAACCTATATATATATATATATATATATGGCTGTGGGGTGCCGGCAGTAGAATGTTGCCACTCTTCTCTTGCCCGTGGATGCAGTAAGAGCCTGCTAAGAGCTACCTCCGGAAGATGGGCAGCAGCGTCATTCCGTGTATCAACATCCTGTACTGCGCTCGCCAACTCGCCTGCCAAGCGTGGTGAGTATGGCAACTGCCTGTGTTCAGTAGTGGACGTTTTATGGCTGAAATGATGATGGTGTACTAAATTATAATGTTAGTATATCAGTCATCTAGTACCCATAACACAAGCTCTGCTTAGCTTGGGGCTAGAGGATGCTGTGTGAATTGTCCAGCATTTATTATTTAGTCGTATTAAGGACGCATTTACGATTTGACGCGCTTGTATTGCATACTGACCATTCATTCAAAATGATCGTTACTTTTTTCTTTTTTTTTAATTATTTGGTTCACAAATTGAAATCTACGCTACACTTATGAACTAAAAGAAAGAAAAAATGAACTCTTAAGGCGTAATTTCTAAAAACAGTGAACATTGCGTGAAATAAATATAAAAATATATATATGTATATAAATATTATTACTTTATACACCAAACATCAACAAAGACAAAAGATAGTCAATCTTATTTCTTAGACGATACGTTGAATTAGCAAAATTTTAGAATTATGGTGGAATATTGATGATTTATTTTTGTGGTTTATGTGAATATTTTTGGATTTTTTTACAATGATGTTTAATGTTTCTATTTTATCGTAGTATATTTTTTTATTAATTAAAATCTTCGAGTTGTTGAGATCTATGCACCGAAAGTACAAATACTATTTTCATAGTATTCGCGAGAAGAGGCTACGGAAAACTATATATTTTTTTAATTAAAAGTATATTATTTTGAAGAAAAAAAACCCATATTCTATAGACGCTGGTTTTCTGGTTCATTTGGTATGCTTAAAATATGTCAAACTTTGACGGATGAACCAGAAAATGAACCGTAACTAGTCCTATTTTCCTAATATTTTGACGCGTTTCGTAAATGCGTCCTTAAACCTGATTTTTATTTATTTATTTTATTTATTTATTTACTTTAATTAAAACGGCACAACCAATTACATTAATTAAAGATAAGAACAAGTTATTATTAATTAGAGAGATAACACTTACATCTATTAACATAAAATCTAAATAATTGCAATAAAAATAATAATAATAATAAACTAAATTAAACACAGTCACAAACGGAAAAAATATGAAATAAATGATGATGTCAAATAATATAAAAATTATGTCATGTCAAAATATTAAACTGTTTGAAATATTTAAAAACTACTGAAAAAAATTTACTGATGACTGAGTAGGTTGCCTGGAAGAAATTGCTTTGAGCAATCAGGCCGCCAATTTGTACAATGACATACATATTTATCCAAATAATTTTATTTTTTGTATTTCTAAGTGCAATAAAGTGTTCATTCATTCATTCATTCATACTGAAAGGGTAATCCTTATGGTTGCAGAAGTCGTTCATATCTGCGTACGCGGCGGTGCGCGGCGAGCACAAGCGTCTGCGGAACGTGGGCGCCGCGGCCCACACGTGGGACGTACGCCGGAACGCCGCGCTCAAGGAGCTCAAGGAAAAGGTAACGCAAAAGAAAAAAGCAGCCAAGTGCGAGTAGCACTCGCGCGCGAAGGGTTCCGTACCGTTGGTCTGTGAATATTTCAAGCGTCTACCTGCTGCCGTTATTGATATAGAATAGAATATACATTTATACCTAATACCTTTGTACCTAATCTAAGATTATTTACTCATTTATTTATGTTAGTTTTATTTCTTTACTTAAATTTTACGCGACGATATAGCCTCCTTCATTTTCCTGTCCATCCCAAGGTTGCCTGGAAGAGATCGCTCATAGCGATAAGGCCGCCCTTTGTACTCCTGTTTTGTTTTTTTACCTTATTCCTAAATTGTTTATGTTCTTTTAATGTGGTGTGCAATAAAGAGTTTTCTATCTATCTATCTATCTATTTATTCAGTTCAAAAACAGCACAGACATAATACATTACATGACACATTTGTCTTATTTTATAACAGTAGATGTCGAGCAAAAAACGGCATTAAAATCACGTTTTTTTTTTATTATTTATTTATACTCAAAAACTTACATACCTACATGGTTATTAAAATCAGTGCCATAAAAACCGTACGAGGTTTGTCTTGGCACATTACATTCGTCTTAATTTAACTTAATTACTATACATAGTAGATAGGCAGTACACATTGTTTAAATAATGGCAAACATTTGGGTAGCACATTAACAATTTACTAATAAAATTAAGTAATTACATTAAACAAGTACACCATGACGTTGAATGAAGATGAAAGTAAACAATTGCGCAGTAGGTTAGGTATGACAATAATATTACTCTATGGGAGCCCCCTTAAATATTTATTTTATTCTGTTTTAGTATTTGTTGATAGAGCGGCAACAAAAATACATCATTGTGAAAATTTCAACTGTCTAGCTATCTATCACGGTTCATAGATAGCATACATTTAGGCCGCGCCCACTGACGACTTTGCCTCCGCTGTATATTCTAAGTGCCCTAGCCTTCACCAAAACTAAATTTATTATTTCCATCCAGAATGCTGACGCCAAACTCTTCGATAACGACTCGCCAACACCAGAACACATCCAGTTCCTTCTCTGGGCTTACTCCCCTGAGGCTGCGATGGTCAAGAAGGTGGTCAAGGAAACGGATGTGCCGGCCATAGACAAGCTGAAGATTGACAGGAAGCGGAAGAGCAGTGGCGATGGCGAATGTGACAGCAAGAAGAAGAAGGAATGATGATGTTAACGAAATAAAAAATATGTTGATAGTTTATTCCTTTTTAAACGCCGCATTATTCGATCAATATAAGAAAACCTCTTTTCGAAATGGATAATACAAATAAAACGGGAAATTTATCAACAGTAGGGACTGTGTCGGGCTCAATAGCAGATTGTTATATAAGGAGCTAATATGACCAATGGGTCATATTAGAGACAAAAATTTAAAATAATGATAGAGGTAGTTTTTAGTAAATAGAAACCGAGTTTTAATTGGTTTTTAGCGCCGTGTGTTACACTCTACTCTACTTTTCACTAAATTGCGAGAAAATAAAATAATCCAATACAATATGAAATACAACAATTATTACAATTAGCCATAAGTGTCCCACTGCTGGGCAAAGGCCTCCCCTCCAACTCTCCATGCATCCTGATCCGCCGTCAGACCGAAGAAGCGATGGCGTGATGAGTTAGACTGGCATGAAATAGTTTATTTTTAAATAGGCGAATTATTAAAAATTAAATCTCTTTTATTTACTCATGCTTATTCTACTTATGACTAGACTTGTCGTTTCCGTAGGCTCATTGTCGTTGGACAGACAAAAATTTTAAATAAAAAACTTTCGCCTAGAGGAAGAAATGCTCTTTTTCTTCGCTCTGGTACGCCACAATGACGGTCTTTTTGAGCAAGAGGAGTGAAAAAATAATTTCTGTTAGCGTACCTACTTCACTCTATTTTATCACTGTGAGTCTCTTGGTGTACAAAACAAAATATGTGGAGTTAGTAGAGAATACAACTATCCTAAACTATAGTACCTACTTTTGTTAAAGGATGGTGGATTACGGATTTATGCATTTATTTTTGTTGATTAAATAAATGTCATTTGATTATTACGTATTTTTATTATTTTTCAATCCTCAGTTAAGTCGTCGAATAGCTATCTGGGCAGTAAAATTATCTGTTTGTTTATCAGGCGAATAAATATTTTCTATTTTTCAATCGTCTATTATCTGGAGAATAACTATCAGTGGTTTATACTAGCCAACTTTACACTATCTGTGTGCAAGCGAGGTGCATAGATGCTGTATTCAACGTGTTAGAGAAGAATAGCCGACCGCCGAACGTAAGTGAACAGCCGTCGTGATGGCAGTTCGGAGTAATCGACTGCCGATCGCATGTCGACAGCCGTCACGACAGCTGAATGGCGTTAAGCCGAGTAGTGTGGTGATACGCAATCGGCTTAAGCCGATTCCGCGTCGACTAATGCGGGAAGACCCTAATAGTTAGTTTCTGTAATCTGTGCTGATAGTCCATAAATAGAAAAAAAGCACAAATCGATAACTACCTACTTAAATGCATTTCGATACTACTATAATCGATGAAAGATCGATGAAGAAAGCAACCTGGCAACTAGACTCGTAGTAGGATTTAGCCTAATTATTGATGATGATGACAGTTGTGAAATTCTGATCTCGAAATTACCGCGGCCAATAACCAAACAATAACCACCGAAAATAAATAAATTGCATTGCAAGCAGTTGTTGTTGTACGATCCAATCCTGCTAACTCAAAAAATGTCTGACACAGCGCTGTGCAGAGTGTGCCTAGCCAGTGATGACAAGATGCAGCACATCGCGGACACACGGTATCAGGAGATATTTGAAACGATATCAACTAAGGTCAGTGTGTCTGACGGCATCAGCAGCCCTAGTTATGATTAAAATCCTACGCTGCTTCCTGATTTTAAGTAAGGTCAACATTTGTATAACATATGACATATCATGAAGGTAATATAACAATATTATGAGTAAGTAAATAAGTACATATATTTACTAACCTTACACCAATAAAAATAAAACTAAATATTTCAGCTTTGCAGTGCGGACCGGAGGCCTGAGACAGTATGCTACATATGCTTCTCTCACCTGCAGCGGTGCCGACGACTCATGGACATGTCTCGGAGAGCCGAGGAGATACTGACCCAGTTATCACTCAACGGCATACAAGTAACTATACCCCCGGTTTTTATACCATACAAGGACCCCCAACAGTGGTATACAATAGTAAACATTATCTTTAGAATTAAGTGTATTAAAAGCTCATGCTCCTCCAATTATAAGTGACCACAATATGCAAGATAATCTTCCTCATTTCTGCACTTGCTATAACATATCTCTGGCCAGACATAGTTTCAACACAAAATTAAAAGAAAGATTTGATTGTTGCTATGGCTCTGTTCAATACTGCCGAGCTAGCTATGATAGCTATTGCTTTAGACAAAGAAGAAGAGCAGCATCAAGAAAAAAAGAGAAAATGTGTGCATGAAGCATGGCAATTAAGAGGGACAGAAGGAGAATCCATGATATTTTACAAAGAATTTATTAGTTAAAGATGAAAGGAAATATTTTTTAATATTTTAAAATGTAAGAGAGCTGTTTCAATATTCTTCTGCGGAAACTAGGAAGTAAGTTATTGAAGAAAGATACTTGTTGGAGGAAGGCTATATCTCCGCGCGGCGTCCGTGATCCGACAAAAAATATCGTCGTCAACGAATACGTCCGTGACTGCCCGTGTCGGCACAGCCACAGTGTTACATACTCTTTGGCACTGACACTGACTAGTTTCCGATGACAGCTGTCAAACTTCAAACTGCCATATCTCGAGAACTACCTACTCGTCCTAGACTTCCCGTTGTGGGCTCAAATGAAAGAATAAATAAATAAATTCTTTATGAGATCTACTTTTTCGATGACAGCTGTCAAACTTCAAACTGCCATATATCGATAACTACTCGTCCTAAACTTTCCGTTGTGGGCTCAAATGAAAAGCCTTCATGAGATCTACTTTTTCGATGACAGCTGTCAAACTTCAAACTGCCAATCTCGAGAACTATTCGTCCTAAACTTTCCGTTGTGGGCTCAAATGAAAAGCCTTCATGAGATCTACTTTTTCGATGACAGCTGTCAAACTTCAAACTGCCATATCTCGAGAACTACTCGTCCTAAACTATCCGTTGTGGGCTCAAATGAAAGGCCTTCATGAGATCTACGTTTTCGATGACAGCTGTCAAACTTCAAACTGCCATATCTCGAGAACTACTCGTCCTAAACTTTCCGTTGTGGGCTCAAATGAAAGACCTTCATGACATCTACTTTTTCGATGACAGCTGTTAAAGTTCAAACTGCCATATCTCGAGAACTTAAATATTTACTGTCATTGTTTTTTCGTGACGTAAAGTAGTTGATGGTGGGGTGCCGGCAGTAGAATGTTGTCTCTTGCCCGTGGCTGCAGTAGGAATCTGCTAAGAAGATGGGCAGCAGCGGCTTTCCGTACCTATTTCAATATTCAACACTGCGCTCGCCCACCCGTGTGGCAACAATCATGATCTCGGAGATCCAGGAGGATGGTGGCCCAAGTCCAGCCGTGGACGTGGACAGTAGATGTGCTACGGCTGAGATGACATCATTGATAAATAACGACTACAATGTTTGACGTCATACAATATTTTTATATTAGCGCCATCTATATTTGACTGCTGTATCTTTACGATCACTAAATCGTGTTATGGTTCGTTTAGGTGTCGGGGAATGACCAATTTATTAAAATTTGTTAAATCGTTACTCCTCGCGCCATCTATAATTATAAATAAAATAATATAAAATAAATAATGCTGGACAAATCACACAGCATCGTCTAGCCCCAAGCTAAGCAGAGCTTGTGTTATGGGTACTAGATGACTGATATACTTAATACATTATACTACATAGATAGATATTTTTATTATATATAGAATTATGTTTAGACAGTAACTAATTTTCGAATTACGCTTTGATGTTAGTGATTGTCAGTCCTGTATTTACTTGGTCCATGATTTTACCAACAAATTTTTGGATGCAAAGATTAATTTTCATTAGAAATTGTTTGAACCAGATTTACCAATGTTTTGTAATAATAAAAATGTTAGAGTAATATCCAAATGATTGCACAGTCTGTTGTGTCTTAGGGGCCATCTCCACGGGCGAGAGAATCGCGACGAATCCGCGCTTTTATCGTCGGGTAATCTCCACGAACGAGCCATTATTCCGCCAGCGTATCGTCGCGACTCGTAATGGAATCGCCGCGTGTCCGCAACCACTCGTAACGGAATCGCCACGTTTCTTTGACGACGCGTTGTGCTATTAATGCGAGAGCGCCACGTTCCGCGAGCGCGCGACGTGCTCGCTGCGATGTAATGACGTTTTGCGCGCACTCAACCACTCTTCGCATCGCCGCGTAATCATCGCCGTGTGGAGACAGAAAAAAGAGAGTGTATAGAAATACGATAATATTATTTAGACAAAGTTTAACAATCAATCACAAGTAAACAGACAATTAATAATTTCTAAAGTATTTAAAAATAATACCATAAAAACTAACAAACAAACATTTCATAGCTATCAGCGGTCCTCGCACTAGGCCAAGCCTGTATCGCGAAGACCAATCTCACATGAACTTGTACAGTAGTTTGTCTCGGTGTGACTACTTGACTCGTAATTATAAGAGAAGACAAAAATATCTAATTAATCTTTTAGCGATAAGACCGCCCATTGTATGTTATATTTGACTGTGTTTCTCTTTGTGAAACTTATGTTATATGGCGAATGTACAATAAAGAGTTTATCTATCTATCTAATGATAAAAAGAAACAGTATTTATAAAGAAAAAATAAAAAATGAGATGACTAGCCTATCTTGATATTTTAAGGATATCCTCAGTATCTGTGTAGTTTAAGGTGAGCAACCAGTTCATTACAATATTTTTAGCTTCACAGACTGACTTATCTTTTATATTACAATATTTCACCACTTTGTTGTATACATGTGCCCTATTAAATTCACCAAAGCGGTGAGCAAAGAATGTGTTTACCGACGGGGTAGGAATTTTAAAAACTCTTTGGTTAGCCAATTTTTTATAATTATCCGAAAGTATAACTGACTTATGCACAGCTAAGGACGTCCTGTAAATAAAAAGTTGTCGAACGCTTAAAACGCGACTTTCATTGTACAGTTCAGTTGTTGGATGCCTGTACGGTTTCCTAAGCATGACTTTAAGGACAGAACGTTGTGCTCGCTCCACTTGTATAAGGTAGGTTTTCGCTGCACTTCCCCAACAGGTTATACAATACAATATTAAAGATTGACACATGGCCAGGTAGATGGAATTTAGCAACTCTTTACTTGCAATATCTCGGAGACAGCGCATGATATGTATGACCTTTCTAATTCGACCAGAGAGACCTTCAAAATGTTTTTTAAAATTTAAATTTTCATCTATATATATTCCTAAATACTTAATAAATTTTGCTCTATCAATAGTTTGACAGCCACAGAAAGTATGACTCCGACACGAAGACTTGTGGATTTTTATTGTTAGATTTTTTGGGGGTGCTGATGCCGCAGTTTTGTGAAAGTATACATATTTTGTTTTACTAGTATTAAGGGTAAGTAGGTTTTGTTGCAGCCATCCATTCATCCGAGACATTCCAAGTTCTGTCGAAGATTGAACCTCTTGCCAATTTTTTCCGTGAAAAATAATTACTGTGTCGTCAGCGTAGCAAATAATTTCAGAATTGTTAATTGGGAGATCGTGCATATCATTAATGTATAAATTAAACAGAGTGGGGCCCAAAATGCTACCCTGGGGCACTCCAAAGGATACAGTTTGAGTGCTACTGAGAGTTTGTAGGATCTTGACACACTGTCTCCGTTCTAATAAGTAGCTTTTAAACCAATCTGCAGCTATTCCACGAATTCCTAGGCCGTCTAGTTTTTTAAGTAGTATCGGGACGGAGACCGTGTCAAATGCCTTCGCTAAATCCAAAAAGACTCCCAAGCAACATTGGCCCTTGTCCAACTGTGATGACACTTCAGAAGTTAGCAATAGAACTGCATCCTCAGTATTTTTACCTCTACGAAAGCCGAATTGTCGTTGAGAGATCAGTTTACGGGTTTCCAAGAAATGTACTAACCGTCTGTTCACTAGTTTTTCCAGAAGCTTGGAAATAGAACTCAGCAAAGAAATGGGCCTGTAGTTATTCAGCAAGTTCTTGGCGCCTCCTTTATGTATGGGGCAAACAGATGCAAGTTTCCACTTATGTGGGAATATCCCTATAGACAAGCTGAGGTTAAATATAAAAGTGAGGGGTGCAGTTATGTAGTCCTTAATGTGCTTCAACAGTGAGTTGTCAAGTCCGTCTATACCTGGCGCCTTGTTATTTTGCAACCCATTTATTAAGCTTTCAACTTCTTTTGGATCGGTTGGATTAAGATAAAATGAGTCGACAGGGGGATGTTTTATTCGTGTGGATGTTGCAAGATCGGATTCAGTTTTATTAAGAGCTAAAAGAATTTCACTAGCAAGTTTTTGACCAGCTGTAGTAAAGTGAGATAATCTTTATATCTTTATCTTTACGTGGCACGACGATAACATCACAGCGATTCTCGCTCGTGGAGGCGGTCCCTTAGGGCCCAAGAATGGATATTACAACAAAACATTGCAGTAGTCAGGTCATTAATTTCTGGTTTTATTTTTTTAAATTAATTTAGTAATAGGTACTTAGTTAAAATTGTTATTCAAATTCCAAAATAGATCTCATAAATAATTCACACATTTCATTTGTCTATCTACAGCTCACATGTATGAATATGTTCAAATTAATTTCAGGCAACTCCTGAAGCTGTCACTGAGCTGAAACTGAGCATGAAACAGTCCTTATCTGTCGCTCCGATGCAATACCTTCACATCAGTGGTACTCATGATAGTTCTCATGTTACTGTGAAAGAAGAAGTGATATCTATGAAGGATGAGGGAACAGCAGAAGAGGAGCCCCTTGTGGAGAGTGTAACGGAAAATGTTTTGTCGTCAGAGAGATATATCACTGAGTGCTTGAAATTAGAAAGTGATTGTGATTATGAGCAGTGTACTGAACTTGCATCTACTATAGTTGTGGAACAACCCAATCTTAAAATGACGTACTGTTGTGACTTATGCAGCAAGATATTTAGTGTTAAACGTAAACTGGCGTTACACATAAAGCGGTCACATACCAGACTAATTACTGATATAGACAATGATATATGTGATAAACAATTTAATAAAAAAAATAAACTTACTACACACATGAGAGTTCACACTGGTAAGAAGGCATATACTTGTACTATATGTTATAAACAATTTAATAAAAAATATCATGCAATACACATGAGAGTTCACACTGGTGAGAAGCCATATACTTGTGATATATGTGATAAACAATTTAATCATAAATCTAATCATACAAAACACATGCGAGTTCACACTGGTGAGAAGCCATATACTTGTAATATATGTGATAAACAATATAGAACAAAATGGGATCATACAACACACATGCGAGTTCACACTGGTGAGAAGCCCTATGCCTGTGATATATGTGATAAACAATTTAATCGAGAATGGCAACTTACAAGACACATGAGAGTTCACACTGGTGAGAAGCCATATACTTGTGATATATGTGATAAACAATTTTATCATAAATCGGATCATACAAGACACATGAGAGTTCACACTGGTGAGAAGCCATATACTTGTGATATATGTGATAAACAATTTACTCAAAAATCTAATCTTTCAACACACATGCGAGTTCACACTGGTGAGAAGCCATATACTTGTAATATATGTGACAAACAATTTATTAAAAAGTCTTATCATACAACACACATGCGAGTTCACACTGGTGAGAAGCCATATACTTGTAATATATGTGATAAACGATTTAATCAAGAATCGCATCTTGCAAGACACATGAGAGTTCACACTGGTGAGAAGCCATATACTTGTGATATATGTGATAAACGATTTAATCAAAAATCGTATCTTACAACACACATAAGAGTTCACACTGGGGAGAAGCCTTATACTTGTGATAAATGTGATAAACAATTTAAATAAAAATCTGATCTTACAAGACACATCAGAGTTCACATTGAAAATGGTAACCAAAATGGAGTTGTTCCTTTTCATCTTTATCTTAAAAAATAAGTTTACCAAGCCAGAGAAGCGGTGAAGGCCTATGGATGTAAGTTTTGCTGGATGTCATTGCAAGGCAAGGTCTTTGTAAGACGCAGGGAGGACGGACCACCAATCCGCATAAACAATGAGACGGACTTAAATCTACTTAAGGAAGAATCAGACTTTATGCTTTAAATTAATGTGTTCTTAGTAATTAAAATAAACTGGTGGTTCGCCGCGAACTTAAAACGAGCAAGATTTACTTTTTACAATGAAGTCATTGCATTTGAACTTGATTTAACATAGCAATTTGAACTGAATTGCTGGAATTCTCCAAACACTACAACTACAACACACCACAAAACACATTCATAACTTTAGTAGGACTCGTAACTTGTAAGTTTTCACTTTGTATGGAATAATTAGTTCAAAAGTTATTCTCGAACAAAAAAAGTTGATTTGACCCCCCCCCCCTAATATCTGAAAAAATATTGTCTTTGAAGTTTTTGATAAGTGGGGTGGTGTGGTAGCCACAGAACCACCCAAAGTTGGGAGAGCTGTAACTTTTTTTCCTGTAAGAGACTTTTGTATTTTTTTGCTCCTGCCCTATACCTACTAGTGTATTATATTATCTGTGCCTATACTATAACATATCAAATACTTTCACATTGCATTTATGTTTTAGTTTTTGCTGGATAAATGCTTGGCAACAAGGTTTTTAAAAAAAAACGGAAAATGGCCAATGTGTACCCCAATTTTCCATTTACACCTACACCTTATCTGTGTCCTATCGTATCATGTTTTAAGCCTAAAAGGTTAGTATATAAAACAGCAATTGTGTTTTTTAATAATCATTTATTAATCAAATGTTATTTAGCCATTACTCCTGTAAGTCTACCATGAGTTGTCACTGCTAAATAGCCTGCCGTTACTACAGTAGTAATAGAAGGTTACTATGCCATCTGTCAGATTTGTAACTCATGGTACCAAATTCTAAGCAATTGAAGCCCAAACTACAGTCGCTGTAGTATAGTTTACTGCGTATTTTAGTACCCAACTATCCACTAGAGGCGCTATAGAAGTTTTCATACATTTTAATAACTACAGTCGCTAGCGAGTACAACCAAACTGACTGATTGTGAAAACTCATGGTAGACCTACTGGCCTTTATTGAGAAATAAAATACATGGCAAACGGTTTTTATAAAAACTAAACTATCTATCTAAAATTTATGTAAATCTTAATAAAATTTATCAAAAGCGTTTAGTCTGACTGTAACAATAACATAATAATAATTAAGTAGGTTAGATAGGTGATAATAGATAGAGTAACTATGTTTTATTGTACACCGTATACACAAAAAATACAAATAGTAGAAAATTAACAAAAAGACATAATGAGGCACAATGGGCGGCCTTATCGCTAAAAGCGATCTCTTCCAGGCAACCTTTGGATGGACACGAATAGGTGAAGAAGAGTAGACGGTGGCGTACTGAGAAGTTCATAGGCAAAAATTTATAATATACATATATAATTAAAATAAACATACATATTCGACAAATATAATATAATACATACATTAAAATATATATCTACTAAATATATATATATATACATATATTTATATATTATATATGATAATTACCTGTATTAGGAACTATGTAGTTTTATAAAATACATTTCCTACAAGAGACGTCTTTAGGCTTAAAATCAAAATGACATTTGGTGCAATTAAACAGCAGTAGGAACATTTCAATGTCCAAATAAACATAACCATTTGTTTGAAAGAGATCTAGTAACCCATCATTCATAGCGCAAATGTATTTCACAAATAGGTATATTCATGAGAGACGCTGTGGGGTGCCGGCAGTAGAATTTAACATATCAGACTGTGTCCCTATTAATGTTTAAGTGTAATTTTTGATATGTAAACTGTTGGCGATCCTTTTCTTAATAAATAAATAAATAAATGTTACCCCTCCTCTCATACCCATGGATGCAGTAAGAGCCTGCTGAGGGATACCTCCGGAAGATGGGCAGCAGCGTCTATCCATGTATCAACATCCCATACTGCGCTCACCAACCCGCCTGCCAAGCGTGGTTAGAATGGCAACTACCCCTCATGTAGATCCATGAGCGAGGCCTGTGTTCATCAGTGGACGTTTAATGGCTGAAATGATGATGATAGATGATTTAAACAGCGTCAGCAACTGATTAATATAAATAAATAACACTCAAAAAGGATCCGAAACGTGTTTCGCCTCTCTACATGGCATCTTCACGTGGCCCGTTCGTCACGGGATACACTAGAAACAACAAAGGCGCAGAGGCAGTTGCCCAACTCCACCGCTCCTCATCGACCGCTGGATAAAAATAATACCGGCCAAGAACGAGTCGGACTCGCGCTCCGAGGGTTCCGTGCCATCATACAATATAATATATGATAGGCGGTCGTTTGTTGGAGAACCTTGACAGCGCCATCTCTTGTCTGATAGCGGAACTTATGTAGATTTTTTACACTTTCGATGATTTTTTGAAACTATGCATTATTAGACAGTTTGTTATAATTTCCATGTTATCTTTACATACACTTCAATTAGCAATAAAAGTTTGAGGTTGATCTCCGCAAACATCTGAGATAAGGGCTGGAAAGCTATTGTTTTTAACGTTTTTGTAAAAAGGCGAAAACTATACGGCTTAAAGCAAGACTAAAACTGTTTATTAATTTGCAAATGAATACCCTTCATGTGATACCCCACATGACCAAGTTACTTCACTGAAATTTTTGAGACCCTCTGCACCCCCTTTGCCTAAAAAACTATGCAAGTTAGAGAGTTCGCTATAGTTTTCCTGTAATATTTACATACACTTCTATTAGCAGTAAAATTTTCAGGGGTTTATCTCTGCAAACTTCGGAGATAAGGGGGGAGCGGTATTTTTTTCAACATATTTGTAAATAACTCGAAAACGATATAGTAGCTTAAAGTAAAACTAAAAACTGTTTATTAATGTGCAAATGAATACCTTTCATATTAATACCCCACATGACCTATTATTCACTTAACTTTTGAGACCTCCTTTCCGCCCCCCCTCGCAATCATAATAAGAATACTTTTCAACAGTTTTATATATTCCATATTAGTGAACAAGCATTGGTACGGAGGTGCCAGAAAAGGGGGCGAAGGTTTCCGAAAAATGAAATTTTTGACCTTTGGTGACCATTTGAGGTCACATAAAAACGGTTACTGTGACCCTAGGGTCACCAAAATCGATCAGTCAGTACCCTTCTCTCATTAAGACAGTGCTAACAAAAAAGGTTCCATGTAAATTGGTCAGCGCGTTCGGTTGTAATCGTGTCATGCACAGACAGACAGCGCTATGCATAATAGAAGGCTTCGCCCCTCTAAAAATTATTATCTTATACCATTTAAAATTGAAAGTCGATAGCATCAGTTCTCAAGATATCCATTTGTGACAGACAGACAAAGTAATACCATAAGAGTTCCTTTTTACCATTTTGGTGTGGAACCCTAAAAAACTATTGTACCTACTTCTTCTCTACATTTTTCAATATTACCTAGGACCTGGACCATGGACCTGGACCAAACCATAAAGAACGCTCTTATTTTATTAATAAACATGTCAACACCTATACAGCCTGTATTATACTAACATGTGTATTATGTATTAAAATTATAACACATCGACACCTTGGGGTAGAAAGGTCGTATAAACCATTTTGCCCAAAATGAGTTATAAATGCAGTCTTATTCAGAATTGTCCGCTCTATTGATTGGTCTATGTGACGCATTCAAATTCGCATAAAAATGGTTTTTACAGCCCAGACGACTTCAACGTCTAAACAGAGTTTTTGTTGGAATTTATGGTGTAAGAACCAAAAAATATATTATTGCTATGACCATTTGGAGTAATGCTATAATTTTTCGCTAGTTCAGGTTGTAAAATATAGTAGATTTGAGTCAAGTATGGTGTACTACCAAAGTAATAAATTGCGCTTGGTTGTAAAAACCAAAATTCAGTATGATTTTGTTTTACAGCCTTTTACCTCCATACGTTTAGTACAATTTGGTTTTTACACCCTAAGCTCAAGAAAGAGCAACTGACGGTAAAGTATTTACACTCATCCAAAACACATTCGTAAAGGGAAAATTGGCCTTTACATCATAATACAATTTTTTACAAAGTTATTGAAAGTACTTACTCCGTTCGAAAAAATACGTTTGAAACCAAACGCGACGCCGAGAATCGCCGATCATAGCAGAAATACTGACGGGGAATCGTCAAAGGTAAGCTAATTATACCTACATATTTTCCTTACTTTCGCATCCTTAGTGCTTTCTGTTTTTAAAATTAAGTATGAATTATTAAGTACCGATGTGTAATACATTGTCACTAACTTATATAGCCGGTAAAATTATTGAATTTAGTGTTAGAATAAAATGACAGTTATTTCAAAAACGGCGACATTTAGTTCCAAATATAGCCACCGTCGCCGGGTTAAAAAATTTTTTGGCACAACAGATAATTTCTTTAATAAATATATGTCTTAGTATAATATTTGAATAGGTAATTTGAATAAAAAATAATGTAGTACCTACCCAGACAGTCGTGGTCGTAACTAACACCAGCCAAAATATATGGTTTATACATTTATTTTGCTTTCAAAATTTTCTTTGGTATTGACGGTATAAGTGGCTTATACGACGCAGTTTACTATTTTTCAAGGCTTTTACTTCTTACTCACTTTTTGCCTTCGAAATAAAAGTGTTTTCAAATGATAACTAATTTTCCTAATATTCAGATGAATAAATTAAAATAATTTAGTTGGCACCTACTGACTACTGCTCTCACACCTGTTATAGGAAGGACCTACAGTGGATGCCATGAATGACAAAAGCACTCTATTATAATTATTAAGATTAGGTATATTTTTTACTTACAGACTGAACCACGAACGACAAGGTGAGATAGGCAGATACAAAAGTATTGATAAAAAGTATAGATAATGATGAAAATCAGAGCACAGACATCATAGAAGAAAATGAAACAGAAAACCCACCGAAAAGAAAAAAAATAAGAAAATAAAATATCATAATACATAGCAGCAGCGAAAGTGACTTCAATACTTCAACAATATCTGTACCCCGATCTAACGTCTTTCTTTGGAGACAATGTTGGTGATCCGAACAGTCCATTAAAAAGTACTGATGCAAAGAAGCAAAGTCAAGTTAATATTATTTCTATCGAAGTAATAAAACACGGGAACAGTACTAAAACGACGAGTTTGGAGCCACTTTGTTGGGTACCAGGTGGGTACCTGCTACTTTCGGCGACGCTCAGCCCTCAACTTCGTACTCTCTGCGTCCTGATGAAGCCCCGAACTTGACGATGAACTACTCACCTGCTACTTCCAGAGACGCTTAGCTCTCAGCTTGTGCCCCCTGCGTCCTGATGAAACCCCGTGCTTGACGGCGAGCTACTTACCTGCTGCTTCCAAAGATCCTTAGCCCTAGTTTCGTGCTCCCTGCGTCCTGCTGAAATCCCGTGCTTGACGACGACCTACTCACCTGCTGCTTCCGAAGATAAATGTCTCTTATGTACAAAAGCAGAACGCAATAAGAACATGAATGAAGCAGAAAAAAGGAACTTAGATATACATTGTAAAGAAAATCTATGTACAAAAGATTTTCAGCTCACCAAAAATTTAAAAGTCTCAACAATGACACACTGACCACTAGCTTTGATCTGCAAAAGGTGCTAATCACACCTCATGGAGATAACATGCTACTAGGATCCAGAAAATATGCAGTATTCAATTTCACTTTGTACGAAAGTGGGACTAAAAATGGATATTGCTATGTATGGTGACAGTGTGATGCGAAACGAGGCAGTCAAGTAATTGCTACTTGTCTATATAAATACTTTGAAGAAGAAGAAGTTTTAGAAGTAGATAAAAGAAAGGTGAAACATTTGATACTCTACTGTGATTCTTGCGTATGACAAAACAAGAACAAGCTAGTTATGTCTGTTATCAATCAGTTCCTCAAGTAATCCAAAAGCTTAGAGACTATACAAATCAATGTGCTACCTGGACATATGTGCATGCCCGTAGATTCAATGCATGCAACAATTGAAAAGGAAGTTCAAAAGCTCACAGTATGGAGACCCTCACAATGGCTACCTTATATTTCCTCTGCACGAAAACGTCCTCGACCCTACCAAGTCAATATTTTGGAACATGAAGACTTCATTAACTGGGAAGAACTTGCATTCAAAACATTCACAAAAGACACCCTAAAAAAAATTAATTCGAACAAATCAGGATTGCGACACTTAAAAAAGAAGTAAAAATAAAGTAAAAATGAAGTACTTAATGTGTGAAGACGCACTCGAATAAACAATCAATCATTATGGAGAATCTACAAAAATGAAAAAGGGAAAGGGGAAAGGGAGATGAACAGGAAGATTGAAAAGAAAGGGTAGATGAAGAATTCGCGATAATGACGACGATACAAATAGCGAACCAAGTTCCATACAAGGTGGAGAAGAATTGATATTGTGAAAGTTATATGACTGTCGACTGCCCATTCCAACTGCAAAATACAACGATCTGAAACGTTTATGTGAAAAATGAACCATAACAAAACCATATCAACATAAATATTAATATTATTAACCTACCTAGCCTAGGTACTTAACTAATTTTTTTAGGTCTTTAATTTTGGATTGCATTGTAATTTATTAGATTGTAATTATTAGTTATTCAATACTACCGCTTATTCACTCGGATACAGAACTCAGTGGTTTATTACTTGCTTAGATGAGTCAAAGAAGAACTCAAGTACAAGAGAATTACCTTTCTAGATTTTAATATTGACTCGCATTTGTAGGACTCAATTGCAAAGTTGAGACTGATTATAGCCTTATTTTGATCTCAATGATGGTTGTAAGCATAGTGTTATTAGTTATTTATTACACTCTTTTTTATAGATATATGCTTAAAATAGAATAAAATATTTGTGAAATACGAACGTATTTTTAAAGTTATTATTAAATTACCTTTGTTTATTGTATCGTGTAATTAACGTTGTGTTTACGTTTTTTTGAATAAAAACAATTTAATTGAATAAAACAAAATGTTTTATTTTGTGCATTATTTTGAATAAATGCGTCATTTAAAAAATTTACTAAATTTTGTTTCATCTGATTAAAATTGTAATTAGTTCTCACATAGATACTGGTAGGTAAAGTGGGTATGATGGTTTTTGCTACCCAAGTTTATAGTAAGGTATGTAAAATTACTTCAGTTACCATAGTTAAGACTCCCACCATTCGAAAGGTATTGATTTTACGACTTTCATTATTTTAAGTCAGTGGTTTTTAAGCCCAATTATAACACTTACATCTAGTTACGACTCATTACAATGTAACAACTCAAATAATTACAGGATGTAAAAACCATTTTGAAAAAAAAAGTTGGTCGTAAATCCACGCTAACTTCTAAATTAAGAGACTGACAATAAAATAAGGTTTTTCATTGCAAAGAACATAAAAAAACTAATAAATCTCACTAAATAGGGTCAATATACTCATAAGAACAAAAAATTTAGTAGCCAAAATGTTTTTAAAATTTTGTTTTTTGCTCGTCCTGTAAAGTAGGGTTTTGGTTTTTACGACCTTTCTACCCCAAGGTAGCGACATCATCATCATTTTCAGCCCGTGTCAACCCACTGCTTGGTGTATGTAGGCCTCCTCCATTACTTGCCACTTCTTCCGGTGTTGGGCCGATCGCATGTTGGTTTTGTTGGCGACCTTAACGATGTCATCCACCCATCTAGCAGGTGGTCTGCCAGCGTTGCGTTTAAGGTCTCTGGGATTCCATATGGTTAAGGTCTTGCTCCACCTGCCGTCACCACGTCTTGCCTAATGCCAGCCCATCTCCACTTCAGTCGTCTTAAAACACAACAACAACAACGTCATAGGTAGGTAGCACTCTTATAAATCGTAAGTGTTCTAACACTATTCTAATACAATAATAATTAAAATACTTAATTAATAATTATTTACTTAGTGAATTTATAAGGATACTTAAATTATGTACTTCCATAAAAATAAATATATTAAATTTTAGGTGGGAAAAACGCGACCGCCCTTTTCGTAGTTTCCCGCATTTTTAACGATTGTTTTTTCTTTAACCTATTAAGTATGGCAAAGGTCACCCAGCACAATTTAAAAAAAATATAATCCGAATATTGGAAACATACAACCAATGAGGTTATGGTTATAGTCAGATTTGTATAACAGCGCATCGCCATCTAGTATCTCGGATATCTAGCAGACACTACCAGTAGTGTCGTTGCCAAATGAACGACACTACCAGCCGTTAAAGCTTAGTAATAGTTAAGTAAAGTAAGTAATTATAGTAATAATTATTATACCTTACGCATAGAGATCTCATTATGTCTTTCGTTAGTACGGAGACCAAAGAGATTAACTCAAAGTTCTACCTTATGATCAACCTCTTTTCAGAATTTCTTTTATTCTTACGAAATTAAAAATGGCGCAATGATCAAATTAAGGTTGTTGCGAATATCAGCATCAGCATCCGCTGATGATCAGCATTGATTTAAACTTCAGCATCCGCATTGATCGATGCTGATTTTCAATGCTGATGTTTGAGTCGCGACATGACCCGAAGAGGCGGGGCTTAAAGCGCATTTTTGTACAAATTATGTAAACAAGTACAAACCTGTTTATTCGTTTAAGTATTCCAGGATGGGTAACAAATACATAGGTAGCACAAGTGATGACAACTGTGATGTGAATGAATACCTATCACCCGGCCAGTATTATTTATGAATCATGAGATCCTCTGATAGACGGAGAGACAGACAGAGAGAGGAGGCTTAGTAATAGGATCCTGAAAAACTATGTTCTTTTTTATTCAGTACAAAAAGGGTGTTCCCTGTGCTACCCTTTGTGTACTAAACCCTCAAAAAATGCAAAATTTTTCGAGACTTGGTTTCTATTTGAAGAACCACCTACATTAAGTAAGTGTGGAACACTAAGTTTGCGAGCCCGATACGCACTTGGCCAAAATCAGCATCAGCATCCGCTGATGTCAAGATCAAAAATCAGCATCAGCATCCGCTGATGTGTCAAAAAACCGCATCAGCAACAACCCTGGATCAAATGACATTCACAATAATTTGTTTTGACTTTCAATGAAAATGGCCACCAAATGGTCAGCCAAATAACATAATAATTTATAAATTAACTTGACACTGGCGGATTTGTGTAAAACCAAACACAAAAAGCCATAAAATAAAAAGACAAGACTTTCAATGGTTAAATTAATTGCGAGACTATTTACTCACATTATCTACATTCTATCTTCATATACCTAAGTAGCGTTTAAATGTAAAATGTCGGAAGTTGATCAGTTAGAAAGGGAATCATATTCATTCAGGCTGAAAAGATGGTGGTGGTGAAGTCAGAAGTCTGCCTAGTTTTATTGCCGTCGGACCACTTCTACCATTAGACAGTACCATTAATGGTACAATCGGCACCGATTTGTCCCAATCGTACAATGGTAAATGAAACTAGGATGCCACCCGGGTTTACCTATTGGCCGTCGGACCACTTGTACCATGAGGCAGTACCATTAATGGTACAATTGGCACCGATTTGTCCCGATTGTAATGATAAATGAAACTAGGATGATGGTTTACCTATTGGCCGTCGGACCACTTGTACCATTAGGGAGTACCATTAATGGTACAATTGGCACCGATTTGTCCCGATTGTAATGATAAATGAAACTAGGATGAAGGTTTACCTATTGACCGTCGGACCACTTGTACCATTAATGGTACAATTGGCACCGATTTGTCCCGATTGTAATGATAAATGAAACTCGGATGCCACTCGGGTTTACCTATTAGCCGTCGGACCACTTGTACCAGTTAGGCAGTATCATTAATGGTACGATTGGTACCGATTTAAGTAAAATGGCGGGCGCGGATTAAGGGCCGCGCGAGGTGCTGCCCGCCTGCCGCCCGCACCCGCACCCCTCGCGCCCGCACCCCCCGCGCCCGTCCGGCGGTGCCCTCCGATACGCACTGCGCTGACTACGTCGCAATTGGCAATTTTGACTCCGAGCTTACTACAGACGACCGACGGTTGCGACATGAGCGGGATTTTCACCGTTGACTTCGCAGACCCCGGCGATCTCGATTTCATTTGCCAGCAGTTCTTGTTCCCTGTCGTTGAGCTCAATCTGTAGGTAATCGATTGACAGTTTGCATGAGTTCATTGATCTTCCCGTCGACGTTCTCGTCCAAGCGCTTTTCAATATTTCACGGTATACGCATAAAATTGGTCTTGGTCGTAATTGGTCAGCTTTTCCAAAACATTAATTGTGTTTATGTTTGTGTGGAAGTTTGAATGAAACGTTCAAAATATTCAATTCTTCAGAAGTGTTTTGTGATGATAAAACAGATGTAATGTGTTGTGGGTACCTCCTCTAGTAATCTTGAAGGTGTCTCCACTTTTATGAAGGTTAGATGCTCCTTTCTACTTTTTCCGTAGATAAAACTTTGCGGATGTCACAGGCAATGTTTACTACTTAATCACACACACACACACACACACACACAAAGCTATCATAGAGAAAGCTGCCATAATCGATTCTACTACGGATTATAGATAGATCTAATATGAAGACTAAGGGTCTCCCCACATTAGTCGACGCGGAATCGGCTTAAGCCGGTCAAAAAAGCCTTTATGTCTACGAAATAAGAGTCGTACTAACACCATTCGCATCGGCTCGGCTCCGTCGACGCGTCGCGACGCCGGCCGACGCGACGGCGAAACGAGCCGTTTGCGATTAGCTGATCGCATCCGTTCGCATGCCTTCATCTCCGACGGCAGCCGCACGGCGCCGGAGACGGCCGAACGGCGTTGGACGGCAGTCGAATGATCCGATCGCATGCCTTCGTTTCCGACGGCATCCGAACGGCGCCGGAGACGGCCGAGTACCGATGGTGGGGCACAGGCGCTCGCGATTGCAGTCAGTTGAGTCAGTCAAGTGTCTGAATTGATCAGTAGTACGCTGCTGCCGTGCCATGATATTTTTATTAGGGCCGATTTTTCAATCCTCAGTTAAGTCGTCGAATAGCTCTGGGCAGTAAAATTATCTGTTTGTTTATCAGGCGAAAAAATAATTTCTATTTTTCAATCGTCTATTATCTGGAGAATAACTATCAGTGGTTTATACTAGCCAACATCACACTATCTGTGTGCAAGCGAGGTAATCGACTGCTGATCGCATCTCGACAGCCGTCGCGACGGCCGTTCGGAGTAATCGACTGCCGATCGCATGTCGACAGCCGTCACGACAGCTGAATGGCGTTAAGCCGAGTAGTGTGGTGATACGCAATCGGCTTAAGCCGATTCTGCGTCGACTAATGCGGGAAGACCCTAATAGTCCATAAATATAAAAAAAGCACAAATCGATAACTACCTACTTAAATGCATTTCGATACTACTATAATCGATAAAAGATCGATGAAGAAAGCAACCTGGCAACTAGACTCGTAGTAGGATTTAGCCTAATTATTGATGATGATGACAGTTGTGAAATTCTGATCTCGAAATTACTGCGGCCAATAACCACAATCTGCCGAAAATAAATAAATTGCATTGCAAGCAGTTGTTGTTGTACGATCCAATCCTGCTAATTCAAAAAATGTCTGACACAGCGCTGTGCAGAGTGTGCCTAGCCAGTGATGACAAGATGCAGCACATCGCGGACACACGGTATCAGGAGATATTTGAAACGATATCAACTAAGGTCAGTGTGTCTGACGGCATCAGCAGCCCTAGTTATGATTAAAATCCTACGCTGCTTCCTGATTTTAAGTAAGGTCAACATTTGTATAACATATGACATATCATGAAGGTAATATAACAATATTATGAGTAAGTAAATAAGTACATATATTTACTAACCTTACACCAATAAAAATAAAACTAAATATTTCAGCTTTGCAGTGCGGACCGGAGGCCTGAGACAGTATGCTACATATGCTTCTCTCACCTGCAGCGGTGCCGACGACTCATGGACATGTCTCGGAGAGCCGAGGAGATACTGACCCAGTTATCACTCAACGGCATACAAGTAACTATACCCCCGGTTTTTATACCATACAAGGACCCCCAACAGTGGTATACAATAGTAAACATTATCTTTAGAATTAAGTGTATTAAAAGCTCATGCTCCTCCAATTATAAGTGACCACAATATGCAAGATAATCTTCCTCATTTCTGCACTTGCTATAACATATCTCTGGCCAGACATAGTTTCAACACAAAATTAAAAGAAAGATTTGATTGTTGCTATGGCTCTGTTCAATACTGCGGAGCTAGCTATGATAGCTATTGCTTTAGACAAAGAAGAAGAACAGCATCAAGAAAAAAAGAGAAAATGTGTGCATGAAGCATGGCAATTAAGAGGGACAGAAGGAGAATCCATGATATTTTACAAAGAATTTATTAGTTAAAGATGAAAGGAAATATTTTTTAATATTTTAAAATGTAAGAGAGCTGTTTCAATATTCTTCTGCGGAAACTAGGAAGTAAGTTATTGAAGAAAGATACTTGTTGGAGGAAGGCTATATCTCCGCGCGGCGTCCGTGATCCGACAAAAAATATCGTCGTCAACGAATACGTCCGTGACTGCCCGTGTCGGCACAGCCACAGTGTTACATACTCTTTGGCACTGACACTGACTAGTTTCCGATGACAGCTGTCAAACTTCAAACTGCCATATCTCGAGAACTACCTACTCGTCCTAGACTTCCCGTTGTGGGCTCAAATGAAAGAATAAATAAATAAATTCTTTATGAGATCTACTTTTTCGATGACAGCTGTCAAACTTCAAACTGCCATATATCGATAACTACTCGTCCTAAACTTTCCGTTGTGGGCTCAAATGAAAAGCCTTCATGAGATCTACTTTTTCGATGACAGCTGTCAAACTTCAAACTGCCAATCTCGAGAACTATTCGTCCTAAACTTTCCGTTGTGGGCTCAAATGAAAAGCCTTCATGAGATCTACTTTTTCGATGACAGCTGTCAAACTTCAAACTGCCATATCTCGAGAACTACTCGTCCTAAACTATCCGTTGTGGGCTCAAATGAAAGAATAAATAAATAAATTCTTCATGAGATCTACTTTTTCGATGACAGCTGTCAAACTTCAAACTGCCATATCTCGAGAACTACTCGTCCTAAACTTTCCGTTGTGGGCTCAAATGACCTTCATGAGATCTACTTTTTCGATGACAGCTATTAAAGTTCAAACTGCCATATCTCGAGAACTTAAATTATTTACTGTCATTGTTTTTTCGTGACGTAAAGTAATTGATGGTGGGGTGCCGGCAGTAGAATGTCGTCTCTTGCCCGTGGCTGCAGTAGGAATCTGCTAAGAAGATGGGCAGCAGCGGCTTTCCGTACCTATTTCAATATTCAACACTGCGCTCGCCCACCCGTGTGGCAACAATCATGATCCCGGAGATCCAGGAGGATGGTGGCCCAAGTCCAGCCGTGGACGTGAACAGTAGATGTGCTACGGCTGAGATGACATCATTGATAAATAACGACTACAATGTTTGACGTCATACAATATTTTTATATTAGCGCCATCTATATTTGACTGCTGTATCTTTACGATCACTAAATCGTGTTATGGTTCGTTTAGGTGTCGGGGAATGACCAATTTATTAAAATTTGTTAAATCGTTACTCCTCGCGCCATCTATAATTATAAATAAAATAATATAAAATAAATAATGCTGGACAAATCACACAGCATCGTCTAGCCCCAAGCTAAGCAGAGCTTGTGTTATGGGTACTAGATGACTGATATACTTAATACATTATACTACATAGATAGATATTTTTATTATATATAGAATTATGTTTAGACAGTAACTAATTTTCGAATTACGCTTTGATGTTAGTGATTGTCAGTCCTGTATTTACTTGGTCCATGATTTTACCAACAAATTTTTGGATGCAAAGATTAATTTTCATTAGAAATTGTTTGAACCAGATTTACCAATGTTTTGTAATAATAAAAATGTTAGAGTAATGTCCAAATGATTGCACAGTCTGTTGTGTCTTAGGGGCCATCTCCACGGGCGAGAGAATCGCGACGAATCCGCGCTTTTATCGTCGGGTAATCTCCACGAACGAGCCATTATTCCGCCAGCGTATCGTCGCGACTCGTAATGGAATCGCCGCGTGTCCGCAACCACTCGTAACGGAATCGCCACGTTTCTTTGACGACGCGTTGTGCTATTAATGCGAGAGCGCCACGTTCCGCGAGCGCGCGACGTGCTCGCTGCGATGTAATGACGTTTTGCGCGCACTCAACCACTCGTCGCATCGCCGCGTAATCATCGCCGTGTGGAGACAGAAAAAAGAGAGTGTATAGAAATACGATAATAAAGATAAAAAGATAAAAATATTTATTTAGACAAAGTTTAACAATCAATCACAAGTAAACAGACAATTAATAATTTCTAAAGTATTTAAAAATAATACCATAAAAACTAACAAACAAACATTTCATAGCTATCAGCGGTCCTCGCACTAGGCCAAGCCTGTATTGCGAAGACCAATCTCACATGAACTTGTACAGTAGTTTGTCTCGGTGTGACTACTTGACTCGTAATTATAAGAGAAGACAAAAATATCTAATTAATCTTTTAGCGATAAGACCGCCCATTGTATGTTATATTTGACTGTGTTTCTCTTTGTGAAACTTATGTTATATGGCGAATGTACAATAAAGAGTTTATCTATCTATCTAATGATAAAAAGAAACAGTATTTATAAAGAAAAAATAAAAAATGAGATGACTAGCCTATCTTGATATTTTAAGGATATCCTCAGTATCTGTGTAGTTTAAGGTGAGCAACCAGTTCATTACAATATTTTTAGCTTCACAGACTGACTTATCTTTTATATTACAATATTTCACCACTTTGTTGTATACATGTGCCCTATTAAATTCACCAAAGCGGTGAGCAAAGAATGTGTTTACCGACGGGGTAGGAATTTTAAAAACTCTTTGGTTAGCCAATTTTTTATAATTATCCGAAAGTATAACTGACTTATGCACAGCTAAGGACGTCCTGTAAATAAAAAGTTGTCGAACGCTTAAAACGCGACTTTCATTGTACAGTTCAGTTGTTGGATGCCTGTACGGTTTCCTAAGCATGACTTTAAGGACAGAACGTTGTGCTCGCTCCACTTGTATAAGGTAGGTTTTCGCTGCACTTCCCCAACAGGTTATACAATACAATATTAAAGATTGACACATGGCCAGGTAGATGGAATTTAGCAACTCTTTACTTGCAATATCTCGGAGACAGCGCATGATATGTATGACCTTTCTAATTCGACCAGAGAGACCTTCAAAATGTTTTTTAAAATTTAAATTTTCATCTATATATATTCCTAAATACTTAATAAATTTTGCTCTATCAATAGTTTGACAGCCACAGAAAGTATGACTCCGACACGAAGACTTGTGGATTTTTATTGTTAGATTTTTTGGGGGTGCTGATGCCGCAGTTTTGTGAAAGTATACATATTTTGTTTTACTAGTATTAAGGGTAAGTAGGTTTTGTTGCAGCCATCCATTCATCCGAGACATTCCAAGTTCTGTCGAAGATTGAACCTCTTGCCAATTTTTTCCGTGAAAAATAATTACTGTGTCGTCAGCGTAGCAAATAATTTCAGAATTGTTAATTGGGAGATCGTGCATATCATTAATGTATAAATTAAACAGAGTGGGGCCCAAAATGCTACCCTGGGGCACTCCAAAGGATACAGTTTGAGTGCTACTGAGAGTTTGTAGGATCTTGACACACTGTCTCCGTTCTAATAAGTAGCTTTTAAACCAATCTGCAGCTATTCCACGAATTCCTAGGCCGTCTAGTTTTTTAAGTAGTATCGGGACGGAGACCGTGTCAAATGCCTTCGCTAAATCCAAAAAGACTCCCAAGCAACATTGGCCCTTGTCCAACTGTGATGACACTTCAGAAGTTAGCAATAGAACTGCATCCTCAGTATTTTTACCTCTACGAAAGCCGAATTGTCGTTGAGAGATCAGTTTACGGGTTTCCAAGAAATGTACTAACCGTCTGTTCACTAGTTTTTCCAGAAGCTTGGAAATAGAACTCAGCAAAGAAATGGGCCTGTAGTTATTCAGCAAGTTCTTGGCGCCTCCTTTATGTATGGGGCAAACAGATGCAAGTTTCCACTTATGTGGGAATATCCCTATAGACAAGCTGAGGTTAAATATAAAAGTGAGGGGTGCAGTTATGTAGTCCTTAATGTGCTTCAACAGTGAGTTGTCAAGTCCGTCTATACCTGGCGCCTTGTTATTTTGCAACCCATTTATTAAGCTTTCAACTTCTTTTGGATCGGTTGGATTAAGATAAAATGAGTCGACAGGGGGATGTTTTATTCGTGTGGATGTTGCAAGATCGGATTCAGTTTTATTAAGAGCTAAAAGAATTTCACTAGCAAGTTTTTGACCAGCTGTAGTAAAGTGAGATAATCTTTATATCTTTATCTTTACGTGGCACGACGATAACATCACAGCGATTCTCGCTCGTGGAGGCGGTCCCTTAGGGCCCAAGAATGGATATTACAACAAAACATTGCAGTAGTCAGGTCATTAATTTCTGGTTTTATTTTTTTAAATTAATTTAGTAATAGGTACTTAGTTAAAATTGTTATTCAAATTCCAAAATAGATCTCATAAATAATTCACACATTTCATTTGTCTATCTACAGCTCACATGTATGAATATGTTCAAATTAATTTCAGGCAACTCCTGAAGCTGTCACTGAGCTGAAACTGAGCATGAAACAGTCCTTATCTGTCGCTCCGATGCAATACCTTCACATCAGTGGTACTCATGATAGTTCTCATGTTACTGTGAAAGAAGAAGTGATATCTATGAAGGATGAGGGAACAGCAGAAGAGGAGCCCCTTGTGGAGAGTGTAACGGAAAATGTTTTGTCGTCAGAGAGATATATCACTGAGTGCTTGAAATTAGAAAGTGATTGTGATTATGAGCAGTGTACTGAACTTGCATCTACTATAGTTGTGGAACAACCCAATCTTAAAATGACGTACTGTTGTGACTTATGCAGCAAGATATTTAGTGTTAAACGTAAACTGGCGTTACACATAAAGCGGTCACATACCAGACTAATTACTGATATAGACAATGATATATGTGATAAACAATTTAATAAAAAAAATAAACTTACTACACACATGAGAGTTCACACTGGTAAGAAGGCATATACTTGTACTATATGTTATAAACAATTTAATAAAAAATATCATGCAATACACATGAGAGTTCACACTGGTGAGAAGCCATATACTTGTGATATATGTGATAAACAATTTAATCATAAATCTAATCATACAAAACACATGCGAGTTCACACTGGTGAGAAGCCATATACTTGTAATATATGTGATAAACAATATAGAACAAAATGGGATCATACAACACACATGCGAGTTCACACTGGTGAGAAGCCCTATGCCTGTGATATATGTGATAAACAATTTAATCGAGAATGGCAACTTACAAGACACATGAGAGTTCACACTGGTGAGAAGCCATATACTTGTGATATATGTGATAAACAATTTTATCATAAATCGGATCATACAAGACACATGAGAGTTCACACTGGTGAGAAGCCATATACTTGTGATATATGTGATAAACAATTTACTCAAAAATCTAATCTTTCAACACACATGCGAGTTCACACTGGTGAGAAGCCATATACTTGTAATATATGTGACAAACAATTTATTAAAAAGTCTTATCATACAACACACATGCGAGTTCACACTGGTGAGAAGCCATATACTTGTAATATATGTGATAAACGATTTAATCAAGAATCGCATCTTGCAAGACACATGAGAGTTCACACTGGTGAGAAGCCATATACTTGTGATATATGTGATAAACGATTTAATCAAAAATCGTATCTTACAACACACATAAGAGTTCACACTGGGGAGAAGCCTTATACTTGTGATAAATGTGATAAACAATTTAAATAAAAATCTGATCTTACAAGACACATCAGAGTTCACATTGAAAATGGTAACCAAAATGGAGTTGTTCCTTTTCATCTTTATCTTAAAAAATAAGTTTACCAAGCCAGAGAAGCGGTGAAGGCCTATGGATGTAAGTTTTGCTGGATGTCATTGCAAGGCAAGGTCTTTGTAAGACGCAGGGAGGACGGACCACCAATCCGCATAAACAATGAGACGGACTTAAATCTACTTAAGGAAGAATCAGACTTTATGCTTTAAATTAATGTGTTCTTAGTAATTAAAATAAACTGGTGGTTCGCCGCGAACTTAAAACGAGCAAGATTTACTTTTTACAATGAAGTCATTGCATTTGAACTTGATTTAACATAGCAATTTGAACTGAATTGCTGGAATTCTCCAAACACTACAACTACAACACACCACAAAACACATTCATAACTTTAGTAGGACTCGTAACTTGTAAGTTTTCACTTTGTATGGAATAATTAGTTCAAAAGTTATTCTCGAACAAAAAAAGTTGATTTGACCCCCCCCCCCTAATATCTGAAAAAATATTGTCTTTGAAGTTTTTGATAAGTGGGGTGGTGTGGTAGCCACAGAACCACCCAAAGTTGGGAGAGCTGTAACTTTTTTTCCTGTAAGAGACTTTTGTATTTTTTTGCTCCTGCCCTATACCTACTAGTGTATTATATTATCTGTGCCTATACTATAACATATCAAATACTTTCACATTGCATTTATGTTTTAGTTTTTGCTGGATAAATGCTTGGCAACAAGGTTTTTAAAAAAAACGGAAAATGGCCAATGTGTACCCCAATTTTCCATTTACACCTACACCTTATCTGTGTCCTATCGTATCATGTTTTAAGCCTAAAAGGTTAGTATATAAAACAGCAATTGTGTTTTTTAATAATCATTTATTAATCAAATGTTATTTAGCCATTACTCCTGTAAGTCTACCATGAGTTGTCACTGCTAAATAGCCTGCCGTTACTACAGTAGTAATAGAAGGTTACTATGCCATCTGTCAGATTTGTAACTCATGGTACCAAATTCTAAGCAATTGAAGCCCAAACTACAGTCGCTGTAGTATAGTTTACTGCGTATTTTAGTACCCAACTATCCACTAGAGGCGCTATAGAAGTTTTCATACATTTTAATAACTACAGTCGCTAGCGAGTACAACCAAACTGACTGATTGTGAAAACTCATGGTAGACCTACTGGCCTTTATTGAGAAATAAAATACATGGCAAACGGTTTTTATAAAAACTAAACTATCTATCTAAAATTTATGTAAATCTTAATAAAATTTATCAAAAGCGTTTAGTCTGACTGTAACAATAACATAATAATAATTAAGTAGGTTAGATAGGTGATAATAGATAGAGTAACTATGTTTTATTGTACACCGTATACACAAAAAATACAAATAGTAGAAAATTAACAAAAAGACATAATGAGGCACAATGGGCGGCCTTATCGCTAAAAGCGATCTCTTCCAGGCAACCTTTGGATGGACACGAATAGGTGAAGAAGAGTAGACGGTGGCGTACTGAGAAGTTCATAGGCAAAAATTTATAATATACATATATAATTAAAATAAACATACATATTCGACAAATATAATATAATACATACATTAAAATATATATCTACTAAATATATATATATATATATACATATATTTATATATTATATATGATAATTACCTGTATTAGGAACTATTCAACAATGTAGTTTTATGAAATACATTTCCTACAAGAGACGTCTTTAGGCTTAAAATCAAAATGACATTTGGTGCAATTAAACAGCAGTAGGAACATTTCAATGTCCAAATAAACATAACCATTTGTTTGAAAGAGATCTAGTAACCCATCATTCATAGCGCAAATGTATTTCACAAATAGGTATATTCATGAGAGACGCTGTGGGGTGCCGGCAGTAGAATTTAACATATCAGACTGTGTCCCTATTAATGTTTAAGTGTAATTTTTGATATGTAAACTGTTGGCGATCCTTTTCTTAATAAATAAATAAATAAATGTTACCCCTCCTCTCATACCCATGGATGCAGTAAGAGCCTGCTGAGGGATACCTCCGGAAGATGGGCAGCAGCGTCTATCCATGTATCAACATCCCATACTGCGCTCACCAACCCGCCTGCCAAGCGTGGTTAGAATGGCAACTACCCCTCATGTAGATCCATGAGCGAGGCCTGTGTTCATCAGTGGACGTTTAATGGCTGAAATGATGATGATAGATGATTTAAACAGCGTCAGCAACTGATTAATATAAATAAATAACACTCAAAAAGGATCCGAAACGTGTTTCGCCTCTCTACATGGCATCTTCACGTGGCCCGTTCGTCACGGGATACACTAGAAACAACAAAGGCGCAGAGGCAGTTGCCCAACTCCACCGCTCCTCATCGACCGCTGGATAAAAATAATACCGGCCAAGAACGAGTCGGACTCGCGCTCCGAGGGTTCCGTGCCATCATACAATATAATATATGATAGGCGGTCGTTTGTTGGAGAACCTTGACAGCGCCATCTCTTGTCTGATAGCGGAACTTATGTAGATTTTTTACACTTTCGATGATTTTTTGAAACTATGCATTATTAGACAGTTTGTTATAATTTCCATGTTATCTTTACATACACTTCAATTAGCAATAAAAGTTTGAGGTTGATCTCCGCAAACATCTGAGATAAGGGCTGGAAAGCTATTGTTTTTAACGTTTTTGTAAAAAGGCGAAAACTATACGGCTTAAAGCAAGACTAAAACTGTTTATTAATTTGCAAATGAATACCCTTCATGTGATACCCCACATGACCAAGTTACTTCACTGAAATTTTTGAGACCCTCTGCACCCCCTTTGCCTAAAAAACTATGCAAGTTAGAGAGTTCGCTATAGTTTTCCTGTAATATTTACATACACTTCTATTAGCAGTAAAATTTTCAGGGGTTTATCTCTGCAAACTTCGGAGATAAGGGGGGAGCGGTATTTTTTTCAACATATTTGTAAATAACTCGAAAACGATACAGTAGCTTAAAGTAAAACTAAAAACTGTTTATTAATGTGCAAATGAATACCTTTCATAATAATACCCCACATGACCTATTATTCACTTAACTTTTGAGACCTCCTTTCCGCCCCCCCTCGCAATCATAATAAGAATACTTTTCAACAGTTTTATATATTCCATATTAGTGAACAAGCATTGGTACGGAGGTGCCAGAAAAGGGGGCGAAGGTTTCCGAAAAATGAAATTTTTGACCTTTGGTGACCATTTGAGGTCACATAAAAACGGTTACTGTGACCCTAGGGTCACCAAAATCGATCAGTCAGTACCCTTCTCTCATTAAGACAGTGCTAACAAAAAAGGTTCCATGTAAATTGGTCAGCGCGTTCGGTTGTAATCGTGTCATGCACAGACAGACAGCGCTATGCATAATAGGAGGCTTCGCCCCTCTAAAAAGTATTATCTTATACCATTTAAAATTGAAAGTCGATAGCATCAGTTCTCAAGATATCCATTTGTGACAGACAGACAAAGTAATACCATAAGAGTTCCTTTTTACCATTTTGGTGTGGAACCCTATAAAACTATTGTACCTACTTCTTCTCTACATTTTTCAATATTACCTAGGACCTGGACCATGGACCTGGACCAAACCATAAAGAACGCTCTTATTTTATTAATAAACATGTCAACACCTATACAGCCTGTATTATACTAACATGTGTATTATGTATTAAAATTATAACACATCATCATCATTTTCAGCCCGTGTCAACCCACTGCTTACTGCTTACTGCTGTAGGCCTCCTCCATTACTTGCCACTTCTTCCGGTGTTGGGCCGATCGCATGTTGGTTTTGTTGGCGACCTTAACGATGTCATCCACCCATCTAGCAGGTGGTCTGCCAGCGTTGCGTTTAAGGTCTCTGGGATTCCATATGGTTAAGGTCTTGCTCCACCTGCCGTCACCACGTCTTGCCTAATGCCAGCCCATCTCCACTTCAGTCGTCTTAAAACACAACAACAACAACGTCATAGGTAGGTAGCACTCTTATAAATCGTAAGTGTTCTAACACTATTCTAATACAATAATAATTAAAATACTTAATTAATAATTATTTACTTAGTGAATTTATAAGGATACTTAAATTATGTACTTCCATAAAAATAAATATATTAAATTTTAGGTGGGAAAAACGCGACCGCCCTTTTCGTAGTTTCCCGCATTTTTAACGATTGTTTTTTCTTTAACCTATTAAGTATGGCAAAGGTCACCCAGCACAATTTAAAAAAAATATAATCCGAATATTGGAAACATACAACCAATGAGGTTATGGTTATAGTCAGATTTGTATAACAGCGCATCGCCATCTAGTATCTCGGATATCTAGCAGACACTACCAGTAGTGTCGTTGCCAAATGAACGACACTACCAGCCGTTAAAGCTTAGTAATAGTTAAGTAAAGTAAGTAATTATAGTAATAATTATTATACCTTACGCATAGAGATCTCATTATGTCTTTCGTTAGTACGGAGACCAAAGAGATTAACTCAAAGTTCTACCTTATGATCAACCTCTTTTCAGAATTTCTTTTATTCTTACGAAATTAAAAATGGCGCAATGATCAAATTAAGGTTGTTGCGAATATCAGCATCAGCATCCGCTGATGATCAGCATTGATTTAAACTTCAGCATCCGCATTGATCGATGCTGATTTTCAATGCTGATGTTTGAGTCGCGACATGACCCGAAGAGGCGGGGCTTAAAGCGCATTTTTGTACAAATTATGTAAACAAGTACAAACCTGTTTATTCGTTTAAGTATTCCAGGATGGGTAACAAATACATAGGTAGCACAAGTGATGACAACTGTGATGTGAATGAATACCTATCACCCGGCCAGTATTTTTTATGAATCATGAGATCCTCTGATAGACGGAGAGACAGACAGAGAGAGGAGGCTTAGTAATAGGATCCTGAAAAACTATGTTCTTTTTTATTCAGTACAAAAAGGGTGTTCCCTGTGCTACCCTTTGTGTACTAAACCCTCAAAAAATGCAAAATTTTTCGAGACTTGGTTTCTATTTGAAGAACCACCTACATTAAGTAAGTGTGGAACACTAAGTTTGCGAGCCCGATACGCACTTGGCCAAAATCAGCATCAGCATCCGCTGATGTCAAGATCAAAAATCAGCATCAGCATCCGCTGATGTGTCAAAAAACCGCATCAGCAACAACCCTGGATCAAATGACATTCACAATAATTTGTTTTGACTTTCAATGAAAATGGCCACCAAATGGTCAGCCAAATAACATAATAATTTATAAATTAACTTGACACTGGCGGATTTGTGTAAAACCAAACACAAAAAGCCATAAAATAAAAAGACAAGACTTTCAATGGTTAAATTAATTGCGAGACTATTTACTCACATTATCTACATTCTATCTTCATATACCTAAGTAGCGTTTAAATGTAAAATGTCGGAAGTTGATCAGTTAGAAAGGGAATCATATTCATTCAGGCTGAAAAGATGGTGGTGGTGAAGTCAGAAGTCTGCCTAGTTTTATTGCCGTCGGACCACTTCTACCATTAGACAGTACCATTAATGGTACAATCGGCACCGATTTGTCCCAATCGTACAATGGTAAATGAAACTAGGATGCCACCCGGGTTTACCTATTGGCCGTCGGACCACTTGTACCATGAGGCAGTACCATTAATGGTACAATTGGCACCGATTTGTCCCGATTGTAATGATAAATGAAACTAGGATGATGGTTTACCTATTGGCCGTCGGACCACTTGTACCATTAGGGAGTACCATTAATGGTACAATTGGCACCGATTTGTCCCGATTGTAATGATAAATGAAACTAGGATGATGGTTTACCTATTGACCGTCGGACCACTTGTACCATTAATGGTACAATTGGCACCGATTTGTCCCGATTGTAATGATAAATGAAACTCGGATGCCACTCGGGTTTACCTATTAGCCGTCGGACCACTTGTACCAGTTAGGCAGTATCATTAATGGTACGATTGGTACCGATTTAAGTAAAATGGCGGGCGCGGATTAAGGGCCGCGCGAGGTGCTGCCCGCCTGCCGCCCGCACCCGCACCCCTCGCGCCCGCACCCCCCGCGCCCGTCCGGCGGTGCCCTCCGATACGCACTGCGCTGACTACGTCGCAATTGGCAATTTTGACTCCGAGCTTACTACAGACGACCGACGGTTGCGACATGAGCGGGATTTTCACCGTTGACTTCGCAGACCCCGGCGATCTCGATTTCATTTGCCAGCAGTTCTTGTTCCCTGTCGTTGAGCTCAATCTGTAGGTAATCGATTGACAGTTTGCATGAGTTCATTGATCTTCCCGTCGACGTTCTCGTCCAAGCGCTTTTCAATATTTCACGGTATACGCATAAAATTGGTCTTGGTCGTAATTGGTCAGCTTTTCCAAAACATTAATTGTGTTTATGTTTGTGTGGAAGTTTGAATGAAACGTTCAAAATATTCAATTCTTCAGAAGTGTTTTGTGATGATAAAACAGATGTAATGTGTTGTGGGTACCTCCTCTAGTAATCTTGAAGGTGTCTCCACTTTTATGAAGGTTAGATGCTCCTTTCTACTTTTTCCGTAGATAAAACTTTGCGGATGTCACAGGCAATGTTTACTACTTAATCACACACACACACACACACACACAAAGCTATCATAGAGAAAGCTGCCATAATCGATTCTACTACGGATTATAGATAGATCTAATATGAAGACTAAGGGTCTCCCCACATTAGTCGACGCGGAATCGGCTTAAGCCGGTCAAAAAAGCCTTTATGTCTACGAAATAAGAGTCGTACTAACACCATTCGCATCGGCTCGGCTCCGTCGACGCGTCGCGACGCCGGCCGACGCGACGGCGAAACGAGCCGTTTGCGATTAGCTGATCGCATCCGTTCGCATGCCTTCATCTCCGACGGCAGCCGCACGGCGCCGGAGACGGCCGAACGGCGTTGGACGGCAGTCGAATGATCCGATCGCATACCTTCGTTTCCGACGGCATCCGAACGGCGCCGGAGACGGCCGAGTACCGATGGTGGGGCACAGGCGCTCGCGATTGCAGTCAGTTGAGTCAGTCAAGTGTCTGAATTGATCAGTAGTACGCTGCTGCCGTGCCATGATATTTTTATTAGGGCCGATTTTTCAATCCTCAGTTAAGTCGTCGAATAGCTCTGGGCAGTAAAATTATCTGTTTGTTTATCAGGCGAAAAAATAATTTCTATTTTTCAATCGTCTATTATCTGGAGAATAACTATCAGTGGTTTATACTAGCCAACATCACACTATCTGTGTGCAAGCGAGGTAATCGACTGCTGATCGCATCTCGACAGCCGTCGCGACGGCCGTTCGGAGTAATCGACTGCCGATCGCATGTCGACAGCCGTCACGACAGCTGAATGGCGTTAAGCCGAGTAGTGTGGTGATACGCAATCGGCTTAAGCCGATTCTGCGTCGACTAATGCGGGAAGACCCTAATAGTCCATAAATAGAAAAAAAGCACAAATCGATAACTACCTACTTAAATGCATTTCGATACTACTATAATCGATAAAAGATCGATGAAGAAAGCAACCTGGCAACTAGACTCGTAGTAGGATTTAGCCTAACTATTGATGATGATGACAGTTGTGAAATTCTGATCTCGAAATTACTGCGGCCAATAACCACAATCTGCCGAAAATAAATAAATTGCATTGCAAGCAGTTGTTGTTGTACGATCCAATCCTGCTAATTCAAAAAATGTCTGACACAGCGCTGTGCAGAGTGTGCCTAGCCAGTGATGACAAGATGCAGCACATCGCGGACACACGGTATCAGGAGATATTTGAAACGATATCAACTAAGGTCAGTGTGTCTGACGGCATCAGCAGCCCTAGTTATGATTAAAATCCTACGCTGCTTCCTGATTTTAAGTAAGGTCAACATTTGTATAACATATGACATATCATGAAGGTAATATAACAATATTATGAGTAAGTAAATAAGTACATATATTTACTAACCTTACACCAATAAAAATAAAACTAAATATTTCAGCTTTGCAGTGCGGACCGGAGGCCTGAGACAGTATGCTACATATGCTTCTCTCACCTGCAGCGGTGCCGACGACTCATGGACATGTCTCGGAGAGCCGAGGAGATACTGACCCAGTTATCACTCAACGGCATACAAGTAACTATACCCCCGGTTTTTATACCATACAAGGACCCCCAACAGTGGTATACAATAGTAAACATTATCTTTAGAATTAAGTGTATTAAAAGCTCATGCTCCTCCAATTATAAGTGACCACAATATGCAAGATAATCTTCCTCATTTCTGCACTTGCTATAACATATCTCTGGCCAGACATAGTTTCAACACAAAATTAAAAGAAAGATTTGATTGTTGCTATGGCTCTGTTCAATACTGCGGAGCTAGCTATGATAGCTATTGCTTTAGACAAAGAAGAAGAGCAGCATCAAGAAAAAAAGAGAAAATGTGTGCATGAAGCATGGCAATTAAGAGGGACAGAAGGAGAATCCATGATATTTTACAAAGAATTTATTAGTTAAAGATGAAAGGAAATATTTTTTAATATTTTAAAATGTAAGAGAGCTGTTTCAATATTCTTCTGCGGAAACTAGGAAGTAAGTTATTGAAGAAAGATACTTGTTGGAGGAAGGCTATATCTCCGCGCGGCGTCCGTGATCCGACAAAAAATATCGTCGTCAACGAATACGTCCGTGACTGCCCGTGTCGGCACAGCCACAGTGTTACATACTCTTTGGCACTGACACTGACTAGTTTCCGATGACAGCTGTCAAACTTCAAACTGCCATATCTCGAGAACTACCTACTCGTCCTAGACTTCCCGTTGTGGGCTCAAATGAAAGAATAAATAAATAAATTCTTTATGAGATCTACTTTTTCGATGACAGCTGTCAAACTTCAAACTGCCATATATCGATAACTACTCGTCCTAAACTTTCCGTTGTGGGCTCAAATGAAAAGCCTTCATGAGATCTACTTTTTCGATGACAGCTGTCAAACTTCAAACTGCCAATCTCGAGAACTATTCGTCCTAAACTTTCCGTTGTGGGCTCAAATGAAAAGCCTTCATGAGATCTACTTTTTCGATGACAGCTGTCAAACTTCAAACTGCCATATCTCGAGAACTACTCGTCCTAAACTATCCGTTGTGGGCTCAAATGAAAGAATAAATAAATAAATTCTTCATGAGATCTACTTTTTCGATGACAGCTGTCAAACTTCAAACTGCCATATCTCGAGAACTACTCGTCCTAAACTTTCCGTTGTGGGCTCAAATGACCTTCATGAGATCTACTTTTTCGATGACAGCTATTAAAGTTCAAACTGCCATATCTCGAGAACTTAAATTATTTACTGTCATTGTTTTTTCGTGACGTAAAGTAATTGATGGTGGGGTGCCGGCAGTAGAATGTCGTCTCTTGCCCGTGGCTGCAGTAGGAATCTGCTAAGAAGATGGGCAGCAGCGGCTTTCCGTACCTATTTCAATATTCAACACTGCGCTCGCCCACCCGTGTGGCAACAATCATGATCCCGGAGATCCAGGAGGATGGTGGCCCAAGTCCAGCCGTGGACGTGAACAGTAGATGTGCTACGGCTGAGATGACATCATTGATAAATAACGACTACAATGTTTGACGTCATACAATATTTTTATATTAGCGCCATCTATATTTGACTGCTGTATCTTTACGATCACTAAATCGTGTTATGGTTCGTTTAGGTGTCGGGGAATGACCAATTTATTAAAATTTGTTAAATCGTTACTCCTCGCGCCATCTATAATTATAAATAAAATAAATAATGCTGGACAAATCACACAGCATCGTCTAGCCCCAAGCTAAGCAGAGCTTGTGTTATGGGTACTAGATGACTGATATACTTAATACATTATACTACATAGATAGATATTTTTATTATATATAGAATTATGTTTAGACAGTAACTAATTTTCGAATTACGCTTTGATGTTAGTGATTGTCAGTCCTGTATTTACTTGGTCCATGATTTTACCAACAAATTTTTGGATGCAAAGATTAATTTTCATTAGAAATTGTTTGAACCAGATTTACCAATGTTTTGTAATAATAAAAATGTTAGAGTAATATCCAAATGATTGCACAGTCTGTTGTGTCTTAGGGGCCATCTCCACGGGCGAGAGAATCGCGACGAATCCGCGCTTTTATCGTCGGGTAATCTCCACGAACGAGCCATTATTCCGCCAGCGTATCGTCGCGACTCGTAATGGAATCGCCGCGTGTCCGCAACCACTCGTAACGGAATCGCCACGTTTCTTTGACGACGCGTTGTGCTATTAATGCGAGAGCGCCACGTTCCGCGAGCGCGCGACGTGCTCGCTGCGATGTAATGACGTTTTGCGCGCACTCAACCACTCGTCGCATCGCCGCGTAATCATCGCCGTGTGGAGACAGAAAAAAGAGAGTGTATAGAAATACGATAATAAAGATAAAAAGATAAAAATATTTATTTAGACAAAGTTTAACAATCAATCACAAGTAAACAGACAATTAATAATTTCTAAAGTATTTAAAAATAATACCATAAAAACTAACAAACAAACATTTCATAGCTATCAGCGGTCCTCGCACTAGGCCAAGCCTGTATCGCGAAGACCAATCTCACATGAACTTGTACAGTAGTTTGTCTCGGTGTGACTACTTGACTCGTAATTATAAGAGAAGACAAAAATATCTAATTAATCTTTTAGCGATAAGACCGCCCATTGTATGTTATATTTGACTGTGTTTCTCTTTGTGAAACTTATGTTATATGGCGAATGTACAATAAAGAGTTTATCTATCTATCTAATGATAAAAAGAAACAGTATTTATAAAGAAAAAATAAAAAATGAGATGACTAGCCTATCTTGATATTTTAAGGATATCCTCAGTATCTGTGTAGTTTAAGGTGAGCAACCAGTTCATTACAATATTTTTAGCTTCACAGACTGACTTATCTTTTATATTACAATATTTCACCACTTTGTTGTATACATGTGCCCTATTAAATTCACCAAAGCGGTGAGCAAAGAATGTGTTTACCGACGGGGTAGGAATTTTAAAAACTCTTTGGTTAGCCAATTTTTTATAATTATCCGAAAGTATAACTGACTTATGCACAGCTAAGGACGTCCTGTAAATAAAAAGTTGTCGAACGCTTAAAACGCGACTTTCATTGTACAGTTCAGTTGTTGGATGCCTGTACGGTTTCCTAAGCATGACTTTAAGGACAGAACGTTGTGCTCGCTCCACTTGTATAAGGTAGGTTTTCGCTGCACTTCCCCAACAGGTTATACAATACAATATTAAAGATTGACACATGGCCAGGTAGATGGAATTTAGCAACTCTTTACTTGCAATATCTCGGAGACAGCGCATGATATGTATGACCTTTCTAATTCGACCAGAGAGACCTTCAAAATGTTTTTTAAAATTTAAATTTTTATCTATATATATTCCTAAATACTTAATAAATTTTGCTCTATCAATAGTTTGACAGCCACAGAAAGTATGACTCCGACACGAAGACTTGTGGATTTTTATTGTTAGATTTTTTGGGGGTGCTGATGCCGCAGTTTTGTGAAAGTATACATATTTTGTTTTACTAGTATTAAGGGTAAGTAGGTTTTGTTGCAGCCATCCATTCATCCGAGACATTCCAAGTTCTGTCGAAGATTGAACCTCTTGCCAATTTTTTCCGTGAAAAATAATTACTGTGTCGTCAGCGTAGCAAATAATTTCAGAATTGTTAATTGGGAGATCGTGCATATCATTAATGTATAAATTAAACAGAGTGGGGCCCAAAATGCTACCCTGGGGCACTCCAAAGGATACAGTTTGAGTGCTACTGAGAGTTTGTAGGATCTTGACACACTGTCTCCGTTCTAATAAGTAGCTTTTAAACCAATCTGCAGCTATTCCACGAATTCCTAGGCCGTCTAGTTTTTTAAGTAGTATCGGGACGGAGACCGTGTCAAATGCCTTCGCTAAATCCAAAAAGACTCCCAAGCAACATTGGCCCTTGTCCAACTGTGATGACACTTCAGAAGTTAGCAATAGAACTGCATCCTCAGTATTTTTACCTCTACGAAAGCCGAATTGTCGTTGAGAGATCAGTTTACGGGTTTCCAAGAAATGTACTAACCGTCTGTTCACTAGTTTTTCCAGAAGCTTGGAAATAGAACTCAGCAAAGAAATGGGCCTGTAGTTATTCAGCAAGTTCTTGGCGCCTCCTTTATGTATGGGGCAAACAGATGCAAGTTTCCACTTATGTGGGAATATCCCTATAGACAAGCTGAGGTTAAATATAAAAGTGAGGGGTGCAGTTATGTAGTCCTTAATGTGCTTCAACAGTGAGTTGTCAAGTCCGTCTATACCTGGCGCCTTGTTATTTTGCAACTGTAGCGCGTAAGAATATTGCAACTCCGCGCATCTCTCGCAAGCGCCGTTTGCCTGTTCGTCTACTCTCGTACAAGCTCGTATAGGCTTCGACGCTTGCCCAGGGAGTCCGGTAGTCCGGCACCCACCTTCGCGATCGACGCACGCGCTTAATTTTCTCTGCGCACCGGAGCCCCGCGTGTCGTCACATTTTGTCGCGTCGTAATATTAAGTTCCGTGCATGTTAATTGTTTACCCACTATTGTCTTACACCAATACACACGTATCTAAACTAAATCAGTGTTATAGTCATTGAAAAAACTCCTACCTACATCTGGCGCCCAGCGTACGGCCGTGTTCCCTAGTTACCGGTCTAAAATCTAGAAGTTTCATGTGTACTATACAAGACTGTTACTGTGTAAGACTCAACATAGTGTTTTAGTGATAAAACAGTGACTTTTGCGGGTTTTCTTCGCGTCCGTGGGTAACGTTATATACCTACTACGCCGCCGCCCGCACTGTTGGTACGTTTTATGCACAATAAAAAAACAAAAATCACGGAACTTTTGGTGTAGTGTATTTAGTGTTACGAACTAGTTATTTCACGTGTTTAGTCGTTCTAGTGCTTATATTACTTCCTAGAACAGTCGTGCACCTAGTTACAACAATCTACCGGCAAAGTGCCTAGTGTTTTTACCAACTTTGTTATAATTGTTACGTACTTGATCTAACACGTTTTTTCATTCTAGTTTATATCGACTAGAATAGTCGTGCTGCAAGTCGTAACCCGAAAATTTGTGTACCTACCTGTGTCGGTGTGGTGACTCTTTGTTTATTTATATTATAACATTGCGGCTTAGAATAAAAAGCATTGAGTTACCTACGTAGAACTTTGTTTATTTTAGTATAGTGTCTCAGATATACGAGACAAGTGTTTACCATAGGACGGTACGTACCTATTGCGTTGTGTACGAACAGTCGTGGGACTCTAGTGACGACCTGAGTTATCCAGGTACGCTAATACCTATTGTTGTGTCGGAACTTGGTGTATTGTGCATTTATAGACATGGTGCTTACAAGGTCGCGTGCAAATAGTGCGTCACGTGCTACACAGCAACCCGAGATGTACTCGTTGGCTGGTGAGCAGTCTGACGGTGCGATGCCGTCGACTTCGTATGGTGAAATCGTTGACGTGCGATCGTCAACGCCGCCGCTGGCTGGACGACCGTCGTCCGCCGGCGCCTCATCTCCATCTCCACCACCGCAGTACGGGCGTGAGCTGCCTGTGTACTCGCAGATGCCACTGCACGGGCAGGCTCCGCCCGTCGCCGCGCCGCAGCCACCAGTGTCAGCCGCACCCGTTGTAATGACGGACCAACAACTGGTATTCCTACTACAAGCCATGCGGTCGCTGCCGCCTACACAGGGCGCGCCGCCACCGCCGACGACGACTGTAAGTGCAAATCTTTCTAATTGTACGGCGAGATATAATGGTGCTGGCGATGTATTGGCGTTCATAGACGCTGTTCAAATTTATAAAGATTGTGTTGGCATTCATGATGATATCGCACTGAGAGGACTGCCAATGCTGCTCACAGATTTTGCTGCCACCTGGTGGCAAGGTGTTAAGCACTCCGTATTGAGTTGGCAAGAAGCTATTTCTTTACTTCAGCAAACCTTTGGTCCGCGTCTCCCACCTCACAGAGTATACAGAGAGATTTTCAGTCGGGAGCAAGGTGAAGAGCGTACTGATGTCTTCGTGTGTCGCATAAGAGCCATAATCGCCCAGCTACCGCCGAACTCATTACCTGAAAATCCAGTTCAGCTTGATATGGTGTATGGACTACTCCATAGAAGGATACGGGAGAGGGTAGTAAGGAGTGCCTTCACTTCGTTCGCCGAGCTGCTCCAACAAGCTCGAGTAGTGGAGGATGTACTCGAGGAAGTATGCGTTGCTGCACCTGCAAAGAACCATACGCCTACGTCTACTGCCCCGTCACCACCATTGATTACAGGCTATGCTTCGTCGTCTTCTGCTGCTGGCCCAGCGGTGCAAAATAATGTTAGAACATCGCAAGGCAAGACTAGACCGAAATGTTCCTTTTGTAAGATGTTCGGCCATATCAAAGATGACTGCCGCAGATTAGCAAATAAAAGTAAAGTCACTTCGGAACCTGTTAAAAGTGAACCAGATGCTGCACAGTCGGAGCAGCGCCCGTCCGTCACTTGTTTCGGATGCGGTGCGCCCGGTGTAATACGGTCAAATTGCGCAGTGTGTAAAGGAAAACGCACGGCGCCACTGCCCACAACGTCTTCGTTACAATCAGTGTCTGCGTGTAATACAGTGTTGGACCCGCGAGTGCGTCCGTTATTAAATATAGAAGTGTTTGGTGTTGTGAAAACCGCGTTGTTAGATACGGGAGCGAAACAATCCGTTGCTAGTGAAAATCTATCCGAACTTTTGCAGGCCAATGGCCAAGTGTTTAAGAAAGTAAAAACCGAGTTAAAATTCGCGGATGGCTCCCACCGTGTTCAGTTAGTCGAAACAGCCTTAGTTGATGTAAAGGTGCAGGGAGTTGCAATATCAACACTCTTCATGGTCTTGCCCGGCGCCACCGAGTCATTGTTAGGGATGAATTTTATACGGGACGCTGGCATGATACTTGATTTCGATAGGAATCAGTACTCCTTACATTCTTTAGGGTTTTACGACATTCAGTATGAACGCGAGGACCGCATTGCGGTAAGTTCTGCGATTAGCCTACGCGAGTGTGAGGGTGTTCTTCTGCCACCAGCTGATAGAGAGAAGTTGGCTGAACTCCTAGAGGAAAACACTGATATCTTCAGTGCAGGGGGAGGGCCGACGCCCTTCGCTTTACACAGGATTGATACAGGGAACGCCACGCCTATCTCTACACCACCTTATCGGGTGAACCCCACTAAGAAGGAGATAATAAAGGCAGAAATCGACAAAATGTTAGAATTGGAAATTATAGAAGAAGCTGAGTCGGAATGGACTTCTCCAATCGTGTTGGTACCTAAGAAAAATGGTGAGACCAGATTTTGCGTCGATTACAGGAAATTAAACGCTGTGACGCGAACGGACAAATATCCGCTGCCTCTAATCGATGACATCTTATCTACCACGAAAAGTAATTGCGTGATGTCCACCATCGATTTAAAATCTGGCTACTGGCAGATAGAAGTGTCCCCTGAGGACCGACATAAGACAGCATTTGTCTCGCCATTTGGCACATTCCAGTTTCGGCGCATGCCTTTTGGTTTGAAGAATTCGCCATCGACTTTCCAGCGTTTGATGGATCGCTTTCGTGCTGGATTAGGAGATGTAAAGGTAGTGGCATATTTAGATGACATTCTGATTATTTCAGCTGACCTGGATGCTCATTTACGAGATCTCAACCAGGTATCCCATCGTCTTAGTCAGGCCTCCAAAGGATTTACCAGCAAGTTTGCCCCGAGACGCGAAGGTCCTTATAGGATTAGTAAAATTGTTTCCCCAACCACGTATGAAGTCGTTGATAAAGATGATGCCCCTCGAGGCAAGTATCATGCCAGTCTCCTAACACCGTACGTAGGTGATTCGGACGTTGCAGTCCATAATAGGAAGAAAGGTAGACCCCGTAAATTACCGGATCCCAAGCCAGCGCCAGAGCCTTCTGCTGACTTGGAGGGGGAGGATGTAGCGCGTAAGAATATTGCAACTCCGCGCATCTCTCGCAAGCGCCGTTTGCCTGTTCGTCTACTCTCGTACAAGCTCGTATAGGCTTCGACGCTTGCCCAGGGAGTCCGGGAGTCCGGCACACACCTCAGCGATCGACGCACGTGCTACCTGTATCTGCGCACCGGCGCTCCGCGTGTCGTCACATTTTGTCGCGTCGTAATATTAAGTTCCGTGCATGTTAATTGTTTACCCACTATTGTCTTACACCAATACACATGTACCTAAACTAAATCAGTGTTATAGTCATTGACACCAAACCCCTACCTACACAACCCATTTATTAAGCTTTCAACTTCTTTTGGATCGGTTGGATTAAGATAAAATGAGTCGACAGGGGGATGTTTTATTCGTGTGGATGTTGCAAGATCGGATTCAGTTTTATTAAGAGCTAAAAGAATTTCACTAGCAAGTTTTTGACCAGCTGTAGTAAAGTGAGATAATCTTTATATCTTTATCTTTACGTGGCACGACGATAACATCACAGCGATTCTCGCTCGTGGAGGCGGTCCCTTAGGGCCCAAGAATGGATATTACAACAAAACATTGCAGTAGTCAGGTCATTAATTTCTGGTTTTATTTTTTTAAATTAATTTAGTAATAGGTACTTAGTTAAAATTGTTATTCAAATTCCAAAATAGATCTCATAAATAATTCACACATTTCATTTGTCTATCTACAGCTCACATGTATGAATATGTTCAAATTAATTTCAGGCAACTCCTGAAGCTGTCACTGAGCTGAAACTGAGCATGAAACAGTCCTTATCTGTCGCTCCGATGCAATACCTTCACATCAGTGGTACTCATGATAGTTCTCATGTTACTGTGAAAGAAGAAGTGATATCTATGAAGGATGAGGGAACAGCAGAAGAGGAGCCCCTTGTGGAGAGTGTAACGGAAAATGTTTTGTCGTCAGAGAGATATATCACTGAGTGCTTGAAATTAGAAAGTGATTGTGATTATGAGCAGTGTACTGAACTTGCATCTACTATAGTTGTGGAACAACCCAATCTTAAAATGACGTACTGTTGTGACTTATGCAGCAAGATATTTAGTGTTAAACGTAAACTGGCGTTACACATAAAGCGGTCACATACCAGACTAATTACTGATATAGACAATGATATATGTGATAAACAATTTAATAAAAAAAATAAACTTACTACACACATGAGAGTTCACACTGGTAAGAAGGCATATACTTGTACTATATGTTATAAACAATTTAATAAAAAATATCATGCAATACACATGAGAGTTCACACTGGTGAGAAGCCATATACTTGTGATATATGTGATAAACAATTTAATCATAAATCTAATCATACAAAACACATGCGAGTTCACACTGGTGAGAAGCCATATACTTGTAATATATGTGATAAACAATATAGAACAAAATGGGATCATACAACACACATGCGAGTTCACACTGGTGAGAAGCCCTATGCCTGTGATATATGTGATAAACAATTTAATCGAGAATGGCAACTTACAAGACACATGAGAGTTCACACTGGTGAGAAGCCATATACTTGTGATATATGTGATAAACAATTTTATCATAAATCGGATCATACAAGACACATGAGAGTTCACACTGGTGAGAAGCCATATACTTGTGATATATGTGATAAACAATTTACTCAAAAATCTAATCTTTCAACACACATGCGAGTTCACACTGGTGAGAAGCCATATACTTGTAATATATGTGACAAACAATTTATTAAAAAGTCTTATCATACAACACACATGCGAGTTCACACTGGTGAGAAGCCATATACTTGTAATATATGTGATAAACGATTTAATCAAGAATCGCATCTTGCAAGACACATGAGAGTTCACACTGGTGAGAAGCCATATACTTGTGATATATGTGATAAACGATTTAATCAAAAATCGTATCTTACAACACACATAAGAGTTCACACTGGGGAGAAGCCTTATACTTGTGATAAATGTGATAAACAATTTAAATAAAAATCTGATCTTACAAGACACATCAGAGTTCACATTGAAAATGGTAACCAAAATGGAGTTGTTCCTTTTCATCTTTATCTTAAAAAATAAGTTTACCAAGCCAGAGAAGCGGTGAAGGCCTATGGATGTAAGTTTTGCTGGATGTCATTGCAAGGCAAGGTCTTTGTAAGACGCAGGGAGGACGGACCACCAATCCGCATAAACAATGAGACGGACTTAAATCTACTTAAGGAAGAATCAGACTTTATGCTTTAAATTAATGTGTTCTTAGTAATTAAAATAAACTGGTGGTTCGCCGCGAACTTAAAACGAGCAAGATTTACTTTTTACAATGAAGTCATTGCATTTGAACTTGATTTAACATAGCAATTTGAACTGAATTGCTGGAATTCTCCAAACACTACAACTACAACACACCACAAAACACATTCATAACTTTAGTAGGACTCGTAACTTGTAAGTTTTCACTTTGTATGGAATAATTAGTTCAAAAGTTATTCTCGAACAAAAAAAGTTGATTTGACCCCCCCCCCCCCTAATATCTGAAAAAATATTGTCTTTGAAGTTTTTGATAAGTGGGGTGGTGTGGTAGCCACAGAACCACCCAAAGTTGGGAGAGCTGTAACTTTTTTTCCTGTAAGAGACTTTTGTATTTTTTTGCTCCTGCCCTATACCTACTAGTGTATTATATTATCTGTGCCTATACTATAACATATCAAATACTTTCACATTGCATTTATGTTTTAGTTTTTGCTGGATAAATGCTTGGCAACAAGGTTTTTAAAAAAAACGGAAAATGGCCAATGTGTACCCCAATTTTCCATTTACACCTACACCTTATCTGTGTCCTATCGTATCATGTTTTAAGCCTAAAAGGTTAGTATATAAAACAGCAATTGTGTTTTTTAATAATCATTTATTAATCAAATGTTATTTAGCCATTACTCCTGTAAGTCTACCATGAGTTGTCACTGCTAAATAGCCTGCCGTTACTACAGTAGTAATAGAAGGTTACTATGCCATCTGTCAGATTTGTAACTCATGGTACCAAATTCTAAGCAATTGAAGCCCAAACTACAGTCGCTGTAGTATAGTTTACTGCGTATTTTAGTACCCAACTATCCACTAGAGGCGCTATAGAAGTTTTCATACATTTTAATAACTACAGTCGCTAGCGAGTACAACCAAACTGACTGATTGTGAAAACTCATGGTAGACCTACTGGCCTTTATTGAGAAATAAAATACATGGCAAACGGTTTTTATAAAAACTAAACTATCTATCTAAAATTTATGACACACATTACAGACATTACATTAATAAAATTTATCAAAAGCGTTTAGTCTGACTGTAACAATAACATAATAATAATTAAGTAGGTTAGATAGGTGATAATAGATAGAGTAACTATGTTTTATTGTACACCGTATACACAAAAAATACAAATAGTAGAAAATTAACAAAAAGACATAATGAGGCACAATGGGCGGCCTTATCGCTAAAAGCGATCTCTTCCAGGCAACCTTTGGATGGACACGAATAGGTGAAGAAGAGTAGACGGTGGCGTACTGAGAAGTTCATAGGCAAAAATTTATAATATACATATATAATTAAAATAAACATACATATTCGACAAATATAATATAATACATACATTAAAATATATATCTACTAAATATATATATATATATATACATATATTTATATATTATATATGATAATTACCTGTATTAGGAACTATTCAACAATGTAGTTTTATAAAATACATTTCCTACAAGAGACGTCTTTAGGCTTAAAATCAAAATGACATTTGGTGCAATTAAACAGCAGTAGGAACATTTCAATGTCCAAATAAACATAACCATTTGTTTGAAAGAGATCTAGTAACCCATCATTCATAGCGCAAATGTATTTCACAAATAGGTATATTCATGAGAGACGCTGTGGGGTGCCGGCAGTAGAATTTAACATATCAGACTGTGTCCCTATTAATGTTTAAGTGTAATTTTTGATATGTAAACTGTTGGCGATCCTTTTCTTAATAAATAAATAAATAAATGTTACCCCTCCTCTCATACCCATGGATGCAGTAAGAGCCTGCTGAGGGATACCTCCGGAAGATGGGCAGCAGCGTCTATCCATGTATCAACATCCCATACTGCGCTCACCAACCCGCCTGCCAAGCGTGGTTAGAATGGCAACTACCCCTCATGTAGATCCATGAGCGAGGCCTGTGTTCATCAGTGGACGTTTAATGGCTGAAATGATGATGATAGATGATTTAAACAGCGTCAGCAACTGATTAATATAAATAAATAACACTCAAAAAGGATCCGAAACGTGTTTCGCCTCTCTACATGGCATCTTCACGTGGCCCGTTCGTCACGGGATACACTAGAAACAACAAAGGCGCAGAGGCAGTTGCCCAACTCCACCGCTCCTCATCGACCGCTGGATAAAAATAATACCGGCCAAGAACGAGTCGGACTCGCGCTCCGAGGGTTCCGTGCCATCATACAATATAATATATGATAGGCGGTCGTTTGTTGGAGAACCTTGACAGCGCCATCTCTTGTCTGATAGCGGAACTTATGTAGATTTTTTTACACTTTCGATGATTTTTTGAAACTATGCATTATTAGACAGTTTGTTATAATTTCCATGTTATCTTTACATACACTTCAATTAGCAATAAAAGTTTGAGGTTGATCTCCGCAAACATCTGAGATAAGGGCTGGAAAGCTATTGTTTTTAACGTTTTTGTAAAAAGGCGAAAACTATACGGCTTAAAGCAAGACTAAAACTGTTTATTAATTTGCAAATGAATACCCTTCATGTGATACCCCACATGACCAAGTTACTTCACTGAAATTTTTGAGACCCTCTGCACCCCCTTTGCCTAAAAAACTATGCAAGTTAGAGAGTTCGCTATAGTTTTCCTGTAATATTTACATACACTTCTATTAGCAGTAAAATTTTCAGGGGTTTATCTCTGCAAACTTCGGAGATAAGGGGGGAGCGGTATTTTTTTCAACATATTTGTAAATAACTCGAAAACGATATAGTAGCTTAAAGTAAAACTAAAAACTGTTTATTAATGTGCAAATGAATACCTTTCATAATAATACCCCACATGACCTATTATTCACTTAACTTTTGAGACCTCCTTTCCGCCCCCCCTCGCAATCATAATAAGAATACTTTTCAACAGTTTTATATATTCCATATTAGTGAACAAGCATTGGTACGGAGGTGCCAGAAAAGGGGGCGAAGGTTTCCGAAAAATGAAATTTTTGACCTTTGGTGACCATTTGAGGTCACATAAAAACGGTTACTGTGACCCTAGGGTCACCAAAATCGATCAGTCAGTACCCTTCTCTCATTAAGACAGTGCTAACAAAAAAGGTTCCATGTAAATTGGTCAGCGCGTTCGGTTGTAATCGTGTCATGCACAGACAGACAGCGCTATGCATAATAGGAGGCTTCGCCCCTCTAAAAAGTATTATCTTATACCATTTAAAATTGAAAGTCGATAGCATCAGTTCTCAAGATATCCATTTGTGACAGACAGACAAAGTAATACCATAAGAGTTCCTTTTTACCATTTTGGTGTGGAACCCTAAAAAACTATTGTACCTACTTCTTCTCTACATTTTTCAATATTACCTAGGACCTGGACCATGGACCTGGACCAAACCATAAAGAACGCTCTTATTTTATTAATAAACATGTCAACACCTATACAGCCTGTATTATACTAACATGTGTATTATGTATTAAAATTATAACACATCATCATCATTTTCAGCCCGTGTCAACCCACTGCTTGGTGTATGTAGGCCTCCTCCATTACTTGCCACTTCTTCCGGTGTTGGGCCGATCGCATGTTGGTTTTGTTGGCGACCTTAACGATGTCATCCACCCATCTAGCAGGTGGTCTGCCAGCGTTGCGTTTAAGGTCTCTGGGATTCCATATGGTTAAGGTCTTGCTCCACCTGCCGTCACCACGTCTTGCCTAATGCCAGCCCATCTCCACTTCAGTCGTCTTAAAACACAACAACAACAACGTCATAGGTAGGTAGCACTCTTATAAATCGTAAGTGTTCTAACACTATTCTAATACAATAATAATTAAAATACTTAATTAATAATTATTTACTTAGTGAATTTATAAGGATACTTAAATTATGTACTTCCATAAAAATAAATATATTAAATTTTAGGTGGGAAAAACGCGACCGCCCTTTTCGTAGTTTCCCGCATTTTTAACGATTGTTTTTTCTTTAACCTATTAAGTATGGCAAAGGTCACCCAGCACAATTTAAAAAAAATATAATCCGAATATTGGAAACATACAACCAATGAGGTTATGGTTATAGTCAGATTTGTATAACAGCGCATCGCCATCTAGTATCTCGGATATCTAGCAGACACTACCAGTAGTGTCGTTGCCAAATGAACGACACTACCAGCCGTTAAAGCTTAGTAATAGTTAAGTAAAGTAAGTAATTATAGTAATAATTATTATACCTTACGCATAGAGATCTCATTATGTCTTTCGTTAGTACGGAGACCAAAGAGATTAACTCAAAGTTCTACCTTATGATCAACCTCTTTTCAGAATTTCTTTTATTCTTACGAAATTAAAAATGGCGCAATGATCAAATTAAGGTTGTTGCGAATATCAGCATCAGCATCCGCTGATGATCAGCATTGATTTAAACTTCAGCATCCGCATTGATCGATGCTGATTTTCAATGCTGATGTTTGAGTCGCGACATGACCCGAAGAGGCGGGGCTTAAAGCGCATTTTTGTACAAATTATGTAAACAAGTACAAACCTGTTTATTCGTTTAAGTATTCCAGGATGGGTAACAAATACATAGGTAGCACAAGTGATGACAACTGTGATGTGAATGAATACCTATCACCCGGCCAGTATTATTTATGAATCATGAGATCCTCTGATAGACGGAGAGACAGACAGAGAGAGGAGGCTTAGTAATAGGATCCTGAAAAACTATGTTCTTTTTTATTCAGTACAAAAAGGGTGTTCCCTGTGCTACCCTTTGTGTACTAAACCCTCAAAAAATGCAAAATTTTTCGAGACTTGGTTTCTATTTGAAGAACCACCTACAACCGATTCCTTGCCACCTTCATTTTTCGATCCTTTCCGCCCCGGCCCTATACAAAATTGAATGACGCGCGAGTCGCGTCATTGGCCCTCCTGAATGATAACGCACCTAGCGCGTCGTTGGCCCCCGGTAATGTTATTACCATAATAATACATGGAGAGACCTGTTACTGTGTGTTAATACATGGAGAGACCTGTTACTGTGTGTTAATACATGGAGAGACCTGTTACTGTGTGTTATGTTTTAAGTGTAGTGTGTTAAAGTGATTATCTACGTGTTTTTTAAGAGATGGAAGGTAAGTTACAGATTTCCACCATGAGTTGTAAACCTTTGGATAGTAGATATGATAGATATGGATAGATTTGTTTAATCGCACATCTTCGTTTTTACACTGAGATATTATAAATAGAGTAACTACACACCAAACAAAAAAATACTCTCAACTTGATGACAGCGGGGGGAACTGCGCGGGGTGAGCGCGCTTACGCGTTTTGTTCAACAAAGTGTAACAACATGTCGCTTTCAAAGATTTAACACCGCACAGAAGTGACACTTCACTTACCTATGCATATTACTAAAAATGGTAAAATGTCCTGATACGCGATTGAAATCATTTAAAATTAATTGGTAGGTATTGTATACAGAAGGTACTTGCCCACATGTTTACACAAACTAAACCCGACAGTTAATCTCATTCTGCCATAGCATTAAAGAATAAACGAAGTGAAATTTAAATACACTATTGCCATTTGATATACCTAAACTTTATTAAGTTAAAATTGATTAGAAAATCAATGTCATGGTTCCTAAGAACAGATCTTTGTATGTCTTATAGTTTCAGACTTTCCCAAACTGACCATTTTAAATGGGCTTCTTGATATATTTTATATATTTTTTCCAGAAGAAAGAAGAAAACGCAAATACATTCCCGAAACGGAAATAGAAACACAGTGCGACGACGAGCAGAACTCTCAGTCTTGGGAACTTAATAATGGACCATATTATGTAGAGGATACGAGGAACGATGGTCCAACATGCACAACGAAAACGTGGAAGGATGTTCCAACATGCACAACAAAAACAACGAAGGATAATGCAACGTGCACTGAGAAGCAGACGGAGGATATGGAGGCTGTGACAATCGTGGATATACACGGCTGCAAATATTTTGGGCAATGGGTGTCCAATGAATTACTCCGATATAACATTAATGAAAGATATGCTATTATGCAGAATATTATAGAAATACTTAAAAAATAATTATACTAATACATTATGGGTATACTGTGGTTACAGGGAAAGTGGTAGTGAATATTGAAAGACGTTATTATTCAGGTCATTTTTTATTGAAACAGAAAAAACGATAATAAGGTGTCCGTCCGTAACTTAACCGTTTTAGAAAAATTGAATTTTCAAGTTTTTTTTAATCTTTTCAATCAACAATGCTCATATTCTTTCTTTCTTGTACAATGTCCTGTTTAATCCTTCCTCTCCTCCCTATCTCAAGGAGCGCTTTGAATTTCTCTATCTCTCCCATGATCGTGCAACGCGCTCTTCTGAGACTTTTCAACTAAAAACTCCTGTTCACTCTTCAACTTTCTATGAAAATTCGTTCACGGTACAAGCGATCAAACTATGGAATGCTCTGCCGGTTGACATCAGGAAAGCTAAATCTCTGCCTATCTTCAAAAAGCTAGTGTTCGACCACTATCTGTCACAAAGTTAACAACATATATCCTATCAGTTTATAATATATATATATATATATTTATTATGTAGTATGTATTATATTTCTTATTATTTATATATGTAGTTTATAAAAAATCGATTATTGATTTGTTTATTATTATTAAATATGTAATTATACTAGCTAAGTATATATTTATAGCTATTACGTACTCTACTTTAAATACTATGACGAAACCGTGCTTTTACTTTCTTGTTGTTTCTGTCCATCCAAAGGTTGCCTGTAAGAGATCGCTTACAGTGATAAGGCCGCCCATTGTGCTTCTGCTTTTCGTTAATTATACTATACTTCCTTTATTATATTGTTTGTGTTAGAATTAAGCTGGGTACAATAAAGAGTTATCTATCTATCTATCTATCAATTCAATATTTCTAAAACAGTTAAGTTACAGACACATAATCATAGATTTTTTTTTATCAGAAATTACCTCAATAACAACGTCCTTCAATATGTTTTCTTTCATTATAATGACATTAACATACCCTATTGACAATTGAGACACTGCCATCTATCGAGGAATATGGAACTAACTTTTTGTTTTTTAATGCAAATCGAAAACCCCTCATTATACCATGTGGTTGACGACCCCTGATAATTTAATTTTCCAAAAAAATGTAATGGCCACAGATAATAGTGTCTCTAATGTGTCAATTTGTATATAAAATAAAAGGATTTTTTGTTTAAAATGAATAAAAGTTGATATTTTAACAATTTACTAATGACGCGCTTGTCGCGTCATTGGCCTCACTGAAGGTTTCTTCATGACGCGCTGCGTGCGTCATAGGCCAGGAATCGGTTAAGTAAGTGTGGAACACTAAGTTTGCGAGCCCGATACGCACTTGGCCAAAATCAGCATCAGCATCCGCTGATGTCAAGATCAAAAATCAGCATCAGCATCCGCTGATGTGTCAAAAAACCGCATCAGCAACAACCCTGGATCAAATGACATTCACAATAATTTGTTTTGACTTTCAATGAAAATGGCCACCAAATGGTCAGCCAAATAACATAATAATTTATAAATTAACTTGACACTGGCGGATTTGTGTAAAACCAAACACAAAAAGCCATAAAATAAAAAGACAAGACTTTCAATGGTTAAATTAATTGCGAGACTATTTACTCACATTATCTACATTCTATCTTCATATACCTAAGTAGCGTTTAAATGTAAAATGTCGGAAGTTGATCAGTTAGAAAGGGAATCATATTCATTCAGGCTGAAAAGATGGTGGTGGTGAAGTCAGAAGTCTGCCTAGTTTTATTGCCGTCGGACCACTTCTACCATTAGACAGTACCATTAATGGTACAATCGGCACCGATTTGTCCCAATCGTACAATGGTAAATGAAACTAGGATGCCACCCGGGTTTACCTATTGGCCGTCGGACCACTTGTACCATGAGGCAGTACCATTAATGGTACAATTGGCACCGATTTGTCCCGATTGTAATGATAAATGAAACTAGGATGATGGTTTACCTATTGGCCGTCGGACCACTTGTACCATTAGGGAGTACCATTAATGGTACAATTGGCACCGATTTGTCCCGATTGTAATGATAAATGAAACTAGGATGATGGTTTACCTATTGACCGTCGGACCACTTGTACCATTAATGGTACAATTGGCACCGATTTGTCCCGATTGTAATGATAAATGAAACTCGGATGCCACTCGGGTTTACCTATTAGCCGTCGGACCACTTGTACCAGTTAGGCAGTATCATTAATGGTACGATTGGTACCGATTTAAGTAAAATGGCGGGCGCGGATTAAGGGCCGCGCGAGGTGCTGCCCGCCTGCCGCCCGCACCCGCACCCCTCGCGCCCGCACCCCCCGCGCCCGGCCGGCGGTGCCCTCCGATACGCACTGCGCTGACTACGTCGCAATTGGCAATTTTGACTCCGAGCTTACTACAGACGACCGACGGTTGCGACATGAGCGGGATTTTCACCGTTGACTTCGCAGACCCCGGCGATCTCGATTTCATTTGCCAGCAGTTCTTGTTCCCTGTCGTTGAGCTCAATCTGTAGGTAATCGATTGACAGTTTGCATGAGTTCATTGATCTTCCCGTCGACGTTCTCGTCCAAGCGCTTTTCAATATTTCACGGTATACGCATAAAATTGGTCTTGGTCGTAATTGGTCAGCTTTTCCAAAACATTAATTGTGTTTATGTTTGTGTGGAAGTTTGAATGAAACGTTCAAAATATTCAATTCTTCAGAAGTGTTTTGTGATGATAAAACAGATGTAATGTGTTGTGGGTACCTCCTCTAGTAATCTTGAAGGTGTCTCCACTTTTATGAAGGTTAGATGCTCCTTTCTACTTTTTCCGTAGATAAAACTTTGCGGACGTCACAGGCAATGTTTACTACTTAATCACACACACACACAAAGCTATCATAGAGAAAGCTGCCATAATCGATTCTACTACGGATTATAGATAGATCTAATATGAAGACTAAGGGTCTCCCCACATTAGTCGACGCGGAATCGGCTTAAGCCGGTCAAAAAAGCCTTTATGTCTACGAAATAAGAGTCGTACTAACACCATTCGCATCGGCTCGGCTCCGTCGACGCGTCGCGACGCCGGCCGACGCGACGGCGAAACGAGCCGTTTGCGATTAGCTGATCGCATCCGTTCGCATGCCTTCATCTCCGACGGCAGCCGCACGGCGCCGGAGACGGCCGAACGGCGTTGGACGGCAGTCGAATGATCCGATCGCATGCCTTCGTTTCCGACGGCATCCGAACGGCGCCGGAGACGGCCGAGTACCGATGGTGGGGCACAGGCGCTCGCGATTGCAGTCAGTTGAGTCAGTCAAGTGTCTGAATTGATCAGTAGTACGCTGCTGCCGTGCCATGATATTTTTATTAGGGCCGATTTTTCAATCCTCAGTTAAGTCGTCGAATAGCTCTGGGCAGTAAAATTATCTGTTTGTTTATCAGGCGAAAAAATAATTTCTATTTTTCAATCGTCTATTATCTGGAGAATAACTATCAGTGGTTTATACTAGCCAACATCACACTATCTGTGTGCAAGCGAGGTAATCGACTGCTGATCGCATCTCGACAGCCGTCGCGACGGCCGTTCGGAGTAATCGACTGCCGATCGCATGTCGACAGCCGTCACGACAGCTGAATGGCGTTAAGCCGAGTAGTGTGGTGATACGCAATCGGCTTAAGCCGATTCTGCGTCGACTAATGCGGGAAGACCCTAATAGTCCATAAATATAAAAAAAGCACAAATCGATAACTACCTACTTAAATGCATTTCGATACTACTATAATCGATAAAAGATCGATGAAGAAAGCAACCTGGCAACTAGACTCGTAGTAGGATTTAGCCTAATTATTGATGATGATGACAGTTGTGAAATTCTGATCTCGAAATTACTGCGGCCAATAACCACAATCTGCCGAAAATAAATAAATTGCATTGCAAGCAGTTGTTGTTGTACGATCCAATCCTGCTAATTCAAAAAATGTCTGACACAGCGCTGTGCAGAGTGTGCCTAGCCAGTGATGACAAGATGCAGCACATCGCGGACACACGGTATCAGGAGATATTTGAAACGATATCAACTAAGGTCAGTGTGTCTGACGGCATCAGCAGCCCTAGTTATGATTAAAATCCTACGCTGCTTCCTGATTTTAAGTAAGGTCAACATTTGTATAACATATGACATATCATGAAGGTAATATAACAATATTATGAGTAAGTAAATAAGTACATATATTTACTAACCTTACACCAATAAAAATAAAACTAAATATTTCAGCTTTGCAGTGCGGACCGGAGGCCTGAGACAGTATGCTACATATGCTTCTCTCACCTGCAGCGGTGCCGACGACTCATGGACATGTCTCGGAGAGCCGAGGAGATACTGACCCAGTTATCACTCAAAGGCATACAAGTAACTATACCCCCGGTTTTTATACCATACAAGGACCCCCAACAGTGGTATACAATAGTAAACATTATCTTTAGAATTAAGTGTATTAAAAGCTCATGCTCCTCCAATTATAAGTGACCACAATATGCAAGATAATCTTCCTCATTTCTGCACTTGCTATATAACATATCTCTGGCCAGACATAGTTTCAACACAAAATTAAAAGAAAGATTTCATTGTTGCTATGGCTCTGTTCAATACTGCGGAGCTAGCTATGATAGCTATTGCTTTAGACAAAGAAGAAGAGCAGCATCAAGAAAAAAAGAGAAAATGTGTGCATGAAGCATGGCAATTAAGAGGGACAGAAGGAGAATCCATGATATTTTACAAAGAATTTATTAGTTAAAGATGAAAGGAAATATTTTTTAATATTTTAAAATGTAAGAGAGCTGTTTCAATATTCTTCTGCGGAAACTAGGAAGTAAGTTATTGAAGAAAGATACTTGTTGGAGGAAGGCTATATCTCCGCGCGGCGTCCGTGATCCGACAAAAAATATCGTCGTCAACGAATACGTCCGTGACTGCCCGTGTCGGCACAGCCACAGTGTTACATACTCTTTGGCACTGACACTGACTAGTTTCCGATGACAGCTGTCAAACTTCAAACTGCCATATCTCGAGAACTACCTACTCGTCCTAGACTTCCCGTTGTGGGCTCAAATGAAAGAATAAATAAATAAATTCTTTATGAGATCTACTTTTTCGATGACAGCTGTCAAACTTCAAACTGCCATATATCGATAACTACTCGTCCTAAACTTTCCGTTGTGGGCTCAAATGAAAAGCCTTCATGAGATCTACTTTTTCGATGACAGCTGTCAAACTTCAAACTGCCAATCTCGAGAACTATTCGTCCTAAACTTTCCGTTGTGGGCTCAAATGAAAAGCCTTCATGAGATCTACTTTTTCGATGACAGCTGTCAAACTTCAAACTGCCATATCTCGAGAACTACTCGTCCTAAACTATCCGTTGTGGGCTCAAATGAAAGAATAAATAAATAAATTCTTCATGAGATCTACTTTTTCGATGACAGCTGTCAAACTTCAAACTGCCATATCTCGAGAACTACTCGTCCTAAACTTTCCGTTGTGGGCTCAAATGACCTTCATGAGATCTACTTTTTCGATGACAGCTATTAAAGTTCAAACTGCCATATCTCGAGAACTTAAATTATTTACTGTCATTGTTTTTTCGTGACGTAAAGTAATTGATGGTGGGGTGCCGGCAGTAGAATGTCGTCTCTTGCCCGTGGCTGCAGTAGGAATCTGCTAAGAAGATGGGCAGCAGCGGCTTTCCGTACCTATTTCAATATTCAACACTGCGCTCGCCCACCCGTGTGGCAACAATCATGATCTCGGAGATCCAGGAGGATGGTGGCCCAAGTCCAGCCGTGGACGTGAACAGTAGATGTGCTACGGCTGAGATGACATCATTGATAAATAACGACTACAATGTTTGACGTCATACAATATTTTTATATTAGCGCCATCTATATTTGACTGCTGTATCTTTACGATCACTAAATCGTGTTATGGTTCGTTTAGGTGTCGGGGAATGACCAATTTATTAAAATTTGTTAAATCGTTACTCCTCGCGCCATCTATAATTATAAATAAAATAATATAAAATAAATAATGCTGGACAAATCACACAGCATCGTCTAGCCCCAAGCTAAGCAGAGCTTGTGTTATGGGTACTAGATGACTGATATACTTAATACATTATACTACATAGATAGATATTTTTATTATATATAGAATTATGTTTAGACAGTAACTAATTTTCGAATTACGCTTTGATGTTAGTGATTGTCAGTCCTGTATTTACTTGGTCCATGATTTTACCAACAAATTTTTGGATGCAAAGATTAATTTTCATTAGAAATTGTTTGAACCAGATTTACCAATGTTTTGTAATAATAAAAATGTTAGAGTAATATCCAAATGATTGCACAGTCTGTTGTGTCTTAGGGGCCATCTCCACGGGCGAGAGAATCGCGACGAATCCGCGCTTTTATCGTCGGGTAATCTCCACGAACGAGCCATTATTCCGCCAGCGTATCGTCGCGACTCGTAATGGAATCGCCGCGTGTCCGCAACCACTCGTAACGGAATCGCCACGTTTCTTTGACGACGCGTTGTGCTATTAATGCGAGAGCGCCACGTTCCGCGAGCGCGCGACGTGCTCGCTGCGATGTAATGACGTTTTGCGCGCACTCAACCACTCGTCGCATCGCCGCGTAATCATCGCCGTGTGGAGACAGAAAAAAGAGAGTGTATAGAAATACGATAATAAAGATAAAAAGATAAAAATATTTATTTAGACAAAGTTTAACAATCAATCACAAGTAAACAGACAATTAATAATTTCTAAAGTATTTAAAAATAATACCATAAAAACTAACAAACAAACATTTCATAGCTATCAGCGGTCCTCGCACTAGGCCAAGCCTGTATCGCGAAGACCAATCTCACATGAACTTGTACAGTAGTTTGTCTCGGTGTGACTACTTGACTCGTAATTATAAGAGAAGACAAAAATATCTAATTAATCTTTTAGCGATAAGACCGCCCATTGTATGTTATATTTGACTGTGTTTCTCTTTGTGAAACTTATGTTATATGGCGAATGTACAATAAAGAGTTTATCTATCTATCTAATGATAAAAAGAAACAGTATTTATAAAGAAAAAATAAAAAATGAGATGACTAGCCTATCTTGATATTTTAAGGATATCCTCAGTATCTGTGTAGTTTAAGGTGAGCAACCAGTTCATTACAATATTTTTAGCTTCACAGACTGACTTATCTTTTATATTACAATATTTCACCACTTTGTTGTATACATGTGCCCTATTAAATTCACCAAAGCGGTGAGCAAAGAATGTGTTTACCGACGGGGTAGGAATTTTAAAAACTCTTTGGTTAGCCAATTTTTTATAATTATCCGAAAGTATAACTGACTTATGCACAGCTAAGGACGTCCTGTAAATAAAAAGTTGTCGAACGCTTAAAACGCGACTTTCATTGTACAGTTCAGTTGTTGGATGCCTGTACGGTTTCCTAAGCATGACTTTAAGGACAGAACGTTGTGCTCGCTCCACTTGTATAAGGTAGGTTTTCGCTGCACTTCCCCAACAGGTTATACAATACAATATTAAAGATTGACACATGGCCAGGTAGATGGAATTTAGCAACTCTTTACTTGCAATATCTCGGAGACAGCGCATGATATGTATGACCTTTCTAATTCGACCAGAGAGACCTTCAAAATGTTTTTTAAAATTTAAATTTTCATCTATATATATTCCTAAATACTTAATAAATTTTGCTCTATCAATAGTTTGACAGCCACAGAAAGTATGACTCCGACACGAAGACTTGTGGATTTTTATTGTTAGATTTTTTGGGGGTGCTGATGCCGCAGTTTTGTGAAAGTATACATATTTTGTTTTACTAGTATTAAGGGTAAGTAGGTTTTGTTGCAGCCATCCATTCATCCGAGACATTCCAAGTTCTGTCGAAGATTGAACCTCTTGCCAATTTTTTCCGTGAAAAATAATTACTGTGTCGTCAGCGTAGCAAATAATTTCAGAATTGTTAATTGGGAGATCGTGCATATCATTAATGTATAAATTAAACAGAGTGGGGCCCAAAATGCTACCCTGGGGCACTCCAAAGGATACAGTTTGAGTGCTACTGAGAGTTTGTAGGATCTTGACACACTGTCTCCGTTCTAATAAGTAGCTTTTAAACCAATCTGCAGCTATTCCACGAATTCCTAGGCCGTCTAGTTTTTTAAGTAGTATCGGGACGGAGACCGTGTCAAATGCCTTCGCTAAATCCAAAAAGACTCCCAAGCAACATTGGCCCTTGTCCAACTGTGATGACACTTCAGAAGTTAGCAATAGAACTGCATCCTCAGTATTTTTACCTCTACGAAAGCCGAATTGTCGTTGAGAGATCAGTTTACGGGTTTCCAAGAAATGTACTAACCGTCTGTTCACTAGTTTTTCCAGAAGCTTGGAAATAGAACTCAGCAAAGAAATGGGCCTGTAGTTATTCAGCAAGTTCTTGGCGCCTCCTTTATGTATGGGGCAAACAGATGCAAGTTTCCACTTATGTGGGAATATCCCTATAGACAAGCTGAGGTTAAATATAAAAGTGAGGGGTGCAGTTATGTAGTCCTTAATGTGCTTCAACAGTGAGTTGTCAAGTCCGTCTATACCTGGCGCCTTGTTATTTTGCAACCCATTTATTAAGCTTTCAACTTCTTTTGGATCGGTTGGATTAAGATAAAATGAGTCGACAGGGGGATGTTTTATTCGTGTGAATGTTGCAAGATCGGATTCAGTTTTATTAAGAGCTAAAAGAATTTCACTAGCAAGTTTTTGACCAGCTGTAGTAAAGTGAGATAATCTTTATATCTTTATCTTTACGTGGCACGACGATAACATCACAGCGATTCTCGCTCGTGGAGGCGGTCCCTTAGGGCCCAAGAATGGATATTACAACAAAACATTGCAGTAGTCAGGTCATTAATTTCTGGTTTTATTTTTTTAAATTAATTTAGTAATAGGTACTTAGTTAAAATTGTTATTCAAATTCCAAAATAGATCTCATAAATAATTCACACATTTCATTTGTCTATCTACAGCTCACATGTATGAATATGTTCAAATTAATTTCAGGCAACTCCTGAAGCTGTCACTGAGCTGAAACTGAGCATGAAACAGTCCTTATCTGTCGCTCCGATGCAATACCTTCACATCAGTGGTACTCATGATAGTTCTCATGTTACTGTGAAAGAAGAAGTGATATCTATGAAGGATGAGGGAACAGCAGAAGAGGAGCCCCTTGTGGAGAGTGTAACGGAAAATGTTTTGTCGTCAGAGAGATATATCACTGAGTGCTTGAAATTAGAAAGTGATTGTGATTATGAGCAGTGTACTGAACTTGCATCTACTATAGTTGTGGAACAACCCAATCTTAAAATGACGTACTGTTGTGACTTATGCAGCAAGATATTTAGTGTTAAACGTAAACTGGCGTTACACATAAAGCGGTCACATACCAGACTAATTACTGATATAGACAATGATATATGTGATAAACAATTTAATAAAAAAAATAAACTTACTACACACATGAGAGTTCACACTGGTAAGAAGGCATATACTTGTACTATATGTTATAAACAATTTAATAAAAAATATCATGCAATACACATGAGAGTTCACACTGGTGAGAAGCCATATACTTGTGATATATGTGATAAACAATTTAACCATAAATCTAATCATACAAAACACATGCGAGTTCACACTGGTGAGAAGCTATATACTTGTAATATATGTGATAAACAATTTATAAAAAAATGGAATCATACAACACACATGCGAGTTCACACTGGTGAGAAACCCTATGCCTGTGATATATGTGATAAACAATTTAATCAAGAATCGCATCTTACAACACACATGAGAGTTCACACTGGTGAGAAGCCATATACTTGTGATATATGTGATAAACAATTTACTCAAAAATCTAATCATACAATACACATGCGAGTTCACACTGGTGAGAAGCCATATACTTGTGATATATGTGATAAACGATTTAATCGAGAATCGCATCTTGCAAGACACATGAGAGTTCACACTGGTGAGAAGCCATATACTTGTGATATATGTGATAAACGATTTATTCAAAAATCGCATCTTACAACACACATGAGAGTTCACACTGGGGAGAAGCCTTATACTTGTGATAAATGTGATAAACAATTTAAATACAAATCTGCTCTTACAAGACACATCAGAGTTCACATTGAAAATGGTAACCAAAATGGAGTTGTTCCTTTTCATCTTTATCTTAAAAAATAAGTTTACCAAGCCAGAGAAGGCCTATGGATATAAGTTTTGCTGGATGTCATTGCATGGCAAGGTCTTTGTAAGACGCAGGGAATGGACCACCAATCCGCATAAACAATGAGACGGACTTAAATCTACTTGAGGAAGAATTAGACTTTATGCTTTAAATTAATCTGTGTTCTTAGTAATTAAAATAAACTGGTGGTTCGCCGTGAACTTAAAACGAGCAAGATTTACTTTTTACAATGAAGTCATTGCGTTTGAACTTGATTTAACATAGCAATTTGGACTGAATTGCTGGAATTCTCCAAACACTACAACTCACCGCAAAACACATTCATAACTTTAGTAGGACTCGTAACTTGTAAGTTTTCACTTTGTATGGAATAATTAGTTCAAAAGTTATTCTCGAACAAAAAAAGTTGATTTGACCCCCATAATATCTGAAAAAATATTGTCTTTGAAGTTTTTGATAAGTGGGGTGGTGTGGTAGCCACAGAACCACCCAAAGTTGGGAGAGCTGTAACTTTTTTTCCTGTAAGAGACTTTTGTATTTTTTTTGCTCCTGCCCTATACCTACTAGTGTATTATATTATCTGTGCCTATACTATAACATATCAAAGACTTTCACATTGCATTTATATTTTAGTTTTTACTGGATAAATGCTTGGCAACAAGGTTTTTTAAAAAAAACGGAAAATTGCCAATGTGTACCCCAATTTTCCATTTACACCTACACCTTGTCTGTGTCCTATCGTATCATGTTTTAAGCCTAAAAGGTTAGTATATAAAACAGCAATTGTGTTTTTTAATAATCATTTATTAATCAAATGTTATTTAGCCATTACTGTGAGTCTACCATGAGTTGTCACTGCTAAATAGCCTGCCGTTACTACAGTAGTAATAGAAGGTTACTATGACATCTGTCAGATTTGTAACTCATGGTACCAAATTCTAAGCAATTGAAGCCCAAACTTCAGTCGCTGTAGTATAGTTTACTGCGTATTTTAGTACCCAACTATCCACTAGAGGCGCTATAGAAGTTTTCATACATTTTAATAACTACAGTCGCTAGCGAGTATAGAATGTGAAAACTCATGGTAGACCTACTGGCCTTTGTTGAGAAATAAAATACATGGCAAACGGTATTTATAAAAACTAAACTATCTATCTAAAATTTATGTAAATCTTAATAAAATTTATCAAAAGCGTTTAGTCTGACTGTAACAATAACATAATAATAATTAAGTAGGTTAGATAGGTGATAATAGATAGAGTATGCTTTATTGTACACCATATACACAAAAAATACAAATAGTAGAAAATTAACAAAAAGACATAATGAGGCACAATGGGCGGCCTTATCGCTAAAAGCGATCTCTTCCAGGCAACCTTTGGATGGACACAAATAGGTAAAGAAGAGTAGACGGTGGCGTACTGAGAAGTTCATAGGCAAAAATTTATAATATACATATATAATTAAAATAAACATATGTACATATTCGACAAATATAATATAATAGTATACATTAAAATATATATCTACTAAATATATATATATATATAAACATAGATTACATATATTTATACCTCTATATTATATATGATAATTACCTGTATTAGGAACTATTTAACAATGTAGTTTTATAAAATACATTTTCTACAAGAGGCGTCTTTAGGCTTAAAATCAAAATGACATTTGGTGCAATTAAACAGCAGTAGGAACATTTCAATGTCCAAATAAACATAACCATTTGTTTGAAAGAGATCTAGTAACCCATCATTCATAGCACAAATGTATTTCACAAATATATTCATGAGAGACGCTGTGGAGTGTCGGCAGTAGAATTTAACATATCAGACTGTGTCCCTATTAATGTTTAAGTGTAATTTTTGATATGTAAACTGTTGGCGATCCTTTTCTTAATAAATAAATAAATAAATGTTACCCCTCCTCTCATACCCATGGATGCAGTAAGAGCCTGCTGAGGGATACCTCTAGAAGATGGGCAGCAGCGTCTATCCGTGTATCAACATCCCATACTGCGCTCACCAACCCGCCTGCCAAGCGTGGTGAGTATGGTAACTACCCCTCATGTAGATCCATGAGCGAGGCCTGTGTTCAGTAGGTACTTCATTAGTGGACGTTTTACGGCTGAAACAATTCATGAGATTGAATGCCCGTCCGCGCGTGGGGCCGACACGACACTGGTCGATTCAATCCTATGATGATGATTTTCTTGAAAAATCGAAACGTGTCGGGAATAATCTTCGACGTTACAATAATACGTGAGTAATCCCCGTTTTTACAAAATGAATAGGGCAAATGTAATTGTGTTATTTGAAAGAAAATTACGCTTACCTAAGTAACTGCTAATAAGCACAATTTAAATATAGGATATGATAATGATAATCAAGCATCTGAAGTAGATGATCAAGTTCAGAGTTTCCAGTATTGATGATTGGAACACAGCTTTTCATGGCATAAAAGTAAGGTCTTTGGATCTTATTATAGATGACCCGCCGTGGGGTAGAATGATACCCCTCCTCTCATGCCCATGGATGCAGTAAGAGCCTGCTAAGGGATACCTCCGGAAGATGGGCAGCAGCGTCTATCCATGTATCAACATCCCATACTGCGCTCACCAACCCGCCTGCCAAGCGTGGTTAGAATGGCAACTACCCCTCATGGAGATCCATGAGGAAGGCCTATGTTTATCAGTGGACGTTTAATGGCTGAAATGATGAATGATGATGATAGATGATTTAAACAGCGTCAGCAACTGATTAATAAAAATAAATAACACTCAAAAACAATTCGAAACGTGTTTCGCCTCTCTACATGGCATCTTCACGTGGCCCGTTCGTCACGGGATACACTAGAAACAACAAAGGCGCAGAGGCAGTTGCCCAACTCCACCGCTCCTCTTCGACCGCTGGATAAAAATAATACCGGCCAAGAACGAGTCGGACTCGCGCTCCGAGGGTTCCGTGCCATCATACAATATAATATATGATAGGCGGTCGTTTGTTGGAGAACCTTGACAGCGCCATCTCTTGTCTGATAGCGGAACTTATGTAGATTTTTTTACACTTTCGATGATTTTTTGAAACTATGTATTATTAGACAGTTTGTTATAATTTTCATGTTATCTTTACATACACTTCAATTAGCAATAAAAGTTGAGGTTGATCTCCGCAAACATCTGAGATAAGGGCTGGAAAGCTATTGTTTTCAACGTTTTTGTAAAAAGGCGAAAACTATACGGCTTAAAGCAAGACTAAAACTGTTTATTAATTTGCAAATGAATACCCTTCATGTGATACCCCACATGACCAAGTTACTTCACTGAAATTTTTGAGACCCTCTGCACCCCCTTTGCCTAAAAAACTATGCAAGTTAGAGAGTTCGCTATAGTTTTCCTGTAATATTTACATACACTTCTATTAGCAATAAAAGTTTCAGGGGTTTATCTCTGCAAACTTCGGAGATAAGGGGGAGCGGTATTTTTTTCAACATATTTGTAAATAACTCGAAAACGATATAGTAGCTTAAAGTAAAACTAAAAACTGCTTATTAATGTGCAAATGAATACCTTTCATAATAATACCCCACATGACCTATTATTCACTTAACTTTTGAGACCTCCTTTCCGCCCCCCCTCGCAATCATAATAAGAATACTTTTCAACAGTTTTATATATTCCATATTAGTGAACAAGCATTGGTACGGAGGTGCCAGAAAAGGGGGCGAAGGTTTCCGAAAAATGAAATTTTTGACCTTTGGTGACCATTTGAGGTCACATAAAAACGGTTACTGTGACCCTAGGGTCACCAAAATCGATCAGTCAGTACCCTTCTCTCATTAAGACAGTGCTAACAAAAAAGGTTTCATGTAAATCGGTCAGCGCGTTCGGTTGTAATCGTGTCATGCACAGACAGACAGCGCTATGCATAATAGGAGGCTTCGCCCCTCTAAAAAGTATTATCTTATACCATTTAAAATTGAAAGTCGTAGTAGTTCTCAAGTAGCATCAGTTCTCAAGATATCCATTTGTGACAGACAGACAAAGTAATACCATAAGAGTTCCTTTTTACCATTTTGGTGTGGAACCCTAAAAAACTATTGTACCTACTTCTTCTCTACATTTTTCAATATTACCTAGGACCTGGACCATGGTAGAAAACCATAAAGAAACGCTCTTATTTTATTAATAAACATGTCAACACCTATACAGCCTGTATTATACTAACATGTGTATTATGTATTAAAATTATAACACATCATCATCATTTTCAGCCCGTGTCAACCTACTGCTTGGTGTATGTAGGCCTCCTCCATTCCTTGCCACTTCTTCCGGTGTTGGGCCGATCGCATGTTGGTTTTGTTGGCGACCTTAACGATGTCATCCACCCATCTAGCAGGTGGTCTGCCAGCGTTGCGTTTAAGGTCTCTGGGATTCCATATGGTTAAGGTCTTGTTCCACCTGCCGTCACCACGTCTTGCCTAATGCCAGCCCATCTCCACTTCAGTCGTCTTAAAACACAACAACAACAACGTCATAGGTAGGTAGCACTCTTATAAATCGTTAGTGTTCTAACACTATTCTAATACAATAATAATTAAAATACTTAATTAATAATTACTTACTTAGTGAATTTATAAGGATACTTAAATTATGTACTTCCATAAAAATAAATATATTAAATTTTAGGTGGGAAAAACGCGACCGCCTTTTTCGTAGTTTCCCGCATTTTTAACGATTGTTTTTTCTTTAACCTATTAAGTATGGCAAAGGTCTCCCAGCACAATTTAAAAAAAATATAATCCGAATATTTGAAACATACAACCAATGAGGTTATGGTTATAGTCAGATTTGTATAACAGCGCAGCGCCATCTAGAGGTAGTATCTCGGATATCTAGCAGACACTGCCAGTAGTGTCGTTGCCAAATGAACGACACTACCGCGCCTATTTTGGATTTGATCCACAGTCAGTCAGCTCAGTCAGTACAGTCAACAACGACACTACCAGCCGTTAAAGCTTAGTAATAGTTAAGTAAAGTAAGTAATTATAGTAATAATTATTATACCTTACGCATAGAGATCTCATTATGTCTTTCGTTAGTACTGAGACCAAAGAAATTAACTCAAAGTTCTACCTTATGATCAACCTCTTTTCAGAATTTCTTTTATTCTTACGAAATTAAAAATGGCGCAATGATCAAATTAAGGTTGTTGCGAATATCAGCATCAGCATCCGCTGATGATCAGCATTGATTTAAACTTCAGCATCCGCATTGATCGATGCTGATTTTCAATGCTGATGTTTGAGTCGCGACATGACCCGAAGAAGCTTAAAGCGCATTTTTGTACAAATTAGGTAAACAAGTACAAACCTGTTTATTCGTTTAAGTATTCCAGGATGGGTAACAAATACATAGGTAGCACAAGTGATGACAAGTGTGATGTGAATGAATACCTATCACCCGGCCAGTATTATTTATGAATCATGAGATCCTCTGATAGACGGAGAGACAGACAGAGAGAGGAGGCTTAGTAATAGGATCCTGAAAAACTATGTTGTTTTTTATTCAGTACAAAAAGGGTGTTCCCTGTGCTACCCTTTGTGTACTAAACCCTCAAAAAATGCAAGATTTTTCGAGACTTGGTTTCTATTTGAAGAACCACCTACATTAAGTAAGTGTGGAACACTAAGTTTGCGAGCCCGACACGCACTTGGCCAAAATCAGCATCAGCATCCGCTGATGTCAAGATCAAAAATCAGCATCAGCATCCGCTGATGTGTCAAAAAACCGCATCAGCAACAACCCTGGATCAAATGACATTCACAATAATTTGTTTTGACTTTCAATGAAAATGGCCGCCAAATGGTCAGCCAAATAACATAATAATTTATAAATTAACTTGACACTGGCGGATTTGTGTAAAACCAAACACAAAAAGCCATAAAATAAAAAGACAAGACTTTCAATGGTTAAATTAATTGCGAGACTATTTACATTATCTACATTATATCTTCATATACCTAAGTAGCGTTTAAATGTAAAATGTCGGAAGTTGATCAGTTAAAAAGCGAATCATGTTCATTCAGGCTGAAATGATGGTGGTGGTGAAGTCAGAAGTCTGCCTAGTTTTATTGCCGTCGGACCACTTCTACCATTAGGCAGTACCATTAATGGTACAATCGGCACAGATTTGTCCCAATCGTACAATGGTAAATGAAACTAGGATGCCACCCGGGTTTACCTACTCAAGCAACCATAAAGGCAAACGTTACAGGCAAATACAAAGAGAAATTCCACTGAAACCCTGGTTCTTCAAAATGAAATTGAGTAAGCGTGCGACAACAGTTTTAATTAGAATGCGGCTTGGGCATACATGCACGCCAGCCCATCTTGCGCGAATAAAAATTGTTAGTGACCCTTCTTGCGAATGCGGAGACGATATTGGGGACGATAACCACATATTCTTTGCCTGCACTAAATATGATCATCTTCCTTTATATCAAGACCTTATTTCACTCCATGTACCGCTTCCTACATCTGTGATTATCCTTCTTTCCTCATTAGATCCCTGTATATATCAGTGTTTAGCTTCATTTATATGTAATAATAATATCAATATTTGATTTTACATTTGTTACCTATTATATATTTATTATGGGGTGCCGGCAGTAGAATGTCACCCCTCCTCTCCAGCCCGTGGATGCAGTAAGAATCTGCTAAGGGATATCTCCGGAAGATGGGCAGCAGCGTCTTTCCGTGTAAGAACATCCCGAACTGCGCTCACCAACCCGCCTGCCAAGCGTGATGAGTATGGCAACAACCCCTCATGCACTTGGATCTCTAAGTCAGTGAGGGAGGCCTATGTCCAGCAGTGGATATCTTACGGCTGTAATGATGATGATGATATATTTATTAGATACTTCCTACTCCTATGATTGTTGACGTAGAATAAATTCCTTCTGATCCTTTTCCCATCCGTTTTATCTCCCGTGATGTTTTAAAATTAATTGTTTCCCTAATTTTTACTATATTAAAAAAAAAAAATCTTGAAAATGGCTAATGCACAAGCCGTGCAAAGCCAAGAAGAAGAGAAAAAAAAATATTGATGATGATGACAGTTGTGAAATTCTGATCTCGAAATTACTGCGGCCAATAACCACAATCTGCCGAAAATAAATAAATTGCATTGCAAGCAGTTGTTGTTGTACGATCCAATCCTGCTAACTCAAAAAATGTCTGACACAGCGCTGTGCAGAGTGTGCCTAGCCAGTGATGACAAGATGCAGCACATCGCGGACACACGGTATCAGGAGATATTTGAAACGATATCAACTAAGGTCAGTGTGTCTGACGGCATCAGCAGCCCTAGTTATGATTAAAATCCTACGCTGCTTCCTGATTTTAAGTAAGGTCAACATTTGTATAACATATGACGTATCATGAAGGTAATATAACAATATTATGAGTAAGTAAATAAATAATAAGTACATATTACACCAATAAAAATAAAACTAAATATTTCAGCTTTGCAGTGCGGACCGGAGGCCTGAGACAGTATGCTACATATGCTTCTCCCACCTGCAGCGGTGCCGACGACTCATGGACATGTCTCGGAGAGCCGAGGAGATACTGACCCAGTTATCACTCAACGGCATACAAGTAACTATACCCCCGTTTGTTTTTATACCATACAAGGACCCCCAACAGTGGTATACAATAGTAAACATTATCTTTAGAATTAAGTGTAATAAAAGCTCATGCTCCTCCAATTATAAGTGACCACAATATGCAAGATAATCTTCCTCTTTTCTGCACTTGCTATAACATACACTGCTGGCCAAAAGTTTGAGACCACTTGTAAAAATCTTTGTAACCACCAAAATATTTCAAAAGTACACATGATAAAGAGCTAATTTGAACACCTGCGTATTCTATTGTTATCAAAGAATTTCTGAGAGTCATTTTTATTGTATATTTTTAAGTTATCATCCTTTAAAGGTCTATTGTTTCAAAACATAAATGAGTACCGCGCGCTTACCAGGTGATAGAGTCATTGTTATATTTTTTATGGCCTGCTCATTTCTAATTATTTTGGTTTTGTTTTGCGGTACTTACTTACTTGGTACTTGGTGAGCGGACTGGTTTCCGCAACTAGGCCGCTGATGGGCCCTTTTTGCGTGACGGACGGCGTCTGCTTAGTCCAGCCATCCGATGTCCTCCAGGAAAGCCAGCAGCTTGGTAGTGTCGGCGCAGGCCTCCCTGGGCGTCCTCGGCTCCCCGAGGTGTAGTCGTCTCTGAGACGCCACGCTGCTGCACTCCAGAAGTACGTGCGCGGCCGTCTCTTCTGCTATCATGCACCCCCTACAAAGGGGGCTATCAGTAATATCCAGTGTAAAAAGGTGTTTGTTAAGTGAGCCGTGACCAGTGACAATACCGACGATTCGTCGAAGTTTGTTTTGCGGTAACCGTACTTCCGGATTATTTTAGCTTCCTTAAACATATTTTTTACCTGAGTTTTGATGGAGTAAATTTTTCATTATCTTAACTAGTCTGAGCTCGTCGTTGTTACAGTGAAGACATCTTAAAATGGGAAAAGTGCGCGAAATTAGCACTGAAACTCGTTCTGCCATAGTTGTTTTACACGGCGAAGGCAAATCTGAACGTGCGATTGCCTCTCAACTTAAGTTGTCGAAGACTTGTGTTCATAACGCAATAACCCGATACAAGGAGACTGGCAGTAATCAAGATCGTTCGCGATCGGGGAGACCGAGAGCTACCACTTCTAGCGAGGATAATTTCATCGTCGTTACCAGCAAGCGGAATAGACGCCTAACCGCACCAGAAATCCGCGCAGAAGTGAACAAATCCCGATCAGAACCTGTGTCATTGACTACAGTAAAAAGACGATTGAGAGATGCTAAGTTATTTGGTCGCGTCGCCGTTCGAAAACCACTACTAAGGCCACAAAACAAAAAGAAACGGATGCAGTGGGCCCTTACCCATCGAGACTGGACTGAAGAAGACTTTAAAGAAGTTCTTTGGACAGATGAATCCAAGTTTGAAATATTTGGTTCAAAACGACGAATTTTTGTTCGACGTACCGCCGAGGAAAAGATGATGCCAGATTGTGTGGTGCCAACAGATAAGCATGGTGGTGGTTCCATTATGGTCTGGGGATGCTTCTCGGGCCATGGAACCGGAGATTTGGTACGAGTCGAAGGAATCATGAAAAAGGAGCATTATAAACGAGCATTATAAACGAATACTACAGCAAAATGCCGTTCCGTCTGGTTTAAGATTAATTGGAAATTGATTTTTTTTCCAACAAGATAATGATCCTAAACATAGTTCAAAATTATGCAGGGGTTATTTAGAACATAAAGAAACAGAAAGGGTGTTAAAAAACATGGTGTGGCCCCCTCAGAGTCCGGATCTCAACCCCATTGAGCTATTGTGGGAAGAGCTTGACAGAAATGTGCGCAGTTGTTGTCCCTCCTCACAAGAAGACATGTGGAAGACTTTACAAGAAAGCTGGAACAATATCTCACAAGATACAATTGATAAATTGATTGCTCGTATGCCGAGACTAGTGAAAAAAGTTATAAAATGCAAGGGAGGCTTTTTTGACGAAAAATCCGTTTAATGATTTTATTAAATATGAACGTCATTTTTAACGTAAGTGGTTGGTATTTCTTGATTTTTTTTCTTCTTGATGAATGTGTATTAGTAAATAAGCATTTTAATTAATATCTAAACCTCTTGATTTATATTTTGAGTTTTATTTCATTTTGCTACTTAGATGTAGGTGGTCTCAAACTTTTGGCCGGCAGTGTATCTCTGGCCAGACATAGTTTCAACACAAAATTAAAAGAAAGATTAACCTATTCCTTATTCATGTTATGAAATAGTGAATAAATTCCTAAGCCTAAAGGTTGATTCACACATATCAGTGAAGCCACAGTTCCGACAATGTGTTCGCTCAGTTCGGTATCAGTGCTACAGTGTTGCATCAGTGATTCAATTCACACATGTCAGTACTCAGTTCACGGAGCTTCAGTGAAAATGTGTCCCTCATCAAGTATTGTGATTGTTGCTATGGCTCTGTTCAATACTGCGGAGCTAGCTATGATAGCTATTGCTTTAGACAAAGAAGAAGAGCAGCATCAAGAAAAAAAGAGAAAATGTGTGCATGAAGCATGGCAATTAAGAGAGACAGAAGGAGAATCCATGACAATATACAAAGAATTCATTAGTTAAAGATGAAAGGAAATATTTTTTAATATTTAAAAATGTAAGAGAGCTGTTTCAAAGCAAATAAATACAAGGCTTAAAGTGTCCATACTAGAACTCGTCACTCAAAGAATGTCAAATTCTCAGCGTATTTCTAGATGGCGCTGTACCTTGAGCTACTTATACGTTGCCAATAATTTGCGTTTGGAGCGCTAGCCGCTGATTGTATTGCAAGCCTTCATCAATGCAATAGATGGCGCTATTTTAGTTTTCAGTCTACTGTGCAAACATGTGACGTGTATTATCCGCGCCGTGTCATTTTCATACTTTTCAACATTTATTTAAATCAATATCTACGTTAGATTCTGTAAAGACTGTATTCATTCACAGTTTTTTGAAACGGTGCTCGCGCTCGGAAGCATAAGGGATCACGTATATTCATATTTTAATAAAATAGGCACATATAATAAACATGTCTAAACCTACCTGGGTACGCTAAAAATAAACCAAATAAGGTGTAGGTCTAACGTCTCCTCTGATGAATCCCCTAGGGGAGATATCAGGAAAAAAAAGTTCTTTTGTCTCCCCTGGGCAGAGGAGACAGATCATCATCATCATCATCATCATCAGCCTTTATCGACCCACTGCTGGGCATAGGCCTCCCTTTGATTTTGCCATTCGCCTCTGTCATAAGCTATTCTTAGCCAGGTGCAACCCACGGTCTTTCGAACATCGTCAACCCATCGGGATGGTGGACGACCCCTTTTTCTGTGCCCTTCTCTCGGCCACCATTCAGTCAGCGTTTTCGTCCACCTGTCGTCATTTCGTCTGGCCAAGTGTCCTGCCCAACTCCATTTGAGCCCCATTATTCGCTCGCCGACATCCTGAACCTTAGTCCGCTCGCGAATTTTGACGTTGGGGACCCGGTCTATCAGTGTGATGCCGAGCATGGCGCGCTCCATGGCTCTCTGCGCAACGCTGATTTTGTGCACTGCCTCCTTAGTAAGTCGCCATGTCTCAGCACCGTAGGTCATTGTTGGTAGGACGCATTGATTGAAGAGACGAGTCTTAAGACACTGTGGGATGTGGGTAGATTTAAAAATATCGTCTAGTTTTCCGAAAGCTGCTCATCCTAGTTGTACTCTCCTGGTAACCTCCTTCATCTGATACTCCGTGCCAAAAGACAAAACATGACCAAGATACACATATGAATCAACCATCTCTAACCTCTCGCCCCCAACTTTAACGTTAGAATTCGAGAGTTCAGAAACGTTTGACATCACCTTGGTCTTGCCCATGTTCATCTTCAGGCCGACTACCAAAGAGGCATCATGAAGGTCTCCCAGCATAACCTCCAGGTCATTCATAGTTTCGGCAAACAATACAAGATCGTCAGCAAAACGCAGATGCGACAGGTAGACACCATTAACATTTATACCGCATTGGTCCCATGGAAGCATTTTTACGACGTCTTCCAAAACAGCCGTAAAAAGCTTGGGTGAAATTGTGTCCCCCTGTCGCACCCCCCTCTTGATCGAAATAGGTTCTGACAAACTGTGTAATCGTACTTGCATTGTTGCCGAGCTGTATACCTCCCGAAGAAGATCCACGTAACGAGCGTCAATGTGGCAGCGATGGAGTGAGTCAAATACGGCCCAATGCTCGACGCTGTCAAAAGCCTTCTCAAAGTCGACGAAGGCCATGCAAAGGGGCCGATTGAACTCGTGACTCTTCTCCATCAGCTGCTTGACTGAATGGATGTGATCAATGGTGGAAAATCCACTTCGGAAGCCAGCCTGTTCTAAAGATTGATATTCATCCAGCTTTCGGGTAAGACGGTTGCAGAGAATTTTGGCAAATAGCTTATATAATTTGGGACAGCAAACTGATAGGCCTATAATTAGATAATTTTGAGATGTCACCTTTCTTATGGATAATTGTAACAAGTGCATTTTTCCAAGACTCAGGTGTTCGAGCTTGATTCATGGCATCGTTGAAGAGCCTCATTAGTACGTCAATCACCGGTGGTTCGCCTGCACGAAGCAGTTCAACAGAAATGCCATCTTGTCCAGGAGACTTTTCATCTGGCCAAGGGCATGTTCCACCTCACTACGTATAATAGGTGGCAGTTCATCAGTATCCAGACTTCTCACGGGTGGACTTCTTGGATCGTTAGTTAAATACAGGTCTGGTGTAGATTGTGAAGCGTATAGTTCTCCGTAAAACACTTCTACTATTTTAAGAATCTGTTGCCTATCTGTCGCATAGTTACCATTTTTATCTTTCAATTTTATTATTTGTTTGTTTCCTGTTTTTGTTTTTCTTCTAAAAATCTTAGGTCCTCTAAACTGTTTTATTGTATTTTTTATTATATTAGTGTTATAATCTCTCAAATCTTTTTTAATTGACTTATGAATAACTTTATTTAAATTTAATAACTCTTGATGATCCACGATACTGCTTTGATTCATTGTTCGTCTTTGCTCAATCATATCTCTTGTCTTCAATGAGAGCTTACTAGCATTTTTGGGCGCTGCACTTAGATGTTTACGAGCCGTCTCCGATAGAGCATTACACAGTAGTTGATTTATTTGGTCGACATCCATGTTTGATTCTTCAAGCCCATCAAATTGATTCCGAAGGTCTTCACGAAATTGATGTTGTAAAGTTGCAACTTCTTGTTTTTTAAATCTGTCGTGAGCTTTAATCATTTTCGCTCTTTCTTGTCTAAGATCAAACCTGAATGTCGCTCTTACTAGTCTATGGTCACTTCCTGTCTTAAACCGTGAAATAACAGAAACATCAGTCACAATGTTTTTATGTGAGGAAATTATGTAGTCTATTTCGTTTTTATAATGACCGCCAGGACTCGCCCAGGTCCACTTCCTTGTAATACGCTTTTGAAAAAAGGTGTTCATTGCATAGAAGTTAATTCTTTCAAGGAAGTTTACAAGTGCTTGTCCTCTATTGTTGCGCTGTCCGAGTCCAAAACTGACAGATCATACTTTTAAAAAACTACTTTTAGTACTGTTGTCTCCCCGCAGGACTTATTCAGGATGTTTCTACATTTATCATCGATTAGGTTAGTACCTACCTAACAAAGCGTCCTGTAGGTCTACCATGAGTTTTCACAATCTATACTCGCTAGCGACTGTAGTTAACAAAATCTGTACAGTATGCTGACGCTGTATTGTAAAGGCCTAAAAACCGACTATGGCCAATAATTATGTTTTTGACACAAACATGTCAAATATGACAGTTAAGGTCAGAAATGACAGTATAATGTCGAAAATGTCAGTAAATATTTAAAATTCTAGACTCAAATTACAAGAGCTAATTGAACGCATTGACTTTCACTTTTCCGATGACAGCTGTCAAACTTCAAACTGCCATATCTCGAGAACTACCTACACGTCCTATACTTCCCGTTGTGGGCTCAAATGAAAGAATAAATAAATAAATTCTTCATGAGATCTACTTTTTCGATGACAGCTGTCAAACTTCAAACTGCCATATCTCGAGAACTACTCGTCCTAAACTTTCCGTTGTGGGCTCAAATGAAAGGCCTTCATGAGATCTACTTTTCCGATGACAGCTGTCAAACTTCAAACTGCCATATCTCGAGAACTTAAATATTTACTGTCATTGTTTTTTCGTGACGTAAAGTAATTGATGGTGGGGTGCCGGCAGTAGAATGTCGTCTCTTGCCCGTGGCTGCAGTAGGAATCTGCTAAGAAGATGGGCAGCAGCGGCTTTCCGTACCTATTTCAATATTCAACACTCCACTCGCCCACCCGTGTGGCAACAATCATGATCTCGGAGATCCAGGAGGATGGTGGCCCAAGTCCAGCCGTGGACGTGGACAGTAGATGTGCTACGGCTGAGATGACATCATTGATAAATAACGACTACAATGTTTGACGTCATACAATATTTTTATATTAGCGCCATCTATATTTGACTGCTGTATCTTTACGATCACTAAATCGTGTTATGGTTCGTTTAGGTGTCGGGGAATGACCAATTTATTAAAATTTGTGAAATCGTTACTCCTCGCGCCATCTATAATTATGTTTAGACAGTAACTAATTTTCGAATTACGCTTTGATGTTAGTGATTGTCAGTCCTGTATTTACTTGGTCCATGATTTTACTAACAAATTTTTGGATGCAAAGATTAATTTTCATTAGAAATTGTTTGAACCAGATTTACCAAAGTTTTGTAATAATAAAAATGTTACAGTAATATCCAAATGATTGCAGAGTCTGTTGTGTCTTAGGGGCCGTCTCTACGGGCGAGAGAATCGCGACAAGTCCGCGCTTTTATCGTCGGGTAATCTCCACGAACGAGCCATTATTCCGCCAGCGTGTCGTCGCGACTCGCAACGGAATCACCGCGTGTCCGCAACCACTCGTAACGGAATCGCCACGTTTCTTTGACGACGCGTTGTGCTATTAATGCGAGAGCGCCACGTTCCGCGAGCGCGCGACGTGTTCGCTGCGATGTAATGACGTTTTGCGCGCACTCAACCACTCGTCGCATCGCCGCGTAATCATAGCCGTGTGGAGACAGAAAAAAGAGAGTGTATAGAAATACGATAATCTTTATATCTTTATCTTTACGTGGCACGACGATAACATCGCCGCGATTCTCGCTCGTGGAGGCGGTCCCTTAGGGCCCAAGAATGGATATTACAACAAAACATTGCAGTAGTCAGGTCATTAATTTCTGGTTTTATTTTTTTAAATTAATTTAGTAATAGGTACTTAGTTAAAATTGTTATTCAAATTCCAAAATAGATCTCATAAATAATTCACACATTTCATTTGTCTATCTACAGCTCACATGTATGAATATGTTCAAATTAATTTCAGGCAACTCCTGAAGCTGTCACTGAGCTGAAACTGAGCATGAAACAGTCCTTATCTGTCGCTCCGATGCAATACCTCCACATCAGTGGTACTCATGATAGTTCTCATGTTACTGTGAAAGAAGAAGTGATATCTATGAAGGATGAGGGAACAGCAGAAGAGGAGCCCCTTGTGGAGAGTGTAACGGAAAATGTTTTGTCGTCAGAGAGATATATCAGTGAGTGCTTGAAATTAGAAAGTGATTGTGATTATGAGCAGTGTACTGAACTTGCATCTACTATAGTTGTGGAACAACCCAATCTTAAAATGACGTACTGTTGTGACTTATGCAGCAAGATATTTAGTGTTAAACGTAAACTGGCGTTACACATAAAGCGGTCACATACCAGACTAATTACTGATATAGACAATGATATATGTGATAAACAATTTAATAAAAAAAATAAACTTACTACACACATGAGAGTTCACACTGGTAAGAAGGCATATACTTGTACTATATGTTATAAACAATTTAATAAAAAATATCATGCAATACACATGAGAGTTCACACTGGTGAGAAGCCATATACTTGTGATATATGTGATAAACAATTTAATCATAAATCTAATCATACAAAACACATGCGAGTTCACACTGGTGAGAAGCCATATACTTGTGATATATGTGATAAACAATTTACTCAAAAATCTAATCATACAACACACATGCGAGTTCACACTGGTGAGAATCCATATACTTGTGATATATGTGATAAACAATTTAATCAAGAATCGCATCTTACAACACACATGAGAGTTCACACTGGGCAGAAGCCTTATACTTGTGATAAATGTGATAAACAATTTAAATACAAATCTTGTCTTACAAGACACATCAGAGTTCACATTGAAAATGGTAACCAAAATGGAGTTGTTCCTTTTCATCTTTATCTTAAAAAATAAGTTTACCAAGCCAGAGAAGGCCTATGGATATAAGTTTTGCTGGATGTCATTGCATGGCAAGGTCTTTGTAAGACGCAGGGAATGGACCACCAATCCGCATAAACAATGAGACGGACTTAAATCTACTTGAGGAAGAATCAGACTTTATGCTTTAAATTAATCTGTGTTCTTAGTAATTAAAATAAACTGGTGGTTCGCCGTGAACTTAAAACGATCAAGATTTACTTTTTACAATGAAGTCATTGCATTTGAACTTGATTTAACATAGCAATTTGAACTGAATTGCTGGAATTCTCCAAACACTACAACTCACCACAAAACACATTCATAACTTTAGTAGGACTCGTAACTTGTAAGTTTTCACTTTGTATGGAATAATTAGTTCAAAAGTTATTCTCGAACAAAAAAAGTTGATTTGACCCCCCTAATATCTGAAAAAATATTGTCTTTGAAGTTTTTGATAAGTGGGGTGGTGTGGTAGCCACAGAACCACCCAAAGTTGGGAGAGCTGTAACTTTTTTTCCTGTAAGAGATTTTTGTATTTTTTTTGCTCCTGCCCTATACTATAACATATCAAAGACTTTCACATTGCATTTATGTTTTAGTTTTTACTGGATAAATGCTTGGCAACAAGGTTTTAAAAAAAAAACGGAAAATGGCAAATGTGTACCCTAATTTTCCATTTACACCTACACCTTATCTGTGTCCTATCGTATCATGTTTTAAGCCTATAAGGTTAGTATATAAAACAGCAATAGTGTTTTTTAATAATCATTTATTAATCAAATGTTATTTAGCCATTACTCCTGTGAGTCTACCATGAGTTGTCACTGCTAAATAGCCTGCCGTTACTACAGTAGTAATAGAAGGTTACTATGACATCTGTCAGATTTGTAACTCATGGTACCAAATTCTAAGCAATTGAAGCCCAAACTTCAGTCGCTGTAGTATAGTTTACTGCGTATTTTAGTACCCAACTATCCACTAGAGGCGCTATAGAAGTTTTCATACATTTTAATAACTACATAACAGTCGCTAGCGAGTATAGAATGTGAAAACTCATGGTAGACCTACTGGCCTTTGTTGAGAAATAAAATACATGGCAAACGGTTTTTATAAAAACTAAACTATCTATCTAAAATTTATGTAAATCTTAATAAAATTTATCAAAAGCGTTTAGTCTGACTGTAACAATAACATAATAATAATTAAGTAGGTTAGATAGGTGATAATAGATAGAGTATGCTTTATTGTACACCATATACACAAAAAATACAAATAGTAGAAAATTAACAAAAAGACATAATGAGGCACAATGGGCGGCCTTATCGCTAAAAGCGATCTCTTCCAGGCAACCTTTGGATGGACACGAATAGGTAAAGAAGAGTAGACGGTGGCGTACTGAGAAGTTCATAGGCAAAAATTTATAATATACATATATAATTAAAATAAACATACATATTCGACAAATATAATATAATACATACATTAAAATATATATCTACTATATATATATATATATATAAACATAGATTACATATATTTATACCTCTATATTATATATGATAATTACCTGTATTAGGAACTATTCAACAATGTAGTTTTATAAAATACATTTCCTACAAGAGGCGTCTTTAGGCTTAAAATCAAAATGACATTTGGTGCAATTAAACAGCAGTAGGAACATTTCAATGTCCAAATAAACATAACCATTTGTTTGAAAGATATCTAGTAACCCATCATTCATAGCGCAAATGTATTTCACAAATAGGTATATTCATGAGAGACGCTGTGGGGTGCCGGCAGTAGAATTTAACATATCAGACTGTGTTTAAGTGTAATTTTTGATATGTAAACTGTTGGCGATCCTTTTCTTAATAAATAAATAAATAAATGTTACCCCTCCTCTCATACCCATGGATGCAGTAAGAGCCTGCTGAGGGATACCTCTAGAAGATGGGCAGCAGCGTCTATCCGTGTATCAACATCCCATACTGCGCTCACCAACCCGCCTGCCAAGCGTGGTTAGAATGGCAACTACCCCTCATGGAGATCCATGAGGGAGGCCTGTGTTCATCAGTGGACGTTTAATGGCTGAAATGATGAATGATGATGATAGATGATTTTATTTTATTTATTTATTTATTTATTTACTTTAATTAAAACGGCACAACCAATTACATTAATTAAAGATATGAACAAGTTATTATTAATTAGATAAATAACACTTACATACATCTATTAACATTAAATCTAAATAATTGCAATACAAATAATAATAATAAACTAAATTAAACACAGTCAAAAACGGAAAAAATATTAAATAAATGATGATGTCAAATAATATAAAAATTATGTCATGTCAAAATATTAAACAGTTTGAAATATTTAAAATGGAAAATTAAAAAAAATAAAAATAAAATTAAGGCAGATCAACAATGACGTTCACAAAAACATCGACATACAAATAAAATTTCAGCCCACCTATCAGCAAACAAGTCAAAGTCAGGGCTATCATCCAGGAGAGCGTTGAGGGCAGTGAGTACACGCGGAATTGGTGACCAGGCCCGCGCTGCCGTACGAAACGACGGCACCGCAAACAACCTGTGCCTCCGACCACGGCAATAATTATTCGGGACGTAAAGTCGACACAGCTCATCACTTAAGTCCAAGGCGTCGATCTTGCTATGAAATATTTTGCAGACCGTGGTAAGTTGGTCATAGGCACGTCTCACTTCAAGTGAATTATAGCCCAAGCATCCAAGAAGAAATTTGGTGGGGTAAAGGAAGGGGTAGTAACCGTAGCAGCGCTTGTAGAGGAACCGCAGGAATGCTTTCTGAACCTTTTCAAGCATGAGCGTATAAGTAACTTCATGCGGGTTCCACACACAAGCGCTGCTCTCTAACTTACTCCTTACAAGTGCCGAAAAGATTAAGCGAACTACATGCTCATTCTCAAAGTCACGGGCATTTCTGAGAACAAACCCGAGACGCCTAAATGACTCCTTAGCCAATGAACTTATGTGCTCATGAAAGGTAAGCTTTTGGTCGAATGTGACTCCCAAGTCCCTCATGGTGACGGTTTTGTTTATGGGTTCGTTGTTCAACCTGTATTCGAAATTAATTGGGCGCCGCATTCGACCGAAAGTCATGACGTGGCATTTACTTACATTGAACTCCATTTTGTTAACGACACTCCACTCATAGATAGCGTCGACATCGCACTGCAGAGCCCGACAGTCTGCTTCTGACTTTACCTCAATGTAGAGTTTTAAGTCATCTGCATACAGCAAGCTTTTTGCATGCGACGCCACAGCGGGTAGGTCGTTAACCATAATGAGGAACAGCAAAGGTCCAAGTATCGAACCCTGACTGACGCCGGAACGCGTGTGATAGGGTTTTGATTCATACAAACCGAGTCGAACAAACTGCTGTCGATCACGGAGGTAATCAGCCAGGAGCTTAAGTAGACTCGGGGCGAAACCTATTGCAGTAAGTTTAGACAGCAGAATGTCATTGTTAACCCTATCAAACGCCTTCCGGAAATCGAAGTAAAGGACGTCTACTTGTTGTCCAAGATCTAGACTGCAAGAAATAAAGTCAACAAGCGTCAGTAAGTTCGTGTTAACCGATCGCTTGCTTCTGAACCCGTGCTGTTCGTTACACAAAAAGTTGTTTACCTGTGCATATATGAACTTATGTAAGATGCTCTCAAAGATTTTTGCTGGTGAAGAGAGGATAGCTATTGGGCGGTACTCTTCAACTTGGGACTTTTTGGAATTTTTGGGAATCGGAATTACCCTGGACACTTTCCACTGTGGCGGATAGACTCCAGACTTAAGTCCCAGGTTGAAAATGTGACAAAGAGGACCGCACAAAAACTTTCCCGCTTCCTTAATTAAAGCAGAAGGCAAATTGTCAGGGCCCACGGCGCTGTGCAGCTTCAACCTTCTGATACCCCAGGTAACGTCGCCGTAAGTGACCCCAATAACATTGATGTCATTACTGTTAGCTGATGCATCAAGAGAAATGGCCAAAGAAGGATCAAGCCGCGGTACGTCTGGCAAGAAAACGCTTGAAAAATAACTCGCGAAGGCCTCAGCAGCTTCGGGTCCGGAGAATGAAGCTCCTTGGTAGTTGATATTGGGTTCGAACCCACCCTTAGACCGTAAGTTAGTAATATGCTGCCAAAATCTCCGCGGCTCTTGACCAATTCTGGTTTCAATGGACTTCATGTGGCTAATGTACGACGACGTCACCCGCGATTTAAGGTCTGCTCGAAGGATGGAAAACTGCTGGTAGGATTCCATAGTACCGGAACGTTTCCATGCAGTGTGCAGCCTCAGTTTACGCCTTGTGTCCTTGATGATATCACATGTAAACCAAACAGGATAACGTTTAGTGGCAAAATCTTTACGGCACTTTTTAGGCATGCAGATATCAAAAATATTATAAATGGAATCGTAGAAGTGCTGGGTGGCGTTAAAAATATCATCGGCCTGCAAAACATCAGTCCAGGAGTGCTCAGACAACAAAGAGTACAAGAGTCTATGGTCACACTTGTTAAAATTCCAGTCCCTTGCTGGATCTATGTTACTCGGAGCAGTTCGGTCAGAGTGGTGCGCTGTGTCAACTTTTACCTCGATGTCTAATGGCGGGTGGTATGCGTCAGGAGGAACCAAGCCCATCGTACTAACGACAGATACCTCACTAACTCCATCGCTCTCCTGAATCAGCACAACATCCAAAATTCCTCCATGAGAGTTTGTTACGACATTATGTTCAGACAGATTACAGAAAGATATGAAATAACAATAATAATTAGCAATATTTACAGAAGCGCTATTCAAATTTAAGTCACCTAAAATGATCACAGTTGTTTTATTACAAACATTTATAAAACTTTCTACCTTGTGGAACCAGCTCATATAATCACTATCGGATGCACTGGGTTTGATATAGACGGAACACACAAGAAATTGACGTCCATGAAACGAAAAGGATGCCCATAGGTCTTCTCCAGTTTCTGTTTCAAGCTGACTTTGTCTATTAAGTACTATGGGAGCTCGACCGGCTAGTAGGACTCCACCGCAGCGTGTCTTCCTGTCGCGACGTAAAATACACCAGTCTACACAAATCAGTTCTTGATCCTCGACAGATGAGTCAAGAAAACTTTCGGTCACAGCAATCAATTCATGTTCAGATACAGCCAGATTATTCCGCCATTCTTTCAGTTTGGTCTTTAGACCTCGAACATTCTGATATAATGTTTTGAAGGTATGGTATTTGTGTGGATTATTGCGTGATTGTTGTGCCACGAAAGGGCTGGGGGGTCTTCCTCTCAGTACTATCCGAAATCAAGGGTTTTTGGCTGTACACAATCCATGCCTTAATTCTAGCGTTGACTGGCCAAACGTTTGTCGACATGCAAGTGTCGTAATAGGCTAATGGCACGCCAATTTTATAGGACTTGTAGTCTCCCTTAGGTGAAAGTTCAGTGACGCTGCAGGATCCGACGGGGCATAGTTGACGAAGGTATGCCGTAACTTCATCAGCACACGACTCCATGTTCCACAAGTGAATGTATTTACGGGGTTCTACTGCTTTCCAAGTGGTGATGGTAGGTCCCGCAGTGCCACATAGAGAGGGCGGTCGCCGGCTTCTCTTTACCTCGGTCCACGCCTGATGTCCTCCAGACTCTAGGTTACCCGCTGTTAATTGGCAAGGAGGTCCAGTTGATGCATCGATGTTGAGGTTTCGGGCCATCGTCTTTTGGGCTATGGTTTTGGTAACTTGTTGCAATGGTCGCTGAAGTGACTGTGAAGTTTTGTCATTTCGCGTGTCTAATTTCGCAGATCCCAGCAAGGTTTCAGAGGATCCCTTCTTGCTTTGCGCCTTTGGTGATGTAGCACTAGGTGGATGAGAAACAATAGTTTCCGAGCAGAGAGGGCGCACCTTGAAACTGGCGTGTAGTGTTTCAACATGACATGCATAGTTATCAAGCTTCGATTCATAGCCCGCTATGAGGGAGATTGCCTTTGTAAGTTGATCCCTTAATAGGGCAACCTCTTCGCGCAGACAACGAATCTCGGATGACAAATTCTCACTTACAGGGTTCCCAACAGGAGTATGGTCGGCCATGGGCATCTTCTTCCTGAACGTAATATTTGAGTCCTGGTGTTTCTTAGTTCCCACGGGTGTTAGGCTGTTGTCACCGCCCTTCTTTTTAGCGCAATCGCATTCAGGGCATATCCATGCCTTGTTTGGTTCCGATAGTTTCTTACCGCCAATGCAGGAGCAGTGGTACATTTTGCTACATAAATCTATAGTGCATTGCAAAAAGTCTTCGTCATCCAACACAGTAGAAAGGCAGCCAGCGCAACTCATTTTAAGTGCAGCAAGTAATAGAAATTCACACAGCGACAACCCGGCAAACAAGGCAATACAAACTGTTACAGATTCTATGGTCACTGGTGCCACAGATTACGACACAGTACTGCAGCAAAAAATGTTTGGTCCGCGCTAAGCGGTTAGCCGATGACTCACAGCACAAGGACGGACGCGGCAACCGTAAAGTTATTGTAAATAACCGTCAGTGAAACAATAGATTTGGTAATAACTTTGTATTCAGGGCACAGATCAAAAATCCGATTTTGTCGCTTTATCACTGAAATCAATGTTTATCTGACTCACAACTGTTACTAGCACAAGATCACTTTAAAACATTAATTACGAATTTGTTGCCGAGAGCGACACCGAATAGCTGTTTTCCGATTCGAGCCCGCGGGGGGTAAGATTACGATTTAACGATTACGATTTAAACAGCGTCAGCAACTGATAATATAAATAAATTTTTTTGACGAGCTCTGTGGCGCAGCGGGCGAAGGTCCGCCTGCGACGCAAGGGGTTGCGGGTTCGATTCCCGCCTCGGGACAAATGTCTGTACGGTCTGCAGATATTTGTTCAGGGTGTTCTGGGTGTTTTTCTATACTTATATAATAAAAATATCTATCTATGTAGTATAATGTATTAAGTATATCAGTCATCTAGTACCCATAACACAAGCTCTGCTTACCTTGGGGCTAGATGATGCTGTGTGATTTGTCCAGCATTATTTTTTTTCATTTTTTTTTTTTAAATAACACTCAAAAAGGATCCGAAACGTGTTTCGCCTCTCTACATGGCATCTTCACGTGGCCCGTTCGTCACGGGATACACTAGAAACAACAAAGGCGCAGAGGCAGTTGCCCAACTCCACCGCTCCTCATCGACCGCTGGATAAAAATAATACCGGCCAAGAACGAGTCGGACTCGCGCTCCGAGGGTTCCGTGCCATCATACAATATTATACACATATATTAATATGATAGGCGGTCGTTTGTTGGAGAACCTTGACAGCGCCATCTCTTGTCTGATAGCGGAACTTATGTAGATTTTTTTACACTTTCGATGATTTTTTGAAACTATGCATTATTAGACAGTTTGTTATAATTTTCATGTTATCTTTACATACACTTCAATTAGCAATAAAAGTTTGAGGTTGATCTCCGCAAACTTCTGAGATAAGGGCTGGAAAGCTATTGTTTTCAACGTTTTTGTAAAAAGGCGAAAACTATACGGCTTAAAGCAAGACTAAAACTGTTTATTAATTTGCAAATGAATACCCTTCATGTGATACCCCACATGACCAAGTTACTTCACTGAAATTTTTGAGACCCTCTGCACCCCCTTTGCCTAAAAACTATGCAAGTTAGAGAGTTCGCTATAGTTTTCCTGTAATATTTACATACACTTCTATTAGCAATAAAAGTTTCAGGGGTAAACCCAGAGATAAATCTCTGCAAACTTCGGAGATAAGGGGGGAGCGGTATTTTTTTCAACATATTTGTAAATAACTCGAAAACGATATAGTAGCTTAAAGTAAAACTAAAAACTGTTTATTAATGTGCAAATGAATACCTTTCATAATAATACCCCACATGACCTATTATTCACTTAACTTTTGAGACCTCCTTTCCGCCCCCCCTCGCAATCATAATAAGAATACTTTTCAACAGTTTTATATATTCCATATTAGTGAACAAGCATTGGTACGGAGGTGCCAGAAAAGGGGGCGAAGGTTTCCGAAAAATGAAATTTTTGACCTTTGGTGACCATTTGAGGTCACATAAAAACGGTTACTGTGACCCTAGGGTCACCAAAATCGATCAGTCAGTACCCTTCTCTCATTAAGACAGTGCTAACAAAAAAGGTTTCATGTAAATCGGTCAGCGCGTTCGGTTGTAATCGTGTCATGCACAGACAGACAGCGCTATGCATAATAGGAGGCTTCGCCCCTCTAAAAAGTATTATCTTATACCATTTAAAATTGAAAGTCGTAGTAGTTCTCAAGTAGCATCAGTTCTCAAGATATCCATTTGTGACAGACAGACAAAGTAATACCATAAGAGTTCCTTTTTACCATTTTGGTGTGGAACCCTAAAAAACTATTGTACCTACTTCTTCTCTACATTTTTCAATATTACCTAGGACCTGGACCATGGTAGAAAACCATAAAGAAACGCTCTTATTTTATTAATAAACATGTCAACACCTATACAGCCTGTATTATACTAACATGTGTATTATGTATTAAAATTATAACACATCATCATCATTTTCAGCCCGTGTCAACCCACTGCTTGGTGTATGTAGGCCTCCTCCATTCCTTGCCACTTCTTCCGGTGTTGGGCCGATCGCATGTTGGTTTTGTTGGCGACCTTAACGATGTCATCCACCCATCTAGCAGGTGGTCTGCCAGCGTTGCGTTTAAGGTCTCTGGGATTCCATATGGTTAAGGTCTTGCTCCACCTGCCGTCACCACGTCTTGCCTAATGCCAGCCCATCTCCACTTCAGTCGTCTTAAAACACAACAACAACAACGTCATAGGTAGGTAGCACTCTTATAAATCGTTAGTGTTCTAACACTATTCTAATACAATAATAATTAAAATACTTAATTAATAATTACTTACTTAGTGAATTTTTAAGGATACTTAAATTATGTACTTCCATAAAAATAAATATATTAAATTTTAGGTGGGAAAAACGCGACCGCCTTTTTCGTAGTTTCCCGCATTTTTAACGATTGTTTTTTCTTTAACCTATTAAGTTTGGCAAAGGTCTCCCAGCACAATTAAAAAAAAATATAATCCGAATATTTGAAACATACAACCAATGAGGTTATGGTTATAGTCAGATTTGTATAACAGCGCAGCGCCATCTAGAGGTAGTATCTCGGATATCTAGCAGACACTACCAGTAGTGTCGTTGCCAATGAACGTCACTACCGCGCCTATTTTGGATTTGATCCACAGTCAGTCAACTCAGGCAGTACAGTCAACAACGACACTACCAGCCGTTAAAGCTTAGTAATAGTTAAGTAAAGTAAGTAATTATAGTAATAATTATTATACCTTACGCATAGAGATCTCATTATGTCTTTCGTTAGTACTGAGACCAAAGAAATTAACTCAAAGTTCTACCTTATGATCAACCTCTTTTCAGAATTTCTTTTATTCTTACGAAATTAAAAATGGCGCAATGATCAAATTAGGGTTGTTGCGAATATCAGCATCCGCTGATGATCAGCATTGATTTAAACTTCAGCATCCGCATTGATCGATGCTGATTTTCAATGCTGATGTTTGAGTCGCGACATGACCCGAAGAAGCTTAAAGCGCATTTTTGTACAAATTAGGTAAACAAGTACAAACCTGTTTATTCGTTTAAGTATTCTAGGATGGGTAACAAATACATAGACGGAGAGACAGACAGAGAGAGGAGGCTTAGTAATAGGATCCTGAAATACTATGTTGTTTTTTATTCAGTACAAAAAGGGTGTTCCCTGTGCTACCCTTTGTGTACTAAACCCTCAAAAAATGCAAGATTTTTCGAGACTCGGTTTCTATTTGAAGAACCACCTACATTATGTAAGTGTGGAACACTAAGTTTGCGAGCCCGACACGCACTTGGCCAAAATCAGCATCAGCATCCGCTGATGTGTCAAAAACCGCATCAGCAACAACCCTGGATCAAATGACATTCACAATAATTTGTTTTGACTTTCAATGAAAATGGCCGCCAAATGGTCAGCCAAATAACATTTTAATTTCAGGCGTAAAAACATCCACTACTGAACTAAGGCCTCCCTCATGGATCTCCATGAGGGGTAGTTGCCATACTCACCACGCTTGGCAGGCGGGTTGGTGAGCGCAGTACGGGATGTTGATATGCGGAAAGACGCTGCTGCCCATCTTCCGGAGGTGTCCCTTAGCAGGCTCTTACTGCATCCATGGGTAGGAGAGGAGGGGTAACATTCTACTGCCGGCACCCCACGGCTAAATAACATAATAATTTATAAATTAACTTGACACTGGCGGAGTTGTGTAAAACCAAACACAAAAAGCCATAAAATAAAAAGACAAGACTTTCAATGGTTAAATTAATTGCGAGACTATTTACTCACATTATCTACATTATATCTTCATATACCTAAGTAGCGTTTAAATGTAAAATGTCGGAAGTTGATTAGAAAGCGAATCATGTTCATTCAGGCTGAAAAGATGGTGGTGGTGAAGTCAGAAGTCTGCCTAGTTTTATTGCCGTCGGACCACTTCTACCATTAGGCAGTACCTTAATGGTACAATCGGCACCGATTTGTCCCAATCGTACAATGGTAAATGAAACTAGGATGCCACCCGGGTTTACCTACTCAAGCAACCATAAAGGCAAACGTTACAGGCAAATACAAAGAGAAATTCCACTGAAACCCTGGTTCTTCAAAATGAAATTGAGTAAGCGTGCGACAACAGTTTTAATTAGAATGCGGCTTGGGCATACATGCACGCCAGCCCATCTTGCGCGAATAAAAATTGTTAGTGACCCTTCTTGCGAATGCGGAGACGATATTGGGGACGATAACCACATATTCTTTGCCTGCACTAAATATGATCATCTTCCTTTATATCAAGACCTTATTTCACTATTTATTTATTTTATTATTTATTTATTTATTATTTATATGTACTTATGTAATAATAATATCAATATTTGATTTTACATTTGTTACCTATTATATATTTATTATGGGGTGCCGGCAGTAGAATGTCACCCCTCCTCTCCAGCCCGTGGATGCAGTAAGAATCTGCTAAGGGATATCTCCGGAAGATGGGCAGCAGCGTCTTTCCGTGTAAGAACATCCCGAACTGCGCTCACCAACCCGCCTGCCAAGCGTGATGAGTATGGCAACAACCCCTCATGCACTTGGATCTCTAAGTCAGTGAGGGAGGCCTATGTCCAGCAGTGGATATCTTACGGCTGTAATGATGATGATGATATATTTATTAGATACTTCCTACTCCTATGATTGTTGACGTAGAATAAATTCCTTCTGATCCTTTTCCCATCCGTTTTATCTCCCGTGATGTTTTAAAATTAATGAGGCGTTTTCATTAAAAAGTAAAAACTTCAAAAATAGTTACCTCGAACCTTATAGATGGCGTTAATTTTCTTTTACTGGTAGGCACAATTTGACAATGACAGGATTAATCACAAACTTGCTTACTCCGCTTGCCAGCTCCATCTGTTAGGTTTAGTAGAAAACTCTTTTTGTTTTGTTACTGAAAACGGCTCATTGTTTCCCTAATTTTTACTATATTAAAAAAAAAAAAAACTTGAAAATGGCTAATGCACAAGCCGTGCAAAGCCAAGAAGAAGAGAAAAAAAAAATTATTGATGATGATGACAGTTGTGAAATTCTGATCTCGAAATTACTGCGGCCAATAACCACAATCTGCCGAAAATAAATAAATTGCATTGCAAGCAGTTGTTGTTGTACGATCCAATCCTGCTAACTCAAAAAATGTCTGACACAGCGCTGTGCAGAGTGTGCCTAGCCAGTGATGACAAGATGCAGCACATCGCGGACACACGGTATCAGGAGATATTTGAAACGATATCAACTAAGGTCAGTGTGTCTGACGGCATCAGCAGCCCTAGTTATGATTAAAATCCTACGCTGCTTCCTGATTTTAAGTAAGGTCAACATTTGTATAACATATGACATATCATGAAGGTAATATAACAATATTATGAGTAAGTAAATAAGTACATATATTTACTAACCTTACACCAATAAAAATAAAACTAAATATTTCAGCTTTGCAGTGCGGACCGGAGGCCTGAGACAGTATGCTACATATGCTTCTCCCACCTGCAGCGGTGCCGACGACTCATGGACATGTCTCGGAGAGCCGAGGAGATACTGACCCAGTTATCACTCAACGGCATACAAGTAACTATACCCCCGTTTGTTTTTATACCATACAAGGACCCCCAACAGTGGTATACAATAGTAAACATTATCTTTAGAATTAAGTGTAATAAAAGTTCATGCTCCTCCAATTATAAGTGACCACAATATGCAAGATAATCTTCCTCTTTTCTGCACTTGCTATAACATATCTCTGGCCAGACATAGTTTCAACACAAAATTAAAAGAAAGATTAACCTATTCCTTATTCATGTTATGAAATAGTGAATAAATTCCTAAGCCTAAAGGTTGATTCACACATATCAGTGAAGCCACAGTTCCGACAATGTGTTCGCTCAGTTCGGTATCAGTACTACAGTGTTGCATCAGTGATTCAATTCACACATGTCAGTACTCAGTTCACGGAGCTTCAGTGAAAATGTGTCCCTCATCAAGTATTGTGATTGTTGCTATGGCTTTGTTCAATACTGCGGAGCTAGCTATGATAGCTATTGCTTTAGACAAAGAAGAAGAGCAGCATCAAGAAAAAAAGAGAAAATGTGTGCATGAAGCATGGCAATTAAGAGAGACAGAAGGAGAATCCATGACATTATACAAAGAATTCATTAGTTAAAGATGAAAGGAAATATTTTTTAATATTTTAAAATGTAAGAGAGCTGTTTCAAAGCAAATAAATACAGGGCTTAAAGTGTCCATACTAGAAATCGTCACTCAAATAATGTCAAATTCTCAGCGTATTTCTAGATGGCGGTGTACCTTGAGCTACTTATACGTTGCCAATAATTTGCGTTTGGAGCGCTAGCCGCTGATTGTATTGCAAGTCTTCATCAATGCAATAGATGGCGCTATTTTATATTTCAGTCTACTGTGCAAACATGTGATGTGTATTATCCGCGCCGTGTCATTTTCATACTTTTCAACATTTATTTAAATCAATATCTACGTTAGATTCTGTAAAGACTGTATTAATTCACAGTTTTTTGAAACGGTGCTCGCGCTCGGAAGCATGAAGGATCACGTATATTCATATTTTAATAAAATAGGCACATATAATAAACATGTCTAAACCTACCTGGGTACGCTAAAAATAAACCAAATAAGGTGTAGGTCTAACGTCTCCTCTGATGAATCCCCTAGGGGAGATATCAGGAAAAAAAAGTTCTTTTGTCTCCCCTGGGCAGAGGAGACAGATCATCATCATCATCATCATCATCAGCCTTTATCGACCCACTGCTGGGCATAGGCCTCCCTTTGATTTTGCCATTCGCCTCTGTCATAAGCTATTCTTAGCCAGGTGCAACCCACGGTCTTTCGAACATCGTCAACCCATCGGGGTGGTGGACGACCCCTTTTTCTGTGCCCTTCTCTCGGCCACCATTCAGTCAGCGTTTAGACTTTTAGTACTGTTGTCTCCCCGCAGGACTTATTCAGGATGTTTCTACATTTATCATCGATTAGGTTAGTACCTACCTAACAAAGCGTCCTGTAGGTCTACCATGAGTTTTCACAATCTATACTCGCTAGCGACTGTAGTTAACAAAATCTGTACAGTATGCTGACGCTGTATTGTAAAGGCCTAAAAACCGACTATGGCCAATCATTATGTTTTTGACACAAACATGTCAAATATGACAGTTAAGGTCAGAAATGACAGTATATGTCAAAAATGTCAGTAAATATTTTAAATTCTAGACTCAAATTACAAGAGCTAATTGAACGCATTGACTTTCACTTTTCCGATGACAGCTGTCAAACTTCAAACTGCCATATCTCGAGAACTACCTACTCGTCCTAGACTTCCCGTTGTGGGCTCAAATGAAAGAATAAATAAATAAATTCTTCATGAGATCTACTTTTTCGATGACAGCTGTCAAACTTCAAACTGCCATATCTCGAGAACTACTCGTCCTAAACTTTCCGTTGTGGGCTCAAATGAAAAGCCTTCATGAGATCTACTTTTTCGATGACAGCTGTCAAACTTCAAACTGCCAATCTCGAGAACTATTCGTCCTAAACTTTCCGTTGTGGGCTCAAATGAAAAGCCTTCATGAGATCTACTTTTTCGATGACAGCTGTCAAACTTCAAACGGCCCTATCTCGAGAACTACTCGTCCTATACTTCCCGTTGTGGGCTCAAATGAAAGAATAAATAAATAAATTCTTCATGAGATCTACTTTTTCGATGACAGCTGTCAAACTTCAAACTGCCATATCTCGAGAACTACTCGTCCTAAACTTTCCGTTGTGGGCTCAAATGACCTTCATGAGATCTACTTTTTCGATGACAGCTGTTAAAGTTCAAACTGCCATATCTCGAGAACTTAAATTATTTACTGTCATTGTTTTTTCGTGACGTAAAGTAATTGATGGTGGGGTGCCGGCAGTAGAATGTCGTCTCTTGCCCGTGGCTGCAGTAGGAATCTGCTAAGAAGATGGGCAGCAGCGGCTTTCCGTACCTATTTCAATATTCAACACTCCACTCGCCCACCCGTGTGGCAACAATCATGATCTCGGAGATCCAGGAGGATGGTGGCCCAAGTCCAGCCGTGGACGTGGACAGTAGATGTCCTACGGCTGAGATGACATCATTGATAAATAACGACTACAATGTTTGACGTCATACAATATTTTTATATTAGCGCCATCTATATTTGACTGCTGTATCTTTACGATCACTAAATCGTGTTATGGTTCGTTTAGGTGTCGGGGAATGACCAATTTATTAAAATTTGTTAAATCGTTACTCCTCGCGCCATCTATAATTATGTTTAGACAGTAACTAATTTTCGAATTACGCTTTGATGTTAGTGATTGTCAGTCCTGTATTTACTTGGTCCATGATTTTACCAACAAATTTTTGGATGCAAAGATTAATTTTCATTAGAAATTGTTTGAACCAGATTTACCAATGTTTTGTAATAATAAAAATGTTAGAGTAATATCCAAATGATTGCACAGTCTGTTGTGTCTTAGGGGCCATCTCCACGGGCGAGAGAATCGCGACGAATCCGCGCTTTTATCGTCGGGTAATCTCCACGAACGAGCCATTATTCCGCCAGCGTATCGTCGCGACTCGTAATGGAATCGCCGCGTGTCCGCAACCACTCGTAACGGAATCGCCACGTTTCTTTGACGACGCGTTGTGCTATTAATGCGAGAGCGCCACGTTCCGCGAGCGCGCGACGTGCTCGCTGCGATGTAATGACGTTTTGCGCGCACTCAACCACTCGTCGCATCGCCGCGTAATCATCGCCGTGTGGAGACAGAAAAAAGAGAGTGTATAGAAATACGATAATAAAGATAAAAAGATAAAAATATTTATTTAGACAAAGTTTAACAATCAATCAGTGGCGTAGCTACCCAGGGGCTAGGCGGGGCAGTGCCCCGGGGCCCTCAAGCTCAGGGGGCCCTCCAATCCTTACCAGAAATCTCGATCGAACTGAACTTTTGGAAATTTCTCCCATTTTCAAAATAAATATGACAGGCAACCCCACTTTAATCATGACAACTCAGTTGAGAGAAATTCAAAAGTTATGCCTAGGGAAATCCCCTAAATTCTTTCTGTAGGTTGGCTGGCAGTGTTGCAAAGACATTTTCCACTGGACGCGTTACTCGGCCGATCTCGCCCTATACCCCGCTGTCACTCAGTCAGCCTTTTAGCCTAACTGACCGAAATTGTCTTGTCAGTGCGTCGGTGGTTGTCGAGGACAAACATTAGTTAAAAAATTGACTAGGTGTATTGTTTTGTAAAAATTATAGTGACTGATCCGCCAATATTTCTTTTCATAGGTAAGTCCAATTTTATCCCATAAAAGCAGCTATTTTTTCGTAAAATTGAATAAATGTGATGTAATTATTTCATTCATACCGCCATTTTAAAAAGTACTCAAATTTTAATGCAATTTAACTAAACTTGTGACCTACCGAAACAAGTCTGGATTATACCGTTCATTTTCCATTCGTTCATTACAAAGATATTCATAAATGTTAATAATAAATATGTATGTCTAAGAAAAGAAAACTATAGGTACATACCAAAACTGAATTTTCGTAAAACGTAATTATTATCCAGAGGGGAAGTAAAATAAATAAACGTTTGTAGCGAGTTCACTATTTTTTTCTGTTTATTTAATTACTATCTGATCCGACAGACGTTGTGCCGATTGTTTTATCCAGTTCTGTTTGTACCTCTGGAGGACAACAAACGAACTCACTCCTACTCCTATACTGGCGTGCAAACATTGTACCTTCTCTTTATTGGTTTCTGTGTATCAGTGTGTCATACGTAATGCCGGGGCTGCACCTCAGCGTAATCTTATTAACTAGTGTTCTATTTGTCGGAATTCATAAAGAAAATCTGTAATTTTGAGCGCTAATTAAAGGCGTTAGATGCACGCAATTGAAGCCTCGGGATGAGGGTGAACAGTGAAATCACTATTAAAATATTTTTTTCACGAAGTACAGGCAAACGATCGTATTTAGGTGCTATAATTTCAAATCGAAATGTAAGTAACCAAACTCCTACATTTTTCGTCATTCATTCATTTTGATTCATGAATTTCATCGATTGCGTCGATCACTATAGAACATCTTATAGAATTGTGAAACAGTGCGCTATATGCGTAACTAAGACAGCAAAAAATCACTCCCCCCGTACCCCGCAAAAATTGGTTGAACGTGATTGCATTCATTTTGCAAGCATAACGTGTCCAGTGGAAAATGTCTTTGCATTGCAGTGTTGTCAATTTGACGGATAGTGAACGCTAACGGTGATATTTTTTTTAGATAGAGATACACAATGATACGCTACAAGTGACGTTGGGGAATCCCCGAAAAAAAATTATCACCGTTAGTGTTACCACATTTAACGATGGAGACCATGAACGATCTCCTGTCCGCGGACCTGAATTAATGTAACCTACAGTCACCTGACTTGCAATTTTTCACGATATTTCGCGTTATACAATGAGCCGTGGGATGCCGGCAGTAGAATGTTACCCCTCCTCTCCTACCCGTGGATGCAGTAAGAGCCTGCTAAGGGACACCTCCGGAAGATGGGCAGCAGCGACTTTCCGTATATCAACATCCCATACTGCGCTCACCAACCCGCCTGCCAAGCGTGGTGAGTATGGCAACTACCCCTCATGGAGATCCATGAGGGAGGCCTTAGTTCAGTAGTGGACGTTTTACGGCTGAAATGATGATGATGATGATGATGAATCAGTTTACATAGCAGTGGGGCCCCATTTTTTAATTTGCCCCAGGGCCCTTGGTTATCTAGCTACGCCACTGAATCAATCACAAGTAAACAGACAATTAATAATTTCTAAAGTATTTAAAAATAATACCATAAAAACTAACAAACAAACATTTCATAGCTATCAGCGGTCCTCGCACTAGGCCAAGCCTGTATCGCGAAGACCAATCTCACATGAACTTGTACAGTAGTTTGTCTCGGTGTGACTACTTGACTCGTAATTATAAGAGAAGACAAAAATATCTAATTAATCTTTTAGCGATAAGACCGCCCATTGTATGTTATATTTGACTGTGTTTCTCTTTGTGAAACTTATGTTATATGGCGAATGTACAATAAAGAGTTTATCTATCTATCTAATGATAAAAAGAAACAGTATTTATAAAGAAAAAATAAAAAATGAGATGACTAGCCTATCTTGATATTTTAAGGATATCCTCAGTATCTGTGTAGTTTAAGGTGAGCAACCAGTTCATTACAATATTTTTAGCTTCACAGACTGACTTATCTTTTATATTACAATATTTCACCACTTTGTTGTATACATGTGCCCTATTAAATTCACCAAAGCGGTGAGCAAAGAATGTGTTTACCGACGGGGTAGGAATTTTAAAAACTCTTTGGTTAGCCAATTTTTTATAATTATCCGAAAGTATAACTGACTTATGCACAGCTAAGGACGTCCTGTAAATAAAAAGTTGTCGAACGCTTAAAACGCGACTTTCATTGTACAGTTCAGTTGTTGGATGCCTGTACGGTTTCCTAAGCATGACTTTAAGGACAGAACGTTGTGCTCGCTCCACTTGTATAAGGTAGGTTTTCGCTGCACTTCCCCAACAGGTTATACAATACAATATTAAAGATTGACACATGGCCAGGTAGATGGAATTTAGCAACTCTTTACTTGCAATATCTCGGAGACAGCGCATGATATGTATGACCTTTCTAATTCGACCAGAGAGACCTTCAAAATGTTTTTTAAAATTTAAATTTTCATCTATATATATTCCTAAATACTTAATAAATTTTGCTCTATCAATAGTTTGACAGCCACAGAAAGTATGACTCCGACACGAAGACTTGTGGATTTTTATTGTTAGATTTTTTGGGGGTGCTGATGCCGCAGTTTTGTGAAAGTATACATATTTTGTTTTACTAGTATTAAGGGTAAGTAGGTTTTGTTGCAGCCATCCATTCATCCGAGACATTCCAAGTTCTGTCGAAGATTGAACCTCTTGCCAATTTTTTCCGTGAAAAATAATTACTGTGTCGTCAGCGTAGCAAATAATTTCAGAATTGTTAATTGGGAGATCGTGCATATCATTAATGTATAAATTAAACAGAGTGGGGCCCAAAATGCTACCCTGGGGCACTCCAAAGGATACAGTTTGAGTGCTACTGAGAGTTTGTAGGATCTTGACACACTGTCTCCGTTCTAATAAGTAGCTTTTAAACCAATCTGCAGCTATTCCACGAATTCCTAGGCCGTCTAGTTTTTTAAGTAGTATCGGGACGGAGACCGTGTCAAATGCCTTCGCTAAATCCAAAAAGACTCCCAAGCAACATTGGCCCTTGTCCAACTGTGATGACACTTCAGAAGTTAGCAATAGAACTGCATCCTCAGTATTTTTACCTCTACGAAAGCCGAATTGTCGTTGAGAGATCAGTTTACGGGTTTCCAAGAAATGTACTAACCGTCTGTTCACTAGTTTTTCCAGAAGCTTGGAAATAGAACTCAGCAAAGAAATGGGCCTGTAGTTATTCAGCAAGTTCTTGGCGCCTCCTTTATGTATGGGGCAAACAGATGCAAGTTTCCACTTATGTGGGAATATCCCTATAGACAAGCTGAGGTTAAATATAAAAGTGAGGGGTGCAGTTATGTAGTCCTTAATGTGCTTCAACAGTGAGTTGTCAAGTCCGTCTATACCTGGCGCCTTGTTATTTTGCAACCCATTTATTAAGCTTTCAACTTCTTTTGGATCGGTTGGATTAAGATAAAATGAGTCGACAGGGGGATGTTTTATTCGTGTGGATGTTGCAAGATCGGATTCAGTTTTATTAAGAGCTAAAAGAATTTCACTAGCAAGTTTTTGACCAGCTGTAGTAAAGTGAGATAATCTTTATATCTTTATCTTTACGTGGCACGACGATAACATCACAGCGATTCTCGCTCGTGGAGGCGGTCCCTTAGGGCCCAAGAATGGATATTACAACAAAACATTGCAGTAGTCAGGTCATTAATTTCTGGTTTTATTTTTTTAAATTAATTTAGTAATAGGTACTTAGTTAAAATTGTTATTCAAATTCCAAAATAGATCTCATAAATAATTCACACATTTCATTTGTCTATCTACAGCTCACATGTATGAATATGTTCAAATTAATTTCAGGCAACTCCTGAAGCTGTCACTGAGCTGAAACTGAGCATGAAACAGTCCTTATCTGTCGCTCCGATGCAATACCTTCACATCAGTGGTACTCATGATAGTTCTCATGTTACTGTGAAAGAAGAAGTGATATCTATGAAGGATGAGGGAACAGCAGAAGAGGAGCCCCTTGTGGAGAGTGTAACGGAAAATGTTTTGTCGTCAGAGAGATATATCAGTGAGTGCTTGAAATTAGAAAGTGATTGTGATTATGAGCAGTGTACTGAACTTGCATCTACTATAGTTGTGGAACAACCCAATCTTAAAATGACGTACTGTTGTGACTTATGCAGCAAGATATTTAGTGTTAAACGTAAACTGGCGTTACACATAAAGCGGTCACATACCAGACTAATTACTGATATAGACAATGATATATGTGATAAACAATTTAATAAAAAAAATAAACTTACTACACACATGAGAGTTCACACTGGTAAGAAGGCATATACTTGTACTATATGTTATAAACAATTTAATAAAAAATATCATGCAATACACATGAGAGTTCACACTGGTGAGAAGCCATATACTTGTGATATATGTGATAAACAATTTAATCATAAATCTAATCATACAAAACACATGCGAGTTCACACTGGTGAGAAGCCATATACTTGTAATATATGTGATAAACAATATAGAACAAAATGGGATCATACAACACACATGCGAGTTCACACTGGTGAGAAGCCCTATGCCTGTGATATATGTGATAAACAATTTAATCGAGAATGGCAACTTACAAGACACATGAGAGTTCACACTGGTGAGAAGCCATATACTTGTGATATATGTGATAAACAATTTTATCATAAATCGGATCATACAAGACACATGAGAGTTCACACTGGTGAGAAGCCATATACTTGTGATATATGTGATAAACAATTTACTCAAAAATCTAATCTTTCAACACACATGCGAGTTCACACTGGTGAGAAGCCATATACTTGTAATATATGTGACAAACAATTTATTAAAAAGTCTTATCATACAACACACATGCGAGTTCACACTGGTGAGAAGCCATATACTTGTAATATATGTGATAAACGATTTAATCAAGAATCGCATCTTGCAAGACACATGAGAGTTCACACTGGTGAGAAGCCATATACTTGTGATATATGTGATAAACGATTTAATCAAAAATCGTATCTTACAACACACATAAGAGTTCACACTGGGGAGAAGCCTTATACTTGTGATAAATGTGATAAACAATTTAAATACAAATCTGATCTTACAAGACACATCAGAGTTCACATTGAAAATGGTAACCAAAATGGAGTTGTTCCTTTTCATCTTTATCTTAAAAAATAAGTTTACCAAGCCAGAGAAGCGGTGAAGGCCTATGGATGTAAGTTTTGCTGGATGTCATTGCAAGGCAAGGTCTTTGTAAGACGCAGGGAGGACGGACCACCAATCCGCATAAACAATGAGACGGACTTAAATCTACTTAAGGAAGAATCAGACTTTATGCTTTAAATTAATGTGTTCTTAGTAATTAAAATAAACTGGTGGTTCGCCGCGAACTTAAAACGAGCAAGATTTACTTTTTACAATGAAGTCATTGCATTTGAACTTGATTTAACATAGCAATTTGAACTGAATTGCTGGAATTCTCCAAACACTACAACTACAACACACCACAAAACACATTCATAACTTTAGTAGGACTCGTAACTTGTAAGTTTTCACTTTGTATGGAATAATTAGTTCAAAAGTTATTCTCGAACAAAAAAAGTTGATTTGACCCCCCCCCCCCCCTAATATCTGAAAAAATATTGTCTTTGAAGTTTTTGATAAGTGGGGTGGTGTGGTAGCCACAGAACCACCCAAAGTTGGGAGAGCTGTAACTTTTTTTCCTGTAAGAGACTTTTGTATTTTTTTGCTCCTGCCCTATACCTACTAGTGTATTATATTATCTGTGCCTATACTATAACATATCAAATACTTTCACATTGCATTTATGTTTTAGTTTTTGCTGGATAAATGCTTGGCAACAAGGTTTTTAAAAAAAACGGAAAATGGCCAATGTGTACCCCAATTTTCCATTTACACCTACACCTTATCTGTGTCCTATCGTATCATGTTTTAAGCCTAAGAAACAGCAATTGTGTTTTTTAATAATCATTTATTAATCAAATGTTATTTAGCCATTACTCCTGTGAGTCTACCATGAGTTGTCACTGCTAAATAGCCTGCCGTTACTACAGTAGTAATAGAAGGTTACTATGCCATCTGTCAGATTTGTAACTCATGGTACCAAATTCTAAGCAATTGAAGCCCAAACTACAGTCGCTGTAGTATAGTTTACTGCGTATTTTAGTACCCAACTATCCACTAGAGGCGCTATAGAAGTTTTCATACATTTTAATAACTACAGTCGCTAGCGAGTACAACCAAACTGACTGATTGTGAAAACTCATGGTAGACCTACTGGCCTTTATTGAGAAATAAAATACATGGCAAACGGTTTTTATAAAAACTAAACTATCTATCTAAAATTTATGTAAATCTTAATAAAATTTATCAAAAGCGTTTAGTCTGACTGTAACAATAACATAATAATAATTAAGTAGGTTAGATAGGTGATAATAGATAGAGTAACTATGTTTTATTGTACACCGTATACACAAAAAATACAAATAGTAGAAAATTAACAAAAAGACATAATGAGGCACAATGGGCGGCCTTATCGCTAAAAGCGATCTCTTCCAGGCAACCTTTGGATGGACACGAATAGCTGAAGAAGAGTAGACGGTGGCGTACTGAGAAGTTCATAGGCAAAAATTTATAATATACATATATAATTAAAATAAACATAAATATTCGACAAATATAATATAATACATACATTAAAATATATATCTACTAAATATATATATATATATATACATATAATTATATATTATATATGATAATTACCTGTATTAGGAACTATTCAACAATGTAGTTTTATAAAATACATTTCCTACAAGAGACGTCTTTAGGCTTAAAATCAAAATGACATTTGGTGCAATTAAACAGCAGTAGGAACATTTCAATGTCCAAATAAACATAACCATTTGTTTGAAAGAGATCTAGTAACCCATCATTCATAGCGCAAATGTATTTCACAAATAGGTATATTCATGAGAGACGCTGTGGGGTGCCGGCAGTAGAATTTAACATATCAGACTGTGTCCCTATTAATGTTTAAGTGTAATTTTTGATATGTAAACTGTTGGCGATCCTTTTCTTAATAAATAAATAAATAAATGTTACCCCTCCTCTCATACCCATGGATGCAGTAAGAGCCTGCTGAGGGATACCTCCGGAAGATGGGCAGCAGCGTCTATCCATGTATCAACATCCCATACTGCGCTCACCAACCCGCCTGCCAAGCGTGGTTAGAATGGCAACTACCCCTCATGTAGATCCATGAGCGAGGCCTGTGTTCATCAGTGGACGTTTAATGGCTGAAATGATGATGATAGATGATTTAAACAGCGTCAGCAACTGATTAATATAAATAAATAACACTCAAAAAGGATCCGAAACGTGTTTCGCCTCTCTACATGGCATCTTCACGTGGCCCGTTCGTCACGGGATACACTAGAAACAACAAAGGCGCAGAGGCAGTTGCCCAACTCCACCGCTCCTCATCGACCGCTGGATAAAAATAATACCGGCCAAGAACGAGTCGGACTCGCGCTCCGAGGGTTCCGTGCCATCATACAATATAATATATGATAGGCGGTCGTTTGTTGGAGAACCTTGACAGCGCCATCTCTTGTCTGATAGCGGAACTTATGTAGATTTTTTTACACTTTCGATGATTTTTTGAAACTATGCATTATTAGACAGTTTGTTATAATTTCCATGTTATCTTTACATACACTTCAATTAGCAATAAAAGTTTGAGGTTGATCTCCGCAAACATCTGAGATAAGGGCTGGAAAGCTATTGTTTTTAACGTTTTTGTAAAAAGGCGAAAACTATACGGCTTAAAGCAAGACTAAAACTGTTTATTAATTTGCAAATGAATACCCTTCATGTGATACCCCACATGACCAAGTTACTTCACTGAAATTTTTGAGACCCTCTGCACCCCCTTTGCCTAAAAAACTATGCAAGTTAGAGAGTTCGCTATAGTTTTCCTGTAATATTTACATACACTTCTATTAGCAATAAAAGTTTCAGGGGTTTATCTCTGCAAACTTCGGAGATAAGGGGGGAGCGGTATTTTTTTCAACATATTTGTAAATAACTCGAAAACGATATAGTAGCTTAAAGTAAAACTAAAAACTGTTTATTAATGTGCAAATGAATACCTTTCATAATAATACCCCACATGACCTATTATTCACTTAACTTTTGAGACCTCCTTTCCGCCCCCCCACTAAGCAAGCAAAAGTTGCAATAACATTACCGAAAGTAACATCAAGGAGCTTGTAACTTACAAATACAAGGTTGCAACGTTCATGCAAGCTTGAAGCGAGCTCGAAACGAAGCCCTAACGGCCGCGCTGTAGATAAACCCTGTAACTTACCCAGAGCTGATCACCAAAACTTATCATAACTTTAAAACACAAAGTCGAAGTAACATTACACTTGTAATATAACTGGAAATTGTAAAGTTTACTTTTCGTATGTTTAAAGTTTAACATTTCCACAACTTTGCTTTTGAAAGTTAATAGTAAATTATTTTTATTATCTTGCATAAAGTAACCAACATTGCAGGTAATTTACCTACAATGCCACTGTCTGATAAGACTATTTTTGAGTTTCAACACCTTATGTTGGCCGACCCGGCGTACTACACGCCCGCGCCTGTCGACTTGCTGATCGCAGGTGATCTGTTTCCGTATATCTATGATGGTGAAAAAATACTGCCGCGTGAGCCCGGTCTAAGTACCTGTTGCAATGAGCTCGGTCTTTGGGTACGTCATTTTAGGTCAGACTGATCTAGGTCGTGCCACACACGGCAGAACCGAAGCGCGTACGGGAATTAGTCACGAAGGTCCGTTCTGTGGTTTCACTAGGAATACGTCTGGAGAACTTGGCGACTCGAGCCATATGGCAACTCGTCGATTTCTCAACTTAGAATCAAAGCTAGAGCGGGAGCCCGAGTTGAAAACTCAATATCATGAATTTATGCGCGAATATGAGGACCTTGGTCATATGACTTGTCTTGGTGATGTCCAGAACGTGGATTCGAAATATATCATCCCGCATTTCTGCATTATCAAACCGACAAGTACCACAACGTCTCACCGTGTGGTATTTGATGCCTCAGGTAAGACATCAAATAATATGTCGCTCAACTCTTTAGTGCTACCAGTAGTAAGGATTCGCCGGTTCTAGATAAATCTAGAACCGGCGAATCCTTACTCGTTCTCCGGTTCTAGATGAAGCGGTTCTGCGGTCGTCCAGTGGCAGGATCGCCGCCTAAAATATCAAATTGGGGGTTTTGGCATACGCCCGATCGATTGCACTTGTCCATTTTAACGTATCTTAACTCATTCCAAAGTTACAGAAAACGATTAATAAAACTGATTATCACCTTCAAAACTAATTACTAATAGCACTTCGCCACTTTCATTGTGACTAATTAGTTTACTCGCTTAAACATTACCTTAATTACCTCGGTGATTAGGATGTTACACATAAACAGTAAACATTTTTGATTTTATTCCATATTTTTATTTACCTTAAAACATGTATTAAATAACTTAGACAGAAATATATCGTTTTTCAGCTTACTGCTACCAAATAATTTTACAAAATCCATCATACTATTCCCGTTATACTTGTAATATAAATATGTTAGACAATACTCTCCACAAACTGAAGTCAAATCATGCTGTAGTCTGTACCTATTGAAATCCCACTGTCTTGTGGTTCGATTCAAGAAACTTCTATGATTCCCCGTAGGTGGTCGTCCATAAGAATCAAAATACTGGCCAACTCCATTTCTCTCTATGTGAATGGCTATCCAATGAGAGCCTGGTTCACTATCGGGGTCCAAATTACTTATTATGCATGTTGGAGTGTTAATTTGTAAAGGTAACCTGTTTGCTGCATAAACATGTTTTTGTAACGTAGGATGTATGAAATGCAAATATTTTTGAATTTCAATTGTGTTCATCATACAGTTGTGACACATTCAATTTTCAAACCAAGAATGTAAATCTTGGTAGGCTGAACTTCTTTATAAAGTATGGAAGGAAATAAAAGGATTGGAATATGTTTTGATGTTTTTTATTTCGTATTTATAACTAGGTTTATACAATGTGAACTTAACTACTATAATCTACGGTTACATTACGGTTCATATCTATTTCAATAACATTATCAAATTCTGCATAAACAATACAGTTAATTGTCTGAGTAAGTGCAGATTCAAATCGAACTTCCAACCTAACACTACCATGTTTTATAAGGTTCCAATGGGTATTTGAATTGGAACTGAGATCTGCTGTTAGATCAAAGGCTAACAAACAGTATCCTTTCGCATATTGTTCCCTAGATATCCCATTACCTTCATTGAGAAAATGTATTCCTGTCCCCGAAAAAAGTGTGTGATAGGCTGCAGTAAAAATATTACTCTCAAACGATGTTTGCAAAGCTTTTGAAGGTATTTGATGACCATCAATGTATAAACAAAATGTATTCAAATCAAAGTTTTCAAAATTAAATGGGTTTTTAGTCAAACTCCCATTAAATGCTGCATTGTTTACAAATCCAATAATACATCTTTTAGGGACTTGTCCTAGAAAAATATTATCGAGAGTTTTGCCCTGAATACCTGAAGGAATGGTTAACACTTTGACTTCTGCTCGAGTAATAGGATATTTAGCAGTTGTTGAGGCTAACACTTTTTGATGAGCTAGTAATACAGTTGGATTGATTCGTGCTCTACGAACAATAAGAGTCGCATCTGTAATGCATACCTTAAATTTTAAATCTGCTGAAGAAGCCATAAGATTAAATGTATCTCTAGAGCGAACTAATTTAACCATCATTTCAACACCGTTAATTAAAAACTTTTCTTGGTTAAATATATCACCATGAAGATGACCAATCATTTCTATTTCTTTACTATCACATGTTAGCTGTTGTCTTTGAATAAACCCCTCATTTTTTTCATCGGTTGAGTTCATTTTTCCAGCTGTATCTTGATACCAAAGTGCACAAGTCAAGTGAGAATCTTTTGCTGCAGGGGCATAGTTTAACAAAGTTTCTATGTAAGCACGATAGGCATATGTATTGTTTGGAGGTGATACAAGCTTTTGATTTAAATAAACATCTAGTTGACTGAAGAGCGAATGAAGCCAATTATTAACAGGGGCTACAGTGGTTGATGCTAATATATTTGTTGAGTCTTGATTGGATATTTTGGCTTTTATGTGTAACAATGTGTGGGATAAATCCATATAGTCATCCCCTGTCCCCGATACTTGAAACTCTATGGGACCATCGTCAGCAAGAGATGAAATGGGTTTGTAGTGTATCCATAATCCACTTTCTATGCTGGTTTGCGTAGATGGTAAAGCGAATAAATCCAACTCTGATTTTATACACTCACAAGAATGACTATGTAAAAACGACATTTTTATTTAATTTTATGTAAATATATCTTTCAAATTGTCAACTCTTGATTTTTTAGTAGCTTTCACTTTGACATCTGGTAGTAGACTGCGTGAAGATAACTGTTTCCTTTTTCTTTTATATCCGGAGCCAGACATATTTAATCTATCTATTTTATTATCTGCTTTTCTTTTCAGGTTTGAACTTGCTTCTTTAAGTCGAGATCTTATTGAATCCTCCATGGGACGAGCGCTTACCATATCTGATAGTAGACCAACACCAGCGTTTAAAGCCTCTTTGCCTATAACTCTAGCTCCACTAGAAAGTAATGGTAGAACAGATCTAAATAGCCCACCTAAAAAACTACCGATGCCGTGACCACGCTGGTAGGGTGCTCCTTTATAAATCACCCCAATCCCAGAACCAGCTTGATGTGAGTAATAATGTTCATAGGGACAAGTTATATTATCGCGAGGATACATTATATTTTTCTGAAATGTAGCTTAACACATACTGTCCCAAACTGGAATGGGATTTTTTGACCTGTGCTCGATCTTATATCTACATCAATGGTATCAAACTCTCTACGCATAACAGGTAAGTAGTGAGGAGGTGAGAAAACATGCATTTTATTTGCTCCATAAATATACTTTGCAGGATCCAACGGTATAATTCTCAATAAAGGTGTCATAACATCTCCTACTATCTGAGATTCAATAATATCACAGTAAACAAATAATTGATATGGTAACCCTAAATGTAAATTTGCAGGACATTTACCTAAACCATTACCCACAAGATTTCTGTTCGGTTCAAAGCCTAGTTGTAAACCTAACTTCTGTGATAGTGTCAACGATTTAATAGATTCATCCATAACAGAGGCAGACACAAACTTTGATATTTCATCATATCGAAATTTAATTTTCTCCTTTATATTATTTATCGCTGTTAATATATGATTAATATTATCATAATTTGTTGCTGGAATATGTGTTTTATAATACACCAATGAAGGTTTTTCTTCGTTTGGCATCGACTTTACTTTTGATATATAAATTACAGTGCAATTCCTCTAAAGCGACCAGTTTGCCAATCATAATCGATAGTATTCTCACCATCTAAATGACTTTCACAAATATGACATACTGTCGCATTTAAAATATCATTCTCCTCTTTAACCGTCAGTGGCTTAGGAGAAACTTGAAAACTGATTTTCCTACATATTTTTTTTAAATCTTCATGTAAACGATTCATAAATTCTTGCGCGCAATTTTTTCCACTATAAGTCTCATATTTTGATAAGGTATCATCATATGAACATTTGATATAGTAACCAAAGCTATATGGCTCGTGTTCGTGAGTATTGCTTGTATATGGTTTTGATGGATTGTTACAACATGATTTAATCGGTTTTAGAAAAGCTTCAAAATCAGCATATATAACAAACGGTATTTTTAACTTCTTATTGTATTTATCAAACTTCAATTTATCATTAGATGTTGGTAGACCATACCAATCCTTTGACGTTTTGCAACTATTTGGTAATTCTGTTGCAATGTGAGCACAGTCATGCTGTTGATGATCAATTAACCCTTGTTTTGTAGGAAAGTGTAGTAAACATCCATCACAAATATGAACTGCGTGGTCATGATTAGAAATTTGTTTACTTACAAGGCGCGACATGTTTTTAATGTAACAATAATGATTGTTTGACCCGTTTGAAATGAGTAATAAATTAACGTGAACGTCTTTGCGAGATTTTGTTAAAAATAATGGTCCGACTACATTATTACACTTTTTTTCTTTTTTAAACTCTAAACCAAACACGTTGATGCTAATACTGTTTAGTTTTTCAACTTTTGGTATATCAGATAACTTTACAGGAAAAGGTACTCCGTCAAATTTTAATTTATTAGAATTCTTAGTGTACGATGATACTTGATTCACATTTTCGTTTACCGGGTACAAAGCAGAAAGCAATGCCCACTTAAAACATAAGTTATCAGCATTTTTAACGTTAACTACAGCTTTTTTTGTTCTAATATCCTTTGGCAACTCAATGTATGAAGTACCACGTAGCGGATTAAATTTATTTACATTCATATCAATTGCTCTTATTTCTTTAAGACTCCAACCACTGTCTTTTTTTTCAAAAGAACTGATTTTACATGCCATAGTGTCACACAAAGATGAAAACAATATATCCAGATCATCCCCCCGAAAAACTATGTAATTATACGTTTGAAAATCAAATGTTTGAAATGAATCTTCTTTAGTTTGTTGAATGAAATCTGCGTGCAAAACAAAGTTAACTTTAAATATAGTATGCTGTTGAATCGATTCTTCAATTAATAACAAAATCTCTTCTTTTATGGAATTCAAAAATAATTCTGGTGTTACAACGTTTTTTGTAGTTATTTCATTTTTACTATGAATCTTATAAGAAATTATTCTTTGACCAAAAGCTGATTCAATGACAGATACATTTTTTAAAGAGTTGTGAACTTTTTTAAGTTTATTTTTATGGAGGTTACTTTTCAAATGATTTGCTAAATACCTTTTTTTAACTAAAACATGACATGTGCTACATGTCACCATAACAGCATCACCTCCATTGTCGTTGATAGATTCAGTTGTTGATTCACCGTTTACACTGCTAGATCCTGCTGCATTAGTAGATGATCCAACTTCATATCGTGCTCGTTTTACAATGATGTCATCATTTTCAGTGTTATGCACTCTCTTTAGAGCTCCTCCATCTTGTTGTCTACAACAATGAAAAAACGTTATAAGACACAATCCTGGTTTTAAATCAAAAAATTATAAAAGCGTTGGTATAGTTATGGATATTACTTACATTATATTTTCCTCAACAACGGCGCAAATATTGTATAGTTCCTCATCGTATTCATCTTCAAACGCCATACAAGTATCTAGTTTTTCACATAACTCTTCTTCAATTTTAGAATCAGTATTGAAAAAGACACTAACACAGTTCACATTCGCCATTTTCTTCAAGATATAATAATCAGAGATACTTCACAGTTATAGATTTTAAATTCAACTGATGCTACCAATATGTCTGTGTGTACTATTTATATGACAAACATGTAAACTTTAATAAGTACCCCAAGTGATTACTTTATGAGGGATCATTGTTTCAAGTAAATAAGTAATGAGTACCTTATCTACAACTAAAAATTTGTTGATTACTTGGAAGCAAATATAACATAAAGTAAGTTTTAAATAAAATTATATCATAAAAATGAAAAAGATTTAAATTATTATCTACCTATTAATTTTTAAAATGATATTTTTTACATGTTGGAGCTGCAGCGATTTCTTTAGTGACATTAAACATTAATTTTTTTACACTTTCATAATTTTGATTGGTTTCAGTAGTAAAATATTTAAGTCTATAATTTGCATGCTTCCATTGTTCATTTGAAGCCACTTTCCTAATCTTTTGCATGTCGTAAACCTCAATTTTAATCATAAAATTAGAGTTGGGACCATCGTCCTCATTGGTAGATATAAACACATTCCCGCCATCCCGGTGGGCATGAGAAACTGTTGATGATAACTTTTTCTTCTTTGATTTTGTGATATCAAAGAGTGTGTCCAAGCTTTCTGATGATTTTCTTTTTATCAAATTCTGTAATGGCCAATCTTTTGCAATTTTCAACTCCTGTGTAGCATCATCATCATCATCTGAACAAGTGTAATAGTACTGTTTGAATGTGTTTTCTTCAGTCAGATTGAATGAGTTCTGCAAAATCAAAGTTATAAAAATTAAAGCTTTTGAAACCATAACTATGATTTATTTTTTTAACATACAGTTTAAATACATAGAGAATAACTTACCTCCATTGTTTTCTGTAGATCACTTTTAACACACAACACAATTCACTAAATATAATCTGATGATTCACAATGCACTAGCAATAATATGAACATTTGAAGAAATGCGTGACTTATATACCAAGTATTTCAACGATATCAAGATCATTAGTACCTAATTACTCCTAATGTGATTACAAAGCAAAGTTCAAATGTGATTGCTTAAGTACACATTCCTTGCATATCTTTATAACCAGTCTTTCACCACTATCAATGTATAAACCTAGTTATAAATACGAAATAAAAAACATCAAAACATATTCCAATCCTTTTATTTCCTTCCATACTTTATAAAGAAGTTCAGCCTACCAAGATTTACATTCTTGGTTTGAAAATTGAATGTGTCACAACTGTGTGATGAACACAATTGAAATTCAAAAATATTTGCATTTCATACATCCTACGTTACAAAAACATGTTTATGCAGCAAACAGGTTACCTTTACAAATTAACACTCCAACATGCATAATAAGTAATTTGGACCCCGATAGTGAACCAGGCTCTCATTGGATAGCCATTCACATAGAGAGAAATGGAGTTGGCCAGTATTTTGATTCTTATGGACGACCACCTACGGGGAATCATAGAAGTTTCTTGAATCGAACCACAAGACAGTGGGATTTCAATAGGTACAGACTACAGCATGATTTGACTTCAGTTTGTGGAGAGTATTGTCTAACATATTTATATTACAAGTATAACGGGAATAGTATGATGGATTAATGTAAAATTATTTGGTAGCAGTAAGCTGAAAAACGATATATTTCTGTCTAAGTTATTTAATACATGTTTTAAGGTAAATAAAAATATGGAATAAAATCAAAAATGTTTACTGTTTATGTGTAACATCCTAATCACCGAGGTAATTAAGGTAATGTTTAAGCGAGTAAACTAATTAGTCACAATGAAAGTGGCGAAGTGCTATTAGTAATTAGTTTTGAAGGTGATAATCAGTTTTATTAATCGTTTTCTGTAACTTTGGAATGAGTTAAGATACGTTAAAATGGACAAGTGCAATCGATCGGGCGTATGCCAAAACCCCCAATTTGATACCAAACTTTTTTTTTTTTTTTTTTTTTTTTTTTTTTTTTTTTTTTTTTTTAGGCGGCGATCCTGCCACTGGACGACCGCAGAACCGCTTCATCTAGAACCGGAGAACGAGTAAGGATTCGCCGGTTCTAGATTTATCTAGAACCGGCGAATCCTTACTACTGCTACCAGGTCCCAAGCTTCAAGCTGATCTAAATGAACTGCTAATCAACTTCCGTCTGCATGAAATCTGCCTCTCTGCAGACGTTTGCAAAATGTACAGAATGGTGATCCTAGATGAGATTCAACGACCTTATCAACACATTCTATGGCGTTACTCATCAGATCAACCAGTACAAAAATATGCTCTAAATACTTTGACGTATGGTGTGGCGAGTGTTGTGTCCAATCCAGCTGATGCATGCTCCCGCGGTGCCTTACCGTCTGCGTTACTAGCATCGTACGAATGGCTTAACGGGCCTGCTTGGCTCGACTTAGACCAAGCGCAATGGCCAGTAAAGGCCATGGATGAGTTCCGAGACTGCACTCCTCCTGAACTTAAAACGACAAAACCAGTACTCCTTGTTTCTGAAACCGTCTCATCTGAGCTGCTGTACGATCTCACGGAAAAGTACTCTAGCTATACCAGACTGCTAAATGTTGTAGCTCGGTGTTTTCAGTTCATTCGAAATTGCAGATCCGCTGCTCATGAACGTAGGTCGATTTCGGTCGCTGACATCAGAAAAGCACATGACGTATTGGTCAAGTCTGTTCAGAAACATCATTTTCCAAACGACATAGTAGCGTTAGCAAAGGACGGTAACTGTAGTCAACCCTTGAGAAAGCTCAACCCTTTCATAGATTCCCACTATTTCTTCAGGGTGGGGGGTCGACTTTTCCAATCGGATTTAACTTATCAACAAAAACATCCATTGCTTCTGCCAAAGAAATCTAATTTCACCAATATCTTGATTGACCATTACCACAAATTCAACTTGCACGTAGGTCCGCGCACCCTTCGAAGTTTAATCAATCAAAAATATTGGATTATTTCAGCGCGTAGCGTCATTCGATCGCGTACACTCAAATGCATGTCTTGCTTTAGGGCGTCTCCTACAAATCGACAACCTAAAATGGGCGAACTGCCTAAGTTCCGCTCTCAAGATGTTCATGTCTTCCACACTGTTGGTGTCGACATAGGCGGACCTTTCGCTACAAAAGAGACGACTCGTAGAAATGCTCACGTATCCAAATCTTATTTGTGCGTGTTTGTGTGCTGTGCCACACGAGCTGTAGGTACATTTAGAAGTCTTGTCTTCTTTAAGTACAGAGTGTTTTCTCGCATGTTTTGACCGTTTTACTGCGCGAAGAGGTCTATGCCATTCGATTTTGTCCGACAATGGCACTAATTTTGTCTCAGCTGGGAAACAGCTGAAGGAAGTAACAGATTTTCTCAACAGCGAATCAGATACTCTGTCCAACGGCCTTACTTTTCGGGGTGTGAAATGGAGACATAATTCACCAACCGGAAGTAACTTCGGTGGGCTCTATGAGGCTGTAATAAAGTCTGCGAAACTACATTTAAAACGTTCTATCGGTACAAGATCTTTATCTTTTGAGGAACTCGGTACACTTTTTTCTCGTGTTGAAGCTGTGCTTAACTCAAGGCCCCTCTGTGCTTTATCCAGCGATCCTCGCGAATTTGAGGTTCTGACTCCATCACACTTCCTCATAGGTAGGGAACTCTTATCGGTACCTGAATACAATATAGTAGATATTTCCAGTTCTCGACTGAAGCGTTGGCAGGCCGTTCAACAAATGTCACAACAATTTTGGAAACTCTGGAAGCAAGATTACTTGCACACGTTGCAACAGCGCCAAAAGTGGTTTGCCAACTGTCATAATCTTAACGTCGGTGATCTTGTGCTCCTAAACTCGGATGCACCTGCGTTGAAATGGGCTTTAGGACGCGTTTCCAAGTTGCATAGTGGTCCGGACGGCGTTGTACGAGTCGTAACTGTACGAACCGCGAATGAACACGAGTTCACTCGTCCGGTCTCAAAATTAAGTCCTCTCCCGTTGGATCAGGATTCGTAATTACGCATAAATACATTCTCTAAGTTATATGTAAATATGCATTTATCTATCGCTCTTATTTTATTTATATCATGTACTTACATATATTTTAGTATACAGTCCACTTGCTACATTTTCAATTTCTTTCAATACATTTGCAGAACTCAAGGTTCAACTATATCAATTTCCATTTGTCCTGGTATCGTAACTGGGAAATCCTATCGGATTTCGGTGGGGGGAATGTTGGGTTTTCGTATACGGCTTAGTTTGAAACGAGACGCAAATTCCCGCCAAAACGTGCCGCCATGATGTGTCGCGGCGAGCGCATCCACATTCGGCTGACTGTCACAGACAGAGCTACAGAGCGCGCGCGCAAAATAACAAAATTTCAAAATTACTCATAAAAACAAGAACTAATCACTGTGAAACTAACTAATTTAGTGTCAGTGCAGCAACAAGAAGAAATTGTGCCTATCTCCCGGGCCCGGGAACCTTCCGAGACAGCGCCGGCCAAGGAATTCGAAAGGTCAGTTTCACGCCGTACATTTTATATAATAAATTATCAATAAGATCAAACAGTAGGTAGGTCCTCTATACAAAGGTCCTCCCTATACAAAGGTCGCTGCTTTTCTTAACCGACTTAAAAAAGAGGAGGTTGTAAAAATAACTGTTATTTTCACCACATTCGTTTTATTATAAAAATTATCGTAGAAGCAACCCTAGCGACTCATTCGATGCCGCGTCACAGATTACTTGCAAGTATGTTAGGTGGGTACACTCTTTCGCTCTGTGAACTCTGCTGGTATTATTAATACAATTTTGTAGGCTATTATAGCGTAGGTATTTTCGCTTTTGTATTGAAGTGATGTATCTGTTAGTTTCTGTAATCTGTGCTAAATAGTCCATAAATAGAAAAAAAGCACAAATCGATTGGCAACTAGACTCGTAGTAGGATTTAGCCTAATTATTGATGATGATGACAGTTGTGAAATTCTGATCTCGAAATTACCGCGGCCAATAACCAAACAATAACCACCGAAAATAAATAAATTGCATTGCAAGCAGTTGTTGTTGTACGATCCAATTCCAATCCTGCTAACTCAAAAAATGTCTGACACAGCGCTGTGCAGAGTGTGCCTAGCCAGTGATGACAAGATGCAGCACATCGCGGACACACGGTATCAGGAGATATTTGAAACGATATCAACTAAGGTCAGTGTGTCTGACGGCATCAGCAGCCCTAGTTATGATTAAAATCCTACGCTGCTTCCTGTTTTTAAGTAAGGTCAACATTTGTATAACATATGACATATCATGAAGGTAATATAACAATATTATGAGTAAGTAAATAAGTACATATATTTACTAACCTTACACCAATAAAAATAAAACTAAATATTTCAGCTTTGCAGTGCGGACCGGAGGCCTGAGACAGTATGCTACATATGCTTCTCCCACCTGCAGCGGTGCCGACGACTCATGGAGATGTCTCGGAGAGCCGAGGAGATACTGACCCAGTTATCACTCAACGGCATACAAGTAACTATACCCCCGTTTGTTTTTATACCATACAAGGCCCAACAGTGGTATACAATAGTAAACATTATCTTTAGAATTAAGTGTATTAAAAGCTCATGCTCCTCCAATTATAAGTGACCACAATATGCAATATAATCTTCTTCTTTATTGCACTTGCTATAACATACATATCTCTGGCCAGACATAGTTTCAACACAAAATTAAAAGAAAGATTAACCTATTCCTTATTCATGTTATGAAATAGTGAATAAATTCCTAAGCCTAAAGGTTGATTCACACATATCAGTGAAGCCACAGTTCCGACAACATGTTCGCTCAGTTCGGTATCAGTGCTACAGTGTTACGTCAGTGATTCAATTCACACATGTCAGTACTCAGTTCACGGAGCTTCAGTGAAAATGTGTCCCTCATCAAGTATTGTGATTGTTGCTATGGCTCTGTTCAATACTGCGGAGCTAGCTATGATAGCTATTGCTTTAGACAAAGAAGAAGAGCAGCATCAAGAAAAAAAGAGAAAATGTGTGCATGAAGCATGGCAATTAAGAGAGACAGAAGGAGAATGCATGACATTATACAAAGAATTTATTAGTTAAAGATGAAAGGAAATATTTTTTAATATTTTAAAATGTAAGAGAGCTGTTTCAATATTCTTCTGCAGAAACTAGGAAGTAAGTTATTGAAGAAAGATACTCGTTGAAGGAAGGCTATATCTCCGCGCGGCGTCCGTGATCCGACAAAAAATATCGTCGTCAACGAATACGTCCGTGATTGCCGGTGTCGGCACAGTGTTACATACTCTTTGGCACTGACACTGAGAGCACTGTGTCGTCACTGACACTGACTAGTGGGGATGCGTTCATAGATAGAGAATGTATGAAAGAATATTTCGCACTGTGCCGGTACTGTGTCAGAACTGTGGCTTCACTGATATGTGTGAATCGACCTTAAACAAAGAACTAACATTTTACCATGGACCAAATAAATACAGGGCTTAAAGTGTCCATACTAGAAATCGTCACTCAAATAATGTCAAATTCTCAGCGTATTTCTAGATGGCGCTGTACCTTGAGCTACTTATTTATACGTTGCCAATCATTTGCGTTTGGAGCGCTAGCCGCTGATTGTATTGCAAGTCTTCATCAATGCAATAGATGGCGCTATTTTATATTTCAGTCTACTGTGCAAACATGTGACGTGTATTATCCGCGCCGTGTCATTTTTATACTTTTCAACATTTATTTAAATCAATATCTACGTTAGATTCTGTAAAGACTGTATTCATTCACAGTTTATTGAAACGGTGCTCGCGCTCGGAAGCATGAAGGATCACGTATATTCATATTTTAATAAGATAGGCATATATAATAAACATGTCTAAACCTACTTGGGTACGCTAAAAATAAACCAAATAAGGTGTAGGTCTAACGTCTCCTCTGATGAATCCCCTAGGGGAGATATCAGGAAAAAAAGTTCTTTTGTCTCCCCTGCGCAGAGGAGACAGATCATACTTTAAAAAAACTACTTTTAGTACTGTTGTCTCCCCGCAGGACTTATTCAGGATGTTTCTACATTTATCATCGATTAGGTTAGTACCTACTAGGGCATGTAAAAACCGGGTTGTTTAAAAAAACCGGTTTTTCGGTTTTTATTTTTTAATAACCGGTTAACCGATTAATCGATTATTTTTCGAGATTTTTTACATATGTTATCTTAGGACAAAATAAAACCATAACATTTTAATAAAAATCAACTTATTATTTTCATAAGTACTTATTAATTACTAGTATTAAAACGATCTCTCTCTCTTACTCAAAACTCTCACTCTACTCAAATAAAGTTATAAAAATCAACAATATAGTTCGACTCGTCAGAAGAATAAGTCCGATACTTATGCAGAAACTTCAACGTCTTCTGAAAACTAACAGTTCTGCATGTTGGACTTTATACTTCGGATGAGACGAGTTATCCTTAAACATTATGATATGATAAATCAGTCCTAAAAGTTTCTAGTTAGTGTAATTCACTTCAACTCACTATTACTCAAATACAGTTATTAAAATCAACAATATAATAGTTATAATGTGGCATAGATTGTAATCTACTTTTGATTTGGTAGTATTACACTAGAGGTATCTTCTTAAAGTTGAAAGACATGGTTAACATTAATATATTATAATGTCTTGGTAATAAGATCCTTTTTGTTTTGGTAATAAGACTGATTCTACAGAAATGGGAGGAATCGGCTTAGAGCTTCGTATACCTTTTTTATGTTGTCTCCCATGTGTCCCCCTTCATCATACAGGGCCATTTCTACTCTAACTCGCGTTTCTAAATCGAGTCTACTTGAATCAACTGTTTTTAGGGTTGGCTGTAGGGCCTTTCGTGTTTCTAGCCCAAGCTGGTCTTTGAGGTCTAATGGTAGGTAATGATTCATCTATGGTTCTAATATTTTCTGGTCCTATGTCTTCTATTGCAAAATTTTTATTTATGATGCTGATTATTGTTGATCGAATTTGGTCGTTGTCCAGAGCTATTGCGTTGTTAATGTCTGTATGCAGATCCCTGTAGTACGATGTTGGGTTTTGTAAATACAGTTATATTCCGGTTAATTTTGTTAGTCATTAATAGCTTATTTGCATGACGATATTCACTGACGACTTTTTATGCGGTCTAAAGTTTTCTGAGGTGGTTGTTTGTATTTTAGTACCTAATTTTAACGCATTAAATGTTGTAAAATAATTAGATGGATAAGATATTATTATATTCGTCCTATCCTACTAATATAATATACGCGAATGTTTTTAAGTCATCATTCATCATCATTTCAGCCATAAAACGTCCACTGATGAACATAGGCCTCCCTCATGGATCTCCATGAGGGGTAGTTGCCATTCTCACCACGCTTGGCAGGCGGGTTGGTGAGCGCAGTATGGAATGTTGATACACGGATAGACGCTGCTGCCCATCTTCCGGAGGTATCCCTTAGCAGGCTCTTACTGCATCCATGGGCATGAGAGGAGGGGTATCATTCTACTGCCGGCACCCCACGGCGGTTTTTAAGTATGTATGTATAACATCTATGTATGTATGGATGTTTGTTACTCTTTCACGCTGAAACGGCTGAACGAATTTGGCTAAAACTTGGAATATAGGTGTGTGTAGGTGTGTGGTGGTGTTTATACCTGGATTAAGGCTTATTACTTTTTATCCCAAAAAATGAAGTATTTCCTTGGGATGGCATGTTTGCTTACTAACCGCGGGGTGCAGCTTGTTTTATATAAAGTCTGCAAGGCTTAGTTTTAAGTAAATTTGTCATTTAATACCTATTAAAAAATAACCGAAAACCCGAGTTTTTTGTCAAAAATAACCGATGAAAAACCGTCGTTAAATCAGTCGAATAATCGGTTTTTCGGTTAATCGATTAATCGGTTTACATGCCCTAGTACCTACTTAACAAACCGTCCTGTACAGTATGCTGACGCTGTATTGTAAAGGCCTAAAAACCGACTATGGCCAATCATTATGTTTTTTACACAAACATGTCAAATATGACAGTTAAGGTCAGAAATGACAGTATATGTCAAAAATGTCAGTAAATATTTTAAATTCTAGACTCAAATTACAAGAGCTAATTGAACGCATTGACTTTCACTTTTCCGATGACAGCTGTCAAACTTCAAACTGCCATATCTTGAGAACTACCTACACGTCCTATACTTCCCGTTGTGGGCTCAAATGAAAGAATAAATAAATAAATTCTTCATGAGATCTACTTTTTCGATGACAGCTGTCAAACTTCAAACTGCCATATCTCGAGAACTACTCGTCCTAAACTTTCCGTTGTGGGCTCAAATGAAAGGCCTTCATGAGATCTACTTTTTCGATGACAGCTGTCAAACTTCAAATTGCCATATCTTGAGAACTACTCGTCCTAAACTTTCAGTTGTGGGCTCAAATGAAAGGCCTTCATGAGATCTACTTTTTCGATGACAGCTGTCAAACTTCAAACTGCCATATCTCGAGAACTACTCGTCCTAAACTTTCCGTTGTGGGCTCAAATGAAAGGCCTTCATGACATCTACTTTTTCGATGACAGCTGTCAAAGTTCAAACTGCCATATCTCGAGAACTTAAATATTTACTGTCATTGTTTTTTCGTGACGTAAAGTATTTGATGGTGGGGTGCCGGCAGTAGAATGTCGTCTCTTGCCCGTGGCTGCAGTAGGAATCTGCTAAGAAGATGGGCAGCAGCGGCTTTCCGTACCTATTTCAATATTCACCACTCCACTCGCCCACCCGTGTGGCAACAATCATGATCTCGGAGATCCAGGAGGATGGTGGCCCAAGTCCAGCCGTGGACGTGGACAGTAGATGTCCTACGGCTGAGATGACATCATTGATAAATAACGACTACAATGTTTGACGTCATACAATATTTTTATATTAGCGCCATCTATATTTGACTGCTGTATCTTTACGATCACTAAATCGTGTTATGGTTCGTTTAGGTGTCGGGGAATGACCAATTTATTAAAATTTGTTAAATTGTTACTCCTCGCGCCATCTATAATTATGTTTAATTATGTTTTTATTTTTAACTAATTTTCGAATTACGCTTTGATGTTAGTGATTGTCAGTCCTGTATTTACTTGGTCCATGATTTTACTAACAAATTTTTGGATGCAAAGATTAATTTTCATTAGAAATTGTTTGAACCAGATTTACCAAAGTTTTGTAATAATAAAAATGTTACAGTAATATCCAAATGATTGCAGAGTCTGTTGTGTCTTAGGGGCCGTCTCCACGGGCGAGAGAATCGCGACGAGTCCGCGCTTTTATCGTCGGGTAATCTCCACGAACGAGCCATTATTCCGCCAGCGTGTCGTCGCGACTCGCAACGGAATCGCCGCGTGTCCGCAACCACTCGTAACGGAATCGCCACGTTTCTTTGACGACGCGTTGTGCTATTAATGCGAGAGCGCCACGTTCCGCGAGCGCGCGACGTGCTCGCTGCGATGTAATGACGTTTTGCGCGCACTCAACCACTCGTCGCATCGCCGCGTAATAATCGCCGTGTGGAGACAGAAAAAAGAGAGTGTATAGAAATACGATAATCTTTATATCTTTATCTTTACGTGGCACGACGATAACATCGCCGCGATTCTCGCTCGTGGAGGCGGTCCCTTAGGGCCCAAGAATGGATATTACAACAAAACATTGCAGAAGTCAGGTCATTAATTTCTGGTTTTATTGTTTAAATTAATTTAGTAATAGGCAGTTAAAATTGTTATTCAAATTCCAAAATAGATCTCATAAATAATTCACACATTTCATTTGTCTATCTACAGCTCACATGTATGAATATGTTCAAATTAATTTCAGGCAACTCCTGAAGCTGTCACTGAGCTGAAACTGAGCATGAAACAGTCCTTATCTGTCGCACCGATGCAATACCTCCACATCAGTGGTACTCATGATAGTTCTCATGTTACTGTGAAAGAAGAAGTGATATCTATGAAGGATGAGGGAACAGCAGAAGAGGAGCCCCTTGTGGAGAGTGTAACGGAAAATGTTTTGTCGTCAGAGAGATATATCAGTGAGTGCTTGAAATTAGAAAGTGATTGTGATTATGAGCAGTGTACTGAACTTGCATCTACTATAGTTGTGGAACAACCCAATCTTAAAATGACGTACTGTTGTGACTTATGCAGCAAGATATTTAGTGTTAAACGTAAGCTGGCGTTACACATAAAGCGGTCACATACCAGACTAATTACTGATATAGACAATGATATATGTGATAAACAATTTAATAAAAAAAATAAACTTACTACACACATGAGAGTTCACACTGGTAAGAAGGCATATACTTGTACTATATGTTATAAACAATTTGATAAAAAATATCATGCAATACACATGAGAGTTCACACTGGTGAGAAGCCATATACTTGTGATATATGTGATAAACAATTTAATCATAAATCTAATCATACAAAACACATGCGAGTTCACACTGGTGAGAAGCCATATACTTGTAATATATGTGATAAACAATATATTACAAAATGGGATCATACAACACACATGCGAGTTCACACTGGTGAGAAGCCCTATGCCTGTGATATATGTGATAAACAATTTTATCGAGAATCGCAACTTACAAGACACATGAGAGTTCACACTGGTGAGAAGCCATATACTTGTGATATATGTGATAAACAATTTACTCAAAAATCTAATCATACAACACACATGCGAGTTCACACTGGTGAGAAGCCATATACTTGTGATATATGTGATAAACGATTTAATCAAGAATCGCATCTTACAACACACATGAGAGTTCACACTGGGGAGAAGCCTTATACTTGTGATAAATGTGATAAACAATTTAAATACAAATCTGGTCTTACAAGACACATCAGAGTTCACATTGAAAATGGTAACCAAAATGGAGTTGTTCCTTTTCATCTTTATCTTAAAAAATAAGTTTACCAAGCCAGAGAAGGCCTATGGATATAAGTTTTGCTGGATGTCATTGCATGGCAAGGTCTTTGTAAGACGCAGGGAATGGACCACCAATCCGCATAAACAATGAGACGGACTTAAATCTACTTGAGGAAGAATCAGACTTTATGCTTTAAATTAATCTGTGTTCTTAGTAATTAAAATAAACTGGTGGTTCGCCGTGAACTTAAAACGAGCAAGATTTACTTTTTACAATGAAGTCATTGCATTTGAACTTGATTTAACATAGCAATTTGAACTGAATTGCTGGAATTCTCCAAACACTACAACTCACCACAAAACACATTCATAACTTTAGTAGGACTCGTAACTTGTAAGTTTTCACTTTGTATGGAATAATTAGTTCAAAAGTTATTCTCGAACAAAAAAAGTTGATTTGACCCCCCTAATATCTGAAAAAATATTGTCTTTGAAGTTTTTGATAAGTGGGGTGGTGTGGTAGCCACAGAACCACCCAAAGTTTGGAGAGCTGTAACTTTTTTTCCTGTAAGAGATTTTTGTATTTTTTTTGCTCCTGCCCTATACTATAACATATCAAAGACTTTCACATTGCATTTATGTTTTAGTTTTTACTGGATAAATGCTTGGCAACAAGGTTTTTAAAAAAAAACGGAAAATGGCAAATGTGTACCCCAATTTTCCATTTACACCTACACCTTATCTGTGTCCTATCGTATCATGTTTTAAGCCTATAAGGTTAGTATATAAAACAGCAATAGTGTTTTTTAATAATCATTTATTAATCAAATGTTATTTAGCCATTACTCCTGTGAGTCTACCATGAGTTGTCACTGCTAAATAGCCTGCCGTTACTACAGTAGTAATAGAAGGTTACTATGACATCTGTCAGATTTGTAACTCATGGTACCAAATTCTAAGCAATTGAAGCCCAAACTTCAGTCGCTGTAGTATAGTTTACTGCGTATTTTAGTACCCAACTATCCACTAGAGGCGCTATAGAAGTTTTCATACATTTTAATAACTACAGTCGCTAGCGAGTATAGAATGTGAAAACTCATGGTAGACCTACTGGCCTTTGTTAAGAAATAAAATACATGGCAAACGGTTTTTATAAAAACTAAACTATCTATCTAAAATTTATGTAAATCTTAATAAAATTTATCAAAAGCGTTTAGACTGACTGTAACAATAACATAATAATAATTAAGTAGGTTAGATAGGTGATAATAGATAGAGTATGCTTTATTGTACACCATATACACAAAAAATACAAATAGTAGAAAATTAACAAAAAGACATAATGAGGCACAATGAGCGGCCTTATCGCTAAAAGCGATCTCTTCCAGGCAACCTTTGGATGGACACGAATAGGTAAAGAAGAGTAGACGGTGGCGTACTGAGAAGTTCATAGGCAAAAATTTATAATATACATATATAATTAAAATAAACATACATATTCGACAAATATCGAGTGGAGCAGGACGATTGACATTCCTCTTAACCACGTAAAGAATGGCATGCTCTTTAACCGTATACAAAAAAATCAATCAAATCCAATGAATACTTTAGCCACAGGAAATTATTTTTCATTTTCTTGTTTTTCAACATGATGTAGATCGGAGTCTTTTTTAAACTTTCGCGATCACGACACATTATTAACACATATTTAAACGGGTATTTATCGCGCTATTTACCTTTATTATTGCCCGACGTTTCGACAGGATTGCACCCATCGTGGTCCCGGGAAGACTGACATGTTAGAGGTGACCGCAGCAAAGCGAAGGCGTCTTTTCAGACTACCCTCACTTGGTCTTCATAAATATAAAAACTTGAGATTAAGGCTGTTTCACACTGGGACAGCACACTACACTAACTGTATCAGCACACTTAGGTTGATTCACCCGTCGAGTACACTTGGCTATCACTGGATTCCATGAGGCAGAGAGTCTGAAGCCGTCTTCACGATTGAAATTAGGATACTTCTTAATTTCAATTGCTTCCCGAACCATTCTCTTGTAATAGTGCCTCTCGTTGGCTATAACTTTGGGATTGTGGAGTTCAATCCAGTGATTGGGTCCTGAGTCCACTACATGCTCAGCTATAGCAGACCTGGTCACTTGTCGATTTTTCACCGCTGCTATGTGTTCCTTTACACGTTCAGCGACTGTGCGCTTCGTTTGGCCTATGTAGGAACGTCCACAGCTGCAATCGATTTTGTAAACACCAGGAACTTGCAAGGGTACTACATCCTTAGGTGTACGTAGACGCTTAGCCACTTTAGTGTGTGGGGTGTAGATTGACTTTATTGAAAACTTCTTAAGTAAGTTTCCAATTTTGTCCGTTACACCTTTCACGTACGGCAAGAAGGCTGACTGTCTCTCGACTTCCGTTTGCTTATCTTTGCGCCTACGACTAGGATTCCATCTATGAGTCATGTAGCCATTCCGCTTGAGAACTCCCTGAACATGATTCAGCTCTCCGGGTAAATGTTCAGGGTCGCAGAGGTCATAAGCTCTATTCATCAGTGACGAGACTACTGACTGCAGATGTGACGGATGATGGTGCGACGCAGCGTTCAGGTATCTATCGGTGTGTGTCGGCTTCCTGTACACGGTATGACATAAGGACCCATCAGGACTCACCATGACTTTCACATCCAGGAAAGCTAAAGATCTGTTCTCCTCTATTTCATGCGTTAGCCGGATCTTCGGGTGTAGGGAATTCAGATATTCAGTAAGCTGATTAACTTCCTGGCTATTGTACCCGTTGATCACACAGAAAATGTCGTCGACGTATCTCTTCCAAAGAGAAGCCAACGAGAGGCACTATTACAAGAGAATGGTTCGGGAAGCAATTGAAATTAAGAAGTATCCTAATTTCAATCGTGAAGACGGCTTCAGACTCTCTGCCTCATGGAATCCAGTGATAGCCAAGTGTACTCGACGGGTGAATCAACCTAAGTGTGCTGATACAGTTAGTGTAGTGTGCTGTCCCAGTGTGAAACAGCCTTAATCTCAAGTTTTTATATTTATGAAGACCAAGTGAGGGTAGTCTGAAAAGACGCCTTCGCTTTGCTGCGGTCACCTCTAACATGTCAGTCTTCCCGGGACCACGATGGGTGCAATCCTGTCGAAACGTCGGGCAATAATAAAGGTAAATAGCGCGATAAATACCCGTTTAAATATGTGTTAGATCGGAGTCCTTAATAATAGGTAAACATTGTAAGGTCAGGAACCTTTGCAAAAACCTACGATTCTATCCTCTACGTTTCAATATGCTTGAAAGACAGAGAAAGGTGTCATACGATCCCACTCTGACGCGCCCCGCTCACTCCCACAACTACAAATTATAAAGAAAAAGGAATATTACTTACGCAAATAATGCATTAGTGGTGCATAGAAAATTGCGAGTGTGTGTGTGAGCGGAATTTTTTCGGCAAAAAGTCCTTGACTCGGTAACTATGTCTGTCAGTGCGTCGCGGCGCCCTTTGAGGAGAGCACACGTCTACTTTTTTATCACAAGACGAGCCGCGCGCGCATTGTCGTGATTTTATGAAAAGTTTGTTGTTATTGTGATTATAGACGAATAATGATAGTTGGATTAGTGCATAGTGTGACTTATTGTTAAGTGTTAGTGTAGTATTAGTTATTTAGGCATTTATTAGGTAGCTAGTTTAGTGATTTAGGTAAGGTTTGTAAGTTTTTTAGTTTAATTATGCCTCAAATAAGGTACACAGCTGCCGAGTACACCGACATGGTACTTACGTACGGAGAATGTTACCAAAATGCGGCTTTAGCCGTGGGGTAGATTTAATAAGACGATGTCGCTTGTGCCTAATGAACAACGGGGGACACTTTGAAAATTTAAAAATTTGACTGTAATGATTTCAATTCTGATTGTAATGTGATATTATGTGATTAATTATTCAATCAGTGATCTTTTAATAATTAACAACTCGCAACTTAGCGAGTTTATGCCGCTGATTTGTTGTTCTCCGACTAAAGTACCTACGCCCAACACCGCCGCCGCCCGCTGCACGACGCACCCCGCCGCGCACTAGGTCAGTGACTTTCGTAGTTAAAGCGTGTTTACTTTTTATGCAGTTGATTCTGCTATTTATTTTGTTTGAAAATTGCAATTTTTAAATTTTCCATTAACTACTAATGTTCGTGTTTTAAAATGTTTCGATGGATGTACTGTGGTCGTTTTAATATAATGTCGTAGTTCCAGATCCACATAGTATAATATAATACATACATTAAAATATATATCTACTAAATATATATATATATAAACATAGATTACATATATTTATACCTCTATATTATATATGATAATTACCTGTATTAGGAACTATTCAACAATGTAGTTTTATAAAATACATTTCCTACAAGAGGCGTCTTTAGGCTTAAAATCAAAATGACATTTGGTGCAATTAAACAGCAGTAGGAACATTTCAATGTCCAAATAAACATAACCATTTGTTTGAAAGATATCTAGTAACCCATCATTCATAGCGCAAATGTATTTCACAAATAGGTATATTCATGAGAGACGCTGTGGGGTGCCGGCAGTAGAATTTAACATATCAGACTGTGTTTAAGTGTAATTTTTGATATGTAAACTGTTGGCGATCCTTTTCTTAATAAATAAATAAATAAATGTTACCCCTCCTCTCATACCCATGGATGCAGTAAGAGCCTGCTGAGGGATACCTCTAGAAGATGGGCAGCAGCGTCTATCCGTGTATCAACATCCCATACTGCGCTCACCAACCCGCCTGCCAAGCGTGGTTAGAATGGCAACTACCCCTCATGGAGATCCATGAGGGAGGCCTGTGTTCATCAGTGGACGTTTAATGGCTGAAATGATGAATGATGATGATAGATGATTTAAACAGCGTCAGCAACTGATAATATAAATAAATAACACTCAAAAAGGATCCGAAACGTGTTTCGCCTCTCTACATGGCATCTTCACGTGGCCCGTTCGTCACGGGATACACTAGAAACAACAAAGGCGCAGAGGCAGTTGCCCAACTCCACCGCTCCTCATCGACCGCTGGATAAAAATAATACCGGCCAAGAACGAGTCGGACTCGCGCTCCGAGGGTTCCGTGCCATCATACAATATAATATATGATAGGCGGTCGTTTGTTGGAGAACCTTGACAGCGCCATCTCTTGTCTGATAGCGGAACTTATGTAGATTTTTTTACACTTTCGATGATTTTTTGAAACTATGCATTATTAGACAGTTTGTTATAATTTTCATGTTATCTTTACATACACTTCAATTAGCAATAAAAGTTTGATGTTGATCTCCGCAAACATCTGAGATAAGGGCTGGAAAGCTATTGTTTTTAACGTTTTTGTAAAAAGGCGAAAACTATACGGCTTAAAGCAAGACTAAAACTGTTTATTAATTTGCAAATGAATACCCTTCATGTGATACCCCACATGACCAAGTTACTTCACTGAAATTTTTGAGACCCTCTGCACCCCCTTTGCCTAAAAAACTATGCAAGTTAGAGAGTTCGCTATAGTTTTCCTGTAATATTTACATACACTTCTATTAGCAATAAAAGTTTCAGGGGTTTATCTCTGCAAACTTCGGAGATAAGGGGGGAGCGGTATTTTTTTCAACATATTTGTAAATAACTCGAAAACGATATAGTAGCTTAAAGTAAAACTAAAAACTGTTTATTAATGTGCAAATGAATACCTTTCATAATAATACCCCACATGACCTATTATTCACTTAACTTTTGAGACCTCCTTTCCGCCCCCCCTCGCAATCATAATAAGAATACTTTTCAACAGTTTTATATATTCCATATTAGTGAACAAGCATTGGTACGAAGGTGCCAGAAAAGGGGGCGAAGGTTTCCGAAAAATGAAATTTTTGACCTTTGGTGACCATTTGAGGTCACATAAAAACGGTTACTGTGACCCTAGGGTCACCAAAATCGATCAGTCAGTACCCTTCTCTCATTAAGACAGTGCTAACAAAAAAGGTTTCATGTAAATCGGTCAGCGCGTTCGGTTGTAATCGTGTCATGCACAGACAGACAGCGCTATGCATAATAGGAGGCTTCGCCCCTCTAAAAAGTGTTATACCATTTAAAATTTAAAGTCGATAGCATCAGTTCTCAAGATATCCATTTGTGACAGACAGACAGACAAAGTAATACCATAAGAGTTCCTTTTTACCATTTTGGTGTGGAACCCTAAAAAACTATTGTACCTACTTCTTCTCTACATTTTTCAATATTACCTAGGACCTGGACCATGGTAGAAAACCATAAAGAAACGCTCTTATTTTATTAATAAACATGTCAACACCTATACAGCCTGTATTATACTAACATGTGTATTATGTATTAAAATTATAACACATCATCATCATTTTCAGCCCGTGTCAACCCACTGCTTGGTGTATGTAGGCCTCCTCCATTCCTTGCCACTTCTTCCGGTGTTGGGCCGATCGCATGTTGGTTTTGTTGGCGACCTTAACGATGTCATCCACCCATCTAGCAGGTGGTCTGCCAGCGTTGCGTTTAAGGTCTCTGGGATTCCATATGGTTAAGGTCTTGTTCCACCTGCCGTCACCACGTCTTGCCTAATGCCAGCCCATCTCCACTTCAGTCGTCTTAAAACACAACAACAACAACGTCATAGGGGTAGCACTCTTATAATAAATCTTGGCGAAAAAAGTCTGCAGGACATAATTTGCCTGCTGAAAGGAACAGATCCTGACGACGTTCCTGACTTCGTCGCAAAGGAGCTCCATAAGCTACCTCCTGTGACGTTCGACCACGTTGATGTCACCAGATTACTCAAAGATATAACGTCATTGAAAGTGAATTTGGATGACCTAAAAAACCAGTTCAAGGAGTCGCAAAATACCATTAGTGAACTTCGTACCGAGGTAGCTTCTCTACGTGTTGCCGCATCGGTATGTGTGTCACCTCCGGTTTCTGCGAACGTCAACACAAAGCGCGGAGCGCATAACGTGTCCATATCGTCGTTTGAATCGGCGATTTTGGACGCATCACCGGCCGCAGCTGACGTCGCTGCCGCACCGCGCTCCCCTCGCCCGCCACCTGCCTCCCCGCGCGATGGCCCGATACATGCGCGTGCGCCTTCCCCCGCTCGTGCATACGCTGCAGTCGCCGCCCACGGTGCCGTTAGCTGCCCCGCACCCGCCGCCGGTTCGGAGCAAGCGGTGCCCAAAAAAATGAAGGGGAAAAAGAAGCAGTCATCCAGTACTGCCACTGTATCAGCTCCAAGGAAGGAGCCGTGTAATCCGGAAGGCTTCACTGAGGTGGTACGGAAACGCCGGAAACAATCCAGCCGGAACCAGTGTGGTACCGCCTCTGGAACGTGTTCTGGATTCCTAGCGGAGGTGCCTACTACCCGACTATATGTCTCACGGGTTCACTACGCCGTGCAGATTAAGGAGGTGGAGGATTACCTCACGAAGAAAACCGGATACTGTCTAAGGGTTGAAAAGTTATCTTCCCACCATAGCGTGAACTTTAGTTCTTTTATGGTGAGAGTTCCAACGGACAAACTATCAACTTTTATGAGTGAAGAGTTCTGGCCAAAGGGAGTTAAATTCCGACGGTTCATCGGACGCCTGCAAGCGGACACCGTGAATCGTCGCTATGAAACAAGCATGCGTCATACGTCGCCGTCCTAAACGTGTGTTAGCAATAAGTTTATACTATATATATGTATGTTAGATATAAGGTATATATCTATGGGCCGTAGAATAAGTTATTTAAGATCTGTGTACTTTTCTATTGTTGCCTGAGAATAAAGATATTATTATTATTATTATAAATCGTTAGTGTTCTAACACTATTCTAATACAATAATAATTAAAATACTTAATTAATAATTACTTACTTAGTGAATTTATAAGGATACTTAAATTATGTACTTCCATAAAAATAAATATATTAAATTTTAGGCGGGAAAAACGCGACCGCATTTTTCGTAGTTTCCCGCATTTTTAACGATTGTTTTTTCTTTAACCTATTAAGTATGGCAAAGGTCTCCCAGCACAATTTAAAAAAAATATAATCCGAATATTTGAAACATACAACCAATGAGGTTATGGGTATAGTCAGATTTGTATAACAGCGCAGCGCCATCTAGAGGTAGTATCTCGGATATCTAGCAGACACTGCCAGTAGTGTCGTTGCCAAATGAACGACACTACCGCGCCTATTTTGGATTTGATCCACAGTCAGTCAGTACAGTCAACAACGACACTACCAGCCGTTAAAGCTTAGTAATAGTTAAGTAAAGTAAGTAATTATAGTAATAATTATTATACCTTACGCATAGAGATCTCATTATGTCTTTCGTTAGTACTGAGACCAAAGAGATTAACTCAAAGTTCTACCTTATGATCAACCTCTTTTCAGAATTTCTTTTATTCTTACGAAATTAAAAATGGCGCAATGATCAAATTAAGGTTGTTGCGAATATCAGCATCAGCATCCGCTGATGATCAGCATTGATTTAAACTTCAGCATCCGCATTGATCGATGCTGATTTTCAATGCTGATGTTTGAGTCGCGACATGACCCGAAGAAGCTTACAGCGCATTTTTGTACAAATTAGGTAAACAAGTACAAACCTGTTTATTCGTTTAAGTATTCCAGGATGGGTAACAAATACATAGGTAGCACAAGTGATGACAAGTGTGATGTGAATGAATACCTATCACCCGGCCAGTATTATTTATGAATCATGAGATCCTCTGATAGACGGAGAGACAGACAGAGAGAGGAGGCTTAGTAATAGGATCCTGAAAAACTATGTTGTTTTTTATTCAGTACAAAAAGGGTGTTCCCTGTGCTACCCTTTGTGTACTAAACCCTCAAAAAATGCAAGATTTTTCGAGACTTGGTTTCTATTTGAAGAACCACCTACATTAAGTAAGTGTGGAACACTAAGTTTGCGAGCCCGACACGCACTTGGCCAAAATCAGCATCCGCTGATGTCAAGATCAAAAATCAGCATCCGCTGATGTGTCAAAAAACCGCATCAGCAACAACCCTGGGTCAAATGACATTCACAATAATTTGTTTTGACTTTCAATGAAAATGGCCACCAAATGGTCAGCCAAATAACATAATAATTTATAAATTAACTTGACACTGGCGGATTTGTGTAAAACCAAACACAAAAAGCCATAACATAAAAAGACAAGACTTTCAATGGTTAAATTAATTGCGAGACTATTTACTCACATTATCTACATTATATCTTCATATACCTAAGTAGCGTTTAAATGTAAAATGTCGGAAGTTGATCAGTTAGAAAGCGAATCATGTTCATTCAGGCTGAAATGATGGTGGTGGTGAAGTCAGAAGTCTGCCTAGTTTTATTGCCGTCGGACCACTTCTACCATTAGGCAGTACCATTAATGGTACAATCGGCACCGATTTGTCCCAATCGTACAATGCTAAATGAAACTAGGATGCCACCCGGGTTTACCTACTCAAGCAACCATAAAGGCAAACGTTACAGGCAAATACAAAGAGAAATTCCACTGAAACCCTGGTTCTTCAAAATGAAATTGAGTAAGCGTGCGACAACAGTTTTAATTAGAATGCGGCTTGGGCATACATGCACGCCAGCCCATCTTGCGCGAATAAAAATTGTTAGTGACCCTTCTTGCGAATGCGGAGACGATATTGGGGACGATAACCACATATTCTTTGCCTGCACTAAATATGATCATCTTCCTTTATATCAAGACCTTATTTCACTCCATGTACCGCTTCCTACATCTGTGATTATCCTTCTTTCCTCATTAGATCCCTGTATATATCAGTGTTTAGCTTCATTTATATGTAATAATAATATCAATATTTGATTTTACATTTGTTACCTATTATATATTTATTATGGGGTGCCGGCAGTAGAATGTCACCCCTCCTCTCCAGCCCGTGGATGCAGTAAGAATCTGCTAAGGGATATCTCCGGAAGATGGGCAGCAGCGTCTTTCCGTGTAAGAACATCCCGAACTGCGCTCACCAACCCGCCTGCCAAGCGTGATGAGTATGGCAACAACCCCTCATGCACTTGGATCTCTAAGTCAGTGAGGGAGGCCAGACTGTATCCAGCAGTGGATATCTTACGGCTGTAATGATGATGATGATATATTTATTAGATACTTCCTACTCCTATGATTGTTGACGTAGAATAAATTCCTTCTGATCCTTTTCCCATCCGTTTTATCTCCCGTGATGTTTTAAAATTAATTGTTTCCCTAATTTTTACTATATTAAAAAAAAAAAAAAAACTTGGAAATGGCTAATGCACAAGCCGTGCAAAGCCAAGAAGAAGAGAAAAAAAAAAATTATTGATGATGATGACAGTTGTGAAATTCTGATCTCGAAATTACTGCGGCCAATAACCACAATCTGCCGAAAATAAATAAATTGCATTGCAAGCAGTTGTTGTTGTACGATCCAATCCTGCTAACTCAAAAAATGTCTGACACAGCGCTGTGCAGAGTGTGCCTAGCCAGTGATGACAAGATGCAGCACATCGCGGACACACGGTATCAGGAGATATTTGAAACGATATCAACTAAGGTCAGTGTGTCTGACGGCATCAGCAGCCCTAGTTATGATTAAAATCCTACGCTGCTTCCTGATTTTAAGTAAGGTCAACATTTGTATAACATATGACGTATCATGAAGGTAATATAACAATATTATGAGTAAGTAAATAAGTACATATATTTACTAACCTTACACCAATAAAAATAAAACTAAATATTTCAGCTTTGCAGTGCGGACCGGAGGCCTGAGACAGTATGCTACATATGCTTCTCCCACCTGCAGCGGTGCCGACGACTCATGGACATGTCTCGGAGAGCCGAGGAGATACTGACCCAGTTATCACTCAACGGCATACAAGTAACTATACCCCCGGTTTTTATACCATACAAGGACCCCCAACAGTGGTATACAATAGTAAACATTATCTTTAGAATTAAGTGTATTAAAAGCTCATGCTCCTCCAATTATAAGTGACCACAATATGCAAGATAATCTTCCTCATTTCTGCACTTGCTATAACATATCTCTGGCCAGACATAGTTTCAACACAAAATTAAAAGAAAGATTAACCTATTCCTTATTCATGTTATTATTATGTCCAGATTATCAATTAAAACACATTGTTGTATTTTAGACGTGTATTGCAGCTAGGGAGCTGAATAGCAAAGTGAGGGTAGTTTCGCATTTAATCATCTACATACATAAATCCACTTTATCTAAACTATAAGGTAGAATAGTTTCCATAGATTATAACATGACATACCTCCCCTCCAAGTTAGTACAATGTAAGGTGATAAATAATGTACAAAATAAACACAGTAAACAACAAACTAAACAAACTTCTAAACTATATACAAATGAAACAAAACCAGAATTCTTTTAACATTAAACAGTAACTTAATTTATGTATAAATTGTCTCTTGATGTTTGAGGCCTATGATATGGAGACTTGGAGTGTTTCATGATTTTAGTCTTTATTTTCCCAGATACCTCATGAGGTGTTTCAGTGGTTGGGATTCCCAACATCTCTGCCCATTGATCAGCATCTGGGATTTGTATAATTCTGTCAACGTCCCTCCTTTCCTCTATCTCCATGTCAATATTTACATTTGTATTTTCCATCTGTGCTGCTTCATCAGAAGTTGGCACTAACTCTATTCTTTCCCTCTCCTCATCCCTGAGATCTCCCGAGGACTTTTGAATTAGCTGGTCAATATGTCTATTAAGCAAAGAGCCATCAGCAGATTCAATTTTGTAACTTGATGGTCCATTTTTGTCAATAACCTTGCCTGGTAGCCATCTTGGACCGACATTAGTGTAATTTCGGTACATCACCTTTTGACCTTCATTAGTCTGTCTAGATTTTTTCTGACTGTTATCAGAAAAAATAGAAAAAAAAAAGTGACATATCTGGTTTTCAGTCTTTTTATGTTGTAAATTGTCTGGGTGTATTGTATCCAACAGTGTTCGCAATCTTCTCTTCATCAAGAGTTCTGCTGGGGTTTTATTTGTTGTCGTGCAAGGTGTGCTTCGAAGCCCCAGTAACAGATTTGGAACTCTTATTTCCCAGGCCAAATCTTCCATTTTCCGCAGTTTATCCTTTATGGTTTGAACCATTCTTTCAGCTAATCCATTAGTAGCTGGGTGGTAAGGAGCTGTGGTGACTTGGCGTATATTATTGGCCTGCAGAAATTGTTTAATTTCACTTGATACAAACGAAGTGCCATTATCAGAAACTATTACCTCACACAGTCCATGTATCGCAAATACTGTTCTAAGTAGTTTTATTACCGTGGCGGAAGTCGTATTGTTTACAATGAAAAGTTCAGGCCATCGGGAATACGCATCTACCATGATCAGAAAGTATTTGTTATGGAAAGGTCCGGCGAAGTCCACATGGATTCTTGACCATGGTCTTGTGGGTGTTATCCAATCGTGTGAAGTCTTAGGAGGCATGTGCCTGTGTTCTAAGCATTTGATGCAGCCGCTAACCAAAGAATCTATCTCTTCGTTGAGACGTGGCCACCACACATAGCTTCTAGCCAAGGCTTTAGTCTGAACAATTCCTGTATGTGTTTTGTGTAACATTTTTAGTACAGCTGGGCGTAATGTTTCTGGTACTATAACACGGCAACCCAGCAGCAGACAGTCCTCATGTAAAGAAAGTTCCATACGATTTAGCCAAAACGGACGGAGATCAGCATCCGTTACTCTGTTTGGCCAGCCGCGTTGTACATATGACTTGGGATAACAACTTATCACGTTTTGTCTCAGACGAAACATGTTCGGCCGTATAAGGGAAATCTTCTGGTGTCTCCGCCATCAACAAAACTTCACCAATCTGTAGTTCTGGCTGATCCGGTACCGGTTGTGGCCAGCGACTAAGACTGTCGGCGTTCCCCAGTTCTGCTCCTGGTTTGTATAATATTTCATAGCTATGTGAAGTTAACGCGATAGCAATCCTTGTCAGTCGCGGAGACAACATGTTGGGCATAGGTTTCTTTGGATCAAAAATTCCAAGCAGTGGTTTGTGATCAGTAACAATCGAAAAATGTCTTCCCATTACATAGTTATGAAACTTTGTGATACCGAACATGATAGCTGCTGCCTCCTTGTCGAGCTGCGAGTAGCGCCGTTCATGAGTATGTAGTGTCCTGGATGCCATCGCAATTGGGCGCTCTTGTCCATCTCCCATGTCGTGTGATAATACCGCTCCAACACCGTATTCCGAACTATCGCATGTAAGTACTAGCGGTTTTTGTAAGTCGTAATGTACTAAGGTTAGGTCAAATGTGATAAGCCGTTTTGCCTTATCGAACGCGTCCTGTTCACATTTCGTCCATTTCCATGTCCGTGCTGTCTCTAATAACCTATGAAGTGGTTCTAGCAATGTCGCTTTGATTGGTACAAATCTCTCATAGAAGTTGTACAGACCCAAAAATGCTTGTAATTCCGGCTTGTTTTTTGGTTCTGGTGTGTTTACAATAAATAAATAAATAATAATAAATAATGCTGGACAATTCACACAGCATCACCTAGCCCCAAGCTAAGCAGAGCTTGTGTTATGGGTACTAGATGACTGATATACTTAATACAATATACTACATAGATAGATATTTTTTATTATATATAGAAAACATCCAGAACACCCTGAACAAATATCTGCAGGTCATACAGACATTTGTTCCGAGGCGGGATTCGAACCCGCAATTTCTTGCGTAGCAGGCGGACCTTCGCCCGCTGCGCCACAGAGGTCGTCAATAGATTCCACTTTACTTGGCGATGGATGAATGCCCCCGGCGTCAATGACGAAACCTAGGAATTCCACCTTTTCTTTAGCAAATTTGCATTTGCTTTTATTAAGGCGTAGTCCAGCCTGCTCTATTCTGTCTAACACTGCGTCAAGTCTTGCCTGCATTTCCGGCATTGTATGTCCACATATAATTATGTCGTCGATCAGTACAGCTACTCCGCTGATGCCCGCCAGTAATGAACTCATAATGAGTTAACTCATAATGACTAATGATTAGTCGTTGAAAAATTCCGGGACTTGCTTTTACTCCGAAAGCCAATCGATGCATCGTGTACAAACCCTTGCAGGTGTTCAAAGTGAGTAATTTTGCCGCCTCTTCATCCACAACGACCTGCGTGTACGCTCGTTCTAAATCCAAAGTCGTAAAAAATTTTCCTCCGGCGACAGTCGCGAAAACTTCGTTGGCTGTAGGCATTGGATATGTATCCGATTCAGTCGCTTCATTTACTGTACTTCGGTAATCGCCGCATAGTCTTACTTCACCTGACTGTTTTATAATAGGTACGACCGGCGTTGCCCATTCTGAGTAGGATGTCGGGCGAAGTACTCCTTCTTTTTCAAGTCTATCTATCTCCTTCTCAACTCTGTCCTTGATGGCATAAGGAACAGGTCTAGCTTTCAAAAATTTTGGCGTAGCCTCTTTCTTTAAATGTATAGCTACAGGATGTCCTCGGTAGGTACCTAAACCTTCCTTGAAAACATTCACGTGTTTGGCCATGACCCGAGTCATCTCTACGTCGGTCGCACTTGAAATGAAATTGATGTTCATCGTTATGTTTAGTGGGGCTAACCAATCTCGACCCAACAGATTAGGCCCGTTACCCTTAGCGATGATAACGCTTAAGTCACAACTGATGTTTTTGTATCGTACAGGCAGCGTGACTTGTCCAAGAAGCCTGACCGGTGTCTCGGTCCATGTGCGGAGCGTGAGGCGCGCGGGGAGCAGCGCGTCGCGCGGCAGGTGCGTGCGCAGGGCGCGCCACGTGGCCTCGTTGACGATGGAGAAACTGGCGCCCGTATCCAGCTGCATGCGCACCACTACGCCCGCCAGGGATACTTCTATTTCGTACGGCGGTATTCGGCTGATGCTCTTTGTCGCTGACTGGACGCAGTACACTCCATTCAAACGATCTTCTTGTTCGTCGGCGAAATTTACGTTTCTTTTGTCGTTTTTCTTTTTTAGACAGATTTTCTCTAGGTGACCCATTTTCTTACAATATCGGCATACAGTCTTCACATGACGGCACTCTCCCGAGTGTCGGTCGCCGCATCGATAACACAACCGGATAGTTGACTTTTGTTGAAGCGCGTTGACGTCCATTGGCTCGACGCCGAGCGATGTCGTATGCGCCATCGGCGTTGAAGAAAACGGCGTGACCTCACTAGCTGATGATGATGCTGAAGTACCGGCAGTGGCTGCGTCTTGGATCATACGAACGTCCTTTCCCGCACTTTCAGCTGAAAGTATGGCGTCTACTACGTCTTGATAACAAATATTGTCTTTCTTCAATAACTCGTATTGTAGCTTAGAGTCACGCATACCACATACTAGTCTGTCCCGTAACATTCGCTCTAAATCCACGAAATTGCAACCCGAACTGAGTCTTCTGAGTGTAGCGATGTAATCCGCCGCGGATTCGTCCCGTGCTTGATCACATTTGTAGAACTTGAAAGACATCGAAATCTCGTTAGGTTTTGGACTGTAATGTCTCGTAAGGATTGATTGTATTTCTTGGAATGTCACATCACTAGCTTTCCTTGGAGTAATTAATGCAAGTAACGTCTCAAACACTCGCGCACCGCTTATCGAAAGGAAATTAGCTCGTTTAGCACAATCTTCACTGACGCCATTTGCCTCAAAACAAAAATTTAGTCTATCGAGATAATTATTCCAATTATCTGTTTGTGGGTTGAACTGTTCGAATTTCACTGCTTTAGAAGTCATTTTTAACACTTTTTAACCAAACGTCGCCACTATTATGTCCAGATTATCAATTAAAACACATTGTTGTATTTTAGACGTGTATTGCAGCTAGGGAGCTGAATAGCAAAGTGAGGGTAGTTTCGCATTTAATCATCTACATACATAAATCCACTTTATCTAAACTATAAGGTAGAATAGTTTCCACAGATTATAACATGACAGTTATGAAATAGTGAATAAATTCCTAAGCCTAAAGGTTGATTCACACATATCAGTGAAGCCACAGTTCCGACAATGTGTTCGCTCAGTTCGGTATCAGTGCTACAGTGTTGCATCAGTGATTCAATTCACACATGTCAGTACTCAGTTCACGGAGCTTCAGTGAAAATGTGTCCCTCATCAAGTATTGTGATTATTGCTATGGCTCTGTTCAATACTGCGGAGCTAGCTATGATAGCTATTGCTTTAGACAAAGAAGAAGAGCAGCATCAAGAAAAAAAGAGAAAATGTGTGCATGAAGCATGGCAATTAAGAGAGACAGAAGGAGAATCCATGACATTATACAAAGAATTCATTAGTTAAAGATGAAAGGAAATATTTTTTAATATTTTAAAATGTAAGAGAGCTGTTTCAAAGCAAATAAATACAGGGCTTAAAGTGTCCATACTAGAAATCGTCACTCAAAGAATGTCAAATTCTCAGCGTATTTCTAGATGGCGCTGTACCTTGAGCTACTTATACGTTGCCAATAATTTGCGTTTGGAGCGCTAGCCGCTGATTGTATTGCAAGCCTTCATCAATGCAATAGATGGCGCTATTTTATATTTCAGTCTACTGTGCAAACATGTGACGTGTATTATCCGCGCCGTGTCATTTTCATACTTTTCAACATTTATTTAAATCAATATCTACGTTAGATTCTGTAAAGACTGTATTCATTCACAGTTTTTTGAAACGGTGCTCGCGCTCGGAAGCATGAAGGATCACGTATATTCATATTTTAATAAAATAGGCACATATAATAAACATGTCTAAACCTACCTGGGTACGCTAAAATAAACCAAATAAGGTGTAGGTCTAACGTCTCCTCTGATGAATCCCCTAGGGGAGATATCAGGAAAAAAAAGTTCTTTTGTCTCCCCTGGGCAGAGGAGACAGATCATCATCATCATCATCAGCCTTTATCGACCCACTGCTGGGTATAGGCCTCCCTTTGATTTTGCCATTCGCCTCTGTCATAAGCTATTCTTAGCCAGGTGCAACCCACGGTCTTTCGAACATCGTCAACCCATCGGGATGGTGGACGACCCCTTTTTCTGTGCCCTTCTCTCGGCCACCATTCAGTCAGCGTTTTCGTCCACCTGTCGTCATTTCGTCTGGCCAAGTGTCCTGCCCAACTCCATTTGAGCCATATTATTCGCTCGCCGACATCCTGAACCTTAGTCCGCTCGCGAATTTTGACGTTGGGGACCCGGTCTATCAGTGTGATGCCGAGCATGGCGCGCTCCATGGCTCTCTGCGCAACGCTGATTTTGTGCACTGCCTCCTTAGTAAGTCGCCATGTCTCAGCACCGTAGGTCATTGTTGGTAGGACGCATTGATTGAAGAGACGAGTCTTAAGACACTGGGATGTGGGTAGATTTAAAAATATCGTCTAGTTTTCCGAAAGCTGCCCATCCTAGTTGTACTCTCCTGGTAACCTCCTTCATCTGATACTCCGTGCCAAAAGACAAAACATGACCAAGATACACATATGAATCAACCATCTCTAACCTCTCGCCCCCAACTTTAACGTTAGAATTCGAGAGTTCAGAAACGTTTGACATCACCTTGGTCTTGCCCATGTTCATCTTCAGGCCGACTACCAAAGAGGCATCATGAAGGTCTCCCAGCATAACCTCCAGGTCATTCATAGTTTCGGCAAACAATACAAGATCGTCAGCAAAACGCAGATGCGACAGGTAGACACCATTAACATTTATACCGCATTGGTCCCATGGAAGCATTTTTACGACGTCTTCCAAAACAGCCGTAAAAAGCTTGGGTGAAATTGTGTCCCCCTGTCGCACTCGCCCCCTCTTGATCGAAATAGGTTCTGACAAACTGTGTAATCGTACTTGCATTGTTGCCGAGCTGTATACCTCCCGAAGAAGATCCACGTAACGAGCGTCAATGTGGCAGCGATGGAGTGAGTCAAATACGGCCCAATGCTCGACGCTGTCAAAAGCCTTCTCAAAGTCGACGAAGGCCATGCAAAGGGGCCGATTGAACTCGTGACTCTTCTCCATCAGCTGCTTGACTGAATGGATGTGATCAATGGTGGAAAATCCACTTCGGAAGCCAGCCTGTTCTAAAGATTGATATTCATCCAGCTTTCGGGTAAGACGGTTGCAGAGAATTTTGGCAAATAGCTTATAAATTTGGGACAGCAAACTGATAGGCCTATAATTAGATAATTTTGAGATGTCACCTTTCTTATGGATAATTGTAACAAGTGCATTTTTCCAAGACTCAGGTGTTCGAGCTTGATTCATGGCATCGTTGAAGAGCCTCATTAGTACGTCAATCGCCGGTGGTCCGCCTGCACGAAGCAGTTCAACAGAAATGCCATCTTGTCCAGGAGACTTTTCATCTGGCCAAGGGCATGTTCCACCTCACCACGTATAATAGGTGGCAGTTCATCAGTATCCAGACTTCTCACGGGTGGACTTCTTGGATCGTTAGTTAAATACAGGTCTGGTGTAGATTGTGAAGCGTATAGTTCTCCGTAAAACACTTCTACTATTTTAAGAATCTGTTGCCTATCTGTCGCATAGGTACCATTTTTATCTTTAAATTTTATTATTTGTTTGTTTCCTGTTTTTGTTTTTCTTCTAAAAATCTTAGGTCCTCTAAACTGTTTTATTGTATTTTTTATTATATTAGTGTTATAATCTCTCAAATCTTTTTTAATTGACTTATGAATAACTTTATTTAAATTTAATAACTCTTGATGATCCACGATACTGCTTTGATTCATTGTTCGTCTTTGCTCAATCATATCTCTTGTCTTCAATGAGAGCTTACTAGCATTTTTGGGCGCTGCACTTAGATGTTTACGAGCCGTCTCCGATAGAGCATTACACAGTAGTTGATTTATTTGGTCGACATCCATGTTTGATTCTTCAAGCCCATCAAATTGATTCCGAAGGTCTTCACGAAATTGATGTTGTAAAGTTGCAACTTCTTGTTTTTTAAATCTGTCGTGAGCTTTAATCATTTTCGCTCTTTCTTGTCTAAGATCAAACCTGAATGTCGCTCTTACTAGTCTATGGTCACTTCCTGTCTTAAACCGTGAAATAACAGAAACATCAGTCACAATGTTTTTATGTGAGGAAATTATGTAGTCTATTTCGTTTTTATAATGACCGCCAGGACTCGCCCAGGTCCACTTCCTTGTAATACGCTTTTGAAAAAAGGTGTTCATTGCATAGAAGTTAATTCTTTCAAGGAAGTTTACAAGTGCTTGTCCTCTATTGTTGCGCTGTCCGAGTCCAAAACTGACAGATCATACTTTTAAAAAACTACTTTTAGTACTGTTGTCTCCCCGCAGGACTTATTCAGGATGTTTCTACATTTATCATCGATTAGGTTAGTACCTACCTAACAAAGCGTCCTGTAGGTCTACCATGAGTTTTCACAATCTATACTCGCTAGCGACTGTAGTTAACAAAATCTGTACAGTATGCTGACGCTGTATTGTAAAGGCCTAAAAACCGACTATGGCCAATCATTATGTTTTTGACACAAACATGTGAAATATGACAGTTAAGGTCAGAAATGACAGTATATGTCAAAAATGTCAGTAAATATTTAAAATTCTAGACTCAAATTACAAGAGCTAATTGAATGCATTGACTTTCACTTTTCCGATGACAGCTGTCAAACTTCAAACTGCCATATCTTGAGAACTACCTACACGTCCTATACTTCCCGTTGTGGGCTCAAATCAAAGAATAAATAAATAAATTCTTCATGAGATCTACTTTTTCGATGACAGCTGTCAAACTTCAAACTGCCATATCTCGAGAACTACTCGTCCTAAACTTTCCGTTGTGGGCTCAAATGAAAGGCCTTCATGAGATCTACTTTTTCGATGACAGCTGTCAAAGTTCAAACTGCCAATCTCGAGAAGTTAAATATTCACTGTCATTGTTTTTTCGTGACGTAAAGTAATTGATGGTGGGGTGCCGGCAGTAGAATGTCGTCTCTTGCCCGTGGCTGCAGTAGGAATCTGCTAAGAAGATGGGCAGCAGCGGCTTTCCGTACCTATTTCAATATTCAACACTCCACTCGCCCACCCGTGTGGCAACAATCATGATCTCGGAGATCCAGGAGGATGGTGGCCCAAGTCCAGCCGTGGACGTGAACAGTAGATGTGCTACGGCTGAGATGACATCATTGATAAATAACGACTACAATGTTTGACGTCATACAATATTTTTATATTAGCGCCATCTATATTTGACTGCTGTATCTTTACGATCACTAAATCGTGTTATGGTTCGTTTAGGTGTCGGGGAATGACCAATTTATTAAAATTTGTTAAATTGTTACTCCTCGCGCCATCTATAATTATGTTTAGACAGTAACTAATTTTCGAATTACGCTTTGATGTTAGTGATTGTCAGTCCTGTATTTACTTGGTCCATGATTTTACTAACAAATTTTTGGATGCAAAGATTAATTTTCATTAGAAATTGTTTGAACCAGATTTACCAAAGTTTTGTAATAATAAAAATGTTACAGTAATATCCAAATGATTGCAGAGTCTGTTGTGTCTTAGGGGCCGTCTCCACGGGCGAGAGAATCGCGACGAGTCCGCGCTTTTATCGTCGGGTAATCTCCACGAACGAGCCATTATTCCGCCAGCGTATCGTCGCGACTCGTAATGGAATCGCCGCGTGTCCGCAACCACTCGTAACGGAATCGCCACGTTTCTTTGACGACGCGTTGTGCTATTAATGCGAGAGCGCCACGTTCCGCGAGCGCGCGACGTGCTCGCTGCGATGTAATGACGTTTTGCGCGCACTCAACCACTCGTCGCATCGCCGCGTAATCATCGCCGTGTGGAGACAGAAAAAAGAGAGTGTATAGAAATACGATAATAAAGATAAAAAGATAAAAATATTTATGTAGACAAAGTTTAACAATCAATCACAAGTAAACAGACGATTAATAATTTCTAAAGTATTTAAAAATAATACCATAAAAACTAACAAACAAACATTTCATAGCTATCAGCGGTCCTCGCACTAGGTCAAGCCTGTATCGCGAAGACCAATCTCACATGAACTTGTACAGTAGTTTGTCTCGGTGTGACTACTTGACTCGTAATTATAAGAGAAGACAAAAATATCTAATTAATCTTTTAGCGATAAGACCGCCCATTGTATGTTATATTTGACTGTGTTTCTCTTTGTGAAACTTATGTTATATGGCGAATGTACAATAAAGAGTTTATCTATCTATCTAATGATAAAAAGAAACAGTATTTATAAAGAAAAAATAAAAAATGAGATTACTAGCCTATCTTGATATTTTAAGGATATCCTCAGTATCTGTGTAGTTTAAGGTGAGCAACCAGTTCATTACAATATTTTTAGCTTCACAGACTGACTTATCTTTTATATTACAATATTTCACCACTTTGTTGTATACATGTGCCCTATTAAATTCACCAAAGCGGTGAGCAAAGAATGTGTTTACCGACGGGGTAGGAATTTTAAAAACTCTTTGGTTAGCCAATTTTTTATAATTATCCGAAAGTTTAACTGACTTACTACATGCACAGCTAAGGACGTCCTGTAAATAAAAAGTTGTCGAACGCTTAAAACGCGACTTTCATTGTACAGTTCAGTTGTTGGATGCCTGTACGGTTTCCTAAGCATGACTTTAAGGACAGAACGTTGTGCTCGCTCCACTTGTATAAGGTAGGTTTTCGCTGCACTTCCCCAACAGGTTATACAATACAATATTAAAGATTGACACATGGCCAGGTAGATGGAATTTAGCAACTCTTTACTTGCAATATCTCGGAGACAGCGCATGATATGTATGACCTTTCTAATTCGACCAGAGAGACCTTCAAAATGTTTTTTAAAATTTAAATTTTCATCTATATATATTCCTAAATACTTAATAAATTTTGCTCTATCAATAGTTTGACAGCCACAGAAAGTATGACTCCGACACGAAGACTTGTGGATTTTTATTGTTAGATTTTTTGGGGGTGCTGATGCCGCAGTTTTGTGAAAGTATACATATTTTGTTTTACTAGTATTAAGGGTAAGTAGGTTTTGTTGCAGCCATCCATTCATCCGAGACATTCCAAGTTCTGTCGAAGATTGAACCTCTTGCCAATTTTTTCCGTGAAAAATAATTACTGTGTCGTCAGCGTAGCAAATAATTTCAGAATTGTTAATTGGGAGATCGTGCATATCATTAATGTATAAATTAAACAGAGTGGGGCCCAAAATGCTACCCTGGGGCACTCCAAAGGATACAGTTTGAGTGCTACTGAGAGTTTGTAGGATCTTGACACACTGTCTCCGTTCTAATAAGTAGCTTTTAAACCAATCTGCAGCTATTCCACGAATTCCTAGGCCGTCTAGTTTTTTAAGTAGTATCGGGACGGAGACCGTGTCAAATGCCTTCGCTAAATCCAAAAAGACTCCCAAGCAACATTGGCCCTTGTCCAACTGTGATGACACTTCAGAAGTTAGCAATAGAACTGCATCCTCAGTATTTTTACCTCTACGAAAGCCGAATTGTCGTTGATAGATCAGTTTACGGGTTTCCAAGAAATGTACTAACCGTCTGTTCACTAGTTTTTCCAGAAGCTTGGAAATAGAACTCAGCAAAGAAATGGGCCTGTAGTTATTCAGCAAGTTCTTGGCGCCTCCTTTATGTATGGGGCAAACAGATGCAAGTTTCCACTTATGTGGGAATATCCCTATAGACAAGCTGAGGTTAAATATAAAAGTGAGGGGTGCAGTTATGTAGTCCTTAATGTGCTTCAACAGTGAGTTGTCAAGTCCGTCTATACCTGGCGCCTTGTTATTTTGCAACCCATTTATTAAGCTTTCAACTTCTTTTGGATCGGTTGGATTAAGATAAAATGAGTCGACAGGGGGATGTTTTATTCGTGTGGATGTTGCAAGATCGGATTCAGTTTTATTAAGAGCTAAAAGAATTTCACTAGCAAGTTTTTGACCAGCTGTAGTAAAGTGAGATAATCTTTATATCTTTATCTTTACGTGGCACGACGATAACATCACAGCGATTCTCGCTCGTGGAGGCGGTCCCTTAGGGCCCAAGAATGGATATTACAACAAAACATTGCAGTAGTCAGGTCATTAATTTCTGGTTTTATTTTTTTAAATTAATTTAGTAATAGGTACTTAGTTAAAATTGTTATTCAAATTCCAAAATAGATCTCATAAATAATTCACACATTTCATTTGTCTATCTACAGCTCACATGTATGAATATGTTCAAATTAATTTCAGGCAACTCCTGAAGCTGTCACTGAGCTGAAACTGAGCATGAAACAGTCCTTATCTGTCGCTCCGATGCAATACCTTCACATCAGTGGTACTCATGATAGTTCTCATGTTACTGTGAAAGAAGAAGTGATATCTATGAAGGATGAGGGAACAGCAGAAGAGGAGCCCCTTGTGGAGAGTGTAACGGAAAATGTTTTGTCGTCAGAGAGATATATCACTGAGTGCTTGAAATTAGAAAGTGATTGTGATTATGAGCAGTGTACTGAACTTGCATCTACTATAGTTGTGGAACAACCCAATCTTAAAATGACGTACTGTTGTGACTTATGCAGTAAGATATTTAGTGTTAAACGTAAACTGGCGTTACACATAAAGCGGTCACATACCAGACTAATTACTGATATAGACAATGATATATGTGATAAACAATTTAATAAAAAAAATAAACTTACTACACACATGAGAGTTCACACTGGTAAGAAGGCATATACTTGTACTATATGTTATAAACAATTTAATAAAAAATATCATGCAATACACATGAGAGTTCACACTGGTGAGAAGCCATATACTTGTGATATATGTGATAAACAATTTAATCATAAATCTAATCATACAAAACACATGCGAGTTCACACTGGTGAGAAGCCATATACTTGTAATATATGTGATAAACAATATAGAACAAAATGGGATCGTACAACACACATGCGAGTTCACACTGGTGAGAAGCCCTATGCCTGTGATATATGTGATAAACAATTTAATCGAGAATCGCAACTTACAAGACACATGAGAGTTCACACTGGTGAGAAGCCATATACTTGTGATATATGTGATAAACAATTTTATCATAAATCGGATCATACAAGACACATGAGAGCTCACACTGGTGAGAAGCCATATACTTGTGATATATGTGATAAACAATTTACTCAAAAATCTAATCTTTCAACACACATGCGAGTTCACACTGGTGAGAAGCCATATACTTGTAATATATGTGACAAACAATTTATTAAAAAGTCTTATCATACAACACACATGCGAGTTCACACTGGTGAGAAGCCATATACTTGTAATATATGTGATAAACGATTTAATCAAGAATCGCATCTTGCAAGACACATGAGAGTTCACACTGGTGAGAAGCCATATACTTGTGATATATGTGATAAACGATTTAATCAAAAATCGTATCTTACAACACACATAAGAGTTCACACTGGGGAGAAGCCTTATACTTGTGATAAATGTGATAAACAATTTAAATACAAATCTGATCTTACAAGACACATCAGAGTTCACATTGAAAATGGTAACCAAAATGGAGTTGTTCCTTTTCATCTTTATCTTAAAAAATAAGTTTACCAAGCCAGAGAAGCGGTGAAGGCCTATGGATGTAAGTTTTGCTGGATGTCATTGCAAGGCAAGGTCTTTGTAAGACGCAGGGAGGACGGACCACCAATCCGCATAAACAATGAGACGGACTTAAATCTACTTAAGGAAGAATCAGACTTTATGCTTTAAATTAATGTGTTCTTAGTAATTAAAATAAACTGGTGGTTCGCCGCGAACTTAAAACGAGCAAGATTTACTTTTTACAATGAAGTCATTGCATTTGAACTTGATTTAACATAGCAATTTGAACTGAATTGCTGGAATTCTCCAAACACTACAACTCACCACAAAACACATTCATAACTTTAGTAGGACTCGTAACTTGTAAGTTTTCACTTTGTATGGAATAATTAGTTTAAAAGTTATTCTCGAACAAAAAAAGTTGATTTGACCCCCCTAATATCTGAAAAAATATTGTCTTTGAAGTTTTTGATAAGTGGGGTGGTGTGGTAGCCACAGAACCACCCAAAGTTTGGAGAGCTGTAACTTTTTTTCCTGTAAGAGACTTGTATCTTTTTGCTCCTGCCCTATACCTACTAGTGTATTATATTATCTGTGCCTATACTATAACATATCAAAGACTTTCACATTGCATTTATGTTTTAGTTTTTACTGGATAAGTGCTTGGCAACAAGGTTTTTTAAAAAAAACGGAAAATGGCCAATGTGTACCCCAATTTTCCATTTACACCTACACCTTATCTGTGTCCTATCGTATCATGTTTTAAGCCTAAAAGGTTAGTATATAAAACAGAAATAGTGTTTTTTAATAATCATTTATTATTCAAATGTTATTTAGCCATTACTCCTGTGAGTCTACCATGACTTGTCACTGCTAAATAGCCTGCCGTTACTACAGTAGTAATAGAAGGTTACTATGACATCTGTCAGATTTGTAACTCATGGTACCAAATTCTAAGCAATTGAAGCCCAAACTACAGTCGCTGTAGTATAGTTTACTGCGTATTTTAGTACCCAACTATCCACTAGAGGCGCTATAGAAGTTTTCATACATTTTAATAACTACAGTCGCTAGCGAGTACAACCAAACTGACTGATTGTGAAAACTCATGGTAGACCTACTGGCCTTTGTTGAGAAATAAAATACATGGCAAACGGTTTTTATAAAAACTAAACTATCTATCTAAAATTTATGTAAATCTTAATAAAATTTATCAAAAGCGTTTAGTCTGACTGATTAAAAGTGATATATAAAAATGGTCTATAAAGCTATTATTATGCATACTTCAATTCTAGTAGGTACCTATTACAACAATAATAACATAATAATAATTAAGTAGGTAACGATAGGTGATAATAGATAGATAGAGTATGCTTTATTGTACACCATATACACAAAAAATACAAATAGTAGAAAATTAACAAAAAGACATAATGAGGCACAATGGGCGGCCTTATCGCTAAAAGCGATCTCTTCCAGGCAACCTTTGGATGGACACGAATAGGTGAAGAAGAGTAGACGGTGGCGCACTGAGAAGTTCATAGGCAAAAATTTATAATATACATTTATAATTAAAATAAACATACATATTCGACAAATATAATATAATACATACATTAAAATATATATCTACTAAATATATATTTACATAGATTACATATATTTATATATTATATAATATGACGACCTGTATTAGGAACTATTCAACAATGTAGTTTTATAAAATACATTTCCCACAAGAGGCGTCTTTAGGCTTAAAATCAAAATGACATTAGGTGCAATTAAACAGCAGTAGGAACATTTCAATGTCCAAATAAACATAACCATTTGTTTGAAAGAGATCTAGTAACCCATCATTCATAGCGCAAATGTATTTCACAAATAGGTATATTCATGAGAGACGCTGTGGGGTGCCGGCAGTAGAATTTAACATATCAGACTGTGTCCCTATTAATGTTTAAGTGTAATTTTTGATATGTAAACTGTTGGCGATCCTTTTCTTAATAAATAAATGTTACCCCTCCTCTCATACCTATGGATGCAGTAAGAGCCTGCTGAGGGATACCTCTAGAAGATGGGCAGCAGCGTCTATACGTGTATCAACATCCCATACTGCGCTCACCAACCCGCCTGCCAAGCGTGGTTAGAATGGCAACTACCCCTCATGGAGATCCATGAGGGAGGCCTGTGTTCAGTACCTACTTCAGTAGTGGACGTTTTACGGCTGAAACAATTCATGAGATTGAATGCCCGTCCGCGCGTGGGGCCGACACGACACTGGTCGATTCAATACTATGATGATGATTTTCTTGAAAAATCGAAACGTGTCGGGAATAATCTTCGACGTTACAATAATACGTGAGTAATCCCCGTTTTTACAAAATGAATAGGGCAAATGTTATTGTGTTATTTGAAAGAAAATTACGCTTACCTAAGTAACTGCTAATAAGCACAATTTAAATATAAGTAGGATATGATAATCAAGCATCTGAAGTAGATGATCAAGTTCAGAGTTTCCAGTATTGATGATTGGAACACAGCTTTTCATGGCATAAAAGTAAGGTCTTTGGATCTTATTATAGATGACCCGCCGTGGGGTGCCGGCAGTAGAATGATACCCCTCCTCTCATGCCCATGGATGCAGTAAGAGCCTGCTAAGGGATACTTCCGGAAGATGGGCAGCAGCGTCTTTCCATGTATCAACATCCCATACAGCGCTCACCAACCCGACTGCCAAGCGTGGTTAGAATGGCAACTACCCCTCATGGAGATCCATGAGGGAGGCCTGTGTTCATCAGTGGACGTTTAATGGCTGAAATGATGATGATAGATGATTTAAACAGCGTCAGCAACTGATAATATAAATAAATAACACTCAAAAAGGATCCGAAACGTGTTTCGCCTCTCTACATGGCATCTTCACGTGGCCCGTTCGTCACGGGATACACTAGAAACAACAAAGGCGCAGAGGCAGTTGCCCAACTCCACCGCTCCTCTTCGACCGCTGTATAAAAATAATACCGGCCAAGAACGAGTCGGACTCGCGCTCCGAGGGTTCCGTGCCATCATACAATATAATATATGATAGGCGGTCGTTTGTTGGAGAACCTTGACAGCGCCATCTCTTGTCTGATAGCGGAACTTATGTAGATTTTTTTACACTTTCGATGATTTTTTGAAACTATGCATTATTAGACAGTTTGTTATAATTTTCATGTTATCTTTACATACATTTCTATTAGCAATAAAAGTTTGAGGTTGATCTCCGCAAACTTCTGAGATAAGGGCTGGAAAGCTATTGTTTTCAACGTTTTTGTAAAAAGGCGAAAACTATACGGCTTAAAGCAAGACTAAAACTGTTTATTAATTTGCAAATGAATACCCTTCATGTGATACCCCACATGACCAAGTTACTTCACTGAAATTTTTGAGACCCTCTGCACCCCCTTTGCCTAAAAAACTATGCAAGTTAGAGAGTTCGCTATAGTTTTCCTGTAATATTTACATACACTTCTATTAGCAATAAAAGTTTCAGGGGTTTATCTCTGCAAACTTCGGAGATAAGGGGGGAGCTGTATTTTTTTCAACATATTTGTAAATAACTCGAAAACGATATAGTAGCTTAAAGTAAAACTAAAAACTGTTTATTAATGTGCAAATGAATACCTTTCATATAATACCCCACATGACTTATTGTTCACTTAACTTTTGAGACCTCCTTTCCGCCCCCCCTCGCAATCATAATAAGAATACTTTTCAACAGTTTTATATATTCCATATTAGTGAACAAGCATTGGTACGGAGGTGCCAGAAAATACAAATAACGTTTATTGATCAAATCATTAGTACAGTTCAGTATGAAGCCCTGGCTCCCGAACTAGCGTTAGCTGTGTGTCAGGAGACAGTTTCTTCTTACAGTATAAAGTTCTTAATTAATGGATTAGTTAAATTTACATTGAATATTGATCTAATGAAAACAAAAACTTATTTTTATGATGTAATAATTGTGTATCGTGTGGGATATTATATTATAAATTTATCAAATAAACTACGTTTTTACAAATTCATAAAAATTATATAAGTGCAATATATGAATTTAATAATAACTAGTAATAATAATTAGATTAATATATAGATTAGTCGTCATTATGTTTTTTAAAGTAGTAGGTTTTCCGTGTCGTTATAATTTAATGTGTCTAGCCATTCCCTTACTATTATTTTTATTTTAGAGTTTGATACAGATTTTACTTTATATTTTGCGTTTAAAATATTATAGAACCTTGGGGCCTGGTAATCAAAATGTTGCTTTGCGATTCTACATCGGATCCGTGGTACAGGAAACCGTTCCCGTCTTTTGCATGAGGAAGGAATGCAGGGTACAATTCGTTTATGATATCTTCTAATACTGAGGTATATAAACAATTTGCGAACAGACAAAACATTAGCTCTTTCATACACAGATATCGTTGGGTGTCTAAATGGGAGGTATAGCATAACCTTAAGCAATGCACGTTGAGCTCTTTCAACCTCCAATAGATGCGATTTACAAGCTGCACCCCAGGAGCATATACAGTATGTTATTACGCATTCCCCAAGTGCCCTGTAGGTTTGAATTAAAAGTTTAAAATCACATACTGTGCGTAATTCTTTAAACACATAAATCAATTTTCGTAGTCTTTTGGACACTGATGTTATGTGGGCTTTCCAGTTAAGGTTTTGGTCGATATGTATGCCTAGATATTTAATGAGAGGTACCCTTTCCAGAGACGAGCAGTTACATGGTTCATTTGTGGTCTTAGTTTGTCGATTACATGGATAAGAATGAATGAGAATGTCAGATGCTTTAGGTGAATTTATAGCAGTTTTGCTGAAGCAAATATATTTAGTCTTACTAATGTTAAGTGTCAACAAACTATCTTCCAACCACGACGTTATTGTTCTAAGGCCTTTTTCGGCCGTTATATGAACTGATTCCCAAGTTTTCCCATGAAAAAGTATAACTGTATCGTCTGCAAACATCTGTATATCAGCATTCTCAAGAGACAATTTACACATATTATTAATATAGGTAAGAAAAAGCGTTGGACCTAATGTGCTACCCTGGGGCACGCCATATGCGGACCGTCAACCCTCGTTCGTTGATTCCTTTCAGACAAGTAGTCCTGGAACCACAAAAGGACATTACCTCTTATACCTAGATTTTATAAGCGCTTAATTAGTATTGGGATGGAAACAGTATCAAATGCCTTTTGTAGATCCAGGAATACTCCGATAACTTTGTCGTTATTATCAATGTATTTTGTTATATTACTAGTAAGTTGCAAAACTGCATCGTCAGTCGATCTCTTAGCTCTAAATCCATATTGGTTAGCGCCTAATAAATTGTGTTTTTCTAAATAATTTATAAGTCTTTTGTTTGTAATTTTTTCTATAACTTTTGATAATGTACTTAATAAAGAGATAGGGCGATAATTAGTTGGTAATATTTTGTCACCGGATTTAAAAATTGGACAAACGATTGCTTTTTTGAATGTTTGAGGGAAAATTCCGAACTCATATGAGAGATTAATTAGATATGCTAAGGGGCCTGAAAGGTATTTCCTATTATTTTTCAGTATTTTGGAAGTAACGTTATCATATCCTGAAGAATTACTAGTTTTAAGTGCGCTGATAATCTCAGATACCTCATCTGGATCAGTAAAGAAAAAAGACATCGACTGTGATAAGAGATCGTTACAGTTTGTCTTTAATGATAATTCTGTTTCGCTTGTATCTAAAAAAGGGAGGAAGGAGATCTAAGGGGGAGAAAAGGGGGCGAAGGTTTCCGAAAAATGAAATTTTTGACCTTTGGTGACCATTTGAGGTCACATAAAAACGGTTAATGTGACCTTAGGGTCACCAAAATCGATCAGTCAGTACCCTTCTCTCAATAAGACAGTGCTAACAAAAAAGGTTTCATGTAAATCGGTCAACGTGTTCGGTTGTAATCGTGTCATGCACAGACAGACAGCGCTATGCATAATAGGAGGCTTCGCCCCTCTAAAAAGTGTTATTTTATACCATTTAAAATTTAAAGTTGATAGCATCAGTTCTCCAGATATCCAATTTGTGACAGACAGACAAAATAATACCATAAGGGTTCCTTTATACAATTTTGGTCTGGAACCCTAAAAAACTATTGTACCTACTTCTTCTCTACATTTTTCAATATTACCTAGGACCTGGACCATGGTAGAAAACCATAAAGAAACGCTCTTATTTTATTAATAAACATGTCAACACCTATAAAGCCTGTATTATATATAACATGTGTATTATGTATTAAAATTATAACACATCATCATCATTTTCAGCCCGTGTCAACCCACTGCTTGGTGTATGTAGGCCTCCTCCATTCCTTGCCACTTCTTCCGGTGTTGGGCCGATCGCATGTTGGTTTTGTTGGCGACCTTAACGATGTCATCCACCCATCTAGCAGGTGGTCTGCCAGCGTTGCGTTTAAGGTCTCTGGGATTCCATATGGTTAAGGTCTTGCTCCACCTGCCGTCACCACGTCTTGCCTAATGCCAGCCCATCTCCACTTCAGTCGTCTTAAAACACAACAACAACAACGTCATAGGTAGGTAGCACTCTTATAAATCGTAAGTGTTCTAACACTATTCTAATACAATAATAATTAAAATACTTAATTAATAATTATTTACTTAGTGAATTTATAAGGATACTTAAATTATGTACTTCCATAAAAATAAATATATTAAATTTTAGGTGGGAAAAACGCGACCGCCCTTTTCGTAGTTTCCCGCATTTTTAACGATTGTTTTTTCTTTAACCTATTAAGTATGGCAAAGGTCACCCAGCACAATTTAAAAAAAATATAATCCGAATATTGGAAACATACAACCAATGAGGTTATGGTTATAGTCAGATTTGTATAACAGCGCATCGCCATCTAGTATCTCGGATATCTAGCAGACACTACCAGTAGTGTCGTTGCCAAATGAACGACACTACCAGCCGTTAAAGCTTAGTAATAGTTAAGTAAAGTAAGTAATTATAGTAATAATTATTATACCTTACGCATAGAGATCTCATTATGTCTTTCGTTAGTACTGAGACCAAAGAGATTAACTCAAAGTTCTACCTTATGATCAACCTCTTTTCAGAATTTCTTTTATTCTTACGAAATTAAAAATGGCGCAATGATCAAATTAGGGTTGTTGCGAATATCAGCATCAGCATCCGCTGATGATCAGCATTGATTTAAACTTCAACATCCGCATTGATCGATGCTGATTTTCAATGCTGATGTTTGAGTCGCGACATGACCCGAAGAGGCGGGGCTTAAAGCGCATTTTTGTACAAATTAGATAAACAAGTACAAACCTGTTTATTCGTTTAAGTATTCCAGGATGGGTAACAAATACATAGGTAGCACAAGTGATGACAAGTGTGATGTGAATGAATACCTATCACCCGGCCAGTATTATTTATGAATCATGAGATCCTCTGACAGACAGAGAGAGGAGGCTTAGTAATAGGATCCTGAAAAACTATGTTTTTTTTTATTCAGTACAAAAAGGGTGTTCCCTGTGCTACCCTTTGTGTACTAAACCCTCAAAAAATGCAAGATTTTTCGAGACTCGGTTTCTATTTGAAGAACCACCTACATTAAGTAAGTGTGGAACACTAAGTTTGCGAGCCCGACACGCACTTGGCCAAAATCAGCATCAGCATCCGCTGATGTCAAGATCAAAAATCAGCATCAGCATCCGCTGATGTGTCAAAAAACCGCATCAGCAACAACCCTGGATCAAATGACATTCACAATAATTTGTTTTGACTTTCAATGAAAATGGCCACCAAATGGTCAGCCAAATAACATAATAATTTATAAATTAACTTGACACTGGCGGATTTGTGTAAAACCAAACACAAAAAGCCATAAAATAAAAAGACAAGACTTTCAATGGTTAAATTAATTGCGAGACTATTTACTCACATTATCTACATTATATCTTCATATACCTAAGTAGCGTTTAAATGTAAAATGTCGGAAGTTGATCAGTTAGAAAGCGAATCATGGTCATTCAGGCTGAAATGATGGTGATGGTGAAGTCAGAAGTCTGCCTAGTTTTATTGCCGTCGGACCACTTCTACCATTAGGCATACCATTAATGGTACAATCGGCACCGATTTGTCCCAATCGTACAATGGTAAATGAAACTAGGATGCCACCCGGGTTTACCTACTCAAGCAACCATAAAGGCAAACGTTACAGGCAAATACAAAGAGAAATTCCACTGAAACCCTGGTTCTTCAAAATGAAATTGAGTAAGCGTGCGACAACAGTTTTAATTAGAATGCGGCTTGGGCATACATGCACGCCAGCCCATCTTGCGCGAATAAAAATTGTTAGTGACCCTTCTTGCGAATGCGGAGACGATAACCACATATTCTTTGCCTGCACTAAATATGATCATCTTCCTTTAGATCAAGACCTTATTTCACTCCATGTACCGCTTCCTACATCTGTGATTATCCTTCTTTCCTCATTAGATCCCTGTATATATCAGTGTTTAGCTTCATTTATATGTAATAATAATATCAATATTTGATTTTACATTTGTTACCTATTATATATTTATTATGGGGTGCCGGCAGTAGAATGTCACCCCTCCTCTCCAGCCCGTGGATGCAGTAAGAATCTGCTAAGGGATATCTCCGGAAGATGGGCAGCAGCGTCTTTCCGTGTAAGAACATCCCGAACTGCGCTCACCAACCCGCCTGCCAAGCGTGATGAGTATGGCAACAACCCCTCATGCACTTGGATCTCTAAGTCAATGAGGGAGGCCTATGTCCAGCAGTGGATATCTTACGGCTGTAATGATGATGATGATATATTTATTAGATACTTCCTACTCCTATGATTGTTGACGTAGAATAAATTCCTTCTGATCCTTTTCCCATCCGTTTTATCTCCCGTGATGTTTTAAAATTAATTGTTTCCCTAATTTTTACTATATTAAAAAAAAAAACTTGAAAATGGCTAATGCACAAGCCGTGCAAAGCCAAGAAGAAGAGAAAAAAAAAATTGATGATGATGACAGTTGTGAAATTCTGATCTCGAAATTACTGCGGCCAATAACCACATTCTGGACTCTGCGTTGGGCGCGAAAGTGATTCAAAGTGTTCGGTTTTTTATTTTGTGGATTTTTAAAATTTTCATCTTGATTTAGCCAATTAGAAGTGTTTATTGTTTTTCGGTAATTAGTAAGTCTTTTTTCGTTATTATTTCATGTACTTGACTCAAGTTTGAGGCTTTATTTGCTTCGAATTTGAATCATGGAATTAGACCCGGTCCCCCCTGACCCCCCTGACGGCCAACATCATGGAGGCAAAAGCGTAAGTTCTGGAACAAAACGTCGACTCGAGTCTGACGATATAAACCCATCCAAAAAAGTAATTACTTCACCTGAGTTGAATGTTCCGTCTATTCAAACTATTTTTACCCATCCATCCATAGTGGTAGGTGCTATACAGGCCTACACTAGTTTAGATAAAGGACCATATATTGTCCATGTATCGCGTGCAGAATCCGATGTTTCCGCAGGTTCCGTTCTAAAACCAATTAAATTCGGTCAATTCCTAGCAAAACATAAGTTTGCTAATATTTGCCCAGAGGGCGTCAAAAAAATCGGTCGGAATAAAATTTCAGTTGAATTCAATGCAGCCGATGATGCGAATAAATTTATAACCTCCCAAATTTTGCCCATGTGTAAGTATGTACCCTGCATTCCTACTTACAACGTCACCAGGATGGGCCTTGTCCGTGATGTTCCAACTGATCTCTCCATGGACGAATTCGTTGAGGATGTGACACTTCCTGCTGGTTGTGGCATTATATTGAAGGCTCGTCATCTCAATAGAAAAGTAACAGATGATGGTAAAGTTTCTTGGGTACCAACCCAAACTGTAGTTATCACTTTCCAAGGTCAAACCCTTTCATCCCGGATATTCCTTTATTACAATTCACTTCCTGTCGAATTATACCAATACCCGACTATCCAATGTTTTACTTGCTGTCGTTATGGACACACAAAAGCGCAATGTAGATCGAAGCCAAATTGTTTCCGTTGTTCTAAGGAACATTCGGGTGATACATGCGATGTCCCCGAGGCTGAATCTACTTGCTTCCATTGCTCAGCACTTTGCCACTAGCAAGACATGCTCGGAACAAGAACGACAAAAATCAATTAAAATTGTTATGGCACAAAATCACATCTCATACGAAGAAGCTTCTCGTCAATTTCCAAAGATTAAACGCTATAGGGGATCTTCCAAAAATAGAAAACATTTCAGCTCACGATACTACATCTTGGCTCGAGGCCTTTTCAGACAAACTGGCTCCTCCGTTTGTTCCACCTTTTTCATCCTTACCACCAACCCCTTTGTTTTTACCTCAATCATCTAACTTGGACGCCCCTTTCTCATTTAACGAATTGTCTCTAGCACTTGATGGACTGACTGACTCTTCCCCTGGAATAGATGGCATCCTGACCAAATCTTCAGAAAAAATTAAAAAAATATTTTTGTCTTTCGTTAACTCCTTCTTCGATAGTGGTATAATTCCAGAACAGTGGAAAACGCAAATCATAGTCCCTATCCTTAAACCTGGCAAGGATCCCTCAGACCCATCCAGTCGTCGACCTATAGCCTTGTCATCAGTAATGGCCAAAGTGACGGAACATTTGATAAAACGCCGTCTTGAGTGGTGGGCAGAAAATTGTGCCGTCCTCGCTAAAACCCAATTTGGATTTAGGAGAGGAATGGGCACCTTGGACAACCTCAGTTTATTAACAACGGATATCCATATTGCTTTTAGGGAAAAAAATATTTTAGTCGGTGTATTCCTCGATATAGCATCGGCTTATGATGACGTCCTTCTTCCGGTACTCAGAAATAAACTACTTCAGCTGAAAATCCCCGAAAAACTTGTTCGTTTTATCTGCTCTATGTTAATGGAGAGATCTGTTGTTATTAAATCCCCTCTAGGTCTCCTTTCACCGAGAACAGTTTGGAAAGGTCTACCACAGGGTTCTGTTTTGAGCCCGTTGCTGTTCAGCCTCTACACGTATGATCTCGAGCGAACAGTAAACTCTTTTTGTGAAGTTTTGCAGTACGCCTATGATCTTGCCTTATATGTTTCCTCTCCTTCGCCAGAAGTGGCAAGTTCGCGTCTCAATTCTGCAATATCCTATCTGAACGATTGGCTTCTCGACCATGGTTTATCCCTTTCCCCATCCAAGAGCTCTGTTGTAATTTTTACTAAAAAAATAAACATCCCTTCAGTAGATATTTTTATAGGTAGAGATTTAATACCCGTTTCAAGTAGTGTACAATTTCTGGGTATAACGTTGGATACTAAAATGTCAGGTATTCCTCACTTTATGTACCTTACACAAAAATGTGAGAGAAATGTTAATATTTTACGCTCTCTATCAGGGGTGTGGTGGGGCTCTCACCCATACACACAAAAGCTCTTATACAATGCTATAGTTCGGAGCAACTTAGATTATGGTGGATTCCTACTTAATCTTTGCAATAAATCAGGCCTAGACAAAATTGATAAAATACAATCTAGATGCCTGCGCATAATACTTGGAGCTATGAAATCTTCGCCTATCAACGCAATGCAGGTTGAATGTGGCGAGCCTCCCATGGAATTGCGCAGACAATATCTATCGGATAGATTTTTGTTTAAATTGATCCAAAATTCTAAACATCCACTTCTTGCTAAATTATCCTACCTAAATAATTTATTTCGTCATTGTAATAAAATTCCTTGTATCCTCCGTAGTTTTAAAAGATTTTCCGATCTTCCGAGTCCTGTCAGGCAGTATTCAATGTACCCGCTATATCTTATTCCCTATGATGCCTTAATTTTCCAGCCTCGTGTTATCTTACAATTTGGGGTAGAAAAGGATTCAGTTGACGCGAGATGTACATTTAACTACGTACTCAATTCCAAGTTTGATGGTTGGCACTTAATATTCACCGATGCGTCCAAGTTGTCAGTTGATAGTGAGGTTGGAGCTGCGGTATGGATACCTTTTACCAACATAACCCTGAGTTTTATGTGTCCCTCGTCCTCATCGGTATTTACTGGTGAGGCAGTTGCTATTCTCGAAGCCATTCTCTTTGTAAAATCACATCACTTAAATAATTCTATCATCTTTTCTGATTCTAAAAGTTGCCTCCAATCAATTTTGTCTAACCCGTTTAAATCAATTTCCCGTTTCCCCATTATTCTTAAAATTGAACTTTCTCTGTTTGAGTGTCACAATCTAGGCATTAATGTAGTTCTAGCTTGGATTCCAGGACACTCTGGGATTCTAGGCAATGAATTAGCTGACTCATGCGCAAAAGCCGCTATCCAGATAGGTTCACCTGAGCATTTTCAATTATATTGCCACGATTTAAGCCTTCTTCCAAAAATCTTTCTTCAAAAATCCTGGACGGATTTGTGGAATACCTCGAAGTTGTGTAAAGGCAAGTACTACTCTGATATCCAACCAGATATCCCACCTATTCCTTGGTTCTTTAAGTTTCGCAAGTCCAATAAGATCGTCACTTCAACTATCTGCCGCCTAAGACTGGGTCATGCTTGTACACCTGTATTTCTTGCGAAACTTAGGATCAAGGATCACTCAATGTGTGAGTGCGGATTGGAGGAAGGAAATGTAGACCACATTTTCTTCAATTGCCCTAGACTTCGCTTATCCCTTTATGATGTTCTCCCTCAGGAAATCCCGCGTCCTACCTGCTTCAAAATTTTGCTTTCCCTTACTTTCTCTCCTTTAATTAATTTTATCCTTTGTAAATTTGTAAATATGAATAATCTTAGATTGTAATAATGTTATAATAATAGTTGATAACTTAAATAATCTGATCGAAGCATCATTAATTTACTTTTACGTAGAAATATATTTTTTTTTATTTTGTTTTTATTTGCTTTTGCTTGGCTTTATCATTTTGTTTTCCGATAATGTTGTGGCTTAAAATTGCCTTACCCGCTCTCAACACGTTTATGATACTTTTGCATACCTGACACTGGCAGAGTTGCAGCAAGTGGCATGCATCAGCCATCAGCCATTAAAAAGAAAAGAAGAAGAAGAACCACAATCTGCCGAAAATAAATAAATTGCATTGCAAGCAGTTGTTGTTGTACGATCCAATCCTGCTAACTCAAAAAATGTCTGACACAGCGCTGTGCAGAGTGTGCCTAGCCAGTGATGACAAGATGCAGCACATCGCGGACACACGGTATCAGGAGATATTTGAAACGATATCAACTAAGGTCAGTGTGTCTGACGGCATCAGCAGCCCTAGTTATGATTAAAATCCTACGCTGCTTCCTGATTTTACGTAAGGTCAACATTTGTATTACATATGACATATCATGAAGGTAATATAACAATATTATGAGTAAGTAAATAAGTACATATATTTACTAACCTTACACCAATAAAAATAAAACTAAATATTTCAGCTTTGCAGTGCGGACCGGAGGCCTGAGACAGTATGCTACATATGCTTCTCCCACCTGCAGCGGTGCCGACGACTCATGGACATGTCTCGGAGAGCCGAGGAGATACTGACCCAGTTATCACTCAACGGCATACAAGTAACTATACCCCCGGTTTTTATACCATACAAGGACCCCCAACAGTGGTATACAATAGTAAACATTATCTTTAGAATTAAGTGTAATATAAGCTCATGCTCCTCCAATTATAAGTGACCACAATATGCAAGATAATCTTCCTCTTTTCTGCACTTGCTATAACATATCTCTGGCCAGACATAGTTTCAACACAAAATTAAAAGAAAGATTAACCTATTCCTTATTCATGTTATGAAATAGTGAATAAATTCCTAAGCCTAAAGGTTGATTCACACATATCAGTGAAGCCACAGTTCCGACAATGTGTTCGCTCAGTTCGGTATCAGTGCTACAGTGTTGCATCAGTGATTCAATTCACACATGTCAGTAATCAGTTCACGGAGCTTCAGTGAAAATGTGTCCCTCATCAAGTATTGTGATTGTTGCTATGGCTCTGTTCAATACTGCGGAGCTAGCTATGATAGCTATTGCTTTAGACAAAGAAGAAGAGCAGCATCAAGAAAAAAAGAGAAAATGTGTGTATGAAGCATGGCAATTAAGAGAGACAGAAGGAGAATCCATGACATTATACAAAGAATTCATTAGTTAAAGATGAAAGGAAATATTTTTTAATATTTTAAAATGTAAGAGAGCTGTTTCAAAGCAAATAAATACAGGGCTTAAAGTGTCCATACTAGAAATCGTCACTCAAAGAATGTCAAATTCTCAGCGTATTTCTAGATGGCGCTGTACCTTGAGCTACTTATACATTGCCAATAATTTGCGTTTGGAGCGCTAGCCGCTAATTGTATTGCAAGTCTTCATCAATGCAATAGATGGCGCTATTTTATATTTCAGTCTACTGTGCAAACATGTGACGTGTATTATCCGCGCCGTGTCATTTTCATACTTTTCAACATTTATTTAAATCAATATCTACGTTAGATTCTGTAAAGACTGTATTCATTCACAGTTTTTTGAAACGGTGCTCGCGCTCGGAAGCATGAAGGATCACGTATATTCATATTTTAATAAAATAGGCACATATAATAAACATGTCTAAACCAACCTGGGTACGCTAAAAATAAACCAAATAAGGTGTAGGTCTAACGTCTCCTCTGATGAATCCCCTAGGGGAGATATCAGGAAAAAAAAGTTCTTTTGTCTCCCCTGGGCAGAGGAGACAGATCATACTTTTAAAAAACTACTTTTAGTACTGTTGTCTCCCCGCAGGACTTATTCAGGATGTTTCTACATTTATCATCGATTAGGTTAGTACCTACCTAACAAAGCGTCCTGTAGGTCTACCATGAGTTTTCACAATCTATACTCGCTAGCGACTGTAGTTAACATAATCTGTACAGTATGCTGACGCTGTATTGTAAAGGCCTAAAAACCGACTATGGCCAATCATTATGTTTTTGACACAAACATGTCAAATATGACAGTTAAGGTCAGAAATGACAGTATATGTCAAAAATGTCAGTAAATATTTAAAATTCTAGACTCAAATTACAAGAGCTAATTGAACGCATTGACTTTCACTTTTACGATGACAGCTGTCAAACTTCAAACTGCCATATCTCGAGAACTACCTACTCGTCCTAGACTTCCCGTTGTGGGCTCAAATGAAAGAATAAATAAATAAATTCTTCATGAGATCTACTTTTTCGATGACAGCTGTCAAACTTCAAACTGCCATATCTCGAGAACTACTCGTCCTAAACTTTCCGTTGTGGGCTCAAATGAAAGGCCTTCATGACATCTACTTTTTCGATGACAGCTGTCAAAGTTCAAACTGCCATATCTCGAGAACTTAAATATTTACTGTCATTGTTTTTTCGTGACGTAAAGTAATTGATGGTGGGGTGCCGGCAGTAGAATGTCGTCTCTTGCCCGTGGCTGCAGTAGGAATCTGCTAAGAAGATGGGCAGCAGCGGCTTTCCGTACCTATTTCAATATTCAACACTGCGCTCGCCCACCCGTGTGGCAACAATCATGATCCCGGAGATCCAGGAGGATGGTGGCCCAAGTCCAGCCGTGGACGTGGACAGTAGATGTCCTATGGCTGAGATGACATCATTGATAAATAACGACTACAATGTTTGACGTCATACAATATTTTTATATTAGCGCCATCTATATTTGACTGCTGTATCTTTACGATCACTAAATCGTGTTATGGTTCGTTTAGGTGTCGGGGAATGACCAATTTATTAAAATTTGTTAAATTGTTACTCCTCGCGCCATCTATAATTATGTTTAGACAGTAACTAATTTTCGAATTACGCTTTGATGTTAGTGATTGTCAGTCCTGTATTTACTTGGTCCATGATTTTACTAACAAATTTTTGGATGCAAAGATTAATTTTCATTAGAAATTGTTTGAACCAGATTTACCAAAGTTTTGTAATAATAAAAATGTTATAGTAATATACAAATGATTGCACAGTCTGTTGTGTCTTAGGGGCCGTCTCCATGGGCGAGAGAATCGCGACGAGTCCGCGCTTTTATCGTCGGGTAATCTCCACGAACGAGCCATTATTCCGCCAGCGTGTCGTCGCGACTCGCAACGGAATCGCCGCGTGTCCGCAACCACTCGTAACGGAATCGCCACGTTTCTTTGACGACGCGTTGTGCTATTAATGCGAGAGCGCTACGTTCCGCGAGCGCGCGACGTGCTCGCTGCGATGTAATGACGTTTTGCGCGCACTCAACCACTCGTCGCATCGCCGCGTAATCATCGCCGTGTGGAGACAGAAAAAAGAGAGTGTATAGAAATACGATAATCTTTATATCTTTATCTTTACGTGGCACGACGATAACATCGCCGCGATTCTCGCTCGTGGAGGCGGTCCCTTAGGGCCCAAGAATGGATATTACAACAAAACATTATGGTTATGGCTGAAAATCAGCGTTTGCTCCTTGAGCATATCTCACGCTGAGCCATGACCTTTTGACGTGCTGCAGCACACACATTACATTTTAGATTACTAATTATATTGTCTTAATTTGTTATATTTTGTGTAAATTGATGTACCTATTGTAATGTTGTATTCAGATTTTGTTTCTTGTATGTGTGTCTGCAGTCCTAAATAAACGTTTTATCTATCATCTATCTATCATCTAACATTGCAGAAGTCAGGTCATTAATTTCTGGTTTTATTGTTTAAATTAATTTAGTAATAGGCAGTTAAAATTGTTATTCAAATTCCAAAATAGATCTCATAAATAATTCACACATTTCATTTGTCTATCTACAGCTCACATGTATGAATATGTTCAAATTAATTTCAGGCAACTCCTGAAGCTGTCACTGAGCTGAAACTGAGCATGAAACAGTCCTTATCTGTCGCTCCGATGCAATAACTCCACATCAGTGGTACTCATGATAGTTCTCATGTTACTGTGAAAGAAGAAGTGATATCTATGAAGGATGAGGGAACAGCAGAAGAGGAGCCCCTTGTGGAGAGTGTAACGGAAAATGTTTTGTCGTCAGAGAGATATATCAGTGAGTGCTTGAAATTTGAAAGTGATTGTGATTATGACCAGTGTACTGAACTTGCATCTACTATAGTTGTGGAACAACCCAATCTTAAAATGACGTACTGTTGTGACTTATGCAGCAAGATATTTAGTGTTAAACGTAAACTGGCGTTACACATAAAGCGGTCACATACCAGACTAATTACTGATATAGACAATGATATATGTGATAAACAATTTAATAAAAAAAATAAACTTACTACACACATGAGAGTTCACACTGGTAAGAAGGCATATACTTGTACTATATGTTATAAACAATTTGATAAAAAATATCATGCAATACACATGAGAGTTCACACTGGTGAGAAGCCATATACTTGTGATATATGTGATAAACAATTTAATCATAAATCTAATCATACAAAACACATGCGAGTTCACACTGGTGCGAAGCCATATACTTGTAATATATGTGATAAACAATATATTACAAAATGGGATCATACAACACACATGCGAATTCACACTGGTGAGAAGCCATATACTTGTAATATATGTGATAAACAATTTATTAAAAAATCGCAACTAACAACACACATGCGAGTTCACACTGGTGAGAAGCCCTATGCCTGTGATATATGTGATAAACAATTTACTCAAAAATCTAATCATACAACACACATGCGAGTTCACACTGGTGAGAAGCCATATACTTGTGATATATGTGATAAACGATTTAATCAAGAATCGCATCTTACAACACACATGAGAGTTCACACTGGGGAGAAGCCTTATACTTGTGATAAATGTGATAAACAATTTAAATACAAATCTTGTCTTACAAGACACATCAGAGTTCACATTGAAAATGGTAACCAAAATGGAGTTGTTCCTTTTCATCTTTATCTTAAAAAATAAGTTTACCAAGCCAGAGAAGGCCTATGGATATAAGTTTTGCTGGATGTCATTGCATGGCAAGGTCTTTGTAAGACGCAGGGAATGGACCACCAATCCGCATAAACAATGAGACGGACTTAAATCTACTTGAGGAAGAATTAGACTTTATGCTTTAAAATAATCTGTGTTCTTAGTAATTAAAATAAACTGGTGGTTCGCCGTGAACTTAAAACGAGCAAGATTTACTTTTTACAATGAAGTCATTGCATTTGAACTTGATTTAACATAGCAATTTGAACTGAATTGCTGGAATTCTCCAAACACTACAACTACAACACACCACAAAACACATTCATAACTTTAGTAGGACTCGTAACTTGTAAGTTTTCACTTTGTATGGAATAATTAGTTCAAAAGTTATTCTCGAACAAAAAAAGTTGATTTGACCCCCCCCCCCTAATATCTGAAAAAATATTGTCTTTGAAGTTTTTGATAAGTGGGGTGGTGTGGTAGCCACAGAACCACCCAAAGTTGGGAGAGCTGTAACTTTTTTTCCTGTAAGAGACTTTTGTATATTTTTGCTCCTGCCCTATACCTACTAGTGTATTATATTATCTGTGCCTATACTATAACATATCAAATACTTTCACATTGCATTTATGTTTTAGTTTTTGCTGGATAAATGCTTGGCAACAAGGTTTTTAAAAAAAACGGAAAATGGCCAATGTGTACCCCAATTTTCCATTTACACCTACACCTTATCTGTGTCCTATCGTATCATGTTTTAAGCCTAAAAGGTTAGTATATAAAACAGCAATTGTGTTTTTTAATAATCATTTATTAATCAAATGTTATTTAGCCATTACTCCTGTGAGTCTACCATGAGTTGTCACTGCTAAATAGCCTGCCGTTACTACAGTAGTAATAGAAGGTTACTATGACATCTGTCAGATTTGTAACTCATGGTACCAAATTCTAAGCAATTGAAGCCCAAACTACAGTCGCTGTAGTATAGTTTACTGCGTATTTTAGTACCCAACTATCCACTAGAGGCGCTATAGAAGTTTTCATACATTTTAATAACTACAGTCGCTAGCGAGTATAGAATGTGAAAACTCATGGTAGACCTACTGGCCTTTGTTGAGAAATAAAATACATGGCAAACGGTTTTTATAAAAACTAAACTATCTATCTAAAATTTATGTAAATCTTAATAAAATTTATCAAAAGCGTTTAGTCTGACTGTAACAATAACATAATAATAATTAAGTAGGTTAGATAGGTGATAATAGATAGAGTATGCTTTATTGTACACCATATACACAAAAAATACAAATAGTAGAAAATTAACAAAAAGACATAATGAGGCACAATGGGCGGCCTTATCGCTAAAAGCGATCTCTTCCAGGCAACCTTTGGATGGACACGAATAGGTAAAGAAGAGTAGACGGTGGCGTACTGAGAAGTTCATAGGCAAAAATTTATAATATACATATATAATTAAAATAAACATACATATTCGACAAATATAATATAATACATACATTAAAATATATATCTACTAAATATATATATATATAAACATAGATTACATATATTTATACCTCTATATTATATATGATAATTACCTGTATTAGGAACTATTCAACAATGTAGTTTTATAAAATACATTTCCTACAAGAGGCGTCTTTAGGCTTAAAATCAAAATGACATTTGGTGCAATTAAACAGCAGTAGGAACATTTCAATGTCCAAATAAACATAACCATTTGTTTGAAAGAGATCTAGTAACCCATCATTCATAGCGCAAATGTATTTCACAAATAGGTATATTCATGAGAGACGCTGTGGGGTGCCGGCAGTAGAATTTAACATATCAGACTGTGTCCCTATTAATGTTTAAGTGTAATTTTTGATATGTAAACTGTTGGCGATCCTTTTCTTAATAAATAAATAAATAAATGTTACCCCTCCTCTCATACCCATGGATGCAGTAAGAGCCTGCTGAGGGATACCTCTAGAAGATGGGCAGCAGCGTCTATCCGTGTATCAACATCCCATACTGCGCTCACCAACCCGCCTGCCAAGCGTGGTCAGAATGGCAACTACCCCTCATGGAGATCCATGAGCGAGGCCTGTGTTCATCAGTGGACGTTTAATGGCTGAAATGATGAATGATGATGATAGATGATTTAAACAGCGTCAGCAACTGATAATATAAATAAATAACACTCAAAAAGGATCCGAAACGTGTTTCGCCTCTCTACATGGCATCTTCACGTGGCCCGTTCGTCACGGGATACACTAGAAACAACAAAGGCGCAGAGGCAGTTGCCCAACTCCACCGCTCCTCATCGACCGCTGGATAAAAATAATACCGGCCAAGAACGAGTCGGACTCGCGCTCCGAGGGTTCCGTGCCATCATACAATATAATATATGATAGGCGGTCGTTTGTTGGAGAACCTTGACAGCGCCATCTCTTGTCTGATAGCGGAACTTATGTAAATTTTTTTACACTTTCGATGATTTTTTGAAACTATGCATTATTAGACAGTTTGTTATAATTTTCATGTTATCTTTACATACACTTCAATTACCAATAAAAGTTTGAGGTTGATCTCCGCAAACTTCTGAGATAAGGGCTGGAAAGCTATTGTTTTTAACGTTTTTGTAAAAAGGCGAAAACTATACGGCTTAAAGCAAGACTAAAACTGTTTATTAATTTGCAAATGAATAGGTACCCTTCATGTGATACCCCACATGACCAAGTTACTTCACTGAAATTTTTGAGACCCTCTGCACCCCCTTTGCCTAAAAAACTATGCAAGTTAGAGAGTTCGCTATAGTTTTCCTGTAATATTTACATACACTTCTATTAGCAATAAAAGTTTCAGGGGTTTATCTCTGCAAACTTCGGAGATAAGGGGGGAGCGGTATTTTTTTCAACATATTTGTAAATAACTCGAAAACGATATAGTAGCTTAAAGTAAAACTAAAACTGTTTATTAATGTGCAAATGAATACCTTTCATATAATACCCCACATGACCTATTATTCACTTAACTTTTGAGACCTCCTTTCCGCCCCCCCTCGCAATCATAATAAGAATACTTTTCAACAGTTTTATATATTCCATATTAGTGAACAAGCATTGGTACGGAGGTGCCAGAAAAGGGGGCGAAGGTTTCCGAAAAATGAAATTTTTGACCTTTGGTGACCATTTGAGGTCACATAAAAACGGTTACTGTGACCCTAGGGTCCTACCAAAATCGATCAGTCAGTACCCTTCTCTCATTATGACAGTGCTAACAAAAAAGGTTTCATGTAAATCGGTCAACGCGTTCGGTTGTAATCGTGTCATGCACAGACAGACAACGCTATGCATAATAGGAGGCTTCGCCCCTCTAAAAAGTGTTATACCATTTAAAATTTAAAGTCGATAGCATCAGTTCTCAAGATATCCATTTGTGACAGACAGACAGACAAAGTAATACCATAAGAGTTCCTTTTTACCATTTTGGTCTGGAACCCTAAAAACTATTGTACCTACTTCTTCTCTACATTTTTCAATATTACCTAGTACCTGGACCATGGTAGAAAACCATAAAGAAACGCTCTTATTTTATTAATAAACATGTCAACACCTATGCAGCCTGTATTATACTAACATGTGTATTATGTATTAAAATTATAACACATCATCATCATTTTCAGCCCGTGTCAACCCACTGCTTGGTGTATGTAGGCCTCCTCCATTCCTTGCCACTTCTTCCGGTGTTGGGCCGATCGCATGTTGGTTTTGTTGGCGACCTTAACGATGTCATCCACCCATCTAGCAGGTGGTCTGCCAGCGTTGCGTTTAAGGTCTCTGGGATTCCATATGGTTAAGGTCTTGCTCCACCTGCCGTCACCACGTCTTGCCTAATGCCAGCCCATCTCCACTTCAGTCGTCTTAAAACACAACAACAACAACGTCATAGGTAGGTAGCACTCTTATAAATCGTTAGTGTTCTAACACTATTCTAATACAATAATAATTAAAATACTTAATTAATAATTACTTACTTAGTGAATTTATAAGGATACTTAAATTATGTACTTCCATAAAAATAAATATATTAAATTTTAGGTAAGAAAAACGCGACCGCCTTTTCGTAGTTTCCCGCATTTTTAACGATTGTTTTTTCTTTAACCTATTAAGTATGGCAAAGGTCACCCAGCACAATTAAAAAAATATATAATCCGAATATTTGAAACATACAACCAGTGAGGTTATGGTTATAGTCAGATTTGTATAACAGCGCAGCGCCATCTAGTATCTCGGATATCTAGCAGACACTGCCAGTAGTGTCATTGCCAAATGAACGACACTACCGCGCCTATTTTGGATTTGATCCACAGTCAGTCAGTACAGTCAACAACGACACTACCAGCCGTTAAAGCTTAGTAATAGTTAAGTAAAGTAAGTAATTATAGTAATAATTATTATACCTTACGCATAGAGATCTTTCGTTAGTACTGAGACCAAAGAGATTAACTCAAAGTTCTACCTTATGATCAACCTCTTTTCAGAATTTCTTTTATTCTTACGAAATTAAAAATGGCGCAATGATCAAATTAGGGTTGTTGCGAATATCAGCATCAGCATCCGCTGATGATCAGCATTGATTTAGACATCAGCATCCGCATTGATCGATGCTGATTTTCAATGCTGATGTTTGAGTCGCGACATGACCCGAAGAGGCGGGGCTTAAAGCGCATTTTTGTACAAATTAGGTAAACAAGTACAAACCTGTTTATTCGTTTAAGTATTCCAGGATGGGTAACAAATAGGGAATGCAATCTCGTCTCGCCGAGATCCCGATCTCGCGAGATCCCGGCCATATTTTACGAGATTGTATCTCGTCAAATTTCGTACGAGATCTCGCGAGATAACGAGATCGACAAATGCAGCGTGACGGCGTGTATTTCATAGCGCGGCTGCGCGCGATATTGAAGACAATAAAATGCCTCTTTCTGCCGCCTCCGCGGAAAAAAATATCACACTTCATGAAAAGCTGCAAAAATCGCTGAAAGCACTGAAACAGCCCACTGCTCGCTCAACAAATTCTACAACAAATACTTTAGACATTTTAATAAAAAAAGAAATGAATTTGTACGAAGCTGGTGGAGTAAGAGGGGAACTTTTAAACTTCGTACATAACTGCCTCTCAACTGTGGTTCCCACAAGTGTTGAGGCAGAACGAGCTTTTTTAGCAGCAGGGTATTTGGCATGCAAAATCAGAAGTCGTCTGTCAGATGATAGGTATGTAGGTATCTACTCTCGACATGATCTGTTTTTTGAGAAGCCATTTTCAGACAAACTAACTTGCCTTTCCGTACCTTGATAACTTCATCTGACTTCTACTTTAAACTTCTTTTATTTGATTAATACGATCTCACAACATTTATTTATGAACTTGTGAAGTTAAGTTTTTGTTTTGTTGTATTTATTTACCATAAGTAATGTTCATATTACTCTTAATTATTGAAACTAAAGTAATAATTTACAAAAGACTAAATATAGATAATTATTGTTTTGTTACCAATATTGAAAGAATTTGAACTGATTAGCTACCGTAAAACGGGGTGAATAGAATCGCAGGGGTGAAAAGATACAAAACTAAAAATGGTTTTCAACAGACTATAGCCAAACATTTTCGAAGAAAAAAGATCCGAATTTTATGTTTTTTTAAAACTGCAGTACCTACCTATATTTTTTCTTGAAAGAACAACACTGGATTGACTTGAGGTGTGGCCAACACAATAAAAAAAAAGTTTACGAAAAACAATAAAAAAAGATCTTGAAGTGAGTCCCTTGAATGCCGGTTAAACGAGGTCCTGTAAACTTTACAATTTTCATTGTGAAAGGAAGTGTTTGTTTTGTGCCATTACAACTTGTTAAATATATTCGTTGGTTCCTTGTGACCCTGATTAATAAAAAGCTAAATGCGTTTGTGATGTAAATTTCGAAATATTTTAAAAATTGTAAACCAAGTCATTTTTTTTTTGATTGAGGTGAATAGACACGGGGAAGGGGCGAATAGATACTTAGTAGGTATGGGGTCAATAGATACGTAGTATGGGTTCAATAGACACGAGAAAGGGTTCAATAGAAACAGGTAAGAGGTGAATAGAAAAATATGTGTTAGGGCTGCTACCTACTGAATATATAATATAAAGTTTTTAATGTTCATTATTGAAAAGTTAATTATTTTAAATGTTAACTACATACCTAGGTAGGTCATCATCATCATTTCGGCCGTAATACGTCCACTACTGAACACAGGCATCCCTCATGGATCTCCATGAGGGGTAGTTGCCATACTCACCACGCTTGGCAGGCAGCTTGACGAGCGCAGTACGGATGTTGATACACGGGAAGACGCTGCTGCCCATCTTCCGGAGGTATCCCTTAGCAGGTTCTTACTGCATCCATGGGGATGAAAGGAAGGGTAACATTCTACTGCCGGCACCCCACGGCACTAGGTAGATACCTAAAAATAATTATAATTTGTTTTTTTTTGCAATTAATAAATTATTAATAATATTAAGTAATAATAAGGTATTAAAAAGTTTCTTAATTTTTACTTAATGTTTTATTTTAACCATTAGTTAACATTTACTGTTCACACTTACATTAGGCTTTGAAAATCGCCAACCCTAGCATTTTTTTCTATTCACCCCATGCCTCGTCTCTATTGAACCCATGTGCGGGTCAATAGAAACGACAAATACTTTTGCATTTTGTGCTGTTATTAAGGAATAAATGCCAATTAAGATGACTGAAAACTATTAAAACAGGTAAGAAACATGATATAAGCACAATATAATGTTCTCTTGACTGTTGAAAACACATATAAAAATTAAGTCAAAGTTCAAAATTGTGTCTATCCACCCCGTTTTACGGTACAGTAGGTATAATATTTAAAGACATAAACAAATGTTATTAGTGTTAGAGACAAAATAATAAGTACTCTGTTGATTTTTAAAATAAAACTTACATTATTTTTATAACTAAGCAACGCAGTTTCTGTTTAATTACATATCATGTCAATTACTAGTTCATAAAACAAGCATTTGCATATGTTTTAATTGCGATTCTCCCAATCTCGCGAGATCCCGTAATTTGCGAGATCTCGCGAGACTGGGTTTTGAGTCTCGCGAGATCTCGCTAGGCGGAAATCTCGTACGAGATTGCATTCCCTAGTAACAAATACATACATAGGTAGCACAAGTGATGACAAGTGTTATGTGAATGAATACCTATCACCCGGCCAGTATTATTTATGAGATCCTCTGTTACAGGAGTTGTTATGAGGTTACCAGGAGAGTACAACTAGGATGGGCAGCTTTCGGAAAACTAGACGATATTTTTAAATCTACCCACATCCCACAGTGTCTTAAGACTCGTCTCTTCAATCAATGCGTCCTACCAACAATGACCTACGGTGCTGAGACATGGCGACTTACTAAGGAGGCAGTGCACAAAATCAGCGTTGCGCAGAGAGCCATGGAGCGCGCCATGCTCGGCATCACACTCATAGACCGGGTCCCCAACGTCAAAATTCGCGAGCGGACTAAGGTTCAGGATGTCGGCGAGCGAATAATGGGGCTCAAATGGAGTTGGGCAGGACACTTGGCCAGACGAAATGACGACAGGTGGACGAAAACGCTGACTGAATGGTGGCCGAGAGAAGGGCACAGAAAAAGGGGTCGTCCACCATCCCGATGGGTTGACGATGTTCGGAAGACCGTGGGTTGCACCTGGTTTAGAATAGCTTATGACAGAGGCGAATGGCAAAATCAAAGGGAGGCCTATGCCCAGCAGTGGGTCGATAAAGGCTGATGATGATGATGATGATGAGATCCTCTGATAGACGGAAAGACAGACAGAGAGAGGAGGCTTAGTAATAGGATCCTGAAAAACTATGTTTTTTTTTATTCAGTACTCAAGGGTGTTCCCTGTGTTACCCTTTGTATACTAAACCCTCAAAAAATGCAAGATTTTTCGAGACTCGGTTTCTTTTTGAAGAACCACCTACATTAAGTAAGTGTGGAACACTAAGTTTGCGAGCCCGACACGCACATGGCCAAAATCAGCATCCGCTGATGTCAAGATCAAAAATCAGCATCAGCATCCGCTGATGTGTCACAAAACCGCATCAGCAACAACCCTGGATCAAATAACATTCACAATAATTTGTTTTGACTTTCAATGAAAATGGCCGCCAAATGGTCAGCCAAATAACATAATAATTTATAAATTAACTTGACACTGGCGGATTTGTATAAAACCAAACACAAAAAGCCATAAAATAAAAAGACAAGACTTTCAATGGTTAAATTAATTGCGAGACTATTTACTCACATTATCTACATTCTATCTTCATATACCTAAGTAGCGTTTAAATGTAAAATGTCGGAAGTTGATCAGTTAGAAAGCGAATCATGTTCATTCAGGCTGAAATGATGGTGAAGTCAGAAGTCTGCCAAGTTTTATTGCCGTCGGACCACTTCTACCATTAGGCAGTACCATTAATGGTACAATTGGCACCGATTTGTCCCAATTGTACAATGGTAAATGAAACTAGGATGCCACCCGGGTTTACCTATTAGCCGTCGGACCACTTCTACCATTAGGCAGTACCATTAATGGTACGATTGGCACCGATTTGTCCCGATTGATAATGAATGATAAATGAAACTCGGATGCCACTCGGGTTTACCTATTAGCCGTCGGACCACTTGTACCATTTAGGCAGTATCATAAATGGTACGATTGGTACCGATTTAAGTAAAATGGCGGGCGCGGATTAAGGGCCGCGCGAGGTGCTGCCCGCCTGCCGCCCGCACCCGCACCCCCCGCGCCCGCACCCCCCGCGCCCGGTAGGCGGTGCCCTCCGATACGCACTGCGCTGACTACGTCGCAATCGGCAATTTTGACTCCGAGCTTACTACAGACGACCGACGGTTGCGACATGAGCGGGATTTTCACCGTTGACTTCGCAGACCCCGGCGATCTCGATTTCATTTGCTTGCCAGCAGTTCTTGTTCCCTGTCGTTGAGAGGAGTGGGAGGTAGGGTCTTGAAAATTGCGTTGGATATGTAATACTTTGTTATGATCTTTATAAATAAATGATTGATTGATTGGTTGAGCTCAATCGGTAGGTAATCGATTGACAGTTTGCATGAGTTCATTGATCTTCCCGTCGACGTTCTCGTCCAAGCGCTTTTCAATATTTCACGGTATACGCATAAAATTGGTCTTGGTCGTAATTGGTCAGCTTTTCCAAAACATTAATTGTGTTTATGTTTGTGTGGAAGTTTGAATGAAACGTTCAAATTCTTCAGAAGTGATTTTGTGATGATAAAACAGATGTAATGTGTTGTGGATACCTCCTCTAGTAATCTTGAAGGTGTCTCCACTTTTATGAAGGTTAGATGCTCCTTTCTACTTTTTCCGTAGATAAAACTTTGCGGACGTCACAGGCAATGTTTACTACTTAATCACACACACACACAAAGCTATCATAGAGAAAGCTGCCATAATCGATTCTACTACGGATTATAGATAGATCTAATATGAAGACTAAGGGTCTCCCCACATTAGTCGACGCGGAATCGGCTTGAGCCGGTCAAAAAAAGCCTTTATGTCTACGAAATAAGAGTCGTACTAACACCATTCGCATCGGCTCGGCTCCGTCGACGCGTCGCGACGCTGGCCGACGCGACGGCGAAACGAGCCGTTTGCGATTAGCTGATCGCATCCGTTCGCATGCCTATATCTCCGACGGCAGCCGCACGGCGCCGGAGACGGCCAAACGGCGTTGGACCACAGAATAGTAATGTATACAGTAGTTTGACTCGGCCGTATTTTTGAAATAAATACCTACAGCCGCGCGGTACGTAAACACACGATAGGGCTGCCCGCCTCCAGCATTTTAATTAAATTTGCCTACTTTGTGTTTCCATTTAGTTTTGTGATTGTAAATATACTATTTTTATACAAACAAATATAATACTTTGTGAATTTAATAGATAAATTGAAAATATAGTGTTGTCTTTGTAACGTAATTAGTCGAATGTAGTTTCAACAGAGACAGAGGGTGGGCTCTGCCACCCGCTTGGAAACCGTGTCTTCAAAAAAGTCACCTAAGCGCTACCATTGAACCTAGTGAAGACGTAGTGAGTGCTGCCTGTTTGGCGGCTTCTATGTCGCTTCAGGGCGACGAAGAAGCTAGCAGCAACGACGAGGAAGCACCACCCAAAGACACCCCGTCCACACCGCGAGCACTGACACGCCCCCCACCCCCTTGCTTGCCCCGTCCGAAGACGCGCGCTGAGAGAGCCTTGGCGCGCAGTGCACGACGGGTCGCGGAGGTGGCGGGTCGCGAACCGAGTTCACCCTGACGAAGGCCCTCGATAAGGGTCGAAACAGTTGGTGCCTCCACCAACAATAACAAGTACGTGAACATTCCCGCTATTTAATATGAATGTAATAAGTCACGAAAGTTACTATAGTAAAATAGTATTCTTATTAAAAAGAAAAAAAAGCACAAATCGATAACTACCTACTTAAATGCATTTCGATACTACCTCTACTATAATCGATTAAAGATAAAGCAACCTGGCAACCAGACTCAGTAGGATTTAGCCTAAATATTGATGATGATGACAGTTGTGAAATTCTGATCTCGAAATTACTGCGGCCAATAACCAAACAATAACCACCGAAAATAAATAAATTGCATTGCAAGCAGTTGTTGTTGTACGATCCAATCCTGCTAACTCAAAAAATGTCTAACACAGCGCTGTGCAGAGTGTGCCTAGCCAGTGATGACAAGATGCAGCACATCGCGGACACACGGTATCAGGAGATATTTGAAACGATATCAACTAAGGTCAGTGTGTCTGACGGCATCAGCAGCCCTAGTTATGATTAAAATCCTACGCTGCTTTCTGATTTTAAGTAAGCTCAACATTTGTATAACATATCATGAAGGTAATATAACAATATTATGAGTAAGTAAATAAGTACATATATTTACTAACCTTACACCAATAAAAATAAAACTAAATATTTCAGCTTTGCAGTGCGGACCGGAGGCCTGAGACAGTATGCTACATATGCTTCTCCCACCTGCAGCGGTGCCGACGACTCATGGACATGTCTCGGAGAGCCGAGGAGATACTGACCCAGTTATCACTTAACGGCATACAAGTAACTATACCCCCGTTTGTTTTTATACCATACAAGGACCCCCAACAGTGGTATACAATAGTAAACATTATCTTTAGAATTAAGTGTAATAAAAGCTCATGCTCCTCCAATTATAAGTGACCACAATATGCAAGATAATCTTCCTCTTTTCTGCACTTGCTATAACATATCTCTGGCCAGACATAGTTTCAACACAAAATTAAAAGAAAGATTAACCTATTCCTTATTCATGTTATGAAATAGTGAATAAATTCCTAAGCCTAAAGGTTGATTCACACATATCAGTGAAGCCACAGTTCCGACAATGTGTTCGCTCAGTTCGGTATCAGTGCTACAGTGTTGCATCAGTGATTCAATTCACACATGTCAGTACTCAGTTCACGGAGCTTCAGTGAAAATGTGTCCCTCATCAAGTATTGTGATTGTTGCTATGGCTCTGTTCAATACTGCGGAGCTAGCTATGATAGCTATTGCTTTAGACAAAGAAGAAGAGCAGCATCAAGAAAAAAAGAGAAAATGTGTGCATGAAGCATGGCAATTAAGAGAGACAGAAGGAGAATCCATGACATTATACAAAGAATTCATTAGTTAAAGATGAAAGGAAATATTTTTTAATATTTTAAAATGTAAGAGAGCTGTTTCAAAGCAAATAAATACAGGGCTTAAAGTGTCCATACTAGAAATCGTCACTCAAAGAATGTCAAATTCTCAGCGTATTTCTAGATGGCGCTGTACCTTGAGCTACTTATACGTTGCCAATAATTTGCGTTTGGAGTGCTAGCCGCTGATTGTATTGCAAGTCTTCATCAATGCAATAGATGGCGCTATTTTATATTTCAGTCTACTGTGCAAACATGTGACGTGTATTATCCGCGCCGTGTCATTTTCATACTTTTCAACATTTATTTAAATCAATATCTACGTTAGATTCTGTAAAGACTGTATTCATTCACAGTTTTTTGAAACGGTGCTCGCGCTCGGAAGCATGAAGGATCACGTATATTCATATTTTAATAAAATAGGCACATATAATAAACATGTCTAAACCTACCTGGGTACGCTAAAAATAAACCAAATAAGGTGTAGGTCTAACGTCTCCTCTGATGAATCCCCTAGGGGAGATATCAGGAAAAAAAAGTTCTTTTGTCTCCCCTGGGCAGAGGAGACAGATCATCATCATCATCATCATCATCATCATCAGCCTTTATCGACCCACTGCTGGGCATAGGCCTCCCTTTGATTTTGCCATTCGCCTCTGTCATAAGCTATTCTTAGCCAGGTGCAACCCACGGTCTTTCGAACATCGTCAACCCATCGGGATGGTGGACGACCCCTTTTTCTGTGCCCTTCTCTCGGCCACCATTCAGTCAGCGTTTTCGTCCACCTGTCGTCATTTCGTCTGGCCAAGTGTCCTGCCCAACTCCATTTGAGCCCCATTATTCGCTCGCCGACATCCTGAACCTTAGTCCGCTCGCGAATTTTGACGTTGGGGACCCGGTCTATCAGTGTGATGCCGAGCATGGCGCGCTCCATGGCTCTCTGCGCAACGCTGATTTTGTGCACTGCCTCCTTAGTAAGTCGCCATGTCTCAGCACCGTAGGTCATTGTTGGTAGGACGCATTGATTGAAGAGACGAGTCTTAAGACACTGTGGGATGTGGGTAGATTTAAAAATATCGTCTAGTTTTCCGAAAGCTGCCCATCCTAGTTGTACTCTCCTGGTAACCTCCTTCATCTGATACTCCGTGCCAAAAGACAAAACATGACCAAGATACACATATGAATCAACCATCTCTAACCTCTCGCCCCCAACTTTAACGTTAGAATTCGAGAGTTCAGAAACGTTTGACATCACCTTGGTCTTGCCCATGTTCATCTTCAGGCCGACTACCAAAGAGGCATCATGAAGGTCTCCCAGCATAACCTCCAGGTCATTCATAGTTTCGGCAAACAATACAAGATCGTCAGCAAAACGCAGATGCGACAGGTAGACACCATTAACATTTATACCGCATTGGTCCCATGGAAGCATTTTTACGACGTCTTCCAAAACAGCCGTAAAAAGCTTGGGTGAAATTGTGTCTCCCTGTCGCACCCCCCTCTTGATCGAAATAGGTTCTGACAAACTGTGTAATCGTACTTGCATTGTTGCCGAGCTGTATACCTCCCGAAGAAGATCCACGTAACGAGCGTCAATGTGGCAGCGATGGAGTGAGTCAAATACGGCCCAATGCTCGACGCTGTCAAAAGCCTTCTCAAAGTCGACGAAGGCCATGCAAAGGGGCCGATTGAACTCGTGACTCTTCTCCATCAGCTGCTTGACTGAATGGATGTGATCAATGGTGGAAAATCCACTTCGGAAGCCAGCCTGTTCTAAAGATTGATATTCATCCAGCTTTCGGGTAAGACGGTTGCAGAGAATTTTGGCAAATAGCTTATAAATTTGGGACAGCAAACTGATAGGCCTATAATTAGATAATTTTGAGATGTCACCTTTCTTATGGATAATTGTAACAAGTGCATTTTTCCAAGACTCAGGTGTTCGAGCTTGATTCATGGCATCGTTGAAGATCCTCATTAGTACGTCAATCACCGGTGGTCCGCCTGCACGAAGCAGTTCAACAGAAATGCCATCTTGTCCAGGAGAATTTTCACTTTTCATCTGGCCAAGGGCATGTTCCACCTCACTACGTATAATAGGTGGCAGTTCATCAGTATCCAGACTTCTCACGGGTGGACTTCTTGGATCGTTAGTTAAATACAGGTCTGGTGTAGATTGTGAAGCGTATAGTTCTCCGTAAAACACTTCTACTATTTTAAGAATCTGTTGCCTATCTGTCGCATAGTTACCATTTTTATCTTTCAATTTTATTATTTGTTTGTTTCCTGTTTTTGTTTTTCTTCTAAAAATCTTAGGTCCTCTAAACTGTTTTATTGTATTTTTTATTATATTAGTGTTATAATCTCTCAAATCTTTTTTAATTGACTTATGAATAACTTTATTTAAATTTAATAACTCTTGATGATCCACGATACTGCTTTGATTCATTGTTCGTCTTTGCTCAATCATATCTCTTGTCTTCAATGAGAGCTTACTAGCATTTTTGGGCGCTGCACTTAGATGTTTACGAGCCGTCTCCGATAGAGCATTACACAGTAGTTGATTTATTTGGTCGACATCCATGTTTGATTCTTCAAGCCCATCGAATTGATTCCGAAGGTCTTCACGAAATTGATGTTGTAAAGTTGCAACTTCTTGTTTTTTTAAATCTGTCGTGAGCTTTAATCATTTTCGCTCTTTCTTGTCTAAGATCAAACCTGAATGTCGCTCTTACTAGTCTATGGTCACTTCCTGTCTTAAACCGTGAAATAACAGAAACATCAGTCACAATGTTTTTATGTGAGGAAATTATGTAGTCTATTTCGTTTTTATAATGACCGCCAAGACTCGCCCAGGTCCACTTCCTTGTAATACGCTTTTGAAAAAAGGTGTTCATTGCATAGAAGTTAATTCTTTCAAGGAAGTTTACAAGTGCTTGTCCTCTATTGTTGCGCTGTCCGAGTCCAAAACTGACAGATCATACTTTTAAAAAACTACTTTTAGTACTGTTGTCTCCCCGCAGGACTTATTCAGGATGTTTCTACATTTATCATCGATTAGGTTAGTACCTACCTAACAAAGCGTCCTGTAGGTCTACCATGAGTTTTCACAATCTATACTCGCTAGCGACTGTAGTTAACAAAATCTGTACAGTATGCTGACGCTGTATTGTAAAGGCCTAAAAACCGACTATGGCCAATCATTATGTTTTTGACACAAACATGTCAAATATGACAGTTAAGGTCAGAAATGACAGTATATGTCAAAAATGTCAGTAAATATTTTAAATTCTAGACTCAAATTACAAGAGCTAATTGAACGCATTGACTTTCACTTTTCCGATGACAGCTGTCAAACTTCAAACTGCCATATCTCGAGAACTACCTACTCGTCCTAGACTTCCCGTTGTGGGCTCAAATGAAAGAATAAATAAATAAATTCTTCATGAGATCTACTTTTTCGATGACAGCTGTCAAACTTCAAACTGCCATATCTCGAGAACTACTCGTCCTAAACTTTCCGTTGTGGGCTCAAATGAAAGGCCTTCATGAGATCTACTTTTCCGATGACAGCTGTCAAACTTCAAACTGCCATATCTCGAGAACTTAAATATTTACTGTCATTGTTTTTTCGTGACGTAAAGTAATTGATGGTGGGGTGCCGGCAGTAGAATGTCGTCTCTTGCCCGTGGCTGCAGTAGGAATCTGCTAAGAAGATGGGCAGCAGCGGCTTTCCGTACCTATTTCAATATTCAACACTGCGCTCGCCCACCCGTACGGCAACAATCATGATCTCGGAGATCCAGGAGGATGGTGGCCCAAGTCCAGCCGTGGACGTGGACAGTAGATGTCCTACGGCTGAGATGACATCATTGATAAATAACGACTACAATGTTTGACGTCATACAATATTTTTATATTAGCGCCATCTATATTTGACTGCTGTATCTTTACGATCACTAAATCGTGTTATGGTTCGTTTAGGTGTCGGGGAATGACCAATTTATTAAAATTTGTTAAATTGTTACTCCTCGCGCCATCTATAATTATGTTTTGACAGTAACTAATTTTCGAATTACGCTTTGATGTTAGTGATTGTCAGTCCTGTATTTACTTGGTCCATGATTTTACTAACAAATTTTTGGATGCAAAGATTACTTTTCATTAGAAATTGTTTGAACCAGATTTACCAATGTTTTGTAATAATAAAAATGTTATAGTAATATCCAAATGATTGCACAGTCTGTTGTGTCTTAGGGGCCATCTCCACGGGCGAGAGAATCGCGACGAGTCCGCGCTTTTATCGTCGGGTAATCTCCACGAACGAGCCATTATTCCGCCAGCGTATCGTCGCGACTCGTAACGGAATCGCCGCGTGTCCGCAACCACTCGTAACGGAATCGCCACGTTTCTTTGACGACGCGTTGTGCTATTAATGCGAGAGCGCCACGTTCCGCGAGCGCGCGACGTGCTCGCTGCGATGTAATGACGTTTTGCGCGCACTCAACCACTCGTCGCATCGCCGCGTAATCATCGCCGTGTGGAGACAGAAAAAAGAGAGTGTATAGAAATACGATAATCTTTATATCTTTATCTTTACGTGGCACGACGATAACATCGCAGCGATTCTCGCTCGTGGAGGCGGTCCCTTAGGGCCCAAGAATGGATATTACAACAAAACATTGCAGTAGTCAGGTCATTAATTTCTGGTTTTATTGTTTAAATTAATTTAGTAATAGGCAGTTAAAATTGTAATTCAAATTCCAAAATAGATCTCATAAATAATTCACACATTTAATTTGTCTATCTACAGCTCACATGTATGAATATGTTCAAATTAATTTCAGGCAACTCCTGAAGCTGTCACTGAGCTGAAACTGAGCATGAAACAGTCCTTATCTGTCGCTCCGATGCAATACCACCACATCAGTGGTACTCATGATAGTTCTCATGTTACTGTGAAAGAAGAAGTGATATCTATGAAGGATGAGGGAACAGCAGAAGAGGAGCCCCTTGTGGAGAGTGTAACGGAAAATGTTTTGTCGTCAGAGAGATATATCAGTGAGTGCTTGAAATTAGAAAGTGATTGTGATTATGAGCAGTGTACTGAACTTGCATCTTCTATAGTTGTGGAACAACCCAATCTTAAAATGACGTACTGTTGTGACTTATGCAGCAAGATATTTAGTGTTAAACGTAAACTGGCGTTACACATAAAGCGGTCACATACCAGACTAATTACTGATATAGACAATGATATATGTGATAAACAATTTAATAAAAAAAATAAACTTACTACACACATGAGAGTTCACACTGGTAAGAAGGCATATACTTGTACTATATGTTATAAACAATTTGATAAAAAATATCATGCAATACACATGAGAGTTCACACTGGTGAGAAGCCATATACTTGTGATATATGTGATAAACAATTTACTCATAAATCTAATCATACAAAACACATGCGAGTTCACACTGGTGAGAAGCCATATACTTGTAATATATGTGATAAACAATTTATTACAAAATGGAATCATACAACACACATGCGACTTCACACTGGTGAGAAGCCCTATGCCTGTGATATATGTGATAAACAAATTAATCAAGAATCGCATCTTACAACACACATGAGAGTTCACACTGGTGAGAAGCCCTATGCCTGTGATATATGTGATAAACAATTTAATCAAGAATCAAATCTTACAACACACATGAGAGTTCACACTGGTGAGAAGCCATATACTTGTGATATATGTGATAAACAATTTACTCAAAAATCTAATCATACAACACACATGCGAGTTCACACTGGTGAGAAGCCATATACTTGTAATATATGTGATAAACAATTTATTAAAAAATGGAATCATACAACACACATGCGACTTCACACTGGTGAGAAGCCCTATGCCTGTGATATATGTGATAAACAATTTAATCAAGAATCGCATCTTACAACACACATGAGAGTTCACACTGGTGAGAAGCCCTATGCCTGTGATATATGTGATAAACAATTTAATCAAGAATCAAATCTTACAACACACATGAGAGTTCACACTGGTGAGAAGCCATATACTTGTGATATATGTGATAAACAATTTACTCAAAAATCTAATCATACAACACACATGCGAGTTCACACTAGTGAGAAGCCTTATACTTGTGATAAATGTGATAAACAATTTAAATACAAATCTGCTCTTACAAGACACATCAGAGTTCACATTGAAAATGGTAACCAAAATGGAGTTGTTCCTTTTCATCTTTATCTTAAAAAATAAGTTTACCAAGCCAGAGAAGCGGTGAAGGCCTATGGATATAAGTTTTGCTGGATGTCATTGCGTGGCAAGGTCTTTGTAAGACGCAGGGAGGACGGACCACCAATCCGCATAAACAATGAGACGGACTTAAATCTACTTGAGGAAGAATCAGACTTTATGCTTTAAATTAATCTGTGTTCTTAGTAATTAAAATAAACTGGTGGTTCGCAGTGAACTTAAAACGAGCAAGATTTACTTTACAATGAAGTCATTGCATTTGAACTTGATTTAACATAGCAATTTGAACTGAATTGCTGGAATTCTCCAAACACTACAACTACAACACACCACAAAACACATTCATAACTTTAGTAGGACTCGTAACTTGTAAGTTTTCACTTTGTATGGAATAATTAGTTCAAAAGTTATTCTCGAACAAAAAAAGTTGATTTGACCCCCCTAATATCTGAAAACATATTGTCTTTGAAGTTTTTGATAAGTGGGGTGGTGTGGTAGCCACACAACCACCCAAAGTTTGGAGAGCTGTAACTTTTTTTCCTGTAAGAGACTTTTGTATTTTTTTTGCTCCTGCCCTATACCTACTAGTGTATTATATTATCTGTACCTATACCATAACATATCAAAGACTTTCACATTGCATTTATGTTTTAGTTTTTACTGGATAAATGCTTGGCAACAAGGTTTTTTAAAAAAAACGGAAAATGGCCAATGTGTACCCCAATTTTCCATTTACACCTACACCTTATTTATCTGTGTCCTATCGTATCATGTTTTAAGCCTAAAAGGTTAGTATATAAAACAGCAATAGTGGGTGGAATAATTCTTTAAAAATATATTCTCATCCGGCGGGTTGCTGGTTATGATAGTTTAAATAGGTTTTCGTGGAAATACGCAAATGGGAGTTTCAAAATCAAGAGGCCTGGTGAGATGGAATCAATTTTGTGCAGATTTGGCATGTACATACCCCGTATTGTTGGTCTGCTGCCACGATGCTAGCTCCAGCTGGCGGGTTGCAGTCTCCAGATGTTCAGGATGGATTCCACTCGCACATATAAGTCTGTAGGAGGCCTCCTTTCACTGTTGTGGTCGCGCGCGGTAAATTAATTAGTAATAAATTGGGGCCGAGAGATATGTCCTCTCAGGCTGCGGTGTGTGTAGGAACTGAGCGAAAAAATATATGGCGGCGCGCAAGAAGTGCGTGCGTCTGCACTTTCTTGCTTGATTCGTAGAGATGGGACACTTCCTGTCCAGCGTAGTGTGGGGACACATACATACGTGGGCATAGACAATACCAAAATAACACAAAAAAAGAAACATCCCCCGGCCTTCAGGAGTTTGAAGAAGTCCTGAACCAAAGAGTCAGGGAGAGCTATAGCGAAGCGAGAGCGGGATAAAAGGAAAGTACATCCAATTAGCTTAAACGGATGACTTAATAAGAAAGCGGGACAAATAATAATAAACTAAGACTTATAATATAACTAAGGGGAGCCTAGATGGCTTATGTAATAACTATTTAATAGACTATTATTGCGAGGGTAAAACGCAAAGTTTTACTACAGGTCGAACATAGGTGCCACTTTGTGTGCGTACAGTAGCAACTCTGACTATTTCATCTGAGGAAGGCTTGACGTCATCGATAACGCCTATGGGCCATTGTAAAGGCGGCGAGTTTTCCGTTTTTATAAGAACTATAGTACCTTTGGTTACCGGATTAGATTTGGTGTTCCACTTAACACGAGATTGTAAAGTGTTTAGATACTCACGCCTCCACCTATTCCAATATCTCTGAACTATGGCGTCGAGTAAGCGTTTGTTGCGGATCAAGTCTACCGAATCCAAGCGCGGGTCGGCGTGAAATGAGTCTAGCGGACCAAAGGTCAAAAAATGCGCGGGTGTTAGAGCTTCGGGCTCTGCGGGGTCTGAACTAAGCACGGTTAGCGGTCTAGAATTGATCATGGCCTCAACCTGTGTGAGGACAGTAAGTAGCTCTTCGTAGGTGAGAAGAACGTCGCGGCGTAGATGATTTTTTACGACGCGGATTTGACTTTCCCAGCAACCACCGAAGTGACTAGCGGTAGGTGGATTCAGATGCCAGGTTATACCTTGATATAGTGTTTCCTGTTCAAAGGAATCACGGAAGGCTTTAGATTTAAGAAACCCGTTTAACTCGTCGAGCTGAGCTTTCGCTCCAATAAAATTAGTTCCATTATCGGAAAATAAGGAAGAAATTTTGCCACGACGGGATATGAAGCGTCGTAAGGCGCGAATATAGGACATCGAATCCAATCCGACTGCAACCTCGATATGGCAAGCTCGAGTAACAAGGCAGGTAAAAAGACGTACATATGTACGCCTTTTCCTTACGAGCACCACGATACCTACTTATTAAGCAATTTATTGGGCCCGCATAATCTACTTCGCTATAAAGAAAAGGTTTAGCTTCATTGACGCGGGGTGCGGGAAGAGCCGCCATAAAAGGTGCTTCTGTGCGGGGATTAGTCTTGAAGCAACGGTTACACAAGCGAAAGCGCTGTTTCACCGTGCTACGTCCAGAGATAATCCAAAACTTCTGTCGTAACAGCGAAAGTAATAATTGTGGACCGGCGTGTAGGTATTTTCGGTGGTAGTAGTCAATTATTAAATTTACAATATGATCCCTTTTGGGAAGCAAAATTGGATGTTTGCTATCAAACTCCAGCGAAGATTTTTCTAACCGGCCACCTACGCGAAGAATATAGTTTTCCAGGAAAGGAGAAAGCGGGAGAAGCGATTTAGACACCTTGTGGCTTTTAGAAAGCGCGTTGATGTCGCTTGCGAAATATTGTCATTGGAGTGCCTTTATAACGGCAGTCTCCGCTAAATCCAGATGCGAAAGCATCATCCTATTGGAACGCGGGAGCTTCCCTAAAAAACGGTAGATGTATACTACAATGCGAAGGAATTTAGACCAAGAAGATACGCGTTTAGATAATGCGCAGAGAAAAGATTCCGGCACATCAGTAGTGATAAAAACATTTGATTGTTTTTTGAGCTCTAAAAGCTTTTCGTCTTGTGCGGGGTCAAAGGTGAATCTGCTAATTGGCCAAGTGTGCACTGGGTCGCGAGCCCACGTGGAGCCGTGGAGCCATAGTGGATGGTCTAACAATTGAGCGGGAGTAAGCCCACGACTTATGCAGTCACTGGGGTTCTGCGCGCTTTCACAATGATAAAAATGTTTAGAACTAAGATTGTCCTGTATTTGAGCGATGCGGTTTGCAACGAAAGTATCGAAGCGATGCGGAGACGAATGAACCCAGTGGAGGGCCACCGTCGAATCAGTAAAAGCGAATATTTCGTCTATGTGACAGCGGGAAGAAACTATATCGATTACGAATCGAAACAGTTTCGATAACAATAAAAGAGCGGAAAGCTCCAGGCGAGCTAAAGGTATTTGAGCGATGCGGTTTGCAACGAAAGTATCGAAGCGATGCGGAGACGAATGAACCCAGTGGAGGGCCACCGTCGAATCAGTAAAAGCGAATATCTCGTCTATGTGACAGCGGGAAGAAAGTATATCGATTACGAATCGAAACAGTTTCGATAACAATAAAAGAGCGGAAAGCTCCAGGCGAGCTAAAGGTATATTGCGCAGGGGAGCTACCTTGCTTTTGGTGTTAATCAAGTTGACCTTGTTCGGTCCAGAAGCGGGATGTACACAAAGGTATACGGCAGCACCCTTTGCTTTTTCGGATGCGTCGGCGAACCCCAACAGAATAACGCGGGATTCGGGCACAACGCCGAGAAAGCGCGGTATTTTAAAGCTTTGTAAAGCGGGAAGTTCAGTAAGAAAACGATTCAAGCGTTCGTTGACAGCGTTCAAAACAATTCGAACCGGTTTGTCCGGCCGCGTAACTGCATGATGCGGTATGACGTAATAGTCCTTATCAGTTTTCGAGGCGGGTGCGGGAGAAATGATATTACGTTCGAGATAGTCTCTCATTACGTTATCATATTCGATTTTTAAAGCGGTATTTGTCTGAAACCGACGTTCTAGACTTACATATCGGCGAGAGGCGATAGTTAAAGAATCGCCTAGCAACGCAGTTGGTTGCGAAAAGGGTACAGCGGTGACGTAACGTCCGGATTTATTATCGCGGTGTGTATTCGACACATAAAATTCCTCACATTCTTGTTCGGGTTTAGAAATGTGAGTTTTACTCGGTATTGACTCGAGTTGTAAAAAGTTTGCAACTAAAGATTCGATCGATTCCTCACTAGATGAAAAAAATGTCTGGCTAATCGGCGGGCTATTAATGTGGCAAGGCAGTGAGGCGATCGACCCGAAAACTAAATAACCGAATGCGGATTCCAGTACATCTGGTTTTCCAGGCGGTCCCAATAATCTTCCAGGTCGCAAGATCTCCATGAAAGTATCGGCGCCTAACAAAATGTCTATGTCGGCAGGAGTGTGGAAGTTAGGATCGGCGAGTTGTAGATTGTCTAAGTATGTCAAAGACGAAATGTCAAACTGGCAGCTCGGCAAATTACTTGAAATCGTTTTAAGAACTAGCGGTTGAATCGGCAAGCAAAAATATTTATCATATTTTGAATGTAAAGTAATGTTAGCTACGCCGGAAATAGTCTGAGTGCAGTTGCCTAATCCGTTCACTGACCTGTCAGAACAATCATTAAAGATGCGAATACCTAATCGTTTACAAGTGCGGCGGGTTATAAATATAAATGGTTCTGAGAACCATTATCGATCGAAATTCTAACTTGTGCAATAGATCCATCCCTGCTCTTGACGTAAGCTAGGGCGGTGCCTAACAAAACTTTATTTATTTTTCGCGGGTTTTTATTGCTGGCACTCATGCTGCAAAAGGCTACTACGTTGTCTACTTGTTTTTTGGAAACTGAGTTTAAAGACGAACTAGAAGGCGCGCTATGTATGGGATCCATAGATCTCGTATTGCTCGATCCATTATCGGCTGAGGTCAATGGCTCATTCTCCGGAAAATGTAACAAAGTATGATGGAATTTCGAACTACATACAGTGTTTACACGTTGACTTTGATCTACAAGAGCGCGTGTTGTGTTGTAAACTCAAGCAATTTACGCATGCGCGAAGTTTTTTAATGTAATTAAAACGTTCGCGAGGAGCAAGCGATTTGAATTTCGGACACGAATAGAATCGATCATGGTCCGACCTTTCACACAATTGACACGTAATATCGTCATTGTTTACCATAAATGTGCGTGCGTTTGCTTTATTCGACGAGCTACATGCTTTTTTATTACCCTTCGCAGACGAGGTACTTGCGTCAGCGCTGTTATCACCTGTCCGCCTTAGAACTTTTATACGGTCACGGACAAAAGAAATCAAACTATCGAGATTAGGTATTTCTCTGCTTCGGTTTTCCATTTCAAACAGCTGTGCGGTTTCTTTGTCTAAGCGCTGAGACAAAGCATGTGATATTATAAAATCACACAAGTTAGGTAATTTTAAATTATTCAATGCGAGATAAGAATTCGAAAATTGATCGATTAAAGTTTCTAAATCATTTGCGGTAGCGGAAAGAACAGGTTTTAATAAAAACATCTAAATAATTGACAGCTAGATTTCTCTTATCTTGATACCTATCTATGAGTGCGGAATATATCGTATGGTAGTTTTCCGCAGATGGAATTAATCCTGCGTAAACAAATTTAGCTTTACCAGTAAGTTTACTGGCTAAATAAAACATTCGTTCTGTATCGTTAAGCGATGTGTTTAAATGTACCGCGCTTTGAAATGTGGCATAAAACAGTGGCCAATCTTTAGAACTACCATCGAACTCGGGAATGTCTATGCGAGCTAGTTTTACGTTCGGTGACGCATTGCTATGGCTGCTTGCCTGTCTAGTTATGTTTGCGCTCGAGTTAGATTCCAACTGAGAATGCTTGCGTTTGACGCGGCTATATATGTAAGTCCTCAAATGCAAGCGTCAGGTTCGGATTCTTTATCAATTTTGAACGAAAGCGTATTAATGTCAGATATGCATTGTTGAAAATTACTGCGAACCTCGTCTATGGTCACAATTGAACAGAGAAAACTTTCTATTGTACTAGAATCGTCCAAATTACACGAGAGATCGTAAGCATTTTGCATACGTTGGAAAAATAACTGGCGTTGGCATTCTAATATTTTTAACTTTTGTTCGTTTGACGACATAATTATTTAATGGCGGGCGGACTAAATGAATGTAGGTACGTATTTTAGTTCAGAGATAGCGAAATGCGATGTAAGCTAGGAAATGCGATGCGAAAACAATAAAATATGCGATTAAATGCGGTAAATTAAACTATGCGAATTAAAGCGGTAACCAAAGACAGTTCCTAATAATATCTTTGGTATAAAAATGCGAGACACTACGCGCGACACACAAGATGGCTGTCTACCTTTGTAGTATAAACTATGCGAATTTTGAGTATAAAATAGCGGATTTTGAAGCGAATCGGCAAAAATATGTTAAGAAAGGGTGAAAATAATGAAAACTATCAAAATCCGGGCGTCGAAGGACCATAAAATGGATGGAATAATTCTTTAAAAATATATTCTCATCCGGCGGGTTGCTGGTTATGATAGTTCAAATAGGTTTTCGTGGAAATACGCAAATGGGAGTTTCAAAATCAAGAGGCCTGGTGAGATGGAATCAATTTTGTGCAGATTTGGCATGTACATACCCCGTATTGTTGGTCTGCTGCCACGATGCTAGCTCCAGCTGGCGGGTTGCAGTCTCCAGATGTTCAGGATGGATTCCACTCGCACATATAAGTCTGTAGGAGGCCTCCTTTCACTGTTGTGGTCGCGCGCGGTAAATTAATTAGTAATAAATTGGGGCCGAGAGATATGTCCTCTCAGGCTGCGGTGTGTGTAGGAACTGAGCGAAAAAATATATGGCGGCGCGCAAGAAGTGCGTGCGTCTGCACTTTCTTGCTTGATTCGTAGAGATGGGACACTTCCTGTCCAGCGTAGTGTGGGGACACATACGTGGGCATAGACAATACCAAAATAAAACAAAAAAAGAAACAAACAGTGTTTTTTAATAATCATTTATTAATCAAATGTTATTTAGCCATTACTCCTGTGAGTCTACCATGAGTTGTCACTGCTAAATAGCCTGCCGTTACTACAGTAGTAATAGAAGGTTACTATGACATCTGTCAGATTTGTAACTCATGGTACCAAATTCTAAGCAATTGAAGCCCAAACTACAGTCGCTGTAGTATAGTTTACTGCGTATTTTAGTACCCAACTATCCACTAGAGGCGCTATAGAAATTTTCATACATTTTAATAACTACAGTTGCTAGCGAGTACAACCAAACTGAGTACAACCAAGCGAGTAGAGATTGTGAAAACTCATGGTAGACCTACTGGCCTTCGTTGAGAAATAAAATACATGGCAAACGGTTTTTATAAAAACTAAACTATCTATCTAAAATTTATGTAAATCTTAATAAAATTTATCAAAAGCGTTTAGTCTGACTGATTAAAAGTGATATATAAAAATGGTCTATAAAGCTATTATTATGCACACTTCAATTCTAGTAGGTACCTATAACAACAATATGAACATAATAATAATTAAGTAGGTAACGATAGGTGATAATAGATAGATAGAGTATGCTTTATTGTACACCATATACACAAAAAATACAAATAGTAGAAAATTAACAAAAAGACATAATGAGGCACAATGGGCGGCCTTATCGCTAAAAGCGATCTCTTCCAGGCAACCTTTGGATGGACACGAATAGGTGAAGAAGAGTAGACGGTGGCGTACTGGGAAGTTCATAGGCAAAAATTTATAATACACATATATAATTAAAATAAACATACATATTCGACAAATATAATATAATACGTACATTAATATATATATATATATATATACATACATAGATTACATATATTTATATATTATATATGATAATTACCTGTATTAGGAACTATTCAACAATGTAGTTTTATAAAATACATTTCCCACAAGTGGCGTCTTTAGGCTTAAAATCAAAATGACATTAGGTGCAATTAAACAGCAGTAGGAACATTTCAATGTCCAAATAAACATAACCATTTGTTTGAAAGAGATCTAGTAACCCATCATTCATAGCGCAAATGTATTTCACAAATATGTTCATGAGAGACGCTGTGGGGTGCCGGCAGTAGAATTTAACATATCAGACTGTGTCCCTATTAATGTTTAAGTGTAATTTTTGATATGTAAACTGTTGGCGATCCTTTTCTTAATAAATAAATAAATGTTACCCCTCCTCTCATACCCATGGATGCAGTAAGAGCCTGCTGAGGGATACCTCTAGAAGATGGGCAGCAGCGTCTATCCGTGTATCAACATCCCATACTGCGCTCACCAACCCGCCTGCCAAGCGTGGTTAGAATGGCAACTACCCCTCATGGAGATCCATGAGCGAGGCCTGTGTTCAGTAGAGGACGTTTAATGGCTGAAATGATGAATGATGATGATAGATGATTTAAACAGCGTCAGCAACTGATAATATAAATAAATAACACTCAAAAAGGATCCGAAACGTGTTTCGCCTCTCTACATGGCATCTTCACGTGGCCCGTTCGTCACGGGATACACTAGAAACAACAAAGGCGCAGAGGCAGTTGCCCAACTCCACCGCTCCTCATCGACCGCTGGATAAAAATAATACCGGCCAAGAACGAGTCGGACTCGCGCTCCGAGGGTTCCGTGCCATCATACAATATAATATATGATAGGCGGTCGTTTGTTGGAGAACCTTAACAGCGCCATCTCTTGTCTGATAGCGGAACTTATGTAGATTTTTTTACACTTTCGATGATTTTTTGAAACTATGCATTATTAGACAGTTTGTTATAATTTTCATGTTATCTTTACATACACTTCAATTACCAATAAAAGTTTGAGGTTGATCTCCGCAAACTTCTGAGATGAGGGCTGGAAAGCTATTGTTTTCAACGTTTTTGTAAAAAGGCGAAAACCATACGGCTTAAAGCAAGACTAAAACTGTTTATTAATTTGCAAATGAATACCCTTCATGTGATACCCCACATGACCAAGTTACTTCACTGAAATTTTTGAGACCCTCTGCACCCCCTTTGCCTAAAAAACTATGCAAGTTAGAGAGTTCGCTATAGTTTTCCTGTAATATTTACATACACTTCTATTAGCAATAAAAGTTTCAGGGGTTTATCTCTGCAAACTTCGGAGATAAGGGGGGAGCGGTATTTTTTTCAACATATTTGTAAATAACTCGAAAACGATATAGTAGCTTAAAGTAGAACTAAAAACTGTTTATTAATGTGCAAATGAATACCTTTCATAATAATACCCCACATGACCTATTATTCACTTAACTTTTGAGACCTCCTTTCCGCCCCCCTCGCAATCATAATAAGAATACTTTTCAACAGTTTTATATATTCCATATTAGTGAACAAGCATTGGTACGGAGGTGCCAGAAAAGGGGGCGAAGGTTTCCGAAAAATGAAATTTTTGGCCTTTGGTGACCATTTGAGGTCACATAAAAACGGTTACTGTGACCCTAGGGTCACCAAAATCGATCAGTCAGTACCCTTCTCTCATTAAGACAGTGCTAACAAAAAAGGTTTCATGTAAATCGGTCAACGCGTTCGGTTGTAATCGTGTCATGCACAGACAGACAACGCTATGCATAATAGGAGGCTTCGCCCCTCTAAAAAGTGTTATACCATTTAAAATTTAAAGTCGATAGTATCAGTTCTCAAGATATCCATTTGTGACAGACAGACAGACAAAGTAATACCATAAGAGTTCCTTTTTACCATTTTGGTCTGGAACCCTAAAAAACTATTGTACCTACTTCTTCTTCTCTACATTTTTCAATATTACCTAGGACCTGGACCATGGTAGAAAACCATAAAGAACGCTCTTATTTTATTAATAAACATGTCAACACCTATACAGCATGTATTATATATAACATGTGTATTATGTATTAAAATTATAACACATCATCATCATCATTTTCAGCCCCTGTCAACCCACTGCTTGGTGTATGTAGGCCTCCTCCATTCCTTGCCACTTCTTCCGGTGTTGGGCCGATCGCATGTTGGTTTTGTTGGCGACCTTAACGATGTCATCCACCCATCTAGCAGGTGGTCTGCCAGCGTTGCGTTTAAGGTCTCTGGGATTCCATATGGTTAAGGTCTTGCTCCACCTGCCGTCACCACGTCTTGCCTAATGCCAGCCCATCTCCACTTCAGTCGTCTTAAAACACAACAACAACAACGTCATAGGTAGGTAGCACTCTTATAAATCGTTAGTGTTCTAACACTATTCTAATACAATAATAATTAAAATACTTAATTAATAATTACTTACTTAGTGAATTTATAAGGATACTTAAATTATGTACTTCCATAAAAATAAATATATTAAATTTTAGGTGGGAAAAACGCGACCGCCTTTTTCGTAGTTTCCCGCATTTTAAACGATTGTTTTTTCTTTAACCTATTAAGTATGGAAAAGGTCTCCCAGCACAATTTAAAAAAATATAATCCGAATATTTTAAACATACAACCAATGAGGTTATGGTTATAGTCAGATTTGTATAACAGCGCAGCGCCATCTAGTATCTCGGATATCTAGAAGACACTACCAGTAGTGTCGTTGCCAAATGAACGACACTACCGCGCCTATTTTGGATTTGATCCACAGTCAGTCAACTCAGTCAGTACAGTCAACAACGACACTACCAGCCGTTAAAGCTTAGTAATAGTTAAGTAAAGTAAGTAATTATAGTAATAATTATTATACCTTACGCATAGAGATCTCATTATGTCTTTCGTTAGTACTGAGACCAAAGAGATTAACTCAAAGTTCTACCATAAGATCAACCTCTTTTCAGAATTTCTATTATTCTTACGAAATTAAAAATGGCGCAATGATCAAATTAGGGTTGTTGCGAATATCAGCATCAGCATCCGCTGATGATCAGCATTGATTTAAACTTCAGCATCCGCATTGATCGATGCTGATTTTCAATGCTGATGTTTGAGTCGCGACATGACCCGAAGAAGCTTAAAGCGCATTTTTGTACAAATTAGGTAAACAAGTACAAACCTGTTTATTCGTTTAAGTATTCCAGGATGGGTAACAAATACATATGTAGGTAGCACAAGTGATGACAAGTGTGATGTGAATGAATACCTATCACCCGGCCAGTATTATTTATGAATCATGAGATCCTCTGATAGACGGAGAGACAGACAGAGAGAGGAGGCTTAGTAATAGGATCCTGAAAAACTATGTTCTTTTTTATTCAGTACAAAAAGGGTGTTCCCTGTGCTACCCTTTGTGTACTAAACCCTCAAAAAATGCAAGATTTTTCGAGACTCGGTTTCTATTTGAAGAACCACCTACATTAAGTACCTAAGTGTGGAACACTAAGTTTGCGAGCCCTATACGCACTTGGCCAAAATCAGCATCAGCATCCGCTGATGTCAAGATCAAAAATCAGCATCAGCATCCGCTGATGTGTCAAAAAGCCGCATCAGCAACAACCCTGGATCAAATGACATTCACAATAATTTGTTTTGACTTTCAATGAAAATGGCCGCCAAATGGTCAGCCAAATAACATAATCATTTATAAATTAACTTGACACTGGCGGATTTGTGTAAAACCAAACACAAAAAGCCATAAAATAAAAAGACAAGACTTTCAATGGTTCAATTAATTGCGAGACTATTTACTCACATTATCTACATTCTATCTTCATATACCTAAGTAGCGTTTAAATGTAAAATGTCGGAAGTTGATCAGTTAGAAAGCGAATCAGATTCATTCAGGCTGAAATGATGGTGGTGGTGAAGTCAGAAGTCTGCCTAGTTTTATTGCCGTCGGACCACTTCCACCATTAGGCAGTACCATTAATGGTACAATCGGCACCGATTTGTCCCAATTGTACAATGGTAAATGAAACTAGGATGCCACCCGGGTTTACCTATTGGCCGTCGTACCACTTCTACCATTAGGCAGTACCATTAATGGTACAATTGGCACCGATTTGTCCCGATTGTAATGATAAATGAAACTAGGATGATGGTTTACCTATTGGCCGTCGGACCACTTGTACCATTAGGCAGTACCATTAATGGTACAATCGGCACCGATTTGTCCCGATTGTAATGATAAATGAAACTAGGATGATGGTTTACCTATTGGCCGTCGGACAACTTGTACCATCAGGCAGTACCATTAATGGTACAATTGGCACCGATTTGTCCCGATTGTAATGATAAATGAAACTCGGATGCCACTCGGGTTTACCTATTGGCCGTCGGACCACTTGTACCATTAGGCAGTACCATTAATGGTACAATTGGCACCGATTTGTCCCGATTGTAATGATAAATGAAACTAGGATGATGGTTTACCTATTGGCCGTCGGACCACTTGTACCATTAGGCAGTACCATTAATGGTACAATTGGCACCGATTTGTCCCGATTGTAATGATAAATGAAACTAGGATGATTGTTTACCTATTGGCCGTCGGACCACTTGTACCATTAGGCAGTACTATTAATGGTACAATTGGCACCGATTTGTCCCGATTGTAATGATAAATGAAACTAGGATGATGGTTTACCTATTGGCCGTCGGACCACTTGTACCATTCATCATTTCAGCCGTAGGACGTCCACTGCTGGACATAGGCCTCCCTCATGGATATCCAGTTATTGCGGTTGGAAGCGATCTGCATCCACCGTCGACCTGCGGTCTTCACCAGGTCATCATCCCATCTTGTTGGTGGACGTCCTACGCTGCGCTTGCCGGTCCGTGGCCTCCACTCGAGAACTTTTCGGCCCCATCGGCCATCTGTTCTGCGAGCTACATGGCCTGCCCATTGCCACTTCAACGTGCTAATCCGTTTGGCTATGTCGGTGACCCGAGTTCTTCTACGTATCTCCTCATTTCTGATTCGATCGCGTAGTGAAACCCCGAGCATAGCCCTCTCCATAGCTCGTTGAGCGACTCTGAGCTTATTCATGAGGCCAATCGTGAATGACCACGTCTCGGTTCCATATGTCATCACTGGTAACACACACTGGTTGTAGACTTTCGTCTTAAGGCACTGAGGAATTTTGGACGAAAAGACGTTGCGTAGTTTCCCAAACGCTGCCCATCCGAGTTGGATTCGCCGATTTACCTCTTTCTCGAAATTGGACCTACCTAATTGGACTGTTTGTCCTAGGTATACATACGCGTCGACAACTTCGAGAGCCGAGTTCTCAACCATAACTGGGGCAGGCGCAACATGGACATTCGACATAATCTTCGTCTTGTCCATGTTCATTTTAAGACCTACCCGTTGGGAGACTCGGTTGAGGCCTTCGAGCATCGTGCCAAGTTCCTCCATCGATTTTGCCATGACCACAATATCGTCAGCAAACCGAAGGTGAGTCATGTATTCGCCGTTAATGTTGATGCCTAGTCCTTTCCATTCCAAGAGCTTAAAGGCATCTTCCAAAGCGGTCGTAAACAGTTTCGGAGAAATAACGTCTCCCTGTCTTACGCCTCTTTTTAAGGGAATATCCTTCGAACTCTGTTCCTGTACTCGGACTGACATAGTGGCGTTTCTATACAAAGACTTCAACACTTCGATATACCGATAGTCAATTCGGCATCGTTGGAGAGACTCGAGCACTGCCCATGTTTCGATCGAATCGAAGGCTTTCTCATAGTCCACAAACGCGAGACATAGCGGCAAGTTATACTCTTCGGTCTTCTGTATCACTTGCCGCAGCGTATGAATGTGGTCTATGGTACTGTAGCCTTTTCGAAACCCGGCTTGTTCGGGACGCTGGAAGTCATCAAACCTGCGATCGAGACGATTTGTGATGACCCTTGAAAACAGCTTATAAACATGGCTCAAAAGCGAGATCGGTCTGTAGTTCTTAAGCAAGGTGCTGTCACCTTTCTTAAAGAACAGTACCACGACGCTTTTGTTCCATGTTTTTGGCGTAATACCTTCGAGCAAGACGGAGTTGAAGAGCTTCTGAAGGACTTTAAGTATCGGTGATCCACCCGCTTTCAGAAGCTCTGAAGTGATTCCGTCCTCCCCCGGCGCCTTGTCGTTCTTAAGCTGTTTCAGGGCCATCCTGATCTCGTACAAGCTGATGTCCGGGATATCTTCGGTATAATGTCGGGTCAGCTTGGCTCTAGGGTCTTCTGCCACACTGCAAACAGGTTTAGTGACCGAATCGTAGAGCTGTCCATAGAACCTTTCGACTTCCCTTAACACTTCTGCTTTACTTGACGCTATACTGCCATCTTCCCTCTTCAGCTTCGTCATCTGGCTTTGCCCAATAGACATATCTCTCGCGAACACTTTGGAGCCTTTGTTCCGCTCTATCGTATCTTTAATACGAGCTGTATTAAAGGTACGAATATCGTGCCGCAAGGATTTCCAAACTTGTCTATTGAGCTGCCTATGTGACTTAGCATCATCGGGAGACTGCAGTCGTAATGAGCGTCGTTCAGCCATAAGGTTAAGAGTGTCATCAGAGAGTTTCTGAGGTCTATTTGTACGGGGCGTCTTAAAGAACTGAGACCCCACCGTATGGACAGTTTCTACGAACCTGTTATTGATCTCGTCCACTGATGCATGTTCTTCGAGACCCAGACAATCAAAGCGATTTGAAAGTTCGAGTTGAAAGCTCTCGAGGTTTTGGATATGTGCACGAGTGGGTCGGAGCGTAGATTTCATCAGACGGGACCTTTCAAGTCTAACGTTCATATTCAATGTGCCTCTAACGATTCGGTGATCACTTCCGGTTTTCACCCTGTGAATCACAGTGACATCATTGAATACCCGTTTCTTGTTGGTCAAGATGAAATCAATCTCATTTCTCGTGGAACCATCGGGACTCATCCAGGTCCATTTCCTGTGAGGCGGCTTCTGGAAGAAAGAATTCATCATAAAGAGTCCTTCTTTCTCCAGAAAATCGGCCAGCCTCTGTCCCCTGGGGTTCCGTTGCCCATACCCAAATTGCCCCACTCTCAACTCATCATCGCTTCTCTTGCCTAACTTTGCATTGAAGTCCCCCATAACAACAGTGAAGTGAGTTTTGTTTGTATGTATGGCCCTACTAATGTCCTCATACATAGACTCTACTTCTTCATCTGGGTGTGACGAGGTCGGCGCATATACCTGAACGACCTTCAGCGAATATCTTTTAGATATTCTGAGTGTTAGGTATGCGACCCTGCTCGACACACTGTCGATGGTGACAATGTTGTTAATGAGTGACTTGTGAACGAGAAACCCGACACCACCTTGGGACTGTTGGTCGCCCTCCCGGTAGTAGAGTAGATTACCGGACTTAAGGGATATCGTGTCCTCGCCCTCTCTACGGACTTCTGATAATCCTAAAATGTCCCAGTGTAACCTACTCATTTCTTCTTCCAGCTCAACGATCTTTTCGTCTGTCCTCAAAGTGCGGATGTTGTGTGTTACCAGGGCCAGTGGTCGTCGTTGGGGTTGGTAGCCGTCCGTCTCCCGGGGATTCTTAGCACCCCTAGCCCCGCCGTTACCGTGGCCGCTACCGTAGCCACAACTAGCGGGGCTGCCGGGGACTCGGGGCCTGGTCCTTGGTTTCGCAATCATAAGGGGTTGTTGCCATACTCGCCACGCTTGGCAGGCGGGTTGGCGAGCGCAGTATAGGGTGTTAAAGACGCGGAAGACGCTGCTGCCCATCTTCCGAAGGCATCCCTTAGCAGATTCTTACTGCATCCACGGGCAAGAAAGGAGGGGCAACATTCTACAGCCGGCACCCCACGGCCTTGTACCATTAGGCAGTACTATTAATGGTACAATTGGCACCGATTTGTCCCGATTGTAATGATAAATTAAACTAGGATGATGGTTTACCTATTGGCCGTCGGACCACTTGTACCATTAAGCAGTACCATCAATGGTACAATTTGCACCGATTTGTCCCGACTGTAATGATAAATGAAACTAGGATGATGGTTTACCTATTGGCCGTCGGACCACTTGTACCATTAGGCAGTACCATTAATGGTACAATTGGCACCGATTTGTCCCGATTGTAATGATAAATGAAACTAGGATGATGGTTTACCTATTGGCCGTCGGACCACTTGTACCATTAATGGTACAATTGGCACCGATCTGTCCCGATTGCAATGATAAATGAAACTAGGATGATGGTTTACCTATTGGCCGTCGGACCACTTGTACCATTAATGGTACGATTGGCACCGATTTGTCCCGATTGATAATGAATGATAAATGAAACTAGGATGCCACCCGGGTTTACCTATTAGCCGTCGGACCACTTGTACCATTTAGGCAGTATCATTAATGGTACGATTGGCACCGATTTAAGTAAAATGGCGGGCGCGGATTAAGGGCCGCGCGAGGTGCTGCCCGCCTGCCGCCCGCACCCGCACCCCCCGCGCCCGCACCCCCCGCGCCCGGCCGGCGGTGCCCTCCGATACGCACTGCGCTGACTACGTCGCAATTGGCAATTTTGACTCCGAGCTTACTACAGACGACCGACGGTTGCGACATGAGCGGGATTTTCACCGTTGACTTCGCAGACCCCGGCGATCTCGATTTCATTTGCTTGCCAGCAGTTCTTGTTCCCTGTCGTTGAGCTCAATCTGTAGGTAATCGATTGACAGTTTGCATGAGTTCATTGATCTTCCCGTCGACGTTCTCGTCCAAGCGCTTTTCAATATTTCACGGTATACGCATAAAATTGGTCTTGGTCGTAATTGGTCAGCTTTTCCAAAACATTAATTGTGTTTATGTTTGTGTGGAAGTTTGAATGAAACGTTCAAATTCTTCAGAAGTGATTTTGTGATGATAAAACAGATGTAATGTGTTGTGGATACCTCCTCTAGTAATCTTGAAGGTGTCTCCACTTTTATGAAGGTTAGATGCTCCTTTCTACTTTTTCCGTAGATAAAACTTTGCGGACGTCACAGGCAATGTTTACTACTTAATCACACACACACACAAAGCTATCATAGAGAAAGCTGCCATAATCGATTCTACTACGGATTATAGATAGATCTAATATGAAGACTAAGGGTCTCCCCACATTAGTCGACGCGGAATCGGCTTGAGCCGGTCAAAAAAAGCCTTTATGTCTACGAAATAAGAGTCGTACTAACACCATTCGCATCGGCTCGGCTCCGTCGACGCGTCGCGACGCTGGCCGACGCGACGGCGAAACGAGCCGTTTGCGATTAGCTGATCGCATCCGTTCGCATGCCTATATCTCCGACGGCAGCCGCACGGCGCCGGAGACGGCCAAACGGCGTTGGACCACAGAATAGTAATGTAAATACGTAGGTAGGTACTTGAACTTATTGTTTGTGAAAAAATCGCGCGTTTATTGTTAAAAAAAACAACACACCTCCGTTCGTCACTGCGGCACAGTCGTGACTGTTTAGGTACCGAGCGGAGACCGAGATCGAGGCGCGTAGGTATAGCTCGCGCTTCGTCCGTTTGTATGAAGTCGGAACACTGTATACACTGTGGTTGGACGGCAGTCGAATGATCCGATCGCATGCCTTCGTTTCCGACGGCATCCGAACGGCGCCGGAGACGGCCGAGTACCGATGGTGGGGCACAGGCGCTCGCGATTGCAGTCAGTTGAGTCAGTCAAGTGTCTGAATTGATCAGTAGTACGCTGCTGCCGTGCCATGATATTTTTATTAAGGCCGATTTTTCAATCCTCAGTTAAGTTTTCGAATAGCTCTGGGTAGTAAAATTATCTGTTTTTTTATCAGGCGAATAAATAATTTATATTTTTCAATCGTCTATTATCTGAAGAATAACTATCAGTGGTTTATACTAGCCAACATCACACTATCTGTGTGCAAGCGAGGTGCATAGATGCTGTATTCAACGTGTTAGAGAAGAATAGCTGACCGTCGATCGTAAGTGAACAGCCGGCCGTCGTGACGGCCGTTCGGAGTAATCGACTGCCGATCGCATGTCGACAGCCGTCGCGACGGCCGTTCGGAGTAATCGACTGCTGATCGCATGTCGACAGCCGTCGCGACGGCCGTTCGGAGTAATCGACTGCCGATTGCATGTCGACAGCCGTCGCAACAGCTGAATGGCGTTAAGCCGAGTAGTGTGGTGATATGCAATCGGCTTAAGCCTCGCTTCCGCGTCGACTAATGTGGGAGGACCCTAATAGTCCATAAATAGTATTCTTATTAACCGCTCGCTTGCCCGTGTTAACCAGTAGTTAACAAAACGCACAACGCTAAAATGTCCATGTTAACTGGTAGTTAACATCGCGATTCAGTCTACTATGCCCTTGTCAACTAGTAGTTGACATGACGCTGCTATGCCAAAATGCCCGTGTCAACCTGTAGTTAACATGACCTCGCGGTCGAAAAACTGAAATATACTCGTCCTTGTCGCTCTAGGGCTTAGTTTGTATTATTTATCTCGTTTCACCGTTAAATTTTCCGTCATAATTAATCCCAGTCGAGTATCCAAGCCATAGACAAAAGAAAAGAAAGTAAGAAAAAAACGTTCCTCGTCAATCTTGTCATTGAGTGTTGATTCCGTGCGGGATGTGTTAGATGTGTGCGTTATTTCTGCTGATTTTCTTGTGAAATTTAGTTTTGTTCTTCAAGATTTATTGTGTAAATCAAGGCATGTAAATAACTAACACGTAAATATAAAAATTTCAGCATGAAACATAAGATTTGACTTTTTCGAGTGAAAGTAAAACTAAGTGATTTTACTGAGAGCATGGGAACTGTTGCAGAAATGTTCATATTTCTCAGAAGTGGTGAATGCTATCCCTATGGTTTTTGTTTGTTTTAAAAGAATATAAGACTACTTATTTAGTGTTAATTTCATTTTATGCCTAAAAATGATATTTGTGCATGATATGCCTTGTCACGTTTAACATAAATTGCGCCGCGCGGCGCCAGATAATGGTGTGGAATCAGAGGCCTGTGAATTAATAAATATGTATGGACAAGTGTACGTTTTAATTTCTTATCCTATTATCTGTTTTATAAGTAACGTAATCAAAGATTAAAAACTATACGTCAACGCTTTAATTATTGAGGTATGAGCTTTTAAATACAAGACGTGCTTTAAAACGCGCTATCTCAAGTTCAGCACAGCATAACTCTGCACCAGAATCGTAATCTGAGAATCAAAAGATAACATTGTATAGCTAGTTTCAGATTTAACATAAAAAATATAACACTTGACAATCTTTAAAAACAAATTAAGTCACAAGTAACGATTGCGTGAAAGCCGGCCCACGCGCCGCAGGCGTAAAAACGGCGGGGCACGGCGAGGTGTGCTAAGTATTTGTCGCCGGGCGTTTGGGTTAGCAACGCTACAGGGAGCCGGGCACGGGGTGCCGCGCGGTGCGCCGCGCGGGGCACGCGAGCGGTTAAAAAGAAAAAAAAGCACAAATCGATAACTACCTACTTAAATGCATTTCGATACTACCTCTACTATAATCGATTAAAGATAAAGCAACCTGGCAACCAGACTCAGTAGGATTTAGCATAAATATTGATGATGATGACAGTTGTGAAATTCTGATCTCGAAATTACTGCGGCCAATAACCAAACAATAACCACCGAAAATAAATAAATTGCATTGCAAGCAGTTGTTGTTGTACGATCCAATCCTGCTAACTCAAAAAATGTCTAACACAGCGCTGTGCAGAGTGTGCCTAGCCAGTGATGACAAGATGCAGCACATCGCGGACACACGGTATCAGGAGATATTTGAAACGATATCAACTAAGGTCAGTGTGTCTGACGGCATCAGCAGCCCTAGTTATGATTAAAATCCTACGCTGCTTCCTGATTTTAAGTAAGCTCAACATTTGTATAACATATGACATATCATGAAGGTAATATAACAATATTATGAGTAAGTAAATAAGTACATATATTTTCTTACTTATAATATTGTTATATTACCCTTACACCAATAAAAATAGAACTAAATATTTCAGCTTTGCAGTGCGGACCGGAGGCCTGAGACAGTATGCTACATATGCTTCTCCCACCTGCAGCGGTGCCGACGACTCATGGACATGTCTCGGAGAGCCGAGGAGATACTGACCCAGTTATCACTCAACGGCATACAAGTAACTATACCCCCGGTTTTTATACCATACAAGGACCCCCAACAGTGGTATACAATAGTAAACATTATCTTTAGAATTAAGTGTATTAAAAGCTCATGCTCCTCCAATTATAAGTGACCACAATATGCAAGATAATCTTCTTCTTTTCTGCACTTGCTATAACATATCATGGTTTCAACACAAAATTAAAAGAAAGATTAACCTATTCCTTATTCATGTTATGAAATAGTGAATAAATTCCTCAAGGTTTCAAGGGTGGTTTCAAAATTTTTCAAGGTTGATTTACACATATCAGTGAAGCCACAGTTCGGACAATGTGTTCGCTCAGTTCGGTATCAGTTCTACAGTGTTTCAATTTGATTCAATTCACACAATTTTAATTGTGATTCAATTCACACATGTCAGTACTCAGTTCACGGAGCTTCAGTGAAAATGTGTCCCTCGTCAAGTATTGTTATTGTTACTATGGCTCTGTTCAATACTGCGGAGCTAGCAATGACAGCTATTGCTTTAGACAAAGAAGAAGAGCAGCATCAAGAAAAAAAGAGAAAATGTGTGCATGAAGCATGGCAATTAAGAGAGACAGAAGGAGAATCCATGACATTATACAAATAATTTATTAGTTAAAGATGAAAGGAAATATGTTTCAATATTTTAAAATGTAAGAGAGCTGTTTCAATATACTTCTGCAGAAACTAGGAAGTAAGTTATTGAAGAAAGATACTCGTTGGAGGAAGGCTATATCTCCGCGCGGCGTCCGTGATCCGACAAAAAATATCGTCGTCAACGAATACGTCCGTGATTGCCGGTGTCAGCACAGTGTTACATACTCTTTGGCACTGACACTGAGAGCACTGTGTCGTCACTGACAATGACTAGTGGGGATGCGTTCACAGAGAATGTATGAAAGAATATTTCGCACTGTGCCGGTACTGTGTCGGAACTGTGGCTTCACTGATATGTGTGAATCGACCTTAAACAAAGAACTAACATTTTACCATGGACCAAATAAATACAGGGCTTAAAGTGTCCATACTAGAAATCGTCACTCAAATAATGTCAAATTCTCAGCGTATTTCTAGATGGCGCTGTACCTTGAGCTACTTATACGTTGCCAATAATTTGCGTTTGGAGCGCTAGCCGCTGATTGTATTGCAAGTCTTCATCAATGCAATAGATGGCGCTATTTTATATTTCAGTCTACTGTGCAAACATGTGACGTGTATTATCCGCGCCGTGTCATTTTCATACTTTTCAACATTTTAACTTGTTAAACTTTCGCGATTTGTTAACATATTTTTAGTTTTAAAATTACAGGATTTTTCAACATTTATTTAAATCAATATCTACGTTAGATTCTGTAAAGACTGTATTCATTCACAGTTTATTGAAACGGTGCTCGCGCTCTGAAGCATGAAGGATCACGTATATTCATATTTTAATAAAATAGGCACATATAATAAACATGTCTAAACCTACCTGGGTACGCTAAAAATAAACCAAGTAAGGTGTAGGTCTAACGTCTCCTCTGATGAATCCCCTAGGGGAAATAATCAGGAAAAAAAAGTTCTTTTGTCTCCCCTGGGCAGAGGAGACAGATCATACTTTTAAAAAACTACTTTTAGTACTGTTGTCTCCCCGCAGGACTTATTCAGGATGTTTCTACATTTATCATCGATTAGGTTAGTACCTACCTAACAAACCGTCCTGTTCAGTATGCTGACGCTGTATTGTAAAGGCCTAAAAACCGACTATGGCCAATCATTATGTTTTTGACACAAACATGTCAAATATGACAGTTAAGGTCAGAAATGACAGTATAATGTCGAAAATGTCAGTAAATATTTAAAATTCTAGACTCAAATTACAAGAGCTAATTGAACGCATTGACTTTCACTTTTCCGATGACAGCTGTCAAACTTCAAACTGCCATATCTCGAGAACTACCTACACGTCCTATACTTCCCGTTGTGGGCTCAAATGAAAGAATAAATAAATAAATTCTTCATGAGATCTACTTTTTAGATGACAGCTGTCAAACTTCAAACGGCCCTATCTCGAGAACTACTCGTCCTAGACTTTCCGTTGTGGGCTCAAATGAAAGACCTTCATGAGATCTACTTTTTCGATGACAGCTGTCAAAGTTCAAACTGCCATATCTCGAGAACTTAAATATTTACTGTCATTGTTTTTTCGTGACGTAAAGTAATTGATGGTGGGGTGCCGGCAGTAGAATGTCGTCTCTTGCCCGTGGCTGCAGTAGGAATCTGCTAAGAAGATGGGCAGCAGCGGCTTTCCGTACCTATTTCAATATTCAACACTGCGCTCGCCCACCCGTACGGCAACAATCATGATCCCGGAGACCCAGGAGGATGGCGGCCCAAGTCCAGCCGTGGACGTGGACAGTAGATGTCCTACGGCTGAGATGACATCATTGATAAATAACGACTACAATGTTTGACGTCATACAATATTTTTATATTAGCGCCATCTATATTTGACTGCTGTATCTTTACGATCACTAAATCGTGTTATGGTTCGTTTAGGTGTCGGGGAATGACCAATTTATTAAAATTTGTTAAATTGTTACTCCTCGCGCCATCTATAATTATGTTTAGACAGTAACTAATTTTCGAATTACGCTTTGATGTTAGTGATTGTCAGTCCTGTATTTACTTGGTCCATGATTTTACTAACAAATTTTTGGATGCAAAGATTAATTTTCATTAGAAATTGTTTGAACCAGATTTACCAAAGTTTTGTAATAATAAAAATGTTACAGTAATATCCAAATGATTGCAGAGTCTGTTGTGTCTTAGGGGCCGTCTCCACGGGCGAGAGAATCGCGACGAGTCCGCGCTTTTATCGTCGGGTAATCTCCACGAACGAGCCATTATTCCGCCAGCGTGTCGTCGCGACTCGCAACGGAATCGCCGCGTGTCCGCAACCACTCGTAACGGAATCGCCACGTTTCTTTGACGACGCGTTGTGCTATTAATGCGAGAGCGCCACGTTCCGCGAGCGCGCGTCGTGCTCGCTGCGATGTAATGACGTTTTGCGCGCACTCAACCACTCGTCGCATCGCCGCGTAATAATCGCCGTGTGGAGACAGAAAAAAGAGAGTGTATAGAAATACGATAATCTTTATATCTTTATCTTTACGTGGCACGACGATAACATCGCCGCGATTCTCGCTCGTGGAGGCGGTCCCTTAGGGCCCAAGAATGGATATTACAACAAAACATTGCAGAAGTCAGGTCATTAATTTCTGGTTTTATTGTTTAAATTAATTTAGTAATAGGCAGTTAAAATTGTTATTCAAATTCCAAAATAGATCTCATAAATAATTCACACATTTCATTTGTCTATCTACAGCTCACATGTATGAATATGTTCAAATTAATTTCAGGCAACTCCTGAAGCTGTCACTGAGCTGAAACTGAGCATGAAACAGTCCTTATCTGTCGCTCCGATGCAATACCTCCACATCAGTGGTACTCATGATAGTTCTCATGTTACTGTGAAAGAAGAAGTGATATCTATGAAGGATGAGGGAACAGCAGAAGAGGAGCCCCTTGTGGAGAGTGTAACGGAAAATGTTTTGTCGTCAGAGAGATATATCAGTGAGTGCTTGAAATTAGAAAGTGATTGTGATTATGAGCAGTGTACTGAACTTGCATCTACTATAGTTGTGGAACAACCCAATCTTAAAATGACGTACTGTTGTGACTTATGCAGCAAGATATTTAGTGTTAAACGTAAACTGGCGTTACACATAAAGCGGTCACATACCAGACTAATTACTGATATAGACAATGATATATGTGATAAACAATTTAATAAAAAAAATAAACTTACTACACACATGAGAGTTCACACTGGTAAGAAGGCATATACTTGTACTATATGTTATAAACAATTTAATAAAAAATATCATGCAATACACATGAGAGTTCACACTGGTGAGAAGCCATATACTTGTGATATATGTGATAAACAATTCAATCATAAATCTAATCATACAAAACACATGCGAGTTCACACTGGTGAGAAGCCATATACTTGTAATATATGTGATAAACAATATATTACAAAATGGGATCATACAACACACATGCGAGTTCACACTGGTGAGAAGCCCTATGCCTGTGATATATGTGATAAACAATTTTATCGAGAATCGCAACTTACAAGACACATGAGAGTTCACACTGGTGAGAAGCCATATACTTGTGATATATGTGATAAACAATTTACTCAAAAATCTAATCATACAACACACATGCGAGTTCACACTGGTGAGAAGCCATATACTTGTGATATATGTGATAAACGATTTAATCAAGTATCGCATCTTACAACACACATGAGAGTTCACACTGGGGAGAAGCCTTATACTTGTGATAAATGTGATAAACAATTTAAATACAAATCTGGTCTTACAAGACACATCAGAGTTCACATTGAAAATGGTAACCAAAATGGAGTTCTTCCTTTTCATCTTTATCTTAAAAAATAAGTTTACCAAGCCAGAGAAGGCCTATGGATATAAGTTTTGCTGGATGTCATTGCATGGCAAGGTCTTTGTAAGACGCAGGTAATGGACCACCAATCCGCATAAACAATGAGACGGACTTAAATCTACTTGAGGAAGAATCAGACTTTATGCTTTAAATTAATCTGTGTTCTTAGTAATTAAAATAAACTGGTGGTTCGCCGTGAACTTAAAACGAGCAAGATTTACTTTTTACAATGAAGTCATTGCATTTGAACTTGATTTAACATAGCAATTTGAACTGAATTGCTGGAATTCTCCAAACACTACAACTACAACACACCACAAAACACATTCATAACTTTAGTAGGACTCGTAACTTGTAAGTTTTCACTTTGTATGGAATAATTAGTTCAAAAGTTATTCTCGAACAAAAAAAGTTGATTTGACCCCCCTAATATCTGAAAAAATATTGTCTTTGAAGTTTTTGATAAGTGGGGTGGTGTGGTAGCCACAGAACCACCCAAAGTTTGGAGAGCTGTAACTGTTTTTCCTGTAAGAGATTTTTGTATTTTTTTTGCTCCTGCCCTATACTATAACATATCAAAGACTTTCACATTGCATTTATGTTTTAGTTTTTACTGGATAAATGCTTGGCAACAAGGTTTTTAAAAAAAAACGGAAAATGGCAAATGTGTACCCCAATTTTCCATTTACACCTACACCTTATCTGTGTCCTATCGTATCATGTTTTAAGCCTATAAGGTTAGTATATAAAACAGCAATAGTGTTTTTTAATAATCATTTATTAATCAAATGTTATTTAGCCATTACTCCTGTGAGTCTACCATGAGTTGTCACTGCTAAATAGCCTGCCGTCACTACAGTAGTAATAGAAGGTTACTATGACATCTGTCAGATTTGTAACTCATGGTACCAAATTCTAAGCAATTGAAGCCCAAACTTCAGTCGCTATATCCACTAGTTTGGTTACGCGAAAATAATTTTTCGACCCTCAATTGGTTTGCGTTTTGGCGGGAAAAACGGCGGGCGCTCCGCGTCGGCGCTAAGTGGATACTGGCTCGGTTTTTACAATGGAGCGTATCGTGGTATTTACGCTCTGTGGAAAGGGATTGAATGAAGCTTGTCAGTACAATCATTCATAATTTAGTCTGTGTTCGGGATATATAGCGTAAAAAATATTTTCTATTAATTATTGATTTAATTTTATATAAAAAATACTTTTGTTTGTAATTCAAAATGTATTATCATATATCTACATGTTTTGCGGTATATACATAGTATGTGGTATAACCTCACTATATATAACATAACATTTAGGTGTCTTAGAACAAAATATTTTTTGATCGTAATTATAAAGTGCATTTTTTATGCATTTTTTTTGCATAATCTTTTTTTTAATTTTAATTTAATCGAATAAAATTATTTTTTCTTGGGCTACGTAAATTTTATTTGTTATTGTCATTGTCAACTTCATTGAGAAGGCTACAAAACAAAGAAGAAGTTGATAAACACCATAGTTTAAAAATGACAATTGTTTTCGTGGAACGATGACTCACCGATGACTCACTGGTCAGTTTACTTACCAAAACCAAACGACGGCTAAAAAATCTTGGTAAGTAAACTGACCAAAACCAAACGAGCGGGTAGTATAGTTTACTGCGTATTTTAGTACCCAACTATCCACTAGAGGCGCTATAGAAGTTTTCATACATTTTAATAACTACAGTCGCTAGCGAGTATAGAATGTGAAAACTCATGGTAGACCTACTGGCCTTTGTTGAGAAATAAAATACATGGCAAACGGTTTTTATAAAAACTAAACTATCTATCTAAAATTTATGTAAATCTTAATAAAATTTATCAAAAGCGTTTAGTCTGACTGTAACAATAACATAATAATAATTAAGTAGGTTAGATAGGTGATAATAGATAGAGTATGCTTTATTGTACACCATATACACAAAAAATACAAATAGTAGAAAATTAACAAAAAGACATAATGAGGCACAATGAGCGGCCTTATCGCTAAAAGCGATCTCTTCCAGGCAACCTTTGGATGGACACGAATAGGTAAAGAAGAGTAGACGGTGGCGTACTGAGAAGTTCATAGGCAAAAATTTATAATATACATATATAATTAAAATAAACATACATATTCGACAAATATCGAGTGGAGCAGGACGATTGACATTCCTCTTAACCACGTAAAGAATGGCATGCTCTTTACCCGTATACAAAAAATCAATCAAATCCAATGAATACTTTAGCCACAGGAAATTATTTTTCATTTTCTTGTTTTTCAACATGATGTAGATCGGAGTCTTTTTTAAACTTTCGCGATCACGACACATTATTAACACATATTTAAACGGGTATTTATCGCGCTATTTACCTTTATTATTGCCCGACGTTTCGACAGGATTGCACCCATCGTGGTCCCGGGAAGACTGACATGTTAGAGGTGACCGCAGCAAAGCGAAGGCGTCTTTTCAGACTACCCTCACTTGGTCTTCATAAATATAAAAACTTGAGATTAAGGCTGTTTCACACTGGGACAGCACACTACACTAACTGTATCAGCACACTTAGGTTGATTCACCCGTCGAGTACACTTGGCTATCACTGGATTCCATGAGGCAGAGAGTCTGAAGCCGTCTTCACGATTGAAATTAGGATACTTCTTAATTTCAATTGCTTCCCGAACCATTCTCTTGTAATAGTGCCTCTCGTTGGCTATAACTTTGGGATTGTGGAGTTCAATCCAGTGATTGGGTCCTGAGTCCACTACATGCTCAGCTATAGCAGACCTGGTCACTTGTCGATTTTTCACCGCTGCTATGTGTTCCTTTACACGTTCAGCGACTGTGCGCTTCGTTTGGCCTATGTAGGAACGTCCACAGCTGCAATCGATTTTGTAAACACCAGGAACTTGCAAGGGTACTACATCCTTAGGTGTACGTAGACGCTTAGCCACTTTAGTGTGTGGGGTGTAGATTGACTTTATTGAAAACTTCTTAAGTAAGTTTCCAATTTTGTCCGTTACACCTTTCACGTACGGCAAGAAGGCTGACTGTCTCTCGACTTCCGTTTGCTTATCTTTGTGCCTACGACTAGGATTCCATCTATGAGTCATGTAGCCATTCCGCTTGAGAACTCCCTGAACATGATTCAGCTCTCCGGGTAAATGTTCAGGGTCGCAGAGGTCATAAGCTCTATTCATCAGTGACGAGACTACTGACTGCAGATGTGACGGATGATGGTGCGACGCAGCGTTCAGGTATCTATCGGTGTGTGTCGGCTTCCTGTACACGGTATGACATAAGGACCCATCAGGACTCACCATGACTTTCACATCCAGGAAAGCTAAAGATCTGTTCTCCTCTATTTCATGCGTTAGCCGGATCTTCGGGTGTAGGGAATTCAGATATTCAGTAAGCTGATTAACTTCCTGGCTATTGTACCCGTTGATCACGCAGAAAATGTCGTCGACGTATCTCTTCCAAAGAGAAGCCAACGAGAGGCACTATTACAAGAGAATGGTTCGGGAAGCAATTTAAATTAAGAAGTATCCTAATTTCAATCGTGAAGACGGCTTCAGACTCTCTGCCTCATGGAATCCAGTGATAGCCAAGTGTACTCGACGGGTGAATCAACCTAAGTGTGCTGATACAGTTAGTGTAGTGTGCTGTCCCAGTGTGAAACAGCCTTAATCTCAAGTTTTTATATTTATGAAGACCAAGTGAGGGTAGTCTGAAAAGACGCCTTCGCTTTGCTGCGGTCACCTCTAACATGTCAGTCTTCCCGGGACCACGATGGGTGCAATCCTGTCGAAACGTCGGGCAATAATAAAGGTAAATAGCGCGATAAATACCCGTTTAAATATGTGTTAGATCGGAGTCCTTAATAATAGGTAAACATTGTAAGGTCAGGAACCTTTGCAAAAACCTACGATTCTATCCTCTACGTTTCAATATGCTTGAAAGACAGAGAAAGGTGTCATACGATCCCACTCTGACGCGCCCCGCTCACTCCCACAACTACAAATTATAAAGAAAAAGGAATATTACTTACGCAAATAATGCATTAGTGGTGCATAGAAAATTGCGAGTGTGTGTGTGAGCGGAATTTTTTCGGCAAAAAGTCCTTGACTCGGTAACTATGTCTGTCAGTGCGTCGCGGCGCCCTTTGAGGAGAGCACACGTCTACTTTTTTATCACAAGACGAGCCGCGCGCGCATTGTCGTGATTTTATGAAAAGTTTGTTGTTATTGTGATTATAGACGAATAATGATAGTTGGATTAGTGCATAGTGTGACTTATTGTTAAGTGTTAGTGTAGTATTAGTTATTTAGGCATTTATTAGGTAGCTAGTTTAGTGATTTAGGTTAGGTTTGTAAGTTTTTTAGTTTAATTATGCCTCAAATAAGGTACACAGCTGCCGAGTACACCGACATGGTACTTACGTACGGAGAATGTCACCAAAATGCGGCTTTAGCCGTGGGGTAGATTTAATAAGACGATGTCGCTTGTGCCTAATGAACAACGGGGGACACTTTGAAAATTTAAAAATTTGACTGTAATGATTTCAATTCTGATTGTAATGTGATATTATGTGATTAATTATTCAATCAGTGATCTTTTAATAATTAACAACTCGCAACTTAGCGAGTTTATGCCGCTGATTTGTTGTTCTCCGACTAAAGTACCTACGCCCAACACCGCCGCCGCCCGCTGCACGACGCACCCCGCCGCGCACTAGGTCAGTGACTTTCGTAGTTAAAGCGTGTTTACTTTTTATGCAGTTGATTCTGCTATTTATTTTGTTTGAAAATTGCAATTTTTAAATTTTCCATTAACTACTAATGTTCGTGTTTTAAAATGTTTCGATGGACTAGTACTGTGGTCGTTTTAATATAATGTCGTAGTTCCAGATCCACATAGTATAATATAATACATACATTAAAATATATATCTACTAAATATATATATATATAAACATAGATTACATATATTTATACCTCTATATTATATATGATAATTACCTGTATTAGGAACTATTCAACAATGTAGTTTTATAAAATACATTTCCTACAAGAGGCGTCTTTAGGCTTAAAATCAAAATGACATTTGGTGCAATTAAACAGCAGTAGGAACATTTCAATGTCCAAATAAACATAACCATTTGTTTGAAAGATATCTAGTAACCCATCATTCATAGCGCAAATGTATTTCACAAATAGGTATATTCATGAGAGACGCTGTGGGGTGCCGGCAGTAGAATTTAACATATCAGACTGTGTTTAAGTGTAATTTTTGATATGTAAACTGTTGGCGATCCTTTTCTTAATAAATAAATAAATAAATGTTACCCCTCCTCTCATACCCATGGATGCAGTAAGAGCCTGCTGAGGGATACCTCTAGAAGATGGGCAGCAGCGTCTATCCGTGTATCAACATCCCATACTGCGCTCACCAACCCGCCTGCCAAGCGTGGTTAGAATGGCAACTACCCCTCATGGAGATCCATGAGGGAGGCCTGTGTTCATCAGTGGACGTTTAATGGCTGAAATGATGAATGATGATGATAGATGATTTAAACAGCGTCAGCAACTGATAATATAAATAAATAACACTCAAAAAGGATCCGAAACGTGTTTCGCCTCTCTACATGGCATCTTCACGTGGCCCGTTCGTCACGGGATACACTAGAAACAACAAAGGCGCAGAGGCAGTTGCCCAACTCCACCGCTCCTCATCGACCGCTGGATAAAAATAATACCGGCCAAGAACGAGTCGGACTCGCGCTCCGAGGGTTCCGTGCCATCATACAATATAATATATGATAGGCGGTCGTTTGTTGGAGAACCTTGACAGCGCCATCTCTTGTCTGATAGCGGAACTTATGTAGATTTTTTTACACTTTCGATGATTTTTTGAAACTATGCATTATTAGACAGTTTGTTATAATTTTCATGTTATCTTTACATACATTTCTATAAGCAATAAAAGTTTGAGGTTGATCTCCGCAAACATCTGAGATAAGGGCTGGAAAGCTATTGTTTTTAACGTTTTTGTAAAAAGGCGAAAACTATACGGCTTAAAGCAAGACTAAAACTGTTTATTAATTTGCAAATGAATACCCTTCATGTGATACCCCACATGACCAAGTTACTTCACTGAAATTTTTGAGACCCTCTGCACCCCCTTTGCCTAAAAAACTATGCAAGTTAGAGAGTTCGCTATAGTTTTCCTGTAATATTTACATACACTTCTATTAGCAATAAAAGTTTCAGGGGTTTATCTCTGCAAACTTCGGAGATAAGGGGGGAGCGGTATTTTTTTCAACATATTTGTAAATAACTCGAAAACGATATAGTAGCTTAAAGTAAAACTAAAAACTGTTTATTAATGTGCAAATGAATACCTTTCATAATAATACCCCACATGACCTATTATTCACTTAACTTTTCAGACCTCCTTTCCGCCCCCCCCTCGCAATCATAATAAGAATACTTTTCAACAGTTTTATATATTCCATATTAGTGAACAAGCATTGGTACGGAGGTGCCAGAAAAGGGGGCGAAGGTTTCCGAAAAATGAAATTTTTGACCTTTGGTGACCATTTGAGGTCACATAAAAACGGTTACTGTGACCCTAGGGTCACCAAAATCGATCAGTCAGTACCCTTCTCTCATTAAGACAGTGCTAACAAAAAAGGTTTCATGTAAATCGGTCAGCGCGTTCGGTTGTAATCGTGTCATGCACAGACAGACAGCGCTATGCATAATAGGAGGCTTCGCCCCTCTAAAAAGTGTTATACCATTTAAAATTTAAAGTCGATAGCATCAGTTCTCAAGATATCCATTTGTGACAGACAGACAGACAAAGTAATACCATAAGAGTTCCTTTTTACCATTTTGGTGTGGAACCCTAAAAAACTATTGTACCTACTTCTTCACTACATTTTTCAATATTACCTAGGACCTGGACCATGGTAGAAAACCATAAAGAAACGCTCTTATTTTATTAATAAACATGTCAACACCTATACAGCCTGTATTATACTAACATGTGTATTATGTATTAAAATTATAACACATCATCATCATTTTCAGCCCGTGTCAACCCACTGCTTGGTGTATGTAGGCCTCCTCCATTCCTTGCCACTTCTTCCGGTGTTGGGCCGATCGCATGTTGGTTTTGTTGGCGACCTTAACGATGTCATCCACCCATCTAGCAGGTGGTCTGCCAGCGTTGCGTTTAAGGTCTCTGGGATTCCATATGGTTAAGGTCTTGTTCCACCTGCCGTCACCACGTCTTGCCTAATGCCAGCCCATCTCCACTTCAGTCGTCTTAAAACACAACAACAACAACGTCATAGGTAGGTAGCACTCTTATAATAAATCTTGGCGAAAAAAGTCTGCAGGACATAATTTGCCTGCTGAAAGGAACAGATCCTGACGACGTTCCTGACTTCGTCGCAAAGGAGCTCCATAAGCTACCTCCTGTGACGTTCGACCACGTTGATGTCACCAGATTACTCAAAGATATAACGTCATTGAAAGTGAATTTGGATGACCTAAAAAACCAGTTCAAGGAGTCGCAAAATACCATTAGTGAACTTCGTACCGAGGTAGCTTCTCTACGTGTTGCCGCATCGGTATGTGTGTCACCTCCGGTTTCTGCGAACGTCAACACAAAGCGCGGAGCGCATAACGTGTCCATATCGTCGTTTGAATCGGCGATTTTGGACGCATCACCGGCCGCAGCTGACGTCGCTGCCGCACCGCGCTCCCCTCGCCCGCCACCTGCCTCCCCGCGCGATGGCCCGATACATGCGCGTGCGCCTTCCCCCGCTCGTGCATACGCTGCAGTCGCCGCCCACGGTGCCGTTGGCTGCCCCGCACCCGCCGCCGGTTCGGAGCAAGCGGACCCCAAAAAATGAAGGGGAAAAAGAAGCAGTCATCCAGTACTGCCACTGTATCAGCTTCAAGGAAGGAGCCGTGTAATCCGGAAGGCTTCACTGAGGTGGTACGGAAACGCCGGAAACAATCCAGCCGGAACCGGTGTGGTACCGCCTCTGGAACGTGTTCTGGATTCCTAGCGGAGGTGCCTACTACCCGACTATATGTCTCACGGGTTCACTACGCCGTGCAGATTAAGGAGGTGGAGGATTACCTCACGAAGAAAACCGGATACTGTCTAAGGGTTGAAAAGTTATCTTCCCACCATAGCGTGAACTTTAGTTCTTTTATGGTGAGAGTTCCAACGGACAAACTATCAACTTTTATGAGTGAAGAGTTCTGGCCAAAGGGAGTTAAATTCCGACGGTTCATCGGACGCCTGCAAGCGGACACCGTGAATCGTCGCTATGAAACAAGCATGCGTCATACGTCGCCGTCCTAAACGTGTGTTAGCAATAAGTTTATACTATATATATGTATGTTAGATATAAGGTACATATATATCTATGGGCCGTAGAATAAGTTATTTAAGATCTGTGTACTTTTCTATTGTTGCCTGAGAATAAAGATATTATTATTATAAATCGTTAGTGTTCTAACACTATTCTAATACAATAATAATTAAAATACTTAATTAATAATTACTTACTTAGTGAATTTATAAGGATACTTAAATTATGTACTTCCATAAAAATAAATATATTAAATTTTAGGTGGGAAAAACGCGACCGCATTTTTCGTAGTTTCCCGCATTTTTAACGATTGTTTTTTCTTTAACCTATTAAGTATGGCAAAGGTCTCCCAGCACAATTTAAAAAAAATATAATCCGAATATTTGAAACATACAACCAATGAGGTTATGGGTATAGTCAGATTTGTATAACAGCGCAGCGCCATCTAGAGGTAGTATCTCGGATATCTAGCAGACACTGCCAGTAGTGTCGTTGCCAAATGAACGACACTACCGCGCCTATTTTGGATTTGATCCACAGTCAGTCAGCTCAGTCAGTACAGTCAACAACGACACTACCAGCCGTTAAAGCTTAGTAATAGTTAAGTAAAGTAAGTAATTATAGTAATAATTATTATACCTTACGCATAGAGATCTCATTATGTCTTTCGTTAGTACTGAGACCAAAGAGATTAACTCAAAGTTCTACCTTATGATCAACCTCTTTTCAGAATTTCTTTTATTCTTACGAAATTAAAAATGGCGCAATGATCAAATTAAGGTTGTTGCGAATATCAGCATCAGCATCCGCTGATGATCAGCATTGATTTAAACTTCAGCATCCGCATTGATCGATGCTGATTTTCAATGCTGATGTTTGAGTCGCGACATGACCCGAAGAAGCTTAAAGCGCATTTTTGTACAAATTAGGTAAACAAGTACAAACCTGTTTATTCGTTTAAGTATTCCAGGATGGGTAACAAATACATAGGTAGCACAAGTGATGACAAGTGTGATGTGAATGAATACCTATCACCCGGCCAGTATTATTTATGAATCATGAGATCCTCTGATAGACGGAGAGACAGACAGAGAGAGGAGGCTTAGTAATAGGATCCTGAAAAACTATGTTGTTTTTTATTCAGTACAAAAAGGGTGTTCCCTGTGCTACCCTTTGTGTACTAAACCCTCAAAAAATGCAAGATTTTTCGAGACTTGGTTTCTATTTGAAGAACCACCTACATTAAGTAAGTGTGGAACACTAAGTTTGCGAGCCCGACACGCACTTGGCCAAAATCAGCATCAGCATCCGCTGATGTCAAGATCAAAAATCAGCATCAGCATCCGCTGATGTGTCAAAAAACCGCATTAGCAACAACCCTGGATCAAATGACATTCACAATAATTTGTTTTGACTTTCAATGAAAATGGCCACCAAATGGTCAGCCAAATAACATAATAATTTATAAATTAACTTGACACTGGCGGATTTGTGTAAAACCAAACACAAAAAGCCATAAAATAAAAAGACAAGACTTTCAATGGTTAAATTAATTGCGAGACTATTTACTCACATTATCTACATTATATCTTCATATACCTAAGTAGCGTTTAAATGTAAAATGTCGGAAGTTGATCAGTTAGAAAGCGAATCATGTTCATTCAGGCTGAAATGATGGTGGTGGTGAAGTCAGAAGTCTGCCTAGTTTTATTGCCGTCGGACCACTTCTACCATTAGGCAGTACCATTAATGGTACAATCGGCACCGATTTGTCCCAATCGTACAATGGTAAATGAAACTAGGATGCCACCCGGGTTTACCTACTCAAGCAACCATAAAGGCAAACGTTACAGGCAAATACAAAGAGAAATTCCACTGAAACCCTGGTTCTTCAAAATGAAATTGAGTAAGCGTGCGACAACAGTTTTAATTAGAATGCGGCTTGGGCATACATGCACGCCAGCCCATCTTGCGCGAATAAAAATTGTTAGTGACCCTTCTTGCGAATGCGGAGACGATATTGGGGACGATAACCACATATTCTTTGCCTGCACTAAATATGATCATCTTCCTTTATATCAAGACCTTATTTCACTCCATGTACCGCTTCCTACATCTGTGATTATCCTTCTTTCCTCATTAGATCCCTGTATATATCAGTGTTTAGCTTCATTTATATGTAATAATAATATCAATATTTGATTTTACATTTGTTACCTATTATATATTTATTATGGGGTGCCGGCAGTAGAATGTCACCCCTCCTCTCCAGCCCGTGGATGCAGTAAGAATCTGCTAAGGGATATCTCCGGAAGATGGGCAGCAGCGTCTTTCCGTGTAAGAACATCCCGAACTGCGCTCACCAACCCGCCTGCCAAGCGTGATGAGTATGGCAACAACCCCTCATGCACTTGGATCTCTAAGTCAGTGAGGGAGGCCTATGTCCAGCAGTGGATATCTTACGGCTGTAATGATGATGATGATATATTTATTAGATACTTCCTACTCCTATGATTGTTGACGTAGAATAAATTCCTTCTGATCCTTTTCCCATCCGTTTTATCTCCCGTGATGTTTTAAAATTAATTGTTTCCCTAATTTTTACTTACAATTACAATTAGCCATAAGTGTCCCACTGCTGGGCAAAGGCCTCCCCTCCAACTCTCCATGCATCCCGATCCGCCGTCAATTCGACCCATGCGCTGTTATGCCGGTCTAACTCGTCACGCCATCGCTTCTTCGGTCTGCCGCGGCGCCTCACCGTGTTGGGGCTCCACTGAGTGGTGATCTTTGCCCACAGGTCTTCGGGCATTCGGCAAACATGACCAGCCCAGCTCCATTTAAGTTTTGCAACTTTTTGAGCTACGTCGATAATTTGAGTTTTAGAGCGCAGTGATGTATTACGAATACGGTCTATGCGTTTTACTCCGAGTATACTGCGCTCCATTGCCCGTTGGCAAACCTCGAGTTTGGACCTTTGTGTGTTGGTGAGTGACCAAGTCTGCGCGCCGTAAGTGAGTATGGGGAGGATACACATGTCCATAAGCTTCTTTTTCAAGGACATTGGAAGAGTACCCTTCATAAGATCTTTCATGGACCAATAGCTCCTCCAGGCATTATCCGTGCGTCTGACAATTTCTTGCTCTTGTCTGCACTGGAAGGAGACTATTTGGCCCAAGTAAAGGTACTCGCTGACATATTGCATATCCTCCCCATGGACGCGAATTTTGCGCTTGGTGGTGTTCGTCATGATTTTGGTTTTTGTCATGTTCATTTTTAGTCCAATCTCGAGGCTTGCCATGCTCAGATCTTCGAGCATACTTTGTAACTCATTAGCAGATGAAGAGAAAAGAACTATGTCATCGGCAAAACGGAGGTTAGATAGCCTCGCTTCACCGATGCATATGCCCTTCTCCTTCCACCCAGTTGCTAGCTTCCTGAAGACTTCCTCAAGTGTGCTGTTGAAAAGTTTTGGTGACAGCGGATCGCCCTGTTTAACGCCCTTTTCTATTCTAAATGTTGGGCCTTGGGTTTGTTGCAGTTTAATGGAAGCTGTGCTATTTTGGTAAATAATTCGAATCAGATTAATGTAAACTGGGTCTATTTTTTGGTTTAGTAGGGCGCAAGGGGGCCTAACTAACATCTATCGGGCCCCAAGTCAACCTCACCTACACGCGGTGCGCTCTGTTGACCAACTAACGAGGCTCTGACGAAACACCCGCCAACACGCACTGGACCAGCGCGGCGGGCTATGGTCCAAAACCCCCTTCTACCCAACATGATTAATACAACCAAGGCCCCTAGTGCCCGGCGACCTCAGCGGCTGCGCTGGCGTTGACGGGCGCCATGCCAGCTCTGGGGTCACTCGGGGTGCGAAGAATCTCCGGGTGAGATCCAGCCGTCAAACGACCAATGCGCGAAAAAAGGACACCGAAACTTTGCTTAATATTGTTACTTACAATGTCAGAACTCTTAAATCAGACGAGAGACTATTGGAATTGGATAATGCACTCAAATATATCAAATGGGATATAGTCGGACTAAGCGAGGTGAGAAGAAAGGGTGAAGAAACCCTGGAAAGAGAAAATGATTTATTTTATTATTATGGGGAAACGGGTAGTTTACACGGTGTGGGATTTTTAGTACAGAAAAAATGGAAAAATAACGTTTTAGAGTTTATCTCGTTCTCAGAAAGAATAGCTGTTCTTAAATTTAAAATATCTAAAAATAAAACCTTATCCGTCATCCAAGTATACGCGCCTACTACAAGTCACCATGCAGACGAGATTGAAGATTTTTATGATCTACTTAACAATGCCTGTGATAGTCACCGAAGCACCTGGAACATCATAATAGGTGACTTTAATGCTAAAATAGGTCTAAGAACGCCGACCGACAATGCAGATATTTTAGGACCACATGGGCTAGGCATGCGAAACGAACGTGGAGAACGGTTAATTCAGTTTGCATTCGGTCAAAATCTTTCTATTGCTAATACATTTTTTTACAAAAAAGCTATCCGAAGATGGACATGGACCGCACCGGATCCTAGAATTAAAAATGAAATAGATTTTGCACTTACTTCAGATCGAACCGTGATAAATAATGTAAACGTAATAAATAACTTTAAATTCAACTCTGATCATAGACCTGTCAGAGTCACCCTTTCATTCAAGATAAAACTACACCGCTTCAAAACATTCAAAAATAATACAATTAGGAAACTAGATAAACAATCATTAATAAATAATAAAGAAACTTTTAATTTAGAACTTAAAAACAGCTTTCAAATGTTAAACATAGAATGCACAAATGTTCAAGAACAATATGATAGAATACAGAATAGCATGAAAAATGCTAGCTTTAAAATAAAACATGAGCCCCGCAATAAGCGTAAGCTATCAGATAAAACAAAACAATTAATAGACGAAAGATTAGCACTTAATACAGATAGAGATAGCTTAAATTTTAAAATTAAAGATAAACAAGTAAAAAGGAATATCAGAAAAGACCTAAGAAATTACAATTTAGGTTTAATAGAAAATGCCCTGAGTAATAACCGCTCCCTTAAGATAGCCAAACAGGGAATTGTAGCAGGAAAGTCTTGGATTACAAGTTTACAAGATGAGAGGGGAATAAAACATCAGAGCAGGGAAAAAGTACTGGAAATTTGCACCGACTTTTATAAAACATTATATTCCAAGCCACCTTCTCTCGAAGCTCATGCTCCATTCGAAAACCAGCCACATGAGGCCATCTATTCATGTCCGGAATTCATACCCTCAATCACAGGCTCTGAAGTTCATTCTGTTCTCAAGAGCATGAAATATAATCGCGTACCAGGAGAAGATGGCATTAGTACGGAGGCACTCAAACTGGGTGAACAGACTTTATTACCTCACGTGACTAACCTGTTCAACACGATTCTTAAAACAGGCACCTTCCCCAACCTATTTTGCCACTCTAACATTATTCTCCTGCATAAAAAGGGTGATAAGTCTGACGTCAACAATTACAGACCAATTAGTCTTGTTTCCCATCTGTACAAGGCCTTTATAAAAGTAATTGATTATCGAATCGGAGGGTTACTTGACCTGCAACAGCCACCTGAGCAGGCCGGATTTCGAAGAGGCCTCTCTACCACTGACCACCTGCACGCCATAAATCAGGTGATAGAAAAACACACAGAATTTAAAATCCCGCTTTACCTCGCCTTTATAGATTATGCGAAGGCGTTTGATTCAATAGCCCACAGTGCCATATTCACCGCCCTACTAAACCAAAAAATTTTTACTATATTAAAAAAAAAAAAAAAACTTGAAAATGGCTAATGCACAAGCCGTGCAAAGCCAAGAAGAAGAGAAAAAAAAAATTATTGATGATGATGACAGTTGTGAAATTCTGATCTCGAAATTACTGCGGCCAATAACCACAATCTGCCGAAAATAAATAAATTGCATTGCAAGCAGTTGTTGTTGTACGATCCAATCCTGCTAACTCAAAAAATGTCTGACACAGCGCTGTGCAGAGTGTGCCTAGCCAGTGATGACAAGATGCAGCACATCGCGGACACACGGTATCAGGAGATATTTGAAACGATATCAACTAAGGTCAGTGTGTCTGACGGCATCAGCAGCCCTAGTTATGATTAAAATCCTACGCTGCTTCCTGATTTTAAGTAAGGTCAACATTTGTATAACATATGACGTATCATGAAGGTAATATAACAATATTATGAGTAAGTAAATAAGTACATATATTTACTAACCTTACACCAATAAAAATAAAACTAAATATTTCAGCTTTGCAGTGCGGACCGGAGGCCTGAGACAGTATGCTACATATGCTTCTCCCACCTGCAGCGGTGCCGACGACTCATGGACATGTCTCGGAGAGCCGAGGAGATACTGACCCAGTTATCACTCAACGGCATACAAGTAACTATACCCCCGTTTGTTTTTATACCATACAAGGACCCCCAACAGTGGTATACAATAGTAAACATTATCTTTAGAATTAAGTGTAATAAAAGCTCATGCTCCTCCAATTATAAGTGACCACAATATGCAAGATAATCTTCCTCTTTTCTGCACTTGCTATAACATATCTCTGGCCAGACATAGTTTCAACACAAAATTAAAAGAAAGATTAACCTATTCCTTATTCATGTTATGAAATAGTGAATAAATTCCTAAGCCTAAAGGTTGATTCACACATATCAGTGAAGCCACAGTTCCGACAATGTGTTCGCTCAGTTCGGTATCAGTGCTACAGTGTTGCATCAGTGATTCAATTCACACATGTCAGTACTCAGTTCACGGAGCTTCAGTGAAAATGTGTCCCTCATCAAGTATTGTGATTGTTGCTATGGCTCTGTTCAATACTGCGGAGCTAGCTATGATAGCTATTGCTTTAGACAAAGAAGAAGAGCAGCATCAAGAAAAAAAGAGAAAATGTGTGCATGAAGCATGGCAATTAAGAGAGACAGAAGGAGAATCCATGACATTATACAAAGAATTCATTAGTTAAAGATGAAAGGAAATATTTTTTAATATTTTAAAATGTAAGAGAGCTGTTTCAAAGCAAATAAATACAGGGCTTAAAGTGTCCATACTAGAAATCGTCACTCAAAGAATGTCAAATTCTCAGCGTATTTCTAGATGGCGCTGTACCTTGAGCTACTTATACGTTGCCAATAATTTGCGTTTGGAGCGCTAGCCGCTGATTGTATTGCAAGCCTTCATCAATGCAATAGATGGCGCTATTTTATATTTCAGTCTACTGTGCAAACATGTGACGTGTATTATCCGCGCCGTGTCATTTTCATACTTTTCAACATTTATTTAAATCAATATCTACGTTAGATTCTGTAAAGACTGTATTCATTCACAGTTTTTTGAAACGGTGCTCGCGCTCGGAAGCATGAAGGATCACGTATATTCATATTTTAATAAAATAGGCACATATAATAAACATGTCTAAACCTACATACCTGGGTACGCTAAAAATAAACCAAATAAGGTGTAGGTCTTACGTCTCCTCTGATGAATCCCCTAGGGGAGATATCAGGAAAAAAAAGTTCTTTTGTCTCCCCTGGGCAGAGGAGACAGATCATCATCATCATCATCATCAGCCTTTATCGACCCACTGCTGGGCATAGGCCTCCCTTTGATTTTGCCATTCGCCTCTGTCATAAGCTATTCTTAGCCAGGTGCAACCCACGGTCTTTCGAACATCGTCAACCCATCGGGATGGTGGACGACCCCTTTTTCTGTGCCCTTCTCTCGGCCACCATTCAGTCAGCGTTTTCGTCCACCTGTCGTCATTTCGTCTGGCCAAGTGTCCTGCCCAACTCCATTTGAGCCCCATTATTCGCTCGCCGACATCCTGAACCTTAGTCCGCTCGCGAATTTTGACGTTGGGGACCCGGTCTATCAGTGTGATGCCGAGCATGGCGCGCTCCATGGCTCTCTGCGCAACGCTGATTTTGTGCACTGCCACCTTAGTAAGTCGCCATGTCTCAGCACCGTAGGTCATTGTTGGTAGGACGCATTGATTGAAGAGACGAGTCTTAAGACACTGTGGTATGTGGGTAGATTTAAAAATATCGTCTAGTTTTCCGAAAGCTGCCCATCCTAGTTGTACTCTCCTGGTAACCTCCTTCATCTGATACTCCGTGCCAAAAGACAAAACATGACCAAGATACACATATGAATCAACCATCTCTAACCTCTCGCCCCCAACTTTAACGTTAGAATTCGAGAGTTCAGAAACGTTTGACATCACCTTGGTCTTGCCCATGTTCATCTTCAGGCCGACTACCAAGAGGCATCATGAAGGTGTCCCAGCATAACCTCCAGGTCATTCATAGTTTCGGCAAACAATACAAGATCGTCAGCAAAACGCAGATGCGACAGGTAGACACCATTAACATTTATACCGCATTGGTCCCATGGAAGCATTTTTACGACGTCTTCCAAAACAGCCGTAAAAAGCTTGGGTGAAATTGTGTCCCCCTGTCGCACCCCCCTCTTGATCGAAATAGGTTCTGACAAACTGTGTAATCGTACTTGCATTGTTGCCGAGCTGTATACCTCCCGAAGAAGATCCACGTAACGAGCGTCAATGTGGCAGCGATGGAGTGAGTCAAATACGGCCCAATGCTCGACGCTGTCAAAAGCCTTCTCAAAGTCGACGAAGGCCATGCAAAGGGGCCGATTGAACTCGTGACTCTTCTCCATCAGCTGCTTGACTGAATGGATGTGATCAATGGTGGAAAATCCACTTCGGAAGCCAGCCTGTTCTAAAGATTGATATTCATCCAGCTTTCGGGTAAGACGGTTGCAGAGAATTTTGGCAAATAGCTTATAAATTTGGGACAGCAAACTGATAGGCCTATAATTAGATAATTTTGAGATGTCACCTTTCTTATGGATAATTGTAACAAGTGCATTTTTCCAAGACTCAGGTGTTCGAGCTTGATTCATGGCATCGTTGAAGAGCCTCATTAGTACGTCAATCACCGGTGGTCCGCCTGCACGAAGCAGTTCAACAGAAATGCCATCTTGTCCAGGAGACTTTTCACTTTTCATCTGGCCAAGGGCATGTTCCACCTCACTACGTATAATAGGTGGCAGTTCATCAGTATCCAGACTTCTCACGGGTGGACTTCTTGGATCGTTAGTTAAATACAGGTCTGGTGTAGATTGTGAAGCGTATAGTTCTCCGTAAAACACTTCTACTATTTTAAGAATCTGTTGCCTATCTGTCGCATAGTCACCATTTTTATCTTTCAATTTTATTATTTGTTTGTTTCCTGTTTTTGTTTTTCTTCTAAAAATCTTAGGTCCTCTAAACTGTTTTATTGTATTTTTTATTATATTAGTGTTATAATCTCTCAAATCTTTTTTAATTTACTTATGATAACTTTATTTAAATTTAATAACTCTTGATGATCCACGATACTGCTTTGATTCATTGTTCGTCTTTGCTCAATCATATCTCTTGTCTTCAATGAGAGCTTACTAGCATTTTTGGGCGCTGCACTTAGATGTTTACGAGCCGTCTCCGATAGAGCATTACACAGTAGTTGATTTATTTGGTCGACATCCATGTTTGATTCTTCAAGCCCATCAAATTGATTCCGAAGGTCTTCACGAAATTGATGTTGTAAAGTTGTAACTTCTTGTTTTTTAAATCTGTCGTGAGCTTTAATCATTTTCGCTCTTTCTTGTCTAAGATCAAACCTGAATGTCGCTCTTACTAGTCTATGGTCACTTCCTGTCTTAAACCGTGAAATAACAGAAACATCAGTCACAATGTTTTTATGTGAGGAAATTATGTAGTCTATTTCGTTTTTATAATGACCGCCAGGACTCGCCCAGGTCCACTTCCTTGTAATACGCTTTTGAAAAAAGGTGTTCATTGCATAGAAGTTAATTCTTTCAAGGAAGTTTACAAGTGCTTGTCCTCTATTGTTGCGCTGTCCGAGTCCAAAACTGACAGATCATACTTTTAAAAAACTACTTTTAGTACTGTTGTCTCCCCGCAGGACTTATTCAGGATGTTTCTACATTTATCATCGATTAGGTTAGTACCTACCTAACAAAGCGTCCTGTAGGTCTACCATGAGTTTTCACAATCTATACTCGCTAGCGACTGTAGTTAACAAAATCTGTACAGTATGCTGACGCTGTATTGTAAAGGCCTAAAAACCGACTATGGCCAATCATTATGTTTTTGACACAAACATGTGAAATATGACAGTTAAGGTCAGAAATGACAGTATATGTCAAAAATGTCAGTAAATATTTAAAATTCTAGACTCAAATTACAAGAGCTAATTGAATGCATTGACTTTCACTTTTCCGATGACAGCTGTCAAACTTCAAACTGCCATATCTTGAGAACTACTCGTCCTAAACTTTCCGTTGTGGGCTCAAATGAAAGGCCTTCATGAGATCTACTTTTTCGATGACAGCTGTCAAAGTTCAAACTGCCAATCTCGAGAAGTTAAATATTCACTGTCATTGTTTTTTCGTGACGTAAAGTAATTGATGGTGGGGTGCCGGCAGTAGATTGTCGTCTCTTGCCCGTGGCTGCAGTAGGAATCTGCTAAGAAGATGGGCAGCAGCGGCTTTCCGTACCTATTTCAATATTCAACACTCCACTCGCCCACCCGTACGGCAACAATCATGATCTCGGAGATCCAGGAGGATGGTGGCCCAAGTCCAGCCGTGGACGTGGACAGTAGATGTCCTACGGCTGAGATGACATCATTGATAAATAACGACTACAATGTTTGACGTCATACAATATTTTTATATTAGCGCCATCTATATTTGACTGCTGTATCTTTACGATCACTAAATCGTGTTATGGTTCGTTTAGGTGTCGGGGAATGACCAATTTATTAAAATTTGTTAAATTGTTACTCCTCGCGCCATCTATAATTATGTTTAGACAGTAACTAATTTTCGAATTACGCTTTGATGTTAGTGATTGTCAGTCCTGTATTTACTTGGTCCATGATTTTACCAACAAATTTTTGGATGCAAAGATTAATTTTCATTAGAAATTGTTTGAACCAGATTTACCAATGTTTTGTAATAATAAAAATGTTAGAGTAATATCCAAATGATTGCACAGTCTGTTGTGTCTTAGGGGCCATCTCCACGGGCGAGAGAATCGCGACGAATCCGCGCTTTTATCGTCGGGTAATCTCCACGAACGAGCCATTATTCCGCCAGCGTATCGTCGCGACTCGTAATGGAATCGCCGCGTGTCCGCAACCACTCGTAACGGAATCGCCACGTTTCTTTGACGACGCGTTGTGCTATTAATGCGAGAGCGCCACGTTCCGCGAGCGCGCGACGTGCTCGCTGCGATGTAATGACGTTTTGCGCGCACTCAACCACTCGTCGCATCGCCGCGTAATCATCGCCGTGTGGAGACAGAAAAAAGAGAGTGTATAGAAATACGATAATAAAGATAAAAAGATAAAAATATTTATTTAGACAAAGTTTAACAATCAATCACAAGTAAACAGACAATTAATAATTTCTAAAGTATTTAAAAATAATACCATAAAAACTAACAAACAAACATTTCATAGCTATCAGCGGTCCTCGCACTAGGCCAAGCCTGTATCGCGAAGACCAATCTCACATGAACTTGTACAGTAGTTTGTCTCGGTGTGACTACTTGACTCGTAATTATAAGAGAAGACAAAAATATCTAATTAATCTTTTAGCGATAAGACCGCCCATTGTATGTTATATTTGACTGTGTTTCTCTTTGTGAAACTTATGTTATATGGCGAATGTACAATAAAGAGTTTATCTATCTATCTAATGATAAAAAGAAACAGTATTTATAAAGAAAAAATAAAAAATGAGATTACTAGCCTATCTTGATATTTTAAGGATATCCTCAGTATCTGTGTAGTTTAAGGTGAGCAACCAGTTCATTACAATATTTTTAGCTTCACAGACTGACTTATCTTTTATATTACAATATTTCACCACTTTGTTGTATACATGTGCCCTATTAAATTCACCAAAGCGGTGAGCAAAGAATGTGTTTACCGACGGGGTAGGAATTTTAAAAACTCTTTGGTTAGCCAATTTTTTATAATTATCCGAAAGTATAACTGACTTATGCACAGCTAAGGACGTCCTGTAAATAAAAAGTTGTCGAACGCTTAAAACGCGACTTTCATTCTTCATTGTACAGTTCAGTTGTTGGATGCCTGTACGGTTTCCTAAGCATGACTTTAAGGACAGAACGTTGTGCTCGCTCCACTTGTATAAGGTAGGTTTTCGCTGCAGTTCCCCAACAGGTTATACAATACAATATTAAAGATTGACACATGGCCAGGTAGATGGAATTTAGCAACTCTTTACTTGCAATATCTCGGAGACAGCGCATGATATGTATGACCTTTCTAATTCGACCAGAGAGACCTTCAAAATGTTTTTTAAAATTTAAATTTTCATCTATATATATTCCTAAATACTTAATAAATTTTGCTCTATCAATAGTTTGACAGCCACAGAAAGTATGACTCCGACACGAAGACTTGTGGATTTTTATTGTTAGATTTTTTGGGGGTACTGATGCCGCAGTTTTGTGAAAGTATACATATTTTGTTTTACTAGTATTAAGGGTAAGTAGGTTTTGTTGCAGCCATCCATTCATCCGAGACATTCCAAGTTCTGTCGAAGATTGAACCTCTTGCCAATTTTTTCCGTGAAAAATAATTACTGTGTCGTCAGCGTAGCAAATAATTTCAGAATTGTTAATTGGGAGATCGTGCATATCATTAATGTATAAATTAAACAGAGTGGGGCCCAAAATGCTACCCTGGGGCACTCCAAAGGATACAGTTTGAGTGCTACTGAGAGTTTGTAGGATCTTGACACACTGTCTCCGTTCTAATAAGTAGCTTTTAAACCAATCTGCAGCTATTCCACGAATTCCTAGGCCGTCTAGTTTTTTAAGTAGTATCGGGACGGAGACCGTGTCAAATGCCTTCGCTAAATCCAAAAAGACTCCCAAGCAACATTGGCCCTTGTCCAACTGTGATGACACTTCAGAAGTTAGCAATAGAACTGCATCCTCAGTATTTTTACCTCTACGAAAGCCGAATTGTCGTTGAGAGATCAGTTTACGGGTTTCCAAGAAATGTACTAACCGTCTATTCACTAGTTTTTCCAGAAGCTTGGAAATAGAACTCAGCAAAGAAATGGGCCTGTAGTTATTCAGCAAGTTCTTGGCGCCTCCTTTATGTATGGGGCAAACAGATGCAAGTTTCCACTTATGTGGGAATATCCCTATAGACAAGCTGAGGTTAAATATAAAAGTGAGGGGTGCAGTTATGTAGTCCTTAATGTGCTTCAACAGTGAGTTGTCAAGTCCGTCTATACCTGGCGCCTTGTTATTTTGCAACCCATTTATTAAGCTTTCAACTTCTTTTGGATCGGTTGGATTAAGATAAAATGAGTCGACAGGGGGATGTTTTATTCGTGTGGATGTTGCAAGATCGGATTCAGTTTTATTAAGAGCTAAAAGAATTTCACTAGCAAGTTTTTGACCAGCTGTAGTAAAGTGAGATAATCTTTATATCTTTATCTTTACGTGGCACGACGATAACATCACAGCGATTCTCGCTCGTGGAGGCGGTCCCTTAGGGCCCAAGAATGGATATTACAACAAAACATTGCAGTAGTCAGGTCATTAATTTCTGGTTTTATTTTTTTAAATTAATTTAGTAATAGGTACTTAGTTAAAATTGTTATTCAAATTCCAAAATAGATCTCATAAATAATTCACACATTTCATTTGTCTATCTACAGCTCACATGTATGAATATGTTCAAATTAATTTCAGGCAACTCCTGAAGCTGTCACTGAGCTGAAACTGAGCATGAAACAGTCCTTATCTGTCGCTCCGATGCAATACCTTCACATCAGTGGTACTCATGATAGTTCTCATGTTACTGTGAAAGAAGAAGTGATATCTATGAAGGATGAGGGAACAGCAGAAGAGGAGCCCCTTGTGGAGAGTGTAACGGAAAATGTTTTGTCGTCAGAGAGATATATCACTGAGTGCTTGAAATTAGAAAGTGATTGTGATTATGAGCAGTGTACTGAACTTGCATCTACTATAGTTGTGGAACAACCCAATCTTAAAATGACGTACTGTTGTGACTTATGCAGCAAGATATTTAGTGTTAAACGTAAACTGGCGTTACACATAAAGCGGTCACATACCAGACTAATTACTGATATAGACAATGATATATGTGATAAACAATTTAATAAAAAAAATAAACTTACTACACACATGAGAGTTCACACTGGTAAGAAGGCATATACTTGTACTATATTATTATGTTATAAACAATTTAATAAAAAATATCATGCAATACACATGAGAGTTCACACTGGTGAGAAGCCATATACTTGTGATATATGTGATAAACAATTTAATCATAAATCTAATCATACAAAACACATGCGAGTTCACACTGGTGAGAAGCCATATACTTGTAATATATGTGATAAACAATATAGAACAAAATGGGATCATACAACACACATGCGAGTTCACACTGGTGAGAAGCCCTATGCCTGTGATATATGTGATAAACAATTTAATCGAGAATGGCAACTTACAAGACACATGAGAGTTCACACTGGTGAGAAGCCATATACTTGTGATATATGTGATAAACAATTTTATCATAAATCGGATCATACAAGACACATGAGAGTTCACACTGGTGAGAAGCAATATACTTGTAATATATGTGATAAACGATTTAATCAAGAATCGCATCTTGCAAGACACATGAGAGTTCACACTGGTGAGAAGCCATATACTTGTAATATATGTGATAAACGATTTAATCAAGAATCGCATCTTGCAAGACACATGAGAGTTCACACTGGTGAGAAGCCATATACTTGTGATATATGTGATAAACGATTTAATCAAAAATCGTATCTTACAACACACATAAGAGTTCACACTGGGGAGAAGCCTTATACTTGTGATAAATGTGATAAACAATTTAAATACAAATCTGATCTTACAAGACACATCAGAGTTCACATTGAAAATGGTAACCAAAATGGAGTTGTTCCTTTTCATCTTTATCTTAAAAAATAAGTTTACCAAGCCAGAGAAGCGGTGAAGGCCTATGGATGTAAGTTTTGCTGGATGTCATTGCAAGGCAAGGTCTTTGTAAGACGCAGGGAGGACGGACCACCAATCCGCATAAACAATGAGACGGACTTAAATCTACTTAAGGAAGAATCAGACTTTATGCTTTAAATTAATGTGTTCTTAGTAATTAAAATAAACTGGTGGTTCGCCGCGAACTTAAAACGAGCAAGATTTACTTTTTACAATGCAGTCATTGCATTTGAACTTGATTTAACATAGCAATTTGAACTGAATTGCTGGAATTCTCCAAACACTACAACTACAACTCACCACAAAACACATTCATAACTTTAGTAGGACTCGTAACTTGTAAGTTTTCACTTTGTATGGAATAATTAGTTCAAAAGTTATTCTCGAACAAAAAAAGTTGATTTGACCCCCCCCCCCCCCCTAATATCTGAAAAAATATTGTCTTTGAAGTTTTTGATAAGTGGGGTGGTGTGGTAGCCACAGAACCACCCAAAGTTGGGAGAGCTGTAACTTTTTTTCCTGTAAGAGACTTTTGTATTTTTTTTGCTCCTGCCCTATACCTACTAGTGTATTATATTATCTGTGCCTATACTATAACATATCAAAGACTTTCACATTGCATTTATGTTTTAGTTTTTACTGGAAATACTTGGCAACAAGGTTTTTTAAAAAAAACGAAAAATGGCCAATGTGTACCCCAATTTTCCATTTACACCTACACCTTATCTGTGTCCTATCGTATCATGTTTTAAGCCTAAAAGGTTAGTATATAAAACAGTAATTGTGTTTTTTAATAATCATTTATTAATCAAATGTTATTTAGCCATTACTCCTGTTAGTCTACCATGAGTTGTCTGGCCTTTGTTGAGAAATAAAATACATGGCAAACGGTTTTTATAAAAACTAAACTATCTATCTAAAATTTATCAAAAGCGTTTAGTCTGACTGATTAAAAGTGATATATAAAAATGGTCTATAAAGCTTTTATTATGCATACTTCAATTCTAGTAGGTACCTATTACAACAATAAGAACATAATAATAATTAAGTAGGTAACGATAGGTGATAATAGATAATAGAGTATGCTTTATTGTACACCATATACACAAAAAATACAAAAAGTAGAAAATTAACAAAAAGACATAATGAGGCACAATGGGCGGCCTTATCGCTAAAAGCGATCTCTTCCAGGCAACCTTTGGATGGACACGAATAGGTGAAGAAGAGTAGACGGTGGCGTACTGGGAAGTTCATAGGCAAAAATTTATAATATACATATATAATTAAAATAAACATACATATTCGACAAATATAATATAATACATACATTAAAATATATATATGATAATTACCTGTAGGTATTAGGAACTATTCAACAATGTAGTTTTATAAAATACATTTCCCGCAAGTGGCGTCTTTAGGCTTAAAATCAAAATGACATTAGGTGCAGTTAAACAGCAGTAGGAACATTTCAATTTCCAAAAAAACATAACCATTTGTTTGAAAGAGATCTAGTAACCCATCATTCATAGCGCAAATGTATTTCACAAATATATTCATGAGAGACGCTGTGGGGTGCCGGCAGTAGAATTTAACATATCAGACTGTGTCCCTATTAATGTTTAAGTGTAATTTTTGATATGTAAACTGTTGGCGATCCTTTTCTTAATAAATAAATAAATAAATGTTACCCCTCCTCTCATACCCATGGATGCAGTAAGAGCCTGCTGAGGGATACCTCTAGAAGATGGGCAGCAGCGTCTATCCGTGTATCAACATCCCATACTGCGCTCACCAACCCGCCTGCCAAGCGTGGTTAGAATGGCAACTACCCCTCATGGAGATCCATGAGGGAGGCCTGTGTTCATCAGTGGACGTTTAATGGCTGAAATGATGAATGATGATGATAGATGATTTAAACAGCGTCAGCAACTGATAATATAAATAAATAACACTCAAAAACAATTCGAAACGTGTTTCGCCTCTCTACATGGCATCTTCACGTGGCCCGTTCGTCACGGGATACACTAGAAACAACAAAGGCGCAGAAAAACGTAGTGTTTATATACTCTTTGGGCGTAGAGGCAGTTGCCCAACTCCACCGCTCCTCTTCGACCGCTGTATAAAAATAATACCGGCCAAGAACGAGTCGGACTCGCGCTCCGAGGGTTCCGTGCCATCATACAATATAATATATGATAGGCGGTCGTTTGTTGGAGAACCTTGACAGCGCCATCTCTTGTCTGATAGCGGAACTTATGTAGTTTTGTTTACACTTTCGATGATTTTTTGAAACTATGCATTATTAGACAGTTTGTTATAATTTTCATGTTATCTTTACATACACTTCAATTAGCAATAAAAGTTTGAGGTTGATCTCCGCAAACTTCTGAGATAAGGGCTGGAAAGCTATTGTTTTTAACGTTTTTGTAAAAAGGCAAAAACTATACGGCTTAAAGCAAGACTAAAAACTGTTTATTAATTTGCAAATGAATGTACCCTTCATGTGATACCCCACATGACCAAGTTACTTCACTGAAATTTTTGAGACCCTCTGCACCCCCTTTGCCTAAAAAACTATGCAAGTTAGAGAGTTCGCTATAGTTTTCCTGTAATATTTACATACACTTCTATTAGCAATAAAAGTTTCAGGGGTTTATCTCTGCAAACTTCGGAGATAAGGGGGGAGCGGTATTTTTTTCCACATATTTGTAAATAACTCGAAAACGATATAGTAGCTTAAAGTAAAACTAAAAACTGTTTATTAATGTGCAAATGAATACCTTTCATATAATACCCCACATGACCTATTGTTCACTTAACTTTTGAGACCTCCTTTCCGCCCCAATCGCAATCATAATAAGAATACTTTTCAACAGTTTTATATATTCCATATTAGTGAACAAGCATTGGTACGGAGGTGCCAGAAAAGGGGGCGAAGGTTTCCGAAAAATGAAATTTTTGACCTTTGGTGACCATTTGAGGTCACATAAAAACGGTTACTGTGACCCTAGGGTCACCAAAATCGATCAGTCAGTACCCTTCTCTCATTAAGACAGTGCTAACAAAAAAGGTTTCATGTAAATCGGTCAGCGCGTTCGGTTGTAATCGTGTCATGCACAGACAGACAGCGCTATGCATAATAGGAGGCTTCGCCCCTCTAAAAAGTATTATCTTATACCATTTAAAATTGAAAGTCGATAGCATCAGTTCTCAAGATATCCATTTGTGACAGACAGACAAAGTAATACCATAAGAGTTCCTTTTTACCATTTTGGTGTGGAACCCTAAAAAACTATTGTACCTACTTCTTCTCTACATTTTTCAATATTACCTAGGACCTGGACCAAACCATAAAGAACGCTCTTATTTTATTAATAAACATGTCAACACCTATACAGCCTGTATTATACTAACATGTGTATTATGTATTAAAATTATAACACATCATCATCATTTTCAGCCCGTGTCAACCCACTGCTTGGTGTATGTAGGCCTCCTCCATTACTTGCCACTTCTTCCGGTGTTGGGCCGATCGCATGTTGGTTTTGTTGGCGACCTTAACGATGTCATCCACCCATCTAGCAGGTGGTCTGCCAGCGTTGCGTTTAAGGTCTCTGGGATTCCATATGGTTAAGGTCTTGCTCCACCTGCCGTCACCACGTCTTGCCTAATGCCAGCCCATCTCCACTTCAGTCGTCTTAAAACACAACAACAACAACGTCATAGGTAGGTAGCACTCTTATAAATCGTAAGTGTTCTAACACTATTCTAATACAATAATAATTAAAATACTTAATTAATAATTATTTACTTAGTGAATTTATAAGGATACTTAAATTATGTACTTCCATAAAAATAAATATATTAAATTTTAGGTGGGAAAAACACGACCGCCCTTTTCGTAGTTTCCCGCATTTTTAACGATTGTTTTTTCTTTAACCTATTAAGTATGGCAAAGGTCACCCAGCACAATTTAAAAAAAATATAATCCGAATATTGGAAACATACAACCAATGAGGTTATGGTTATAGTCAGATTTGTATAACAGCGCATCGCCATCTAGTATCTCGGATATCTAGCAGACACTACCAGTAGTGTCGTTGCCAAATGAACGACACTACCAGCCGTTAAAGCTTAGTAATAGTTAAGTAAAGTAAGTAATTATAGTAATAATTATTATACCTTACGCATAGAGATCTCATTATGTCTTTCGTTAGTACGGAGACCAAAGAGATTAACTCAAAGTTCTACCTTATGATCAACCTCTTTTCAGAATTTCTTTTATTCTTACGAAATTAAAAATGGCGCAATGATCAAATTAAGGTTGTTGCGAATATCAGCATCAGCATCCGCTGATGATCAGCATTGATTTAAACTTCAGCATCCGCATTGATCGATGCTGATTTTCAATGCTGATGTTTGAGTCGCGACATGACCCGAAGAGGCGGGGCTTAAAGCGCATTTTTGTACAAATTATGTAAACAAGTACAAACCTGTTTATTCGTTTAAGTATTCCAGGATGGGTAACAAATACATAGGTAGCACAAGTGATGACAACTGTGATGTGAATGAATACCTATCACCCGGCCAGTATTATTTATGAATCATGAGATCCTCTGATAGACGGAGAGACAGACAGAGAGAGGAGGCTTAGTAATAGGATCCTGAAAAACTATGTTCTTTTTTATTCAGTACAAAAAGGGTGTTCCCTGTGCTACCCTTTGTGTACTAAACCCTCAAAAAATGCAAAATTTTTCGAGACTTGGTTTCTATTTGAAGAACCACCTACATTAAGTAAGTGTGGAACACTAAGTTTGCGAGCCCGATACGCACTTGGCCAAAATCAGCATCAGCATCCGCTGATGTGTCAAAAAACCGCATCAGCAACAACCCTGGATCAAATGACATTCACAATAATTTGTTTTGACTTTCAATGAAAATGGCCACCAAATGGTCAGCCAAATAACATAATAATTTATAAATTAACTTGACACTGGCGGATTTGTGTAAAACCAAACACAAAAAGCCATAAAATAAAAAGACAAGACTTTCAATGGTTAAATTAATTGCGAGACTATTTACTCACATTATCTACATTCTATCTTCATATACCTAAGTAGCGTTTAAATGTAAAATGTCGGAAGTTGATCAGTTAGAAAGGGAATCATATTCATTCAGGCTGAAAAGATGGTGGTGGTGAAGTCAGAAGTCTGCCTAGTTTTATTGCCGTCGGACCACTTCTACCATTAGACAGTACCATTAATGGTACAATCGGCACCGATTTGTCCCAATCGTACAATGGTAAATGAAACTAGGATGCCACCCGGGTTTACCTATTGGCCGTCGGACCACTTGTACCATGAGGCAGTACCATTAATGGTACAATTGGCACCGATTTGTCCCGATTGTAATGATAAATGAAACTAGGATGATGGTTTACCTATTGGCCGTCGGACCACTTGTACCATTAGGGAGTACCATTAATGGTACAATTGGCACCGATTTGTCCCGATTGTAATGATAAATGAAACTAGGATGATGGTTTACCTATTGACCGTCGGACCACTTGTACCATTAATGGTACAATTGGCACCGATTTGTCCCGATTGTAATGATAAATGAAACTCGGATGCCACTCGGGTTTACCTATTAGCCGTCGGACCACTTGTACCAGTTAGGCAGTATCATTAATGGTACGATTGGTACCGATTTAAGTAAAATGGCGGGCGCGGATTAAGGGCCGCGCGAGGTGCTGCCCGCCTGCCGCCCGCACCCGCACCCCTCGCGCCCGCACCCCCCGCGCCCGTCCGGCGGTGCCCTCCGATACGCACTGCGCTGACTACGTCGCAATTGGCAATTTTGACTCCGAGCTTACTACAGACGACCGACGGTTGCGACATGAGCGGGATTTTCACCGTTGACTTCGCAGACCCCGGCGATCTCGATTTCATTTGCCAGCAGTTCTTGTTCCCTGTCGTTGAGCTCAATCTGTAGGTAATCGATTGACAGTTTGCATGAGTTCATTGATCTTCCCGTCGACGTTCTCGTCCAAGCGCTTTTCAATATTTCACGGTATACGCATAAAATTGGTCTTGGTCGTAATTGGTCAGCTTTTCCAAAACATTAATTGTGTTTATGTTTGTGTGGAAGTTTGAATGAAACGTTCAAAATATTCAATTCTTCAGAAGTGTTTTGTGATGATAAAACAGATGTAATGTGTTGTGGGTACCTCCTCTAGTAATCTTGAAGGTGTCTCCACTTTTATGAAGGTTAGATGCTCCTTTCTACTTTTTCCGTAGATAAAACTTTGCGGATGTCACAGGCAATGTTTACTACTTAATCACACACACACACACACACAAAGCTATCATAGAGAAAGCTGCCATAATCGATTCTACTACGGATTATAGATAGATCTAATATGAAGACTAAGGGTCTCCCCACATTAGTCGACGCGGAATCGGCTTAAGCCGGTCAAAAAAGCCTTTATGTCTACGAAATAAGAGTCGTACTAACACCATTCGCATCGGCTCGGCTCCGTCGACGCGTCGCGACGCCGGCCGACGCGACGGCGAAACGAGCCGTTTGCGATTAGCTGATCGCATCCGTTCGCATGCCTTCATCTCCGACGGCAGCCGCACGGCGCCGGAGACGGCCGAACGGCGTTGGACGGCAGTCGAATGATCCGATCGCATGCCTTCGTTTCCGACGGCATCCGAACGGCGCCGGAGACGGCCGAGTACCGATGGTGGGGCACAGGCGCTCGCGATTGCAGTCAGTTGAGTCAGTCAAGTGTCTGAATTGATCAGTAGTACGCTGCTGCCGTGCCATGATATTTTTATTAGGGCCGATTTTTCAATCCTCAGTTAAGTCGTCGAATAGCTCTGGGCAGTAAAATTATCTGTTTGTTTATCAGGCGAAAAAATAATTTCTATTTTTCAATCGTCTATTATCTGGAGAATAACTATCAGTGGTTTATACTAGCCAACATCACACTATCTGTGTGCAAGCGAGGTAATCGACTGCTGATCGCATCTCGACAGCCGTCGCGACGGCCGTTCGGAGTAATCGACTGCCGATCGCATGTCGACAGCCGTCACGACAGCTGAATGGCGTTAAGCCGAGTAGTGTGGTGATACGCAATCGGCTTAAGCCGATTCTGCGTCGACTAATGCGGGAAGACCCTAATAGTCCATAAATATAAAAAAAGCACAAATCGATAACTACCTACTTAAATGCATTTCGATACTACTATAATCGATAAAAGATCGATGAAGAAAGCAACCTGGCAACTAGACTCGTAGTAGGATTTAGCCTAATTATTGATGATGATGACAGTTGTGAAATTCTGATCTCGAAATTACTGCGGCCAATAACCACAATCTGCCGAAAATAAATAAATTGCATTGCAAGCAGTTGTTGTTGTACGATCCAATCCTGCTAATTCAAAAAATGTCTGACACAGCGCTGTGCAGAGTGTGCCTAGCCAGTGACAGTGATGCCATTGCTACGGTAATTGCCGTGTTATACGGCAATTGGGGCTGCTTGGCAAAAAAAACACGGTACACGGCAGAACATTCATTGCCGTATCATAAAACACGGCAATCAGGGCAATCCACTTTAAAATCGAACAAAATTAAGAACGGGTTATCGACTACACATTGACAAGAGACATTTCAAGTGTAGTCGATTAATGGTCACACATCTCTACGGTACAAAATCAACTTATAGTTGGAAACACCTCATTCTAAGTCATTCTGACATTGACATTGAAGTTTCGCTACTTTGTATGTATGTAACGTCTCAAAAACATTCCATTCATTCATGTGGACCAAGTGGCCAACCATTGTTCGATGTTTTTTGGTCTGAAATATTGACCCAGCTGAATGACAGTTGTGAAAACCTAGCCAAAGTACTAAATATTATGTCTCTGCCCCATGCCAATGCCGATTGCAAGAGAATTTTTAGTAGCGTAAATATTTATAAAATCTAAATCTCGTAACAAAATGATCACATCCACTATAAACAATACATTGCTCGCCAAACAATACATTTAGTTTAAAGGAAATTGCACAGATTTTAAGCCTACTAAAGAAATGCTAAATTACATAAAAGACCAAAATACCAACTAAAGAAAGAGAAGGAAGAAGAATTAAATCGTGACATTAGACATTTATATTAAGATGGTTCTAATGAATAAAAAAGCTAAAAAGGTATTGGATATCTATTTATTTTTGTTTCTTTAAACTTTAAAATTAAGAACAGCAAAGCTACAAAGTATATGTTTTATGAAAATGTATGAGACACGGCAATTTCTCTTATTTTGCCTCAAAACACGGCAATCCGATATCCAAAACACGGCAGTAATTTGTTTTTTGATGGCAACCCTGGCCAGTGATGACAAGATGCAGCACATCGCGGACACACGGTATCAGGAGATATTTGAAACGATATCAACTAAGGTCAGTGTGTCTGACGGCATCAGCAGCCCTAGTTATGATTAAAATCCTACGCTGCTTCCTGATTTTAAGTAAGGTCAACATTTGTATAACATATGACATATCATGAAGGTAATATAACAATATTATGAGTAAGTAAATAAGTACATATATTTACTAACCTTACACCAATAAAAATAAAACTAAATATTTCAGCTTTGCAGTGCGGACCGGAGGCCTGAGACAGTATGCTACATATGCTTCTCTCACCTGCAGCGGTGCCGACGACTCATGGACATGTCTCGGAGAGCCGAGGAGATACTGACCCAGTTATCACTCAACGGCATACAAGTAACTATACCCCCGGTTTTTATACCATACAAGGACCCCCAACAGTGGTATACAATAGTAAACATTATCTTTAGAATTAAGTGTATTAAAAGCTCATGCTCCTCCAATTATAAGTGACCACAATATGCAAGATAATCTTCCTCATTTCTGCACTTGCTATATAACATATCTCTGGCCAGACATAGTTTCAACACAAAATTAAAAGAAAGATTTGATTGTTGCTATGGCTCTGTTCAATACTGCGGAGCTAGCTATGATAGCTATTGCTTTAGACAAAGAAGAAGAGCAGCATCAAGAAAAAAAGAGAAAATGTGTGCATGAAGCATGGCAATTAAGAGGGACAGAAGGAGAATCCATGATATTTTACAAAGAATTTATTAGTTAAAGATGAAAGGAAATATTTTTTAATATTTTAAAATGTAAGAGAGCTGTTTCAATATTCTTCTGCGGAAACTAGGAAGTAAGTTATTGAAGAAAGATACTTGTTGGAGGAAGGCTATATCTCCGCGCGGCGTCCGTGATCCGACAAAAAATATCGTCGTCAACGAATACGTCCGTGACTGCCCGTGTCGGCACAGCCACAGTGTTACATACTCTTTGGCACTGACACTGACTAGTTTCCGATGACAGCTGTCAAACTTCAAACTGCCATATCTCGAGAACTACCTACTCGTCCTAGACTTCCCGTTGTGGGCTCAAATGAAAGAATAAATAAATAAATTCTTTATGAGATCTACTTTTTCGATGACAGCTGTCAAACTTCAAACTGCCATATATCGATAACTACTCGTCCTAAACTTTCCGTTGTGGGCTCAAATGAAAAGCCTTCATGAGATCTACTTTTTCGATGACAGCTGTCAAACTTCAAACTGCCAATCTCGAGAACTATTCGTCCTAAACTTTCCGTTGTGGGCTCAAATGAAAAGCCTTCATGAGATCTACTTTTTCGATGACAGCTGTCAAACTTCAAACTGCCATATCTCGAGAACTACTCGTCCTAAACTATCCGTTGTGGGCTCAAATGAAAGAATAAATAAATAAATTCTTCATGAGATCTACTTTTTCGATGACAGCTGTCAAACTTCAAACTGCCATATCTCGAGAACTACTCGTCCTAAACTTTCCGTTGTGGGCTCAAATGACCTTCATGAGATCTACTTTTTCGATGACAGCTATTAAAGTTCAAACTGCCATATCTCGAGAACTTAAATTATTTACTGTCATTGTTTTTTCGTGACGTAAAGTAATTGATGGTGGGGTGCCGGCAGTAGAATGTCGTCTCTTGCCCGTGGCTGCAGTAGGAATCTGCTAAGAAGATGGGCAGCAGCGGCTTTCCGTACCTATTTCAATATTCAACACTGCGCTCGCCCACCCGTGTGGCAACAATCATGATCTCGGAGATCCAGGAGGATGGTGGCCCAAGTCCAGCCGTGGACGTGGACAGTAGATGTGCTACGGCTGAGATGACATCATTGATAAATAACGACTACAATGTTTGACGTCATACAATATTTTTATATTAGCGCCATCTATATTTGACTGCTGTATCTTTACGATCACTAAATCGTGTTATGGTTCGTTTAGGTGTCGGGGAATGACCAATTTATTAAAATTTGTTAAATCGTTACTCCTCGCGCCATCTATAATTATAAATAAAATAATATAAAATAAATAATGCTGGACAAATCACACAGCATCGTCTAGCCCCAAGCTAAGCAGAGCTTGTGTTATGGGTACTAGATGACTGATATACTTAATACATTATACTACATAGATAGATATTTTTATTATATATAGAATTATGTTTAGACAGTAACTAATTTTCGAATTACGCTTTGATGTTAGTGATTGTCAGTCCTGTATTTACTTGGTCCATGATTTTACCAACAAATTTTTGGATGCAAAGATTAATTTTCATTAGAAATTGTTTGAACCAGATTTACCAATGTTTTGTAATAATAAAAATGTTAGAGTAATATCCAAATGATTGCACAGTCTGTTGTGTCTTAGGGGCCATCTCCACGGGCGAGAGAATCGCGACGAATCCGCGCTTTTATCGTCGGGTAATCTCCACGAACGAGCCATTATTCCGCCAGCGTATCGTCGCGACTCGTAATGGAATCGCCGCGTGTCCGCAACCACTCGTAACGGAATCGCCACGTTTCTTTGACGACGCGTTGTGCTATTAATGCGAGAGCGCCACGTTCCGCGAGCGCGCGACGTGCTCGCTGCGATGTAATGACGTTTTGCGCGCACTCAACCACTCGTCGCATCGCCGCGTAATCATCGCCGTGTGGAGACAGAAAAAAGAGAGTGTATAGAAATACGATAATAAAGATAAAAAGATAAAAATATTTATTTAGACAAAGTTTAACAATCAATCACAAGTAAACAGACAATTAATAATTTCTAAAGTATTTAAAAATAATACCATAAAAACTAACAAACAAACATTTCATAGCTATCAGCGGTCCTCGCACTAGGCCAAGCCTGTATCGCGAAGACCAATCTCACATGAACTTGTACAGTAGTTTGTCTCGGTGTGACTACTTGACTCGTAATTATAAGAGAAGACAAAAATATCTAATTAATCTTTTAGCGATAAGACCGCCCATTGTATGTTATATTTGACTGTGTTTCTCTTTGTGAAACTTATGTTATATGGCGAATGTACAATAAAGAGTTTATCTATCTATCTAATGATAAAAAGAAACAGTATTTATAAAGAAAAAATAAAAAATGAGATGACTAGCCTATCTTGATATTTTAAGGATATCCTCAGTATCTGTGTAGTTTAAGGTGAGCAACCAGTTCATTACAATATTTTTAGCTTCACAGACTGACTTATCTTTTATATTACAATATTTCACCACTTTGTTGTATACATGTGCCCTATTAAATTCACCAAAGCGGTGAGCAAAGAATGTGTTTACCGACGGGGTAGGAATTTTAAAAACTCTTTGGTTAGCCAATTTTTTATAATTATCCGAAAGTATAACTGACTTATGCACAGCTAAGGACGTCCTGTAAATAAAAAGTTGTCGAACGCTTAAAACGCGACTTTCATTGTACAGTTCAGTTGTTGGATGCCTGTACGGTTTCCTAAGCATGACTTTAAGGACAGAACGTTGTGCTCGCTCCACTTGTATAAGGTAGGTTTTCGCTGCACTTCCCCAACAGGTTATACAATACAATATTAAAGATTGACACATGGCCAGGTAGATGGAATTTAGCAACTCTTTACTTGCAATATCTCGGAGACAGCGCATGATATGTATGACCTTTCTAATTCGACCAGAGAGACCTTCAAAATGTTTTTTAAAATTTAAATTTTCATCTATATATATTCCTAAATACTTAATAAATTTTGCTCTATCAATAGTTTGACAGCCACAGAAAGTATGACTCCGACACGAAGACTTGTGGATTTTTATTGTTAGATTTTTTGGGGGTGCTGATGCCGCAGTTTTGTGAAAGTATACATATTTTGTTTTACTAGTATTAAGGGTAAGTAGGTTTTGTTGCAGCCATCCATTCATCCGAGACATTCCAAGTTCTGTCGAAGATTGAACCTCTTGCCAATTTTTTCCGTGAAAAATAATTACTGTGTCGTCAGCGTAGCAAATAATTTCAGAATTGTTAATTGGGAGATCGTGCATATCATTAATGTATAAATTAAACAGAGTGGGGCCCAAAATGCTACCCTGGGGCACTCCAAAGGATACAGTTAGAGTGCTACTGAGAGTTTGTAGGATCTTGACACACTGTCTCCGTTCTAATAAGTAGCTTTTAAACCAATCTGCAGCTATTCCACGAATTCCTAGGCCGTCTAGTTTTTTAAGTAGTATCGGGACGGAGACCGTGTCAAATGCCTTCGCTAAATCCAAAAAGACTCCCAAGCAACATTGGCCCTTGTCCAACTGTGATGACACTTCAGAAGTTAGCAATAGAACTGCATCCTCAGTATTTTTACCTCTACGAAAGCCGAATTGTCGTTGAGAGATCAGTTTACGGGTTTCCAAGAAATGTACTAACCGTCTGTTCACTAGTTTTTCCAGAAGCTTGGAAATAGAACTCAGCAAAGAAATGGGCCTGTAGTTATTCAGCAAGTTCTTGGCGCCTCCTTTATGTATGGGGCAAACAGATGCAAGTTTCCACTTATGTGGGAATATCCCTATAGACAAGCTGAGGTTAAATATAAAAGTGAGGGGTGCAGTTATGTAGTCCTTAATGTGCTTCAACAGTGAGTTGTCAAGTCCGTCTATACCTGGCGCCTTGTTATTTTGCAACCCATTTATTAAGCTTTCAACTTCTTTTGGATCGGTTGGATTAAGATAAAATGAGTCGACAGGGGGATGTTTTATTCGTGTGGATGTTGCAAGATCGGATTCAGTTTTATTAAGAGCTAAAAGAATTTCACTAGCAAGTTTTTGACCAGCTGTAGTAAAGTGAGATAATCTTTATATCTTTATCTTTACGTGGCACGACGATAACATCACAGCGATTCTCGCTCGTGGAGGCGGTCCCTTAGGGCCCAAGAATGGATATTACAACAAAACATTGCAGTAGTCAGGTCATTAATTTCTGGTTTTATTTTTTTAAATTAATTTAGTAATAGGTACTTAGTTAAAATTGTTATTCAAATTCCAAAATAGATCTCATAAATAATTCACACATTTCATTTGTCTATCTACAGCTCACATGTATGAATATGTTCAAATTAATTTCAGGCAACTCCTAAAGCTGTCACTGAGCTGAAACTGAGCATGAAACAGTCCTTATCTGTCGCTCCGATGCAATACCTTCACATCAGTGGTACTCATGATAGTTCTCATGTTACTGTGAAAGAAGAAGTGATATCTATGAAGGATGAGGGAACAGCAGAAGAGGAGCCCCTTGTGGAGAGTGTAACGGAAAATGTTTTGTCGTCAGAGAGATATATCACTGAGTGCTTGAAATTAGAAAGTGATTGTGATTATGAGCAGTGTACTGAACTTGCATCTACTATAGTTGTGGAACAACCCAATCTTAAAATGACGTACTGTTGTGACTTATGCAGCAAGATATTTAGTGTTAAACGTAAACTGGCGTTACACATAAAGCGGTCACATACCAGACTAATTACTGATATAGACAATGATATATGTGATAAACAATTTAATAAAAAAAATAAACTTACTACACACATGAGAGTTCACACTGGTAAGAAGGCATATACTTGTACTATATCGTCGTTGCGCGTGTCAAAATCGCTATGTGTTTTTTTAGCCTTTTTCGTTTTTTATGCAGTGTTAATCCAAATTTTAATACGCACAGACTGTAAAAACAGCTTTGTGAGAAACACAGTATTTCAAAAGTTACGGAATGTAGCTATGTGACATTCATACATAGAAAGTTCCTTAAATTCACGCTAAGTATTTTCTTTCACATAGTTGAAATAAATTAATACAACAGCAGAAGAAAAAATGCGCTGATATGTGTTCCGCTGCACATAGCGATATTTTGTCTGTGTCATTTGTCAAGTTCAGACTAGTTAGGTAACGAAACGCACAGGTTGAGCGCCACATAGCTAGTTTTATCGATGTAATTGCTCATTACGATTCCAGCAGCTAAGAAGAAAGCATTGAAAGTGTGGCAAAAAAATTAAAAGTTTGTTTGTAACTGTGTAAAGGCTTGAGAATTTATCGCAGTTTAAACCTATAAAATGTATTTCACTTTCAAAATTAACGTGAGATATACTATTCATTTTGTAAAAACGGGATTTACTGACGTAGTATTGTAACGTCGAAGATTATTCCGACACGTTTCGATTTTTCAAGAAAATCATCATCATGGGATTGAATGCCCGTCCGCGCGTGGGGCCGACACGACACTCTTATCAGTTAAATAATCAGACTGGTTGCTTAGAGCCTTTAGTTATTGAAAAAGAGAATATTTCTAGTAACATACCTGAAGAAGAGACATTTACAAGTGAGACAAGAAAGAGGAAGAGAAATCTGGAGATGAGACTTTTGGGAAAACCTTATAAGGGACATAAGTTTAACAAAGTAGATAACGTTATTAAATTAGAAGAAATTTCAAAAAGCGACAGGCATCTAAGCGAAAAACCTTGTTTTCACGGGGCAGAAAAGAAATCAGACAGGAGTTATTCGTGTGCTGCGATAAATGATGAAATCAGAAAATATTGTTTTAGATATTTTTGGAAACTACCAACTTGGGACGCTAAAAAATCATACGTCAACGGACTGATTCAGGCAAGAATACCTTTATTGCCTGAATCAGTCCGTTGAAGTTACGGCGACGAAAAACTTCGACAGAAATTGATGTTCTGGGAAAAACTGTTGGATTTGACTGTTATTTACCAGGTGTTAACGGTGACAAGGTTCGTGTTTGTAAAAGGTATTTTCTGGATACATTTGATTAAAAAAAAGACATGTTTCAGCTTGTTCATAATGTTCATAAGTGGCTTGAATGTGTACCGAAAGTTCCAAGCCACTACTGCCGAGCAAACAGTTCCAGGATATATGTTGAAGACTCTTTCGAATCGTTTAGCCACATGCATTCTGTGTATACTTCTTGGTGCAAGAATAATCATGTAGATGCAGTAAAGAGGAAAAAAAAACAAGAGATTATAAAAGAACAGGAAATTTATATTTTCAAGCCGCGCAAAGATCAGTGTGACATTTGTGTTGGTCACAAACAAGGGAATATTCCTAACGACGTATATCAGCTTCATATTATAAAAAAAGATGAAGCTCGAGCAGCGAAAACAGAAGCTATTAACCAAATTTCAGACGATGTGATTGTAGTATGAATGGATATGCAAAGTGTTTTATTATGCCCTAAGCTACTTGTGTCTGAGCAGTATTATAAAATGAAACTATTACTACACAATTACACTTTTCATGCCAAAAATAATAAAAACGTTTACTTATATGTGTGGCATGAGGGCGATGGTGGTGTAACAGCTAACAATATCACCAGCTGTATAATTGATTTTATTAAAGAATATTGTTGTCAGTACAAGAAAGTAATTTTAATATCCGATGGATGTGCTTATCAAATTTAAAATAAAACGCTTTGCAATTCTCTTTCTAACTTGAGCACTGCAAAAGGCATTATTATAGAGCAAATTATACTCGAAAAAGAACATACGATGATGGAGGTAGACAGCGTTCATTCTGACTATTTATAGCGGATGAGAAATGCTAGACCATAACAAATATACATCGTCCATCACCTAGAGTACACATTTTTTAAAAATTTTGAAGATGTACCAGGTAGTTTTTCAAGCATTAGACCTGGAAAGAAAACCGGCGATGCAACGGTAACAGACATCAGAGAACTTCTGTATTTCAACGGTGATGTGAAGTGCGAACTCCGCCACACAGATGAGTGAAACAATTTACCGCAGAGGAAGACAAACACCGCAGCCTTAAGGGAACCTATAAGCCTTTATGATGGGCCACTAAAAATTGATTCTACAAAATTTAATCACTTACAATGCACTGCGATTACCACCTGTTCTACGAAAATTTAAACCATTAATAATGTTCTACATTGTGATTATATATACCTAACTGAGTTTGTTTAATTCAATAAATTAATGTAATTTTATTAATTTTTGATTTATTTCATTACATTTTTTCTTTATAAAAAATCTCTATGTGCTATTTAACAGCCAGTTTTCGTATATTCCATATAATTATAAAGTAGTTATGTGCTCTAAATGCACATAGCCTGTATTAACGACTCAATTACATAACGCTATGTGTCAAATTTGCCTATTATGTTTAATTTAATAATTATGAATAATGTTATCTATTCAAAAGTAATATAAAACTACGTCAATTTGTTAAAGTATTAAAGTGAAAAAAAAAATAATAGAACATTCTTGGTATTTTTGGAGAAAATCAGTTTTTTGTTCCTCCTGAAAAGTGTGCAAAAACCACATAGCGACATTTGTACGCGCAACGACGATATGTTATAAACAATTTAATAAAAAATATCATGCAATACACATGAGAGTTCACACTGGTGAGAAGCCATATACTTGTGATATATGTGATAAACAATTTAATCATAAATCTAATCATACAAAACACATGCGAGTTCACACTGGTGAGAAGCTATATACTTGTAATATATGTGATAAACAATTTATAAAAAAATGGAATCATACAACACACATGCGAGTTCACACTGGTGAGAAACCCTATGCCTGTGATATATGTGATAAACAATTTAATCAAGAATCGCATCTTACAACACACATGAGAGTTCACACTGGTGAGAAGCCATATACTTGTGATATATGTGATAAACAATTTACTCAAAAATCTAATCATACAATACACATGCGAGTTCACACTGGTGAGAAGCCATATACTTGTGATATATGTGATAAACGATTTAATCGAGAATCGCATCTTGCAAGACACATGAGAGTTCACACTGGTGAGAAGCCATATACTTGTGATATATGTGATAAACGATTTATTCAAAAATCGCATCTTACAACACACATGAGAGTTCACACTGGGGAGAAGCCTTATACTTGTGATAAATGTGATAAACAATTTAAATACAAATCTGCTCTTACAAGACACATCAGAGTTCACATTGAAAATGGTAACCAAAATGGAGTTGTTCCTTTTCATCTTTATCTTAAAAAATAAGTTTACCAAGCCAGAGAAGGCCTATGGATATAAGTTTTGCTGGATGTCATTGCATGGCAAGGTCTTTGTAAGACACAGGGAATGGACCACCAATCCGCATAAACAATGAGACGGACTTAAATCTACTTGAGGAAGAATTAGACTTTATGCTTTAAATTAATCTGTGTTCTTAGTAATTAAAATAAACTGGTGGTTCGCCGTGAACTTAAAACGAGCAAGATTTACTTTTTACAATGAAGTCATTGCGTTTGAACTTGATTTAACATAGCAATTTGGACTGAATTGCTGGAATTCTCCAAACACTACAACTCACCGCAAAACACATTCATAACTTTAGTAGGACTCGTAACTTGTAAGTTTTCACTTTGTATGGAATAATTAGTTCAAAAGTTATTCTCGAACAAAAAAAGTTGATTTGACCCCCCCCCTAATATCTGAAAAAATATTGTCTTTGAAGTTTTTGATAAGTGGGGTGGTGTGGTAGCCACAGAACCACCCAAAGTTGGGAGAGCTGTAACTTTTTTTCCTGTAAGAGACTTTTGTATTTTTTTGCTCCTGCCCTATACCTACTAGTGTATTATATTATCTGTGCCTATACTATAACATATCAAAGACTTTCACATTGCATTTATATTTTAGTTTTTACTGGATAAATGCTTGGCAACAAGGTTTTTTAAAAAAAACGGAAAATTGCCAATGTGTACCCCAATTTTCCATTTACACCTACACCTTATCTGTGTCCTATCGTATCATGTTTTAAGCCTAAAAGGTTAGTATATAAAACAGCAATTGTGTTTTTTAATAATCATTTATTAATCAAATGTTATTTAGCCATTACTGTGAGTCTACCATGAGTTGTCACTGCTAAATAGCCTGCCGTTACTACAGTAGTAATAGAAGGTTACTATGACATCTGTCAGATTTGTAACTCATGGTACCAAATTCTAAGCAATTGAAGCCCAAACTTCAGTCGCTGTAGTATAGTTTACTGCGTATTTTAGTACCCAACTATCCACTAGAGGCGCTATAGAAGTTTTCATACATTTTAATAACTACAGTCGCTAGCGAGTATAGAATGTGAAAACTCATGGTAGACCTACTGGCCTTTGTTGAGAAATAAAATACATGGCAAACGGTATTTATAAAAACTAAACTATCTATCTAAAATTTATGTAAATCTTAATAAAATTTATCAAAAGCGTTTAGTCTGACTGTAACAATAACATAATAATAATTAAGTAGGTTAGATAGGTGATAATAGATAGAGTATGCTTTATTGTACACCATATACACAAAAAATACAAATAGTAGAAAATTAACAAAAAGACATAATGAGGCACAATGGGCGGCCTTATCGCTAAAAGCGATCTCTTCCAGGCAACCTTTGGATGGACACGAATAGGTAAAGAAGAGTAGACGGTGGCGTACTGAGAAGTTCATAGGCAAAAATTTATAATATACATATATAATTAAAATAAACATACATATTCGACAAATATAATATAATACATACATTAAAATATATATCTACTAAATATATATATATATATATAAACATAGATTACATATATTTATACCTCTATATTATATATGATAATTACCTGTATTAGGAACTATTCAACAATGTAGTTTTATAAAATACATTTCCTACAAGAGGCGTCTTTAGGCTTAAAATCAAAATGACATTTGGTGCAATTAAACAGCAGTAGGAACATTTCAATGTCCAAATAAACATAACCATTTGTTTGAAAGAGATCTAGTAACCCATCATTCATAGCACAAATGTATTTCACAAATATATTCATGAGAGACGCTGTGGAGTGTCGGCAGTAGAATTTAACATATCAGACTGTGTCCCTATTAATGTTTAAGTGTAATTTTTGATATGTAAACTGTTGGCGATCCTTTTCTTAATAAATAAATAAATAAATGTTACCCCTCCTCTCATACCCATGGATGCAGTAAGAGCCTGCTGAGGGATACCTCTAGAAGATGGGCAGCAGCGTCTATCCGTGTATCAACATCCCATACTGCGCTCACCAACCCGCCTGCCAAGCGTGGTGAGTATGGTAACTACCCCTCATGTAGATCCATGAGCGAGGCCTGTGTTCAGTAGGTACTTCATTAGTGGACGTTTTACGGCTGAAACAATTCATGAGATTGAATGCCCGTCCGCGCGTGGGGCCGACACGACACTGGTCGATTCAATCCTATGATGATGATTTTCTTGAAAAATCGAAACGTGTCGGGAATAATCTTCGACGTTACAATAATACGTGAGTAATCCCCGTTTTTACAAAATGAATAGGGCAAATGTAATTGTGTTATTTGAAAGAAAATTACGCTTACCTAAGTAACTGCTAATAAGCACAATTTAAATATAGGATATGATAATGATAATCAAGCATCTGAAGTAGATGATCAAGTTCAGAGTTTCCAGTATTGATGATTGGAACACAGCTTTTCATGGCATAAAAGTAAGGTCTTTGGATCTTATTATAGATGACCCGCCGTGGGGTAGAATGATACCCCTCCTCTCATGCCCATGGATGCAGTAAGAGCCTGCTAAGGGATACCTCCGGAAGATGGGCAGCAGCGTCTATCCATGTATCAACATCCCATACTGCGCTCACCAACCCGCCTGCCAAGCGTGGTTAGAATGGCAACTACCCCTCATGGAGATCCATGAGGAAGGCCTGTGTTTATCAGTGGACGTTTAATGGCTGAAATGATGATGATAGATGATTTAAACAGCGTCAGCAACTGATTAATAAAAATAAATAACACTCAAAAACAATTCGAAACGTGTTTCGCCTCTCTACATGGCATCTTCACGTGGCCCGTTCGTCACGGGATACACTAGAAACAACAAAGGCGCAGAGGCAGTTGCCCAACTCCACCGCTCCTCTTCGACCGCTGGATAAAAATAATACCGGCCAAGAACGAGTCGGACTCGCGCTCCGAGGGTTCCGTGCCATCATACAATATAATATATGATAGGCGGTCGTTTGTTGGAGAACCTTGACAGCGCCATCTCTTGTCTGATAGCGGAACTTATGTAGATTTTTTTACACTTTCGATGATTTTTTGAAACTATGTATTATTAGACAGTTTGTTATAATTTTCATGTTATCTTTACATACACTTCAATTAGCAATAAAAGTTTGAGGTTGATCTCCGCAAACATCTGAGATAAGGGCTGGAAAGCTATTGTTTTCAACGTTTTTGTAAAAAGGCGAAAACTATACGGCTTAAAGCAAGACTAAAACTGTTTATTAATTTGCAAATGAATACCCTTCATGTGATACCCCACATGACCAAGTTACTTCACTGAAATTTTTGAGACCCTCTGCACCCCCTTTGCCTAAAAAACTATGCAAGTTAGAGAGTTCGCTATAGTTTTCCTGTAATATTTACATACACTTCTATTAGCAATAAAAGTTTCAGGGGTTTATCTCTGCAAACTTCGGAGATAAGGGGGAGCGGTATTTTTTTCAACATATTTGTAAATAACTCGAAAACGATATAGTATCTTAAAGTAAAACTAAAAACTGCTTATTAATGTGCAAATGAATACCTTTCATAATAATACCCCACATGACCTATTATTCACTTAACTTTTGAGACCTCCTTTCCGCCCCCCCTCGCAATCATAATAAGAATACTTTTCAACAGTTTTATATATTCCATATTAGTGAACAAGCATTGGTACGGAGGTGCCAGAAAAGGGGGCGAAGGTTTCCGAAAAATGAAATTTTTGACCTTTGGTGACCATTTGAGGTCACATAAAAACGGTTACTGTGACCCTAGGGTCACCAAAATCGATCAGTCAGTACCCTTCTCTCATTAAGACAGTGCTAACAAAAAAGGTTTCATGTAAATCGGTCAGCGCGTTCGGTTGTAATCGTGTCATGCACAGACAGACAGCGCTATGCATAATAGGAGGCTTCGCCCCTCTAAAAAGTATTATCTTATACCATTTAAAATTGAAAGTCGATAGCATCAGTTCTCAAGATATCCATTTGTGACAGACAGACAGACAGACAAAGTAATACTATAAGAGTTCCTTTTTACCATTTTGGTGTGGAACCCTAAAAAACTATTGTACCTACTTCTTCTCTACATTTTTCAATATTACCTAGGACCTGGACCATGGTAGAAAACCATAAAGAAACGCTCTTATTTTTTTAATAAACATGTCAACACCTATACAGCCTGTATTATACTAACATGTGTATTATGTATTAAAATTATAACACATCATCATCATTTTCAGCCCGTGTCAACCTACTGCTTGGTGTATGTAGGCCTCCTCCATTCCTTGCCACTTCTTCCGGTGTTGGGCCGATCGCATGTTGGTTTTGTTGGCGACCTTAACGATGTCATCCACCCATCTAGCAGGTGGTCTGCCAGCGTTGCGTTTAAGGTCTCTGGGATTCCATATGGTTAAGGTCTTGTTCCACCTGCCGTCACCACGTCTTGCCTAATGCCAGCCCATCTCCACTTCAGTCGTCTTAAAACACAACAACAACAACGTCATAGGTAGGTAGCACTCTTATAAATCGTTAGTGTTCTAACACTATTCTAATACAATAATAATTAAAATACTTAATTAATAATTACTTACTTAGTGAATTTATAAGGATACTTAAATTATGTACTTCCATAAAAATAAATATATTAAATTTTAGGTGGGAAAAACGCGACCGCCTTTTTCGTAGTTTCCCGCATTTTTAACGATTGTTTTTTCTTTAACCTATTAAGTATGGCAAAGGTCTCCCAGCACAATTTAAAAAAAATATAATCCGAATATTTGAAACATACAACCAATGAGGTTATGGTTATAGTCAGATTTGTATAACAGCGCAGCGCCATCTAGAGGTAGTATCTCGGATATCTAGCAGACACTGCCAGTAGTGTCGTTGCCAAATGAACGACACTACCGCGCCTATTTTGGATTTGATCCACAGTCAGTCAGCTCAGTCAGTACAGTCAACAACGACACTACCAGCCGTTAAAGCTTAGTAATAGTTAAGTAAAGTAAGTAATTATAGTAATAATTATTATACCTTACGCATAGAGATCTCATTATGTCTTTCGTTAGTACTGAGACCAAAGAAATTAACTCAAAGTTCTACCTTATGATCAACCTCTTTTCAGAATTTCTTTTATTCTTACGAAATTAAAAATGGCGCAATGATCAAATTAAGGTTGTTGCGAATATCAGCATCAGCATCCGCTGATGATCAGCATTGATTTAAACTTCAGCATCCGCATTGATCGATGCTGATTTTCAATGCTGATGTTTGAGTCGCGACATGACCCGAAGAAGCTTAAAGCGCATTTTTGTACAAATTAGGTAAACAAGTACAAACCTGTTTATTCGTTTAAGTATTCCAGGATGGGTAACAAATACATAGGTAGCACAAGTGATGACAAGTGTGATGTGAATGAATACCTATCACCCGGCCAGTATTATTTATGAATCATGAGATCCTCTGATAGACGGAGAGACAGACAGAGAGAGGAGGCTTAGTAATAGGATCCTGAAAAACTATGTTGTTTTTTATTCAGTACAAAAAGGGTGTTCCCTGTGCTACCCTTTGTGTACTAAACCCTCAAAAAATGCAAGATTTTTCGAGACTTGGTTTCTATTTGAAGAACCACCTACATTAAGTAAGTGTGGAACACTAAGTTTGCGAGCCCGACACGCACTTGGCCAAAATCAGCATCAGCATCCGCTGATGTCAAGATCAAAAATCAGCATCAGCATCCGCTGATGTGTCAAAAAACCGCATCAGCAACAACCCTGGATCAAATGACATTCACAATAATTTGTTTTGACTTTCAATGAAAATGGCCGCCAAATGGTCAGCCAAATAACATAATAATTTATAAATTAACTTGACACTGGCGGATTTGTGTAAAACCAAACACAAAAAGCCATAAAATAAAAAGACAAGACTTTCAATGGTTAAATTAATTGCGAGACTATTTACATTATCTAAATTATATCTTCATATACCTAAGTAGCGTTAAAATGTCGGATGTTGATCAGTTAAAAAGCGAATCATGTTCATTCAGGCTGAAATGATGGTGGTGGTGAAGTCAGAAGTCTGCCTAGTTTTATTGCCGTCGGACCACTTCTACCATTAGGCAGTACCATTAATGGTACAATCGGCACCGATTTGTCCCAATCGTACAATGGTAAATGAAACTAGGATGCCACCCGGGTTTACCTACTCAAGCAACCATAAAGGCAAACGTTACAGGCAAATACAAAGAGAAATTCCACTGAAACCCTGGTTCTTCAAAATGAAATTGAGTAAGCGTGCGACAACAGTTTTAATTAGAATGCGGCTTGGGCATACATGCACGCCAGCCCATCTTGCGCGAATAAAAATTGTTAGTGACCCTTCTTGCGAATGCGGAGACGATATTGGGGACGATAACCACATATTCTTTGCCTGCACTAAATATGATCATCTTCCTTTATAACAAGACCTTATTTCACTCCATGTACCGCTTCCTACATCTGTGATTATCCTTCTTTCCTCATTAGATCCCTGTATATATCAGTGTTTAGCTTCATTTATATGTAATAATAATATCAATATTTGATTTTACATTTGTTACCTATTATATATTTATTATGGGGTGCCGGCAGTAGAATGTCACCCCTCCTCTCCAGCCCGTGGATGCAGTAAGAATCTGCTAAGGGATATCTCCGGAAGATGGGCAGCAGCGTCTTTCCGTGTAAGAACATCCCGAACTGCGCTCACCAACCCGCCTGCCAAGCGTGATGAGTATGGCAACAACCCCTCATGCACTTGGATCTCTAAGTCAGTGAGGGAGGCCTATGTCCAGCAGTGGATATCTTACGGCTGTAATGATGATGATGATATATTTATTAGATACTTCCTACTCCTATGATTGTTGACGTAGAATAAATTCCTTCTGATCCTTTTCCCATCCGTTTTATCTCCCGTGATGTTTTAAAATTAATTGTTTCCCTAATTTTTACTATATTAAAAAAAAAAAAAACTTGAAAATGGCTAATGCACAAGCCGTGCAAAGCCAAGAAGAAGAGAATAAAAAATATTGATGATGATGACAGTTGTGAAATTCTGATCTCGAAATTACTGCGGCCAATAACCACAATCTGCCGAAAATAAATAAATTGCATTGCAAGCAGTTGTTGTTGTACGATCCAATCCTGCTAACTCAAAAAATGTCTGACACAGCGCTGTGCAGAGTGTGCCTAGCCAGTGATGACAAGATGCAGCACATCGCGGACACACGGTATCAGGAGATATTTGAAACGATATCAACTAAGGTCAGTGTGTCTGACGGCATCAGCAGCCCTAGTTATGATTAAAATCCTACGCTGCTTCCTGATTTTAAGTAAGGTCAACATTTGTATAACGTATGACGTATCATGAAGGTAATATAACAATATTATGAGTAAGTAAATAAATAATAAGTACATATTACACCAATAAAAATAAAACTAAATATTTCAGCTTTGCAGTGCGGACCGGAGGCCTGAGACAGTATGCTACATATGCTTCTCCCACCTGCAGCGGTGCCGACGACTCATGGACATGTCTCGGAGAGCCGAGGAGATACTGACCCAGTTATCACTCAACGGCATACAAGTAACTATACCCCCGTTTGTTTTTATACCATACAAGGACCCCCAACAGTGGTATACAATAGTAAACATTATCTTTAGAATTAAGTGTAATAAAAGCTCATGCTCCTCCAATTATAAGTGACCACAATATGCAAGATAATCTTCCTCTTTTCTGCACTTGCTATAACATACACTGCCGGCCAAAAGTTTGAGACCACTTGTAAAAATCTTTGTAACCACCAAAATATTTCAAAAGTACACATGATAAAGAGCTAATTTGAACACCTGCGTATTCTATTGTTATTAAAGAATTTCTGAGAGTCATTTTTATTGTATATTTTTAAGTTATCATCCTTTAAAGGTCTATTGTTTCAAAACATAAATGAGTACCGCGCGCTTACCAGGTGATAGAGTCATTGTTATATTTTTTATGGCCTGCTCATTTCTAATTATTTTGGTTTTGTTTTGCGGTACTTACTTACTTGGTACTCTTGGTGAGCGGACTGGTTTCCGCAACTAGGCCGCTGATGGGCCCTTTTTGCGTGACGGACGGCGTCTGCTTAGTCCAGCCATCCGATGTCCTCCAGGAAAGCCAGCAGCTTGGTAGTGTCGGCGCAGGCCTCCCTGGGCGTCCTCGGCTCCCCGAGGTGTAGTCGTCTCTGAGACGCCACGCTGCTGCACTCCAGAAGTACGTGCGCGGCCGTCTCTTCTGCTATCATGCACCCCCTACAAAGGGGGCTATCAGTAATATCCAGTGTAAAAAGGTGTTTGTTAAGTGAGCCGTGACCAGTGACAATACCGACGATTCGTCGAAGTTTGTTTTGCGGTAACCGTACTTCCGGATTATTTTAGCTTCCTTAAACATATTTTTTACCTGAGTTTTGATGGAGTAAATTTTTCATTATCTTAACTAGTCTGAGCTCGTCGTTGTTACAGTGAAGACATCTTAAAATGGGAAAAGTGCGCGAAATTAGCACTGAAACTCGTTCTGCCATAGTTGTTTTACACGGCGAAGGCAAATCTGAACGTGCGATTGCCTCTCAACTTAAGTTGTCGAAGACTTGTGTTCATAACGCAATAACCCGATACAAGGAGACTGGCAGTAATCAAGATCGTTCGCGATCGGGGAGACCGAGAGCTACCACTTCTAGCGAGGATAATTTCATCGTCGTTACCAGCAAGCGGAATAGACGCCTAACCGCACCAGAAATCCGCGCAGAAGTGAACAAATCCCGATCAGAACCTGTGTCATTGACTACAGTAAAAAGACGATTGAGAGATGCTAAGTTATTTGGTCGCGTCGCCGTTCGAAAACCACTACTAAGGCCACAAAACAAAAAGAAACGGATGCAGTGGGCCCTTACCCATCGAGACTGGACTGAAGAAGACTTTAAATAAGTTCTTTGGACAGATGAATCCAAGTTTGAAATATTTGGTTCAAAACGACGAATTTTTGTTCGACGTACCGCCGAGGAAAAGATGATGCCAGATTGTGTGGTGCCAACAGATAAGCATGGTGGTGGTTCCATTATGGTCTGGGGATGCTTCTCGGGCCATGGAACCGGAGATTTGGTACGAGTCGAAGGAATCATGAAAAAGGAGCATTATAAACGAATACTACAGCAAAATGCCGTTCCGTCTGGTTTAAGATTAATTGGAAATGGATTTTTTTTCCAACAAGATAATGATCCTAAACATAGTTCAAAATTATGCAGGGGTTATTTAGAACATAAAGAAACAGAAAGGGTGTTAAAAAACATGGTGTGGCCCCCTCAGAGTCCGGATCTCAACCCCATTGAGCTATTGTGGGAAGAGCTTGACAGAAATGTGCGCAGTTGTTGTCCCTCCTCACAAGAAGACATGTGGAAGACTTTACAAGAAAGCTGGAACAATATCTCACAAGATACAATTGATAAATTGATTGCTCGTATGCCGAGACTAGTGAAAAAAGTTATAAAATGCAAGGGAGGCTTTTTTGACGAAAAATCCGTTTAATGATTTTATTAAATATGAACGTCATTTTTAACGTAAGTGGTTGGTATTTCTTGATTTTTTTTCTTCTTGATGAATGTGTATTAGTAAATAAGCATTTTAATTAATATCTAAACCTCTTGATTTATATTTTGAGTTTTATTTCATTTTGCTACTTAGATGTAGGTGGTCTCAAACTTTTGGCCGGCAGTGTATCTCTGGCCAGACATAGTTTCAACACAAAATTAAAAGAAAGATTAACCTATTCCTTATTCATGTTATGAAATAGTGAATAAATTCCTAAGCCTAAAGGTTGATTCACACATATCAGTGAAGCCACAGTTCCGACAATGTGTTCGCTCAGTTCGGTATCAGTGCTACAGTGTTGCATCAGTGATTCAATTCACACATGTCAGTACTCAGTTCACGGAGCTTCAGTGAAAATGTGTCCCTCATCAAGTATTGTGATTGTTGCTATGGCTCTGTTCAATACTGCGGAGCTAGCTATGATAGCTATTGCTTTAGACAAAGAAGAAGAGCAGCATCAAGAAAAAAAGAGAAAATGTGTGCATGAAGCATGGCAATTAAGAGAGACAGAAGGAGAATCCATGACAATATACAAAGAATTCATTAGTTAAAGATGAAAGGAAATATTTTTTAATATTTAAAAATGTAAGAGAGCTGTTTCAAAGCAAATAAATACAAGGCTTAAAGTGTCCATACTAGAACTCGTCACTCAAAGAATGTCAAATTCTCAGCGTATTTCTAGATGGCGCTGTACCTTGAGCTACTTATACGTTGCCAATAATTTGCGTTTGGAGCGCTAGCCGCTGATTGTATTGCAAGCCTTCATCAATGCAATAGATGGCGCTATTTTATATTTCAGTCTACTGTGCAAACATGTGACGTGTATTATCCGCGCCGTGTCATTTTCATACTTTTCAACATTTATTTAAATCAATATCTACGTTAGATTCTGTAAAGACTGTATTCATTCACAGTTTTTTGAAACGGTGCTCGCGCTCGGAAGCATAAGGGATCACGTATATTCATATTTTAATAAAATAGGCACATATAATAAACATGTCTAAACCTACCTGGGTACGCTAAAAATAAACCAAATAAGGTGTAGGTCTAACGTCTCCTCTGATGAATCCCCTAGGGGAGATATCAGGAAAAAAAAGTTCTTTTGTCTCCCCTGGGCAGAGGAGACAGATCATCATCATCATCATCATCATCAGCCTTTATCGACCCACTGCTGGGCATAGGCCTCCCTTTGATTTTGCCATTCGCCTCTGTCATAAGCTATTCTTAGCCAGGTGCAACCCACGGTCTTTCGAACATCGTCAACCCATCGGGATGGTGGACGACCCCTTTTTCTGTGCCCTTCTCTCGGCCACCATTCAGTCAGCGTTTTCGTCCACCTGTCGTCATTTCGTCTGGCCAAGTGTCCTGCCCAACTCCATTTGAGCCCCATTATTCGCTCGCCGACATCCTGAACCTTAGTCCGCTCGCGAATTTTGACGTTGGGGACCCGGTCTATCAGTGTGATGCCGAGCATGGCGCGCTCCATGGCTCTCTGCGCAACGCTGATTTTGTGCACTGCCTCCTTAGTAAGTCGCCATGTCTCAGCACCGTAGGTCATTGTTGGTAGGACGCATTGATTGAAGAGACGAGTCTTAAGACACTGTGGGATGTGGGTAGATTTAAAAATATCGTCTAGTTTTCCGAAAGCTGCTCATCCTAGTTGTACTCTCCTGGTAACCTCCTTCATCTGATACTCCGTGCCAAAAGACAAAACATGACCAAGATACACATATGAATCAACCATCTCTAACCTCTCGCCCCCAACTTTAACGTTAGAATTCGAGAGTTCAGAAACGTTTGACATCACCTTGGTCTTGCCCATGTTCATCTTCAGGCCGACTACCAAAGAGGCATCATGAAGGTCTCCCAGCATAACCTCCAGGTCATTCATAGTTTCGGCAAACAATACAAGATCGTCAGCAAAACGCAGATGCGACAGGTAGACACCATTAACATTTATACCGCATTGGTCCCATGGAAGCATTTTTACGACGTCTTCCAAAACAGCCGTAAAAAGCTTGGGTGAAATTGTGTCCCCCTGTCGCACCCCCCTCTTGATCGAAATAGGTTCTGACAAACTGTGTAATCGTACTTGCATTGTTGCCGAGCTGTATACCTCTCGAAGAAGATCCACGTAACGAGCGTCAATGTGGCAGCGATGGAGTGAGTCAAATACGGCCCAATGCTCGACGCTGTCAAAAGCCTTCTCAAAGTCGACGAAGGCCATGCAAAGGGGCCGATTGAACTCGTGACTCTTCTCCATCAGCTGCTTGACTGAATGGATGTGATCAATGGTGGAAAATCCACTTCGGAAGCCAGCCTGTTCTAAAGATTGATATTCATCCAGCTTTCGGGTAAGACGGTTGCAGAGAATTTTGGCAAATAGCTTATATAATTTGGGACAGCAAACTGATAGGCCTATAATTAGATAATTTTGAGATGTCACCTTTCTTATGGATAATTGTAACAAGTGCATTTTTCCAAGACTCAGGTGTTCGAGCTTGATTCATGGCATCGTTGAAGAGCCTCATTAGTACGTCAATCACCGGTGGTTCGCCTGCACGAAGCAGTTCAACAGAAATGCCATCTTGTCCAGGAGACTTTTCATCTGGCCAAGGGCATGTTCCACCTCACTACGTATAATAGGTGGCAGTTCATCAGTATCCAGACTTCTCACGGGTGGACTTCTTGGATCGTTAGTTAAATACAGGTCTGGTGTAGATTGTGAAGCGTATAGTTCTCCGTAAAACACTTCTACTATTTTAAGAATCTGTTGCCTATCTGTCGCATAGTTACCATTTTTATCTTTCAATTTTATTATTTGTTTGTTTCCTGTTTTTGTTTTTCTTCTAAAAATCTTAGGTCCTCTAAACTGTTTTATTGTATTTTTTATTATATTAGTGTTATAATCTCTCAAATCTTTTTTAATTGACTTATGAATAACTTTATTTAAATTTAATAACTCTTGATGATCCACGATACTGCTTTGATTCATTGTTCGTCTTTGCTCAATCATATCTCTTGTCTTCAATGAGAGCTTACTAGCATTTTTGGGCGCTGCACTTAGATGTTTACGAGCCGTCTCCGATAGAGCATTACACAGTAGTTGATTTATTTGGTCGACATCCATGTTTGATTCTTCAAGCCCATCAAATTGATTCCGAAGGTCTTCACGAAATTGATGTTGTAAAGTTGCAACTTCTTGTTTTTTAAATCTGTCGTGAGCTTTAATCATTTTCGCTCTTTCTTGTCTAAGATCAAACCTGAATGTCGCTCTTACTAGTCTATGGTCACTTCCTGTCTTAAACCGTGAAATAACAGAAACATCAGTCACAATGTTTTTATGTGAGGAAATTATGTAGTCTATTTCGTTTTTATAATGACCGCCAGGACTCGCCCAGGTCCACTTCCTTGTAATACGCTTTTGAAAAAAGGTGTTCATTGCATAGAAGTTAAAGTTTGTGCTTGTCCTCTATTGTTGCGCTGTCCGAGTCCAAAACTGACAGATCATACTTTTAAAAAACTACTTTTAGTACTGTTGTCTCCCCGCAGGACTTATTCAGGATGTTTCTACATTTATCATCGATTAGGTTAGTACCTACCTAACAAAGCGTCCTGTAGGTCTACCATGAGTTTTCACAATCTATACTCGCTAGCGACTGTAGTTAACAAAATCTGTACAGTATGCTGACGCTGTATTGTAAAGGCCTAAAAACCGACTATGGCCAATAATTATGTTTTTGACACAAACATGTCAAATATGACAGTTAAGGTCAGAAATGACAGTATAATGTCGAAAATGTCAGTAAATATTTAAAATTCTAGACTCAAATTACAAGAGCTAATTGAACGCATTGACTTTCACTTTTCCGATGACAGCTGTCAAACTTCAAACTGCCATATCTCGAGAACTACCTACACGTCCTATACTTCCCGTTGTGGGCTCAAATGAAAGAATAAATAAATAAATTCTTCATGAGATCTACTTTTTCGATGACAGCTGTCAAACTTCAAACTGCCATATCTCGAGAACTACTCGTCCTAAACTTTCCGTTGTGGGCTCAAATGAAAGGCCTTCATGAGATCTACTTTTCCGATGACAGCTGTCAAACTTCAAACTGCCATATCTCGAGAACTTAAATATTTACTGTCATTGTTTTTTCGTGACGTAAAGTAATTGATGGTGGGGTGCCGGCAGTAGAATGTCGTCTCTTGCCCGTGGCTGCAGTAGGAATCTGCTAAGAAGATGGGCAGCAGCGGCTTTCCGTACCTATTTCAATATTCAACACTCCACTCGCCCACCCGTGTGGCAACAATCATGATCTCGGAGATCCAGGAGGATGGTGGCCCAAGTCCAGCCGTGGACGTGAACAGTAGATGTGCTACGGCTGAGATGACATCATTGATAAATAACGACTACAATGTTTGACGTCATACAATATTTTTATATTAGCGCCATCTATATTTGACTGCTGTATCTTTACGATCACTAAATCGTGTTATGGTTCGTTTAGGTGTCGGGGAATGACCAATTTATTAAAATTTGTGAAATCGTTACTCCTCGCGCCATCTATAATTATGTTTAGACAGTAACTAATTTTCGAATTACGCTTTGATGTTAGTGATTGTCAGTCCTGTATTTACTTGGTCCATGATTTTACTAACAAATTTTTGGATGCAAAGATTAATTTTCATTAGAAATTGTTTGAACCAGATTTACCAAAGTTTTGTAATAATAAAAATGTTACAGTAATATCCAAATGATTGCAGAGTCTGTTGTGTCTTAGGGGCCGTCTCCACGGGCGAGAGAATCGCGACGAGTCCGCGCTTTTATCGTCGGGTAATCTCCACGAACGAGCCATTATTCCGCCAGCGTGTCGTCGCGACTCGCAACGGAATCGCCGCGTGTCCGCAACCACTCGTAACGGAATCGCCACGTTTCTTTGACGACGCGTTGTGCTATTAATGCGAGAGCGCCACGTTCCGCGAGCGCGCGACGTGTTCGCTGCGATGTAATGACGTTTTGCGCGCACTCAACCACTCGTCGCATCGCCGCGTAATTATCGCCGTGTGGAGACAGAAAAAAGAGAGTGTATAGAAATACGATAATCTTTATATCTTTATCTTTACGTGGCACGACGATAACATCGCCGCGATTCTCGCTCGTGGAGGCGGTCCCTTAGGGCCCAAGAATGGATATTACAACAAAACATTGCAGAAGTCAGGTCATTAATTTCTGGTTTTATTGTTTAAATTAATTTAGTAATAGGCAGTTAAAATTGTTATTCAAATTCCAAAATAGATCTCATAAATAATTCACACATTTCATTTGTCTATCTACAGCTCACATGTATGAATATGTTCAAATTAATTTCAGGCAACTCCTGAAGCTGTCACTGAGCTGAAACTGAGCATGAAACAGTCCTTATCTGTCGCTCCGATGCAATACCTCCACATCAGTGGTACTCATGATAGTTCTCATGTTACTGTGAAAGAAGAAGTGATATCTATGAAGGATGAGGGAACAGCAGAAGAGGAGCCCCTTGTGGAGAGTGTAACGGAAAATGTTTTGTCGTCAGAGAGATATATCAGTGAGTGCTTGAAATTAGAAAGTGATTGTGATTATGAGCAGTGTACTGAACTTGCATCTACTATAGTTGTGGAACAACCCAATCTTAAAATGACGTACTGTTGTGACTTATGCAGCAAGATATTTAGTGTTAAACGTAAACTGGCGTTACACATAAAGCGGTCACATACCAGACTAATTACTGATATAGACAATGATATATGTGATAAACAATTTAATAAAAAAAATAAACTTACTACACACATGAGAGTTCACACTGGTAAGAAGGCATATACTTGTACTATATGTTATAAACAATTTAATAAAAAATATCATGCAATACACATGAGAGTTCACACTGGTGAGAAGCCATATACTTGTGATATATGTGATAAACAATTTAATCATAAATCTAATCATACAAAACACATGCGAGTTCACACTGGTGAGAAGCCATATACTTGTGATATATGTGATAAACAATTTACTCAAAAATCTAATCATACAACACACATGCGAGTTCACACTGGTGAGAAGCCATATACTTGTGATATATGTGATAAACAATTTAATCAAGAATCGCATCTTACAACACACATGAGAGTTCACACTGGGGAGAAGCCTTATACTTGTGATAAATGTGATAAACAATTTAAATACAAATCTTGTCTTACAAGACACATCAGAGTTCACATTGAAAATGGTAACCAAAATGGAGTTGTTCCTTTTCATCTTTATCTTAAAAAATAAGTTTACCAAGCCAGAGAAGGCCTATGGATATAAGTTTTGCTGGATGTCATTGCATGGCAAGGTCTTTGTAAGACGCAGGGAATGGACCACCAATCCGCATAAACAATGAGACGGACTTAAATCTACTTGAGGAAGAATCAGACTTTATGCTTTAAATTAATCTGTGTTCTTAGTAATTAAAATAAACTGGTGGTTCGCCGTGAACTTAAAACGATCAAGATTTACTTTTTACAATGAAGTCATTGCATTTGAACTTGATTTAACATAGCAATTTGAACTGAATTGCTGGAATTCTCCAAACACTACAACTCACCACAAAACACATTCATAACTTTAGTAGGACTCGTAACTTGTAAGTTTTCACTTTGTATGGAATAATTAGTTCAAAAGTTATTCTCGAACAAAAAAAGTTGATTTGACCCCCCTAATATCTGAAAAAATATTGTCTTTGAAGTTTTTGATAAGTGGGGTGGTGTGGTAGCCACAGAACCACCCAAAGTTGGGAGAGCTGTAACTTTTTTTCCTGTAAGAGATTTTTGTATTTTTTTTGCTCCTGCCCTATACTATAACATATCAAAGACTTTCACATTGCATTTATGTTTTAGTTTTTACTGGATAAATGCTTGGCAACAAGGTTTTTAAAAAAAAACGGAAAATGGCAAATGTGTACCCTAATTTTCCATTTACACCTACACCTTATCTGTGTCCTATCGTATCATGTTTTAAGCCTATAAGGTTAGTATATAAAACAGCAATAGTGTTTTTTAATAATCATTTATTAATCAAATGTTATTTAGCCATTACTCCTGTGAGTCTACCATGAGTTGTCACTGCTAAATAGCCTGCCGTTACTACAGTAGTAATAGAAGGTTACTATGACATCTGTCAGATTTGTAACTCATGGTACCAAATTCTAAGCAATTGAAGCCCAAACTTCAGTCGCTGTAGTATAGTTTACTGCGTATTTTAGTACCCAACTATCCACTAGAGGCGCTATAGAAGTTTTCATACATTTTAATAACTACATAACAGTCGCTAGCGAGTATAGAATGTGAAAACTCATGGTAGACCTACTGGCCTTTGTTGAGAAATAAAATACATGGCAAACGGTTTTTATAAAAACTAAACTATCTATCTAAAATTTATGTAAATCTTAATAAAATTTATCAAAAGCGTTTAGTCTGACTGTAACAATAACATAATAATAATTAAGTAGGTTAGATAGGTGATAATAGATAGAGTATGCTTTATTGCACACCATATACACAAAAAATACAAATAGTAGAAAATTAACAAAAAGACATAATGAGGCACAATGGGCGGCCTTATCGCTAAAAGCGATCTCTTCCAGGCAACCTTTGGATGGACACGAATAGGTAAAGAAGAGTAGACGGTGGCGTACTGAGAAGTTCATAGGCAAAAATTTATAATATACATATATAATTAAAATAAACATACATATTCGACAAATATAATATAATACATACATTAAAATATATATCTACTAAATATATATATATATATATATATATAAACATAGATTACATATATTTATACCTCTATATTATATATGATAATTACCTGTATTAGGAACTATTCAACAATGTAGTTTTATAAAATACATTTCCTACAAGAGGCGTCTTTAGGCTTAAAATCAAAATGACATTTGGTGCAATTAAACAGCAGTAGGAACATTTCAATGTCCAAATAAACATAACCATTTGTTTGAAAGATATCTAGTAACCCATCATTCATAGCGCAAATGTATTTCACAAATAGGTATATTCATGAGAGACGCTGTGGGGTGCCGGCAGTAGAATTTAACATATCAGACTGTGTTTAAGTGTAATTTTTGATATGTAAACTGTTGGCGATCCTTTTCTTAATAAATAAATAAATAAATGTTACCCCTCCTCTCATACCCATGGATGCAGTAAGAGCCTGCTGAGGGATACCTCTAGAAGATGGGCAGCAGCGTCTATCCGTGTATCAACATCCCATACTGCGCTCACCAACCCGCCTGCCAAGCGTGGTTAGAATGGCAACTACCCCTCATGGAGATCCATGAGGGAGGCCTGTGTTCATCAGTGGACGTTTAATGGCTGAAATGATGAATGATGATGATAGATGATTTAAACAGCGTCAGCAACTGATAATATAAATAAATTTTTTTGACGAGCTCTGTGGCGCAGCGGGCGAAGGTCCGCCTACGACGCAAGGGGTTGCGGGTTCGATTCCCGCCTCGGGACAAATGTCTGTACGGTCTGCAGATATTTGTTCAGGGTGTTCTGGGTGTTTTTCTATACTTATATAATAAAAATATCTATCTATGTAGTATAATGTATTAAGTATATCAGTCATCTAGTACCCATAACACAAGCTCTGCTTACCTTGGGGCTAGATGATGCTGTGTGATTTGTCCAGCATTATTTTTTTACATTTTTTTTTTTTTAAATAACACTCAAAAAGGATCCGAAACGTGTTTCGCCTCTCTACATGGCATCTTCACGTGGCCCGTTCGTCACGGGATACACTAGAAACAACAAAGGCGCAGAGGCAGTTGCCCAACTCCACCGCTCCTCATCGACCGCTGGATAAAAATAATACCGGCCAAGAACGAGTCGGACTCGCGCTCCGAGGGTTCCGTGCCATCATACAATATAATATATGATAGGCGGTCGTTTGTTGGAGAACCTTGACAGCGCCATCTCTTGTCTGATAGCGGAACTTATGTAGATTTTTTTACACTTTCGATGATTTTTTGAAACTATGCATTATTAGACAGTTTGTTATAATTTTCATGTTATCTTTACATACACTTCAATTAGCAATAAAAGTTTGAGGTTGATCTCCGCAAACTTCTGAGATAAGGGCTGGAAAGCTATTGTTTTCAACGTTTTTGTAAAAAGGCGAAAACTATACGGCTTAAAGCAAGACTAAAACTGTTTATTAATTTGCAAATGAATACCCTTCATGTGATACCCCACATGACCAAGTTACTTCACTGAAATTTTTGAGACCCTCTGCACCCCCTTTGCCTAAAAACTATGCAAGTTAGAGAGTTCGCTATAGTTTTCCTGTAATATTTACATACACTTCTATTAGCAATAAAAGTTTCAGGGGTTTATCTCTGCAAACTTCGGAGATAAGGGGGGAGCGGTATTTTTTTCAACATATTTGTAAATAACTCGAAAACGATATAGTAGCTTAAAGTAAAACTAAAAACTGTTTATTAATGTGCAAATGAATACCTTTCATAATAATACCCCACATGACCTATTATTCACTTAACTTTTGAGACCTCCTTTCCGCCCCCCCTCGCAATCATAATAAGAATACTTTTCAACAGTTTTATATATTCCATATTAGTGAACAAGCATTGGTACGGAGGTGCCAGAAAAGGGGGCGAAGGTTTCCGAAAAATGAAATTTTTGACCTTTGGTGACCATTTGAGGTCACATAAAAACGGTTACTGTGATCCTAGGGTCACCAAAATCGATCAGTCAGTCAGTACCCTTCTCTCATTAAGACAGTGCTAACAAAAAAGGTTTCATGTAAATCGGTCAGCGCGTTCGGTTGTAATCGTGTCATGCACAGACAGACAGCGCTATGCATAATAGGAGGCTTCGCCCCTCTAAAAAGTATTATCTTATACCATTTAAAATTGAAAGTCGATAGCATCAGTTCTCAAGATATCCATTTGTGACAGACAGACAAAGTAATACCATAAGAGTTCCTTTTTACCATTTTGGTGTGGAACCCTAAAAAACTATTGTACCTACTTCTTCTCTACATTTTTCAATATTACCTAGGACCTGGACCATGGTAGAAAACCATAAAGAAACGCTCTTATTTTATTAATAAACATGTCAACACCTATACAGCCTGTATTATATATAACATGTGTATTATGTATTAAAATTATAACACATCATCATCATTTTCAGCCCGTGTCAACCCACTGCTTGGTATAAGTAGGCCTCCTCCATTCCTTGCCACTTCTTCCGGTGTTGGGCCGATCGCATGTTGGTTTTGTTGGCGACCTTAACGATGTCATCCACCCATCTAGCAGGTGGTCTGCCAGCGTTGCGTTTAAGGTCTCTGGGATTCCATATGGTTAAGGTCTTGCTCCACCTGCCGTCACCACGTCTTGCCTAATGCCAGCCCATCTCCACTTCAGTCGTCTTAAAACACAACAACAACAACGTCATAGGTAGGTAGCACTCTTATAAATCGTTAGTGTTCTAACACTATTCTAATACAATAATAATTAAAATACTTAATTAATAATTACTTACTTAGTGAATTTTTAAGGATACTTAAATTATGTACTTCCATAAAAATAAATATATTAAATTTTAGGTGGGAAAAACGCGACCGCCTTTTTCGTAGTTTCCCGCATTTTTAACGATTGTTTTTTCTTTAACCTATTAAGTATGGCAAAGGTCTCCCAGCACAATTTAAAAAAAAATATAATCCGAATATTTGAAACATACAACCAATGAGGTTATGGTTATAGTCAGATTTGTATAACAGCGCAGCGCCATCTAGTATCTCGGATATCTAGCAGACACAACCAGTAGTGTCGTTGCCAAATGAACGACACTACCGCGCCTATTTTGGATTTGATCCACAGTCAGTCAGTACAGTCAACAACGACACTACCAGCCGTTAAAGCTTAGTAATAGTTAAGTAAAGTAAGTAATTATAGTAATAATTATTATACCTTACGCATAGAGATCTCATTATGTCTTTCGTTAGTACTGAGACCAAAGAAATTAACTCAAAGTTCTACCTTATGATCAACCTCTTTTCAGAATTTCTTTTATTCTTACGAAATTAAAAATGGCGCAATGATCAAATTAGGGTTGTTGCGAATATCAGCATCCGCTGATGATCAGCATTGATTTAAACTTCAGCATCCGCATTGATCGATGCTGATTTTCAATGCTGATGTTTGAGTCGCGACATGACCCGAAGAAGCTTAAAGCGCATTTTTGTACAAATTAGGTAAACAAGTACAAACCTGTTTATTCGTTTAAGTATTCTAGGATGGGTAACAAATACATAGACGGAGAGACAGACAGAGAGAGGAGGCTTAGTAATAGGATCCTGAAATACTATGTTGTTTTTTATTCAGTACAAAAAGGGTGTTCCCTGTGCTACCCTTTGTGTACTAAACCCTCAAAAAATGCAAGATTTTTCGAGACTCGGTTTCTATTTGAAGAACCACCTACATTAAGTAAGTGTGGAACACTAAGTTTGCGAGCCCGACACGCACTTGGCCAAAATCAGCATCAGCATCCGCTGATGTGTCAAAAACCGCATCAGCAACAACCCTGGATCAAATGACATTCACAATAATTTGTTTTGACTTTCAATGAAAATGGCCGCCAAATGGTCAGCCAAATAACATTTTAATTTCAGGCGTAAAAACATCCACTACTGAACTAAGGCCTCCCTCATGGATCTCCATGAGGGGTAGTTGCCATACTCACCACGCTTGGCAGGCGGGTTGGTGAGCGCAGTACGGGATGTTGATATGCGGAAAGACGCTGCTGCCCATCTTCCGGAGGTGTCCCTTAGCAGGCTCTTACTGCATCCATGGGTAGGAGAGGAGGGGTAACATTCTACTGCCGGCACCCCACGGCTAAATAACATAATAATTTATAAATTAACTTGACACTGGCGGATTTGTGTAAAACCAAACACAAAAAGCCATAAAATAAAAAGACAAGACTTTCAATGGTTAAATTAATTGCGAGACTATTTACTCACATTATCTACATTATATCTTCATATACCTAAGTAGCGTTTAAATGTAAAATGTCGGAAGTTGATTAGAAAGCGAATCATGTTCATTCAGGCTGAAAAGATGGTGGTGGTGAAGTCAGAAGTCTGCCTAGTTTTATTGCCGTCGGACCACTTCTACCATTAGGCAGTACCATTAATGGTACAATCGGCACCGATTTGTCCCAATCGTACAATGGTAAATGAAACTAGGATGCCACCCGGGTTTACCTACTCAAGCAACCATAAAGGCAAACGTTACAGGCAAATACAAAGAGAAATTCCACTGAAACCCTGGTTCTTCAAAATGAAATTGAGTAAGCGTGCGACAACAGTTTTAATTAGAATGCGGCTTGGGCATACATGCACGCCAGCCCATCTTGCGCGAATAAAAATTGTTAGTGACCCTTCTTGCGAATGCGGAGACGATATTGGGGACGATAACCACATATTCTTTGCCTGCACTAAATATGATCATCTTCCTTTATATCAAGACCTTATTTCACTCCATGTAGGTACCGCTTCCTACATCTGTGATTATCCTTCTTTCCTCATTAGATCCCTGTATATATCAGTGTTTAGCTTCATTTATATGTACTTATGTAATAATAATATCAATATTTGATTTTACATTTGTTACCTATTATATATTTATTATGGGGTGCCGGCAGTAGAATGTCACCCCTCCTCTCCAGCCCGTGGATGCAGTAAGAATCTGCTAAGGGATATCTCCGGAAGATGGGCAGCAGCGTCTTTCCGTGTAAGAACATCCCGAACTGCGCTCACCAACCCGCCTGCCAAGCGTGATGAGTATGGCAACAACCCCTCATGCACTTGGATCTCTAAGTCAGTGAGGGAGGCCTATGTCCAGCAGTGGATATCTTACGGCTGTAATGATGATGATGATATATTTATTAGATACTTCCTACTCCTATGATTGTTGACGTAGAATAAATTCCTTCTGATCCTTTTCCCATCCGTTTTATCTCCCGTGATGTTTTAAAATTAATTGTTTCCCTAATTTTTACTATATTAAAAAAAAAAAAAACTTGAAAATGGCTAATGCACAAGCCGTGCAAAGCCAAGAAGAAGAGAAAAAAAAATTATTGATGATGATGACAGTTGTGAAATTCTGATCTCGAAATTACTGCGGCCAATAACCACAATCTTTGACGAACATGGCCGCCAACATGGCTGGCCAAATAACTTACGAATTTATAAATTAACTTGACACTGGCGGAATTGTGTTAAACCAAACACAAAAGGCCATAAAATAAAAAGACAAGACAAGACAACCACAATCTGCCGAAAATAAATAAATTGCATTGCAAGCAGTTGTTGTTGTACGATCCAATCCTGCTAACTCAAAAAATGTCTGACACAGCGCTGTGCAGAGTGTGCCTAGCCAGTGATGACAAGATGCAGCACATCGCGGACACACAGTATCAGGAGATATTTGAAACGATATCAACTAAGGTCAGTGTGTCTGACGGCATCAGCAGCCCTAGTTATGATTAAAATCCTACGCTGCTTCCTGATTTTAAGTAAGGTCAACATTTGTATAACATATGACATATCATGAAGGTAATATAACAATATTATGAGTAAGTAAATAAGTACATATATTTACTAACCTTACACCAATAAAAATAAAACTAAATATTTCAGCTTTGCAGTGCGGACCGGAGGCCTGAGACAGTATGCTACATATGCTTCTCCCACCTGCAGCGGTGCCGACGACTCATGGACATGTCTCGGAGAGCCGAGGAGATACTGACCCAGTTATCACTCAACGGCATACAAGTAACTATACCCCCGTTTGTTTTTATACCATACAAGGACCCCCAACAGTGGTATACAATAGTAAACATTATCTTTAGAATTAAGTGTAATAAAAGTTCATGCTCCTCCAATTATAAGTGACCACAATATGCAAGATAATCTTCCTCTTTTCTGCACTTGCTATAACATATCTCTGGCCAGACATAGTTTCAACACAAAATTAAAAGAAAGATTAACCTATTCCTTATTCATGTTATGAAATAGTGAATAAATTCCTAAGCCTAAAGGTTGATTCACACATATCAGTGAAGCCACAGTTCCGACAATGTGTTCGCTCAGTTCGGTATCAGTACTACAGTGTTGCATCAGTGATTCAATTCACACATGTCAGTACTCAGTTCACGGAGCTTCAGTGAAAATGTGTCCCTCATCAAGTATTGTGATTGTTGCTATGGCTCTGTTCAATACTGCGGAGCTAGCTATGATAGCTATTGCTTTAGACAAAGAAGAAGAGCAGCATCAAGAAAAAAAGAGAAAATGTGTGCATGAAGCATGGCAATTAAGAGAGACAGAAGGAGAATCCATGACATTATACAAAGAATTCATTAGTTAAAGATGAAAGGAAATATTTTTTAATATTTTAAAATGTAAGAGAGCTGTTTCAAAGCAAATAAATACAGGGCTTAAAGTGTCCATACTAGAAATCGTCACTCAAATAATGTCAAATTCTCAGCGTATTTCTAGATGGCGCTGTACCTTGAGCTACTTATATGTTGCCAATAATTTGCGTTTGGAGCGCTAGCCGCTGATTGTATTGCAAGTCTTCATCAATGCAATAGATGGCGCTATTTTATATTTCAGTCTACTGTGCAAACATGTGACGTGTATTATCCGCGCCGTGTCATTTTCATACTTTTCAACATTTATTTAAATCAATATCTACGTTAGATTCTGTAAAGACTGTATTCATTCACAGTTTTTTGAAACGGTGCTCGCGCTCGGAAGCATGAAGGATCACGTATATTCATATTTTAATAAAATAGGTACATATAATAAACATGTCTAAACCTACCTGGGTACGCTAAAAATAAACCAAATAAGGTGTAGGTCTAAAGTCTCCTCTGATGAATCCCCTAGGGGAGATATCAGGAAAAAAAAGTTCTTTAGTCTCCCCTGGGCAGAGGAGACAGATCATAATTTTAAAAAACTACTTTTAGTACTGTTGTCTCCCCGCAGGACTTATTCAGGATGTTTCTACATTTATCATCGATTAGGTTAGTACCTACCTAACAAAGCGTCCTGTAGGTCTACCATGAGTTTTCACAATCTATACTCGCTAGCGACTGTAGTTAACAAAATCTGTACAGTATGCTGACGCTGTATTGTAAAGGCCTAAAAACCGACTATGGCCAATCATTATGTTTTTGACACAAACATGTCAAATATGACAGTTAAGGTCAGAAATGACAGTATATGTCAAAAATGTCAGTAAATATTTTAAATTCTAGACTCAAATTACGAGAGCTAATTGAACGCATTGACTTTCACTTTTCCGATGACAGCTGTCAAACTTCAAACTGCCATATCTCGAGAACTACCTACTCGTCCTAGACTTCCCGTTGTGGGCTCAAATGAAAGAATAAATAAATAAATTCTTCATGAGATCTACTTTTTCGATGACAGCTGTCAAACTTCAAACTGCCATATCTCGAGAACTACTCGTCCTAAACTTTCCGTTGTGGGCTCAAATGAAAGGCCTTCATGAGATCTACTTTTCCGATGACAGCTGTCAAACTTCAAACTGCCATATCTCGAGAACTTAATAGATTTAATAGATTTATTTGGTCACATAATACAGAGTGATTACAATCATAAAGGAATTAGATAATGCCTGCAGTAGTTTTTTTTTTAAAACTGTGTTGCAGAGATTATCGCCCTCCTCGGAAAAACATAAAATTACTGTGATCAATTTAATAACTATATACCTTAGCTTATTACTTAAATGTTATATATATATATTTATTTCCGTATGTATGTAGTATTAAAACACTTAATTAAAATATTTATATTTACTGTCATTGTTTTTTCGTGACGTAAAGTAATTGATGGTGGGGTGCCGGCAGTAGAATGTCGTCTCTTGCCCGTGGCTGCAGTAGGAATCTGCTAAGAAGATGGGCAGCAGCGGCTTTCCGTACCTATTTCAATATTCAACACTCCACTCGCCCACCCGTGTGGCAACAATCATGATCTCGGAGATCCAGGAGGATGGTGGCCCAAGTCCAGCCGTGGACGTGAACAGTAGATGTCCTACGGCTGAGATGACATCATTGATAAATAACGACTACAATGTTTGACGTCATACAATATTTTTATATTTGCGCCATCTATATTTGACTGCTGTATCTTTACGATCACTAAATCGTGTTATGGTTCGTTTAGGTGTCGGGGAATGACCAATTTATTAAAATTTGTTAAATTGTTACTCCTCGCGCCATCTATAATTATGTTTAGACAGTAACTAATTTTCGAATTACGCTTTGATGTTAGTGATTGTCAGTCCTGTATTTACTTGGTCCATGATTTTACCAACAAATTTTTGGATTCAAAGATTAATTTTCATTAGAAATTGTTTGAACCAGATTTACCAATGTTTTGTAATAATAAAAATGTTAGAGTAATATCCAAATGATTGCACAGTCTGTTGTGTCTTAGGGGCCATCTCCACGGGCGAGAGAATCGCGACGAGTCCGCGCTTTTATCGTCGGGTAATCTCCACGAACGAGCCATTATTCCGCCAGCGTATCGTCGCGACTCGTAATGGAATCGCCGCGTGTCCGCAACCACTCGTAACGGAATCGCCACGTTTCTTTGACGACGCGTTGTGCTATTAATGCGAGAGCGCCACGTTCCGCGAGCGCGCGACGTGCTCGCTGCGATGTAATGACGTTTTGCGCGCACTCAACCACTCGTCGCATCGCCGCGTAATCATCGCCGTGTGGAGACAGAAAAAAGAGAGTGTATAGAAATACGATAATAAAGATAAAAAGATAAAAATATTTATGTAGACAAAGTTTAACAATCAATCACAAGTAAACAGACGATTAATAATTTCTAAAGTATTTAAAAATAATACCATAAAAACTAACAAACAAACATTTCATAGCTATCAGCGGTCCTCGCACTAGGTCAAGCCTGTATCGCGAAGACCAATCTCACATGAACTTGTACAGTAGTTTGTCTCGGTGTGACTACTTGACTCGTAATTATAAGAGAAGACAAAAATATCTAATTAATCTTTTAGCGATAAGACCGCCCATTGTATGTTATATTTGACTGTGTTTCTCTTTGTGAAACTTATGTTATATGGCGAATGTACAATAAAGAGTTTATCTATCTATCTAATGATAAAAAGAAACAGTATTTATAAAGAAAAAATAAAAAATGAGATTACTAGCCTATCTTGATATTTTAAGGATATCCTCAGTATCTGTGTAGTTTAAGGTGAGCAACCAGTTCATTACAATATTTTTAGCTTCACAGACTGACTTATCTTTTATATTACAATATTTCACCACTTTGTTGTATACATGTGCCCTATTAAATTCACCAAAGCGGTGAGCAAAGAATGTGTTTACCGACGGGGTAGGAATTTTAAAAACTCTTTGGTTAGCCAATTTTTTATAATTATCCGAAAGTATAACTGACTCACATGCACAGCTAAGGACGTCCTGTAAATAAAAAGTTGTCGAACGCTTAAAACGCGACTTTCATTGTACAGTTCAGTTGTTGGATGCCTGTACGGTTTCCTAAGCATGACTTTAAGGACAGAACGTTGTGCTCGCTCCACTTGTATAAGGTAGGTTTTCGCTGCACTTCCCCAACAGGTTATACAATACAATATTAAAGATTGACACATGGCCAGGTAGATGGAATTTAGCAACTCTTTACTTGCAATATCTCGGAGACAGCGCATGATATGTATGACCTTTCTAATTCGACCAGAGAGACCTTCAAAATGTTTTTTAAAATTTAAATTTTCATCTATATATATTCCTAAATACTTAATAAATTTTGCTCTATCAATAGTTTGACAGCCACAGAAAGTATGACTCCGACACGAAGACTTGTGGATTTTTATTGTTAGATTTTTTGGGGGTGCTGATGCCGCAGTTTTGTGAAAGTATACATATTTTGTTTTACTAGTATTAAGGGTAAGTAGGTTTTGTTGCAGCCATCCATTCATCCGAGACATTCCAAGTTCTGTCGAAGATTGAACCTTATGCCAATTTTTTCCGTGAAAAATAATTACTGTGTCGTCAGCGTAGCAAATAATTTCAGAATTGTTAATTGGGAGATCGTGCATATCATTAATGTATAAATTAAACAGAGTGGGGCCCAAAATGCTACCCTGGGGCACTCCAAAGGATACAGTTTGAGTGCTACTGAGAGTTTGTAGGATCTTGACACACTGTCTCCGTTCTAATAAGTAGCTTTTAAACCAATCTGCAGCTATTCCACGAATTCCTAGGCCGTCTAGTTTTTTAAGTAGTATCGGGACGGAGACCGTGTCAAATGCCTTCGCTAAATCCAAAAAGACTCCCAAGCAACATTGGCCCTTGTCCAACTGTGATGACACTTCAGAAGTTAGCAATAGAACTGCATCCTCAGTATTTTTACCTCTACGAAAGCCGAATTGTCGTTGATAGATCAGTTTACGGGTTTCCAAGAAATGTACTAACCGTCTGTTCACTAGTTTTTCCAGAAGCTTGGAAATAGAACTCAGCAAAGAAATGGGCCTGTAGTTATTCAGCAAGTTCTTGGCGCCTCCTTTATGTATGGGGCAAACAGATGCAAGTTTCCACTTATGTGGGAATATCCCTATAGACAAGCTGAGGTTAAATATAAAAGTGAGGGGTGCAGTTATGTAGTCCTTAATGTGCTTCAACAGTGAGTTGTCAAGTCCGTCTATACCTGGCGCCTTGTTATTTTGCAACCCATTTATTAAGCTTTCAACTTCTTTTGGATCGGTTGGATTAAGATAAAATGAGTCGACAGGGGGATGTTTTATTCGTGTGGATGTTGCAAGATCGGATTCAGTTTTATTAAGAGCTAAAAGAATTTCACTAGCAAGTTTTTGACCAGCTGTAGTAAAGTGAGATAATCTTTATATCTTTATCTTTACGTGGCACGACGATAACATCACAGCGATTCTCGCTCGTGGAGGCGGTCCCTTAGGGCCCAAGAATGGATATTACAACAAAACATTGCAGTAGTCAGGTCATTAATTTCTGGTTTTATTTTTTTAAATTAATTTAGTAATAGGTACTTAGTTAAAATTGTTATTCAAATTCCAAAATAGATCTCATAAATAATTCACACATTTCATTTGTCTATCTACAGCTCACATGTATGAATATGTTCAAATTAATTTCAGGCAACTCCTGAAGCTGTCACTGAGCTGAAACTGAGCATGAAACAGTCCTTATCTGTCGCTCCGATGCAATACCTTCACATCAGTGGTACTCATGATAGTTCTCATGTTACTGTGAAAGAAGAAGTGATATCTATGAAGGATGAGGGAACAGCAGAAGAGGAGCCCCTTGTGGAGAGTGTAACGGAAAATGTTTTGTCGTCAGAGAGATATATCACTGAGTGCTTGAAATTAGAAAGTGATTGTGATTATGAGCAGTGTACTGAACTTGCATCTACTATAGTTGTGGAACAACCCAATCTTAAAATGACGTACTGTTGTGACTTATGCAGTAAGATATTTAGTGTTAAACGTAAACTGGCGTTACACATAAAGCGGTCACATACCAGACTAATTACTGATATAGACAATGATATATGTGATAAACAATTTAATAAAAAAAATAAACTTACTACACACATGAGAGTTCACACTGGTAAGAAGGCATATACTTGTACTATATGTTATAAACAATTTAATAAAAAATATCATGCAATACACATGAGAGTTCACACTGGTGAGAAGCCATATACTTGTGATATATGTGATAAACAATTTAATCATAAATCTAATCATACAAAACACATGCGAGTTCACACTGGTGAGAAGCCATATACTTGTAATATATGTGATAAACAATATAGAACAAAATGGGATCGTACAACACACATGCGAGTTCACACTGGTGAGAAGCCCTATGCCTGTGATATATGTGATAAACAATTTAATCGAGAATCGCAACTTACAAGACACATGAGAGTTCACACTGGTGAGAAGCCATATACTTGTGATATATGTGATAAACAATTTTATCATAAATCGGATCATACAAGACACATGAGAGCTCACACTGGTGAGAAGCCATATACTTGTGATATATGTGATAAACAATTTTATCATAAATCGGATCATACAAGACACATGAGAGCTCACACTGGTGAGAAGCCATATACTTGTGATATATGTGATAAACAATTTACTCAAAAATCTAATCTTTCAACACACATGCGAGTTCACACTGGTGAGAAGCCATATACTTGTAATATATGTGATAAACGATTTAATCAAGAATCGCATCTTGCAAGACACATGAGAGTTCACACTGGTGAGAAGCCATATACTTGTAATATATGTGATAAACGATTTAATAAAAAATCGTATCTTACAACACACATAAGAGTTCACACTGGGGAGAAGCCTTATACTTGTGATAAATGTGATAAACAATTTAAATACAAATCTGATCTTACAAGACACATCAGAGTTCACATTGAAAATGGTAACCAAAATGGAGTTGTTCCTTTTCATCTTTATCTTAAAAAATAAGTTTACCAAGCCAGAGAAGCGGTGAAGGCCTATGGATGTAAGTTTTGCTGGATGTCATTGCAAGGCAAGGTCTTTGTAAGACGCAGGGAGGACGGACCACCAATCCGCATAAACAATGAGACGGACTTAAATCTACTTAAGGAAGAATCAGACTTTATGCTTTAAATTAATGTGTTCTTAGTAATTAAAATAAACTGGTGGTTCGCCGCGAACTTAAAACGAGCAAGATTTACTTTTTACAATGAAGTCATTGCATTTGAACTTGATTTAACATAGCAATTTGAACTGAATTGCTGGAATTCTCCAAACACTACAACTACAACACACCACAAAACACATTCATAACTTTAGTAGGACTCGTAACTTGTAAGTTTTCACTTTGTATGGAATAATTAGTTCAAAAGTTATTCTCGAACAAAAAAAGTTGATTTGACCCCCCCCCTAATATCTGAAAAAATATTGTCTTTGAAGTTTTTGATAAGTGGGGTGGTGTGGTAGCCACAGAACCACCCAAAGTTGGGAGAGCTGTAACTTTTTTTCCTGTAAGAGACTTTTGTATTTTTTTGCTCCTGCCCTATACCTACTAGTGTATTATATTATCTGTGCCTATACTATAACATATCAAATACTTTCACATTGCATTTATGTTTTAGTTTTTGCTGGATAAATGCTTGGCAACAAGGTTTTTAAAAAAAACGGAAAATGGCCAATGTGTACCCCAATTTTCCATTTACACCTACACCTTATCTGTGTCCTATCGTATCATGTTTTAAGCCTAAAAGGTTAGTATATAAAACAGCAATTGTGTTTTTTAATAATCATTTATTAATCAAATGTTATTTAGCCATTACTCCTGTGAGTCTACCATGAGTTGTCACTGCTAAATAGCCTGCCGTTACTACAGTAGTAATAGAAGGTTACTATGACATCTGTCAGATTTGTAACTCATGGTACCAAATTCTAAGCAATTGAAGCCCAAACTACAGTCGCTGTAGTATAGTTTACTGCGTATTTTAGTACCCAACTATCCACTAGAGGCGCTATAGAAGTTTTCATACATTTTAATAACTACAGTCGCTAGCGAGTACAACCAAACTGACTGATTGTGAAAACTCATGGTAGACCTACTGGCCTTTATTGAGAAATAAAATACATGGCAAACGGTTTTTATAAAAACTAAACTATCTATCTAAAATTTATGTAAATCTTAATAAAATTTATCAAAAGCGTTTAGTCTGACTGTAACAATAACATAATAATAATTAAGTAGGTTAGATAGGTGATAATAGATAGAGTATGTTTTATTGTATATGGTACACAAAAAATACAAATAGTAGAAAATTAACAAAAAGACATAATGAGGCACAATGGGCGGCCTTATCGCTAAAAGCGATCTCTTCCAGGCAACCTTTGGATGGACACGAATAGGTGAAGAAGAGTAGACGGTGGCGTACTGAGAAGTTCATAGGCAAAAATTTATAATATACATATATAATTAAAATAAACATACATATTCGACAAATATAATATAATACATACATTAAAATATATATCTACTAAATATATATATATATATACACATATATTTATATATTATATATGATAATTACCTGTATTAGGAACTATTCAACAATGTAGTTTTATAAAATACATTTCCTACAAGAGACGTCTTTAGGCTTAAAATCAAAATGACATTTGGTGCAATTAAACAGCAGTAGGAACATTTCAATGTCCAAATAAACATAACCATTTGTTTGAAAGAGATCTAGTAACCCATCATTCATAGCGCAAATGTATTTCACAAATAGGTATATTCATGAGAGACGCTGTGGGGTGCCGGCAGTAGAATTTAACATATCAGACTGTGTCCCTATTAATGTTTAAGTGTAATTTTTGATATGTAAACTGTTGGCGATCCTTTTCTTAATAAATAAATAAATAAATGTTACCCCTCCTCTCATACCCATGGATGCAGTAAGAGCCTGCTGAGGGATACCTCTAGAAGATGGGCAGCAGCGTCTTTCCGTGTATCAACATCCCATACTGCGCTCACCAACCCGCCTGCCAAGCGTGGTGAGTATGGTAACTACCCCTCATGTAGATCCATGAGCGAGGCCTGTGTTCAGTAGGTACTTCATTAGTGGACGTTTTACGGCTGAAACAATTCATGAGATTGAATGCCCGTCCGCGCGTGGGGCCGACACGACACTGGTCGATGCAATCCTATGATGATGATTTTCTTGAAAAATCGAAACGTGTCGGGAATAATCTTCGACGTTACAATAATACGTGAGTAATCCCCGTTTTTACAAAATGAATAGGGCAAATGTAATTGTGTTATTTGAAAGAAAATTACGCTTAGGTAAGCGTAATTGTAACTGTGTAAAGTAACTGCTAATAAGCACAATTTAAATATAGGATATCGACGCTTGAAAGGCAATAATTACCAAGCGACATTTTGGGCGAAATTGAGTTATATATATCGTTGAAATCAGAAAAAAAAACTGCGTCGATTGGCCTTACTCCCATGCCGCTAGGACGAAGTTTGTTGTCGCTTGGTAACTGGGAAAAAACCACATTTTCTCAGTTTTCGGCGTCCAAGCGACTATAATTTTGCCGATTTATGAATAATTTTTACTTAGTATGTATTCAGTTTTTACTCGTTACACTTAGTAATTTTTGCCTAGATTCGAGATAATGCGTTAAAACATAAAGTATATTTTGCCTTGCAGTACTTAGGGTATGGATATCACTTAAGAAGTTTTACCTGGTAATTTTGTTTTTTTTCTCGTAATTTAGGACTTTTTACCACACCTAAATTATGTATTAATTTTTATTTAGTGCTTTTTACCTAAATGCAAATGCTCTTAAAACATAAAGTAGTAATATTTACCTACCTAGAAGGTATGATATTTTGTCGTTTAGTATTTTTTTACCTGCCGTGATTTTACTGTTTCTGTTACTTAGATAACTATTACTGGCATAAAATTAGTATAAAAGTGAGCTTATCCCTGATGCACGTAATTTGTTTTGCCGCTTATCCGTACTGTAAACAGATTTTAAATGGCTGTTGGAAACATTTAGTCTTCACTGAACTGTCGCATAGGTACCCGAGTGCTCATCAACCTTGTCTTCCGGACCACTTCGGAGGTCTCCGGGTGGGGTCTCAAGGTTAGACCTCCTTACCCCGGCTTCAACTCTAGGGGCTACTAACCCTGGGTCATTTCATAAATGCCTTTCAGGCTGGTTGCATTCTTCTCCTTCTTCTTAATCTTCATCTCCCTGTATGAGGAGGTCCCGTGGTTATTGAAGCCACTGACCTTTATGGTCCGGGGGTCGGGCATGCAGTGGGGCGAGGCCGTTGAGATGGGTGTGCGGTCCGTTGTCGGCGCGGTCGAACATTTGTCGTGCCGTGTTGATCACGAAGCCCGCGATGGTTTCGATCAGCACGTCGCAAGCCATAACGTCATTCCTGACGTAGTGGCCCGCACCCGTGCAGATCCGCAGCGTGATGTTTGGCTGCGCTTGTAGGCGGGTCCTGTTTGTGGCTGATGTCAGCGCATACCACGCTGGTGCAGCGTAGGTCAGTCATGACCGGATGTACATTAGTTCATCCGCAGCTTGGTCCTAAGCGGGAGATGGGAGTCCAAGACAGGCCGGAGGAGCCCCCGGGCAGCACGAACTTGGCCGAACGCGCGATCTACCTGAGGCTGCATACTCAACGACCGGTCTATCTCCACTCCAAGGTACCTTGCATGCGGAACCCACGTGACATCCTGGCCACAAAGCTGCAAAAGGGGAAGGGTTTTTCGGCGTGGGGTGACGAGCAGCGCCGCCATCTTACCCACATTGACGGCGATGCGCCACTTGTCCAGCCACAGCGGAAGGAGTCTGAGGAGCTGCTGCATCCTCTTGGCGGCGAAGGCGGGGCTGGTGGATGATGCGAAGCAGGCGCTATCGTCCGTGGAGAGTCCAAGGGTCACGTCCGTTCCCCGGCCCGGATGGATGATCTCTGCCAGGGTGGGGATGTTGTCTGTGTAGAGGGCGTACAACGCGAGCGATAGGCAACTGCCCTGCGGTACGCCGACTGCAATTGGACGCGAAGAAGATGTGGCATTCTCAACCACGACAGAGAAACGTCGGTTGGCTAGAAAGGATGCCACAATCTTTATGAGGGCTGGTGGCGTGCTGGTCTGGAGGAGTTCAAACACCAGGCGGTTGTAAATAGGCGTAGATGCTGCCTCCTTGGCCTCGGTAATCTTGGAGGCCAGCGCTGTGGCCTTTATCTCCACATCTTCCAGCGTCAGTAGGGGACCGATGTCAATAAACTCCATTGCTTGTGAGTAGGCTGTCCATTCTGTCCTCATGCCCAGGGGCCGCGGCGCACTGAAGTTCGCGACCAGATCGAGCGTGATGAGGATTGAGAGGTGCTGTGTGTCCAAGTCGTACAGCACCTCAATCTGGACCAGGCAGCGTACATGGTAATGGACGAATAGACATGGTACGATATCCATGACATCGGCGGCATGCTGCGGGTTGGTTGGTATGTGTGTGGGGGAATCGGGGCACAGGACCGCAAAGCCCTAACTCTCGCTATCCTGTTGGAGTTCACTACCCGCGGTGTTGGTGACTCTGGAGCCCCATCCGGGATGCTTGGCGTTGATGTCGCCTGCAAGAAGGATAGGGGTGCGGGTAGCGAAGATGGCGGGGGTGTCTGCGGGACAGTAGCGGGGCGACGGCGGGCGGTAGCCAGCATAGATTCGCATCTCTTCGCCCGCCGCGTCAATCCCGGTCAAGTCAATCCGCGTCAAGCCCGGTTGTACGGAGTTCTTTGTATGGGAGGTGCTCCAACTCCTCGTGGATGATGTCGCGCCTGACTAGGACGGCCGTGCTTCTGTAGGTCATCCGTGTGGGCGACACCTCATCCCGACGGTATGTGTGGAAGTTAGGTATCTTGAGGTCATCAATTGGTCGCAGCTTTGTATCGCCCAGCAGGATAAGATGGATTTCCTGAGACTGGGCGAGTAGGCTTGGATCTAATTCCGTACCCTCCGGGATTCCAGTATAGAAGGCGCAATGCGGGGGGCCTATCCATAGTAGATGGTCTGGATGGCAGACAGTCCCTGCATCGCCGCCTCTCGGATGTCCTCACCCGCGTCGATGGCGACCAGGAGTTCGGTCAGGATACCGATGAGTGCCACCATGGGGTTCCCGGCCGATCCGGCCTGCGACATCCCAGCCGCGGGGGCAGACTGTGCACCGGCAGGGGGGATGTTTCCTATTGGCGCAGGGCGTGTAGCTCTGCGAGGGGGAGGTGCGGCGGCATCGGAAGGTGCCAGCTGCTGCCGTGGGCGTTGTTCTGTGGGTCCTGGTAGGCTGTACGCCGGCACTGGAGCCAGGCGAGTCGTTGAAGGCACGGGGGCATCTGTGTGGGACACCGGCATGGGCTAAATCGTGGAAGAGGCCACAGGCCTTTGGCCTCTGTTGCGTGTCCTCCGTTTCCTCTTCTTTGGGGGGAGAGTCCCCTCCCTCTATGTGGGGCCGTTCGCCTCCGTTCGTGGGTCCTCAGGGATGTTGACGGCCTGGCTCACTTTGGGAAGGGTGTAGTCGGCCGATTGAGGGGTGGTGCGTGGGCGGTGGCTCACGGGTTGGCTGCGGGGTACTGCAGTAGTTGGGCATCTAATTGGGGCTGCTGGCTTGCCCCCTTGGCGGGGGGGCGGCGACACGTCTCTGGCATGCTGTGTTGTTGGGAAGGGGCAGTGGAATCACCACCCCCCTTTTTCGGGCTTCTCTCCTGAGGACCTGGCACCTCCTGATGTACCTGTACAAGGGCAGCGGGGCGGAGTACCTATGCTCTAATTCGTCCCTCGTTAGATGGAGGCTCATACTTAGTAGTTAGTGATTGTAGATTACAACAAAGGTTTTGATGTTGATGATGACGATATCCATCGAAAATCTCTGTCCAAAAGTCTATAATTTGCATACTATGACCTAAATTCTTTGTTACTTGTTCAAAATTGTCTTACACTTACTTTACTTAATTTGTACGATGGTTGAAATTGCTTGGCAGAAAAGTTTTTTTGCTTTTTATTTAGATTATTTTACCTAAATGTCAAACATCTATTACTTCTGGATGTATCATTTTGCTTCAAACACAAATATGGAACACTGGGATTTAGTTAATTTTACATGTTTTATAATAAAAATTTGTTGTCAGTAAGTAATTTTTACCTGTTTGTGATTATGATTAAAATTTTACTAACCGACACTATTTCTTAAAGTATTGAAAAAAATCAAAATTTTTAAATGCCAGTTCATAAAGCTTTTAAAATACAACTAAAATTCGTTAGAATCAATTAGCTATGACCAAAAGGCAATTTTATACGATTTTTTTTCAAAAAAAAAAAACTTTAAAATGCTCTGGTGTAAAGTTGCTAACATGTCGCTTAGTAATTATTGCCTTTCAAGCGTCGATATGATAATGATAATCAAGCATCTGAAGTAGATGATCAAGTTCAGAGTTTCCAGTATTGATGATTGGAACACAGCTTTTCATGGCATCAAAAAAATCAAAATCAAAAATCAAAAATTCATTTATTATTCACTACAGGTTGTCGTAAATATATATTGTGGGACTCTTCTTTTAAGTTTGAAAAACTTGTATTAGAAGAGACCCCTCTCTTACTGTGACACTATACATTTGTAGTAAATAACTAATTCTATGAACTAGACAAAACATATATACTAGAATTATAGTAAGTAACAAGAAATAAAGTTTACAAATTTAACAAGTATGATTTTATGGGTATAACAATCATATCAATCACATCATTAATGTTTCCGTTATAGTTTGGTTTATACACATGTTTAAAGCTGTGCCTGTTTGTGCGTTATATTTATATAGAAATACTTATATAATATATTTAATAAAATACATATATACAATCAGATTTAAGTAACTGTGTTAAATGATTGATACTTGACTAGTACCAGTCTTAGATTTATATATTTATTAGTGTTCTGTTAAGAGTTTTTCTATAAATTCATAATTTTGTAATTTTAGCCAAGATGTTACTTTCTTTTTACATATGAAGTAGGGTAATGAGAAAATATTTAGTTTTCTGTTTATTTTATTATAAATTGACGCAGATTGAGCGGAGAATTGTTTCCGAGCAAATGCTGTCTTGCTAGTTTTTACATATACCACTGTGTTAGCTTTCCGTTTACTGTAAAGTTTTTGATCAAATGAGTAATTTCTATGAACGTTGAGAATGCACTGCAATATGTATAGTTTCCTAACAGAGAGAACATCAGCTTCTTTATATAATAAATTCGTACTAAATAGTCTCCTTTTTCGTAATATTACTTTTAACACTAATCTTTGTGCGCGTTCTATGTTTATAAATGTTGTTTTGTAAGTACCCCCCCATATTATAATACAGTACAACAGTACTGATTGAATAAGGCTTTTATAGATATATAGTATTAGTTCTTTATCAGCAATTTCGCGTAAATATTTAAACAACCATATAAATTTACGTGCTCGGTTTGCCACCATGTCGAGATGGTAGTACCAAGACAGGCTCCGATCCACTATAACACCTAGATATTTGGTGAACTCAACACGTTCTATTTTATAACAATTGCATTGAGATTCTTTTGACCTTCTATCCATGCTACAAGAGTGTGCAGAGATGCATAAGTTGTTTTCGGGTTGCATAGAGTTTCTTATTGAAAAGGTAATATAATTAGTTTTTAACTTATTCAGGGATAACATATTTACGTTTAGCCAATTTATAACCTCTGCCAATCCAGTCTCAGCTTTCGCAAAAACATCGGTCCAACTATCCCCATAGAAAAGAAGTGCTGTGTCATCCGCATATGAGAATACGCACCCGTTATCAAGGTTAATATTTGTAAGATCATTAATATAGATTAAGAACAAAGTAGGTCCAAGGACACTACCTTGTGGGACACCGTAGATGTTGGTAGCTATAGCATTGCTATTTGTATAATTATCAAGTTTAACTACTTGGGTACGATCTCGGAGATAATCTGTAAGCAGTAAGTGAAATTTACCTCTTATTCCAATGTTACTAAGTTTATGAAGAAGAGTGGGGATAGAAACGGTATCAAAGGCCTTTTTTAGGTCGAGGAATATGCATAGAGGTTTTTTCTTATTATCTAAGTGTGCTGTTATATTTTTTGTAAGGTCTTGTATAGCATTTTCAGTGCTTATACCAGGACGGAAGCCATATTGATTTTTAGATAAGATGTCGTATTTATTAAGGAAACTTAACAGTCGGGTGTTTATTAGCTTTTCAATGATTTTTGAAATTACTGGAAGTACGGAAATAGGTCTATAATTATTGATATCGCTTCTATCACCACTCTTATAAATAGGGTGTATAATTGACCGTTTGAGTCCTTGCGGAAAGACACCGTGTTTAAATATAAGGTTACCAAGTAAGGTTAGCAGAGGAACAATAACTGACTTAGCGGATTTTATGAATCTAGTAGGAATTTTGTCCCATCCTGCGGCTGATTCTGGTTTGAGATTGCTTATTATACTATCTACTTCAAAAGGTTCAATATCCAGAACACCAATGGATCGAACCTGTGATGGCATATCATCATTACTTTTAGTTTGCAGTGGCGTATTCGTTGTAATTTGATCTGCTAACGTTTTTCCGACATTATTAAAAAAGTTATTTATGTGATTAGCTGATTCTTCAGGAGTATGTTTTATATATAAAAGTTCTGTGTTTGAATTTTTTTGTTTATTATTGTTATAATTAGTGATATCTTTTATACAATTCCACAATGTTTTATTATTTCCTTTCGCCTGGTTAAGAAGATTGCGCTCATATTGTATTTTTAGGTTTTTTATAAGCTTAGTACAAAAGTTACGATATCTTTTATACGTAATTTTAAAAATGTCATTTGTTGGATTTAAGCGTGACTTTTTTTGTAAGTTGTTCCTATTTTTAATGCATTTTAGAACACCTTCAGTGATCCATGGTTTTAGTATTCGTTTTGATCTTGGTATTTTAAAAGTTTTTGTATTTTCAACTAAGCAGTCAGTAATTACAGTAGTTAGTTCATTTGAAAACTCGGTTGGGTCTTCAATTTTGTTAAAAACCGATAAATCCTTAGAATTTAAGGATTTAAGGGCTTCTGAGTAGTTTATAACAGTTTTCTTTGGAGAGGGAGAATAATTTTTAGTCTTTTCTTTAGTATAAATGAATGATAAAACCATTTTGTGGTCAGTAATAGTTGTGTTTAGAACCACTACTGTAAAAGAATATTTTGAAAAGTCTAAATTGATAAACATATGGTCTAAGCAACTGTTGTCTCTAGTATTGAGCCTATGACCTGGTTGTAGACCGTGTGAAGCTAGCATGTTGAGGTATACATCAGAATTATGATTTGATTGCCCAGTAATTATATTAATATTAATATCTCCGGTTATAATGACGTTTTTATTAAGATGTGAATTGCTAAGGTAAGAATCTAAGGAGTTGATGAATTGTTCTGGGTTTTTTTCAAAAAAGGTTCGATATATACAAATGACTGAGCAGATAGGTGTATTAATTTCCAGACAAGATGCTCCATGTAAATTTATTTCTTTATAAGTGTGTGATAAATTGTTCTTTATAAATGCTACTACTCCGTCATTTTGATTAGACTTTTTTGTTGAACTTAGTGTTATATAGTTATCTTTACATGGAAGAGGTTTATCAGGGCTTATGCGACATTCAGTCAGTACAATAAGGTCAGCAGTGGTTTTAAGTAAGCTAAGATTTATTTCTAGATCAGCCATATTTGCATGGCTGTGGACGCTGCGTATATTTTGTGTAATTACTGACAAACTTGGTGAATTATGGGGAATGAGTTCGTGCAAATCATTTATGGAGCAGTTAAGAGTATTGACATTATTTATATCATCTAATTCTTCAAGGATATCGGTTTGCCTATTCATTATTTATGAAGAAAAGGTTGAAGGTCTTTGTTATACATACATACATACATAACATCACGCCATTTGTTCCCGGTAGGGTTAGGCAGAGGTGGATGTATATTTCTATGGTTCTCTTATAATTAGGATAATTTAAATAATTGTGTAGAACAAATGTGTACATTGTAACTTTGTAAATATAATAATCCTGCTGTGTGTATAGAGTAATATAGTAAATACAATCAATTTGTCGTATATATAAGTTAACACTATAAATATTATCACCTTGTTGTGTATATAGATTAATATTATATAAATAATAAACTTGTTGTATGTATAATGTAATGAGTATCATTATATAACTCCGACAATAGTAAATACAATTTATTTGCTGTGCATATAAATTAGTTTTGTATAAAATTATATAATAAAGTTGTGGGTATAACGTAATATTATAAGTAATATTAGCACGGTTTGTATATAAAGAATGGATTTTAACATAACTTTCGTTTTTGTGTATAAAGAAACATAGTATATATAAAGAAATTATTTTGAGTTTTGTGTTGATATAATATGTTTGTTCTGTACTACTTAAAAGAAAGAAGAAAATAATAGGTAACTTACATAAGCATATAGCACATAGGGTTAGTCATTGTTTAATTAATTGCTGAAACTGCGCTTCGTTTGTAATAGTAATTATGGGTGAGTTGTCGTCCATTCTGAGGTACACCTTGCCATAGCTCGTCCAACAGTATTGATACTTATTAGCCGACTTAAAACCCCTCGCTAAAAAGTATAGCCTTGCAGATTTCGGTGTCAGGTTCTCCGAGACAAATATTTGGGTGTCAGCATTAGCGGCGATTCCCATTGAGTGTGCAGTTAATTTGTTATTTTTATTTTTTATATTATACGATTTCGCAGCCTTTAAAAGATCTGTTTTTGCAAACGTGTTGTTTAGTTCCACTATTAAGGTACTTCTTTCCATCTTTGGTTTTTTTATTTTTAACACGTCTTTTATCTCTGCTTTCTCTATTTTTACATCTAAGTTTCTGTATAAAGTTGTTACCATATTCAATAGATCTTTTTTATTTTCACCGCCTCTCAAGGGCACATTTTTTATTTCTATATTAGTTTTTCTCTCATTTCGCTGCAATTCTTCAATTTTATTTTCAAGTAATATTATTTGTTCTTTATCTTTCTTTGTCTGGATTTGTAGTTTTCCTAATAAGGACTTTAGCTCTGAATTTTCTTCCGAAAGAAAGGTGAGTGTAGTCTGTACTAAGGAACTGGTTTGTTGGATGTCCTTTAATGTATTTAATACCTCGCTTATTTGACTGTTTTGTTTTTCGGCATACCTATCGAAGAGGTTTTCCATCTCAATTTTTATGTTGGTGGTCCAGTCCTCAATCTGAGCTTGGTTTAATTCATGGTCTCGTTTGCGTTTATGCCTCGCGGCCACGAAACTAGGTGGAGTTGAATCATCCATAGCCAGCATATTGGGAACTGAATTAGATTTTTCTGGAGAGCGCATCATAGTTTATTACGATATTTTTAAGCAAATGCAACACCAAAGTTGTTGTAAAAAGAGCGCGGTGCGCGTAAAATGTTGAGTTAGCAGGAAGAATATAATCTATTTATGTTTATGCTCCAAAACAGTGGCGGCGTTGGAAAATTATTAGCCGTGTAGCCTTGTGCGATAGTGTAGGCAAAGCAGGATGCAATATAGTGCTGTCTCGCTTTCGCTCCGCTGGTGGTGTCCGGCAGAACGCGCTTAGCGGTGCAGGAAGAGGTAAGATATAGAAATACCTTGTTTGGTAAGCTTTCGTCCTCTTCTTTCTTCGAGAAAATTGGTGCGAAATTGAACCTTATGATAGCAAATTGCAGCACACGTCTGTCTTCGTTGAGGCCACAGGGGCGAGATGGCATAAAAGTAAGGTCTTTGGATCTTATTATAGATGACCCGCCGTGGGGTGCCGGCAGTAGAATGATACCCCTCCTCTCATGCCCATGGATGCAGTAAGAGCCTGCTAAGGGATACCTCCGGAAGATGGGCAGCAGCGTCTATCCATGTATCAACATCCCATACTGCGCTCACCAACCCGCCTGCCAAGCGTGGTTAGAATGGCAACTACCCCTCATGGAGATCCATGAGGAAGGCCTGTGTGGACGTTTAATGGCTGAAATGATGAATGATGATGATAGATGATTTAAACAGCGTCAGCAACTGATAATATAAATAAATAACACTCAAAAACAATTCGAAACGTGTTTCGCCTCTCTACATGGCATCTTCACGTGGCCCGTTCGTCACGGGATACACTAGAAACAACAAAGGCGCAGAGGCAGTTGCCCAACTCCACCGCTCCTCTTCGACCGCTGTATAAAAATAATACCGGCCAAGAACGAGTCGGACTCGCGCTCCGAGGGTTCCGTGCCATCATACAATATAATATATGATAGGCGGTCGTTTGTTGGAGAACCTTGACAGCGCCATCTCTTGTCTGATAGCGGAACTTATGTAGATTTTTTTACACTTTCGATGATTTTTTGAAACTATGCATTATTAGACAGTTTGTAATAATTTTCATGTTATCTTTACATACACTTCAATTAGCAATAAAAGTTTGAGGTTGATCTCCGCAAACATCTGAGATAAGGGCTGGAAAGCTATTGTTTTCAACGTTTTTGTAAAAAGGCGAAAACTATACGGCTTAAAGCAAGACTAAAACTGTTTATTAATTTGCAAATGAATACCCTTCATGTGATACCCCACATGACCAAGTTACTTCACTGAAATTTTTGAGACCCTCTGCACCCCCTTTGCCTAAAAAACTATGCAAGTTAGAGAGTTCGCTATAGTTTTCCTGTAATATTTACATACACTTCTATTAGCAATAAAAGTTTCAGGGGTTTATCTCTGCAAACTTCGGAGATAAGGGGGGAGCGGTATTTTTTTCAACATATTTGTAAATAACTCGAAAACGATATAGTAGCTTAAAGTAAAACTAAAAACTGTTTATTAATGTGCAAATGAATACCTTTCATAATAATACCCCACATGACCTATTATTCACTTAACTTTTGAGACCTCCTTTCCGCCCCCCCTCGCAATCATAATAAGAATACTTTTCAACAGTTTTATATATTCCATATTAGTGAACAAGCATTGGTACGGAGGTGCCAGAAAAGGGGGCGAAGGTTTCCGAAAAATGAAATTTTTGACCTTTGGTGACCATTTGAGGTCACATAAAAACGGTTACTGTGATCCTAGGGTCACCAAAATCGATCAGTCAGTCAGTACCCTTCTCTCATTAAGACAGTGCTAACAAAAAAGGTTTCATGTAAATCGGTCAGCGCGTTCGGTTGTAATCATGTCATGCACAGACAGACAGCGCTATGCATAATAGGAGGCTTCGCCCCTCTAAAAAGTATTATCTTATACCATTTAAAATTGAAAGTCGATAGCATCAGTTCTCAAGATATCCATTTGTGACAGACAGACAGACAGACAAAGTAATACCATAAGAGTTCCTTTTTACCATTTTGGTCTGGAACCCTTAAAAACTATTGTACCTACTTCTTCTTCTCTACATTTTTCAATATTACCTAGGACCTGGACCATGGTAGAAAACCATAAAGAACGCTCTTATTTTATTAATAAACATGTCAACACCTATACAGCCTGTATTATATATAACATGTGTATTATGTATTAAAATTATAACACATCATCATCATTTTCAGCCCGTGTCAACCCACTGCTTGGTGTATGTAGGCCTCCTCCATTCCTTGCCACTTCTTCCGGTGTTGGGCCGATCGCATGTTGGTTTTGTTGGCGACCTTAACGATGTCATCCACCCATCTAGCAGGTGGTCTGCCAGCGTTGCGTTTAAGGTCTCTGGGATTCCATATGGTTAACGTCTTGCTCCACCTGCCGTCACCACGTCTTGCCTAATGCCAGCCCATCTCCACTTCAGTCGTCTTAAAACACAACAACAACAACGTCATAGGTAGGTAGCACTCTTATAAATCGTTAGTGTTCTAACACTATTCTAATACAATAATAATTAAAATACATAATTAATAATTACTTACTTAGTGAATTTATAAGGATACTTAAATTATGTACTTCCATAAAAATAAATATATTAAATTTTAGGTGGGAAAAACGCGACCGCCTTTTTCGTAGTTTCCCGCATTTTTAACGATTGTTTTTTCTTTAACCTATTAAGTATGGCAAAGGTCTCCCAGGACAATTAAAAAAAAATATAATCCGAATATTTGAAACATACAATGAGGTTATGGTTATAGTCAGATTTGTATAACAGCGCAGCGCCATCTAGAGGTAGTATCTCGGATATCTAGCAGACACTACCAGTAGTGTCGTTGCCAAATGAACGACACTACCGCGCCTATTTTGGATTTGATCCACAGTCAGTCAACTCAGTCAGTACAGTCAACAACGACACTACCAGCCGTTAAAGCTTAGTAATAGTTAAGTAAAGTAAGTAATTATAGTAATAATTATTATACCTTACGCATAGAGATCTCATTATGTCTTTCGTTAGTACTGAGACCAAAGAGATTAACTCAAAGTTCTACCTTATGATCAACCTCTTTTCAGAATTTCTTTTATTCTTACGAAATTAAAAATGGCGCAATGATCAAATTAGGGTTGTTGCGAATATCAGCATCAGCATCCGCTGATGATCAGCATTGATTTAGACATCAGCATCCGCATTGATCGATGCTGATTTTCAATGCTGATGTTTGAGTCGCGACATGACCCGAAGAAGCTTAAAGCGCATTTTTGTACAAATTAGGTAAACAAGTACAAACCTGTTTATTCGTTTAAGTATTCCAGGATGGGTAACAAATACATAGGTAGCACAAGTGATGACAAGTGTGATGTGAATGAATACCTATCACCCGGCCAGTATTATTTATGAATCATGAGATCCTCTGATAGACGGAGAGACAGACAGAGAGAGGAGGCTTAGTAATAGGATCCTGAAAAACTATGTTGTTTTTTATTCAGTACAAAAAGGGTGTTCCCTGTGCTACCCTTTGTGTACTAAACCCTCAAAAAATGCAAGATTTTTCGAGACTCGGTTTCTATTTGAAGAACCACCTACATTAAGTAAGTGTGGAACACTAAGTTTGCGAGCCCGACACGCACTTGGCCAAAATCAGCATCAGCATCCGCTGATGTCAAGATCAAAAATCAGCATCAGCATCCGCTGATGTGTCAAAAAACCGCATCAGCAACAACCCTGGATCAAATGACATTCACAATAATTTGTTTTGACTTTCAATGAAAATGGCCGCCAAATGGTCAGCCAAATAACATAATAATTTATAAATTAACTTGACACTGGCGGATTTGTGTAAAACCAAACACAAAAAGCCATAAAATAAAAAGACAAGACTTTCAATGGTTAAATTAATTGCGAGACTATTTACTCACATTATCTACATTATATCTTCATATATGTACCTAAGTAGCGTTTAAATGTAAAATGTCGGAAGTTGATCAGTTAGAAAGCGAATCATGTTCATTCAGGCTGAAAAGATGGTGGTGGTGAAGTCAGAAGTCTGCCTAGTTTTATTGCCGTCGGACCACTTCTACCATTAGGCAGTACCATTAATGGTACAATCAGCACCGATTTGTCCCAATCGTACAATGGTAAATGAAACTAGGATGCCACCCGTGTTTACCTACTCAAGCAACCATAAAGGCAAACGTTACAGGCAAATACAAAGAGAAATTCCACTGAAACCCTGGTTCTTCAAAATGAAATTGAGTAAGCGTGCGACAACAGTTTTAATAAAAATTGTTAGTGACCCTTCTTGCGAATGCGGAGACGATTATTGGGGACGATAACCACATATTCTTTGCCTGCACTAAATATGATCATCTTCCTTTATATCAAGACCTTATTTCACTCCATGTACCGCTTCCTACATCTGTGATTATCCTTCTTTCCTCATTAGATCCCTGTATATATCAGTGTTTAGCTTCATTTATATGTATGTAATATTAATATCAATATTTGATTTTACATTTGTTACCTATCATTTATTTATTATGGGGTGCCGGCAGTAGAATGTCACCCCTCCTCTCCAGCCCGTGGATGCAGTAAGAATCTGCTAAGGGATATCTCCGGAAGATGGGCAGCAGCGTCTTTCCGTGTAAGAACATCCCGAACTGCGCTCACCAACCCGCCTGCCAAGCGTGATGAGTATGGCAACAACCCCTCATGCACTTGGATCTCTAAGTCAGTGAGGGAGGCCTATGTCCAGCAGTGGATATCTTACGGCTGTAATGATGATGATGATATATTTATTAGATACTTCCTACTCCTTGTTGACGTAGAATAAATTCCTTCTGATCCTTTTCCCATCCGTTTTATCTCCCGTGATGTTTTAAAATTAATTGTTTCCCTAATTTTTACTATATAAAAAAAAAAAAAACTTGAAAATGGCTAATGCACAAGCCGTGCAAAGCCAAGAAGAAGAGAAAAAAAAAATTATTGATGATGATGACAGTTGTGAAATTCTGATCTCGAAATTACTGCGGCCAATAACCACAATCTGCCGAAAATAAATAAATTGCATTGCAAGCAGTTGTTGTTGTACGATCCAATCCTGCTAACTCAAAAAATGTCTGACACAGCGCTGTGCAGAGTGTGCCTAGCCAGTGATGACAAGATGCAGCACATCGCGGACACACGGTATCAGGAGATATTTGAAACGATATCAACTAAGGTCAGTGTGTCTGACGGGATCAGCAGCCCTAGTTATGATTAAAATCCTACGCTGCTTCCTGATTTTAAGTAAGGTCAACATTTGTATAACATATGACATATCATGAAGGTAATATAACAATATTATGAGTAAGTAAATAAATAATAAGTACATATTACACCAATAAAAATAAAACTAAATATTTCAGCTTTGCAGTGCGGACCGGAGGCCTGAGACAGTATGCTACATATGCTTCTCCCACCTGCAGCGGTGCCGACGACTCATGGACATGTCTCGGAGAGCCGAGGAGATACTGACCCAGTTATCACTCAACGGCATACAAGTAACTATACCCCCGTTTGTTTTTATACCATACAAGGACCCCCAACAGTGGTATACAATAGTAAACATTATCTTTAGAATTAAGTGTAATAAAAGCTCATGATCCTCCAATTATAAGTGACCACAATATGCAAGATAATCTTCCTCTTTTCTGCACTTGCTATAACATATCTCTGGCCAGACATAGTTTCAACACAAAATTAAAAGAAAGATTAACCTATTCCTTATTCATGTTATGAAATAGTGAATAAATTCCTAAGCCTAAAGGTTGATTCACACATGTCAGTACTCAGTTCACGGAGCTTCAGTGAAAATGTGTCCCTCATCAAGTATTGTGATTGTTGCTATGGCTCTGTTCAATACTGCGGAGCTAGCTATGATAGCTATTGCTTTAGACAAAGAAGAAGAGCAGCATCAAGAAAAAAAGAGAAAATGTGTGCATGAAGCATGGCAATTAAGAGAGACAGAAGGAGAATCCATGACATTATACAAAGAATTCATTAGTTAAAGATGAAAGGAAATATTTTTTAATATTTTAAAATGTAAGAGAGCTGTTTCAAAGCAAATAAATACAGGGCTTAAAGTGTCCATACTAGAAATCGTCACTCAAAGAATGTCAAATTCTCAGCGTATTTCTAGATGGCGCTGTACCTTGAGCTACTTATACGTTGCCAATAATTTGCGTTTGGAGCGCTAGCCGCTGATTGTATTGCAAGCCTTCATCAATGCAATAGATGGCGCTATTTTATATTTCAGTCTACTGTGCAAACATGTGACGTGTATTATCCGCGCCGTGTCATTTTCATACTTTTCAACATTTATTTAAATCAATATCTACGTTAGATTCTGTAAAGACTGTATTCATTCACAGTTTTTTGAAACGGTGCTCGCGCTCGGAAGCATGAAGGATCACGTATATTCATATTTTAATAAAATAGGCACATATAATAAACATGTCTAAACCTACCTGGGTACGCTAAAAATAAATCAAATAAGGTGTAGGTCTTACGTCTCCTCTGATGAATCCCCTAGGGGAGATATCAGGAAAAAAAAGTTCTTTTGTCTCCCCTGGGCAGAGGAGACAGATCATCATCATCATCATCATCAGCCTTTATCGACCCACTGCTGGGCATAGGCCTCCCTTTGATTTTGCCATTCGCCTCTGTCATAAGCTATTCTTAGCCAGGTGCAACCCACGGTCTTTCGAACATCGTCAACCCATCGGGATGGTGGACGACCCCTTTTTCTGTGCCCTTCTCTCGGCCACCATTCAGTCAGCGTTTTCGTCCACCTGTCGTCATTTCGTCTGGCCAAGTGTCCTGCCCAACTCCATTTGAGCCCCATTATTCGCTCGCCGACATCCTGAACCTTAGTCCGCTCGCGAATTTTGACGTTGGGGACCCGGTCTATCAGTGTGATGCCGAGCATGGCGCGCTCCATGGCTCTCTGCGCAGCGCTGATTTTGTGCACTGCCTCCTTAGTAAGTCGCCATGTCTCAGCACCGTAGGTCATTGTTGGTAGGACGCATTGATTGAAGAGACGAGTCTTAAGACACTGTGGTATGTGGGTAGATTTAAAAATATCGTCTAGTTTTCCGAAAGCTGCCCATCCTAGTTGTACTCTCCTGGTAACCTCCTTCATCTGATACTCCGTGCCAAAAGACAAAACATGACCAAGATACACATATGAATCAACCATCTCTAACCTCTCGCCCCCAACTTTAACGTTAGAATTCGAGAGTTCAGAAACGTTTGACATCACCTTGGTCTTGCCCATGTTCATCTTCAGGCCGACTACCAAAGAGGCATCATGAAGGTCTCCCAGCATAACCTCCAGGTCATTCATAGTTTCGGCAAACAATACAAGATCGTCAGCAAAACGCAGATGCGACAGGTAGACACCATTAACATTTATACCGCATTGGTCCCATGGAAGCATTTTAACGACGTCTTCCAAAACAGCCGTAAAAAGCTTGGGTGAAATTGTGTCCCCCTGTCGCACCCCCCTCTTGATCGAAATAGGTTCTGACAAACTGTGTAATCGTACTTGCATTGTTGCCGAGCTGTATACCTCCCGAAGAAGATCCACGTAACGAGCGTCAATGTGGCAGCGATGGAGTGAGTCAAATACGGCCCAATGCTCGACGCTGTCAAAAGCCTTCTCAAAGTCGACGAAGGCCATGCAAAGGGGCCGATTGAACTCGTGACTCTTCTCCATCAGCTGCTTGACTGAATGGATGTGATCAATGGTGGAAAATCCACTTCGGAAGCCAGCCTGTTCTAAAGATTGATATTCATCCAGCTTTCGGGTAAGACGGTTGCAGAGAATTTTGGCAAATAGCTTATAAATTTGGGACAGCAAACTGATAGGCCTATAATTAGATAATTTTGAGATGTCACCTTTCTTATGGATAATTGTAACAAGTGCATTTTTCCAAGACTCAGGTGTTCGAGCTTGATTCATGGCATCGTTGAAGAGCCTCATTAGTACGTCAATCACCGGTGGTCCGCCTGCACGAAGCAGTTCAACAGAAATGCCATCTTGTCCAGGAGACTTTTCACTTTTCATCTGGCCAAGGGCATGTTCCACCTCACTACGTATTCCCATATAAATAGGTGGCAGTTCATCAGTATCCAGACTTCTCACGGGTGGACTTCTTGGATCGTTAGTTAAATACAGGTCTGGTGTAGATTGTGAAGCGTATAGTTCTCCGTAAAACACTTCTACTATTTTAAGAATCTGTTGCCTATCTGTCGCATAGTTACCATTTTTATCTTTCAATTTTATTATTTGTTTGTTTCCTGTTTTTGTTTTTCTTCTAAAAATCTTAGGTCCTCTAAACTGTTTTATTGTATTTTTTATTATATTAGTGTTATAATCTCTCAAATCTTTTTTAATTTACTTATGATAACTTTATTTAAATTTAATAACTCTTGATGATCCACGATACTGCTTTGATTCATTGTTCGTCTTTGCTCAATCATATCTCTTGTCTTCAATGAGAGCTTACTAGCATTTTTGGGCGCTGCACTTAGATGTTTACGAGCCGTCTCCGATAGAGCATTACACAGTAGTTGATTTATTTGGTCGACATCCATGTTTGATTCTTCAAGCCCATCAAATTGATTCCGAAGGTCTTCACGAAATTGATGTTGTAAAGTTGTAACTTCTTGTTTTTTAAATCTGTCGTGAGCTTTAATCATTTTCGCTCTTTCTTGTCTAAGATCAAACCTGAATGTCGCTCTTACTAGTCTATGGTCACTTCCTGTCTTAAACCGTGAAATAACAGAAACATCAGTCACAATGTTTTTATGTGAGGAAATTATGTAGTCTATTTCGTTTTTATAATGACCGCCAGGACTCGCCCAGGTCCACTTCCTTGTAATACGCTTTTGAAAAAAGGTGTTCATTGCATAGAAGTTAATTCTTTCAAGGAAGTTTACAAGTGCTTGTCCTCTATTGTTGCGCTGTCCGAGTCCAAAACTGACAGATCATACTTTTAAAAAACTACTTTTAGTACTGTTGTCTCCCCGCAGGACTTATTCAGGATGTTTCTACATTTATCATCGATTAGGTTAGTACCTACCTAACAAAGCGTCCTGTAGGTCTACCATGAGTTTTCACAATCTATACTCGCTAGCGACTGTAGTTAACAAAATCTGTACAGTATGCTGACGCTGTATTGTAAAGGCCTAAAAACCGACTATGGCCAATCATTATGTTTTTGACACAAACATGTCAAATATGACAGTTAAGGTCAGAAATGACAGTATATGTCAAAAATGTCAGTAAATATTTAAAATTCTAGACTCAAATTACAAGAGCTAATTGAATGCATTGACTTTCACTTTTCCGATGACAGCTGTCAAACTTCAAACTGCCATATCTCGAGAACTACCTACTCGTCCTAGACTTCCCGTTGTGGGCTCAAATGAAAGAATAAATAAATAAATTCTTCATGAGTTCTACTTTTTCGATGACAGCTGTCAAACTTCAAACTGCCATATCTCGAGAACTACTCGTCCTAAACTTTCCGTTGTGGGCTCAAATGAAAGGCCTTCATGAGATCTACTTTTTCGATGACAGCTGTCAAACTTCAAACTGCCATATCTCGAGAACTTAAATATTTACTGTCATTGTTTTTTCGTGACGTAAAGTAATTGATGGTGGGGTGCCGGCAGTAGAATGTCGTCTCTTGCCCGTGGCTGCAGTAGGAATCTGCTAAGAAGATGGGCAGCAGCGGCTTTCCGTACCTATTTCAATATTCAACACTCCACTCGCCCACCCGTGTGGCAACAATCATGATCTCGGAGATCCAGGAGGATGGTGGCCCAAGTCCAGCCGTGGACGTGAACAGTAGATGTCCTACGGCTGAGATGACATCATTGATAAATAACGACTACAATGTTTGACGTCATACAATATTTTTATATTAGCGCCATCTATATTTGACTGCTGTATCTTTACGATCACTAAATCGTGTTATGGTTCGTTTAGGTGTCGGGGAATGACCAATTTATTAAATTTTTTTAAATTGTTACTCCTCGCGCCATCTATAATTATGTTTTGACAGTAACTAATTTTCGAATTACGCTTTGATGTTAGTGATTGTCAGTCCTGTATTTACTTGGTCCATGATTTTACTAACAAATTTTTGGATGCAAAGATTACTTTTCATTAGAAATTGTTTGAACCAGATTTACCAATGTTTTGTAATAATAAAAATGTTATAGTAATATCCAAATGATTGCACAGTCTGTTGTGTCTTAGGGGCCATCTCCACGGGCGAGAGAATCGCGACAAGTCCGCGCTTTTATCGTCGGGTAATCTCCACGAACGAGCCATTATTCCGCCAGCGTATCGTCGCGACTCGTAACGGAATCGCCGCGTGTCCGCAACCACTCGTAACGGAATCGCCACGTTTCTTTGACGACGCGTTGTGCTATTAATGCGAGAGCGTCACGTTCCGCGAGCGCGCGACGTGCTCGCTGCGATGTAATGACGTTTTGCGCGCACTCAACCACTCGTCGCATCGCCGCGTAATCATCGCCGTGTGGAGACAGAAAAAAGAGAGTGTATAGAAATACGATAATCTTTATATCTTTATCTTTACGTGGCACGACGATAACATCGCAGCGATTCTCGCTCGTGGAGGCGGTCCCTTAGGGCCCAAGAATGGATATTACAACAAAACATTGCAGTAGTCAGGTCATTAATTTCTGGTTTTATTAATAATAAATAAATAATAAATAGTTTATTTCTTCAACTTAATCTAATACATTTCAGTGGAATGGGACCCTCTTTTAAGTAATATGATACCTGTGCTAGAGGGTCTCGCTCTGCAGCGCGGCTATCTTTAAGATAAATTAAGTATAATAAACAAGCTTAGCGTAAATTGTTAATATTAAAAAAAAAGAAAACTAGCAACATATTATACTAAGTACAAAAGGAAACAAATTAAATTTAAATTTAAATTCTAGAGAATTTAATGTTTATAAAAGTTCACAAAATAAAATCTTCTTTCGGTTGTGGTAATGTTATAAAAATAAGATCAATCACTAAGTAATTTAATTAATTATGAGAGTTATTGACACAAAAATAAAATTAAAATAAAAGTAGTAACAATAAAAAAGTAGTAACTATGTCTGCGTGTACATTGCAGTTACTCTGTCCATATGTGGAAATGTTCGTGTGTATGTGTGTGTGTGTGTGTGTGTGTATATGTGTGTGTGTGCTCGCGTGTGTGTATGCGTATGTGAATGTTTGTTTGCTAGGGATGTGTGGTTTAAATTAAAAAATAACTGTTACTATGCTATAGTTTCTAGGAGTTTTTCTCCATCTTCGTAACTTATTGTGGACAGCCATAAACTCAGTATTTTTTTACAGGAATGATTGTTCAATGAGTATATATTAAGAATTTTGTTAATGGCGTCGTAAATGTATGCGGACTGTTTGGCGTACTGTCTGGATGCATATTTGGATCGACATATAACTTTGTCTGCAACCTTATCCTTCCGTCGCTTTTTTGTCTTACTAAGGTCAAATCCTAATATTTTGTGATATTTTAAGACGGTATCTAGAATGTAGAGTTTCCTTACTGACAGAATTCCCGATTCCTGGTAGAGCAAGTCTGTAGGATGTTGAAACGGCTTACAATACATGACTTTTACCAAGGATCTTTGAACTCGCTCTAAATCAAGGAATTTTGTTTTGGCAGCTCCTCCCCATATTGGTATACAGTATTTTAATATTGATTGTGCCAGGCTTATATAAATTTGTTCTATAATTTCTTTTGTAGCAGTATGTCGCAATATTTTAAAAATCCAAATTAACTTACGAATTCTACTCATAACTAATTCTATGTGAGCATACCAGGACATGCGTTGGTCTATCATAATACCTAAATACTTTATTGTAGAGACCTTTTTTATGATAGAACAACTACAATCAGAGCTACGTAGTTCACAACTGTGTAATTTTAAGGTGAAATCTTGACTAGGTTGAGTCCGGTTGTACTTAGTAAAAGTCATGAAGTTTGTTTTAGCTACATTCAAAGTTAGTAGATTGTGATCAAGCCATTTAGAAACCTCACTCAATCCGGTTTCCGACTTACATTTTAGAAGACTCCAGGATTTCTCCGAAAATACGATAGCGGTATCGTCAGCGTAGCAGAATATGGCTGCATTGCTAATGTTAAGGTTGCAGATATCGTTAATGTAGACTAAGAACAACGTTGGGCCGAGCACGCTTCCCTGCGGAACACCAAAATCTATTGCTTCTTCTGTGCTAGAATATTCTCCTATTTTAACCCGCTGCGTCCGATTACATAGGTAATCTGAGAGAAGTGCCAGCGGCGTTCCTCGAACCCCTATATTTTCAAGCTTATTTATTAGGATTTTGATAGAGACAGTATCAAACGCTTTCTTGAGGTCAAGGAACGCCGCTAGGCACTTCCTTCCAGAATCAATTTGCTCTACAATGTGGTTACTGATAGCTGCCACAGCATTCTCTGTTGATAATCCTTGTCTAAAGCCAAATTGTGAGTCGGACAAGATGTTAAACTTAGCTAGGTAATTCAGCAGTCGCTTGTTTATTAGTTTCTCAATTATTTTGGAAATAGACGGTAATATAGAAATCGGCCTATAGTTATTTATGTCTTCTTTTGGTCCATTCTTATATACTGGCGTTATACTTGACTTCTTTAAGGGATTAGGGAAGATTCCGTTTTTAAAACACAAGTTTGTGAGATGAGATAGTATGGGTATTAATATATGTTTAGATACTTTTAAAAATTTTGAAGTAATGTTATCTATACCTGGGGCACTCTCTGTTTTAAGGTCTATGATTATGTTATAGATTTCATGGGGGTCAGTCTCAAACAATACAAATGATGAGATATGGTTGGATGGTAGAGCCAAAGAACTAGTATTGTCTCTCCCATTTCGCAGTAAAATTTGTTCAGCAAGAGATTTGCCAATGTTTGAAAAGAACGAATTTGCATAATTAACGGATTCCATCGGTGTAGCTTTCAAATTAAGTATATCTTTGTTTGTTGTCCGTACTGGTTTATAGTTAGTTATATTGTTAACAGTTTTCCATAGGGTTTTACTTGATTTAGATGATTTACTAAGTTGTTCTCTATTGTAATTTCGCTTTAGTTTTTTGATTAAATTATTACAGTAGTTCCTATACCTTCGATATGTAATTTTTAATATATCATCATGGGGATTACCCCTTAATTGTTTCTGTAGATTATTTCTATTCCTTATACAACGCAAAACTCCGTGCGTTATCCATGGTTTTATTGTTTGTTTACTTCGGGGAACACGTCGTGTTGTAGTATTTTTATAGAGACATTCTTGTATTACTAAAATTAGTTTCTCACAAAGAGTGTTCGGGTCATTTTCATCCAGCAATAATGACAAATTTTGTTTGGATAAATCTTTCAGTGCATTATCATAGTCAATTATCGTGGAATACCTGGGTTTGTTCACAATATGTATCTTTGAAAGACATACGAGTACCGTTAAGTGATCTGTGACAGAAGTTTGTAATACGGCGACCGCGGCTGTATTTAACATTTTGTTTATTTTGATTAAGGCGTGATCTAGGCAGCTATCAATTCTCGTAGGAAGGTTATGTCCAGGTAGGAGGCCATGTATAGATAGCATATTTAGGTAATTTAACCGATTCTGTCTGTTTTGAATGCTCTCAGTACATTTTGGTAATGTGTTAATATTTATGTCGCCTACCAATAATATTTTTTCGTAGCTATCTAGTATTTGTAAATGTGCGTTTAATGAATTTATAAATGGTTCAGCATTTGGATTTGAAGGCGATCTGTAAATACAAAGAATAACTGTGTTATAGAGAGTTATTTGTAGACAGGAAGCATGTGATATTTTAATTTCTTGTACCTTATAGTCTGTATGAGCATTTTTAACGTATGTAGCCACACCATCGTTCTGGTTCTGGTATTGTTTAAATTAATTTAGTAATAGGCAGTTAAAATTGTAATTCAAATTCCAAAATAGATCTCATAAATAATTCACACATTTCATTTGTCTATCTACAGCTCACATGTATGAATATGTTCAAATTAATTTCAGGCAACTCCTGAAGCTGTCACTGAGCTGAAACTGAGCATGAAACAGTCCTTATCTGTCGCTCCGATGCAATACCACCACATCAGTGGTACTCATGATAGTTCTCATGTTACTGTGAAAGAAGAAGTGATATCTATGAAGGATGAGGGAACAGCAGAAGAGGAGCCCCTTGTGGAGAGTGTAACGGAAAATGTTTTGTCGTCAGAGAGATATATCAGTGAGTGCTTGAAATTAGAAAGTGATTGTGATTATGAGCAGTGTACTGAACTTGCATCTTCTATAGTTGTGGAACAACCCAATCTTAAAATGACGTACTGTTGTGACTTATGCAGCAAGATATTTAGTGTTAAACGTAAACTGGCGTTACACATAAAGCGGTCACATACCAGACTAATTACTGATATAGACAATGATATATGTGATAAACAATTTAATAAAAAAAATAAATTTACTACACACATGAGAGTTCACACTGGTAAGAAGGCATATACTTGTAATATATGTTATAAACAATTTGATAAAAAATATCATGCAATACACATGAGAGTTCACACTGGTGAGAAGCCATATACTTGTGATATATGTGATAAACAATTTACTCATAAATCTAATCATACAAAACACATGCGAGTTCACACTGGTGAGAAGCCATATACTTGTAATATATGTGATAAACAATTTATTACAAAATGGAATCATACAACACACATGCGACTTCACACTGGTGAGAAGCCCTATGCCTGTGATATATGTGATAAACAAATTAATCAAGAATCGCATCTTACAACACACATGAGAGTTCACACTGGTGAGAAGCCCTATGCCTGTGATATATGTGATAAACAATTTAATCAAGAATCAAATCTTACAACACACATGAGAGTTCACACTGGTGAGAAGCCATATACTTGTGATATATGTGATAAACAATTTACTCAAAAATCTAATCATACAACACACATGCGAGTTCACACTGGTGAGAAGCCATATACTTGTAATATATGTGATAAACAATTTATTAAAAAATGGAATCATACAACACACATGCGACTTCACACTGGTGAGAAGCCCTATGCCTGTGATATATGTGATAAACAATTTAATCAAGAATCAAATCTTACAACACACATGAGAGTTCACACTGGTGAGAAGCCATATACTTGTGATATATGTGATAAACAATTTACTCAAAAATCTAATCATACAACACACATGCGAGTTCACACTAGTGAGAAGCCTTATACTTGTGATAAATGTGATAAACAATTTAAATACAAATCTGCTCTTACAAGACACATCAGAGTTCACATTGAAAATGGTAACCAAAATGGAGTTGTTCCTTTTCATCTTTATCTTAAAAAATAAGTTTACCAAGCCAGAGAAGCGGTGAAGGCCTATGGATATAAGTTTTGCTGGATGTCATTGCGTGGCAAGGTCTTTGTAAGACGCAGGGAGGACGGACCACCAATCCGCATAAACAATGAGACGGACTTAAATCTACTTGAGGAAGAATTAGACTTTATGCTTTAAATTAATCTGTGTTCTTAGTAATTAAAATAAACTGGTGGTTCGCCGTGAACTTAAAACGAGCAAGATTTACTTTTTACAATGAAGTCATTGCATTTGAACTTGATTTAACATAGCAATTTGAACTGAATTGCTGGAATTCTCCAAACACTACAACTCACCACAAAACACATTCATAACTTTAGTATGACTCGTAACTTGTAAGTTTTCACTTTGTATGGAATAATTAGTTCAAAAGTTATTCTCGAACAAAAAAAGTTGATTTGACCCCCCTAATATCTGAAAAAATATTGTCTTTGAAGTTTTTGATAAGTGGGGTGGTGTGGTAGCCACAGAACCACCCAAAGTTTGGAGAGCTGTAACTTTTTTTCCTGTAAGAGATTTTTGTATTTTTTTTGCTCCTGCCCTATACTATAACATATCAAAGACTTACACATTGCATTTATGTTTTAGTTTTTACTGGATAAATGCTTGGCAACAAGGTTTTTAAAAAAAAACGGAAAATGGCAAATGTGTACCCCAATTTTCCATTTACACCTACACCTTATCTGTGTCCTATCGTATCATGTTTTAAGCCTATAAGGTTAGTATATAAAACAGCAATAGTGTTTTTTAATAATCATTTATTAATCAAATGTTATTTAGCCATTACTCCTGTGAGTCTACCATGAGTTGTCACTGCTAAATAGCCTGCCGTTACTACAGTAGTAATAGAAGGTTACTATGACATCTGTCAGATTTGTAACTCATGGTACCAAATTCTAAGCAATTGAAGCCCAAACTTCAGTCGCTGTAGTATAGTTTACTGCGTATTTTAGTACCCAAATATCCACTAGAGGCGCTATAGAAGTTTTCATACATTTTAATAACTACAGTCGCTAGCGAGTATAGAATGTGAAAACTCATGGTAGACCTACTGGCCTTTGTTGAGAAATAAAATACATGGCAAACGGTATTTATAAAAACTAAACTATCTATCTAAAATTTATGTAAATCTTAATAAAATTTATCAAAAGCGTTTAGTCTGACTGTAACAATAACATAATAATAATTAAGTAGGTTAGATAGGTGATAATAGATAGAGTATGCTTTATTGTACACCATATACACAAAAAATACAAATAGTAGAAAATTAACAAAAAGACATAATGAGGCACAATGAGCGGCCTTATCGCTAAAAGCGATCTCTTCCAGGCAACCTTTGGATGGACACAAATAGGTAAAGAAGAGTAGACGGTGGCGTACTGAGAAGTTCATAGGCAAAAATTTATAATATACATACATATATAATTAAAATAAACATACATATTCGACAAATATAATATAATAGTATACATTAAAATATATATCTACTAAATATATATATATATAAACATAGATTACATATATTTATACCTCTATATTATATATGATAATTACCTGTATTAGGAACTATTCAACAATGTAGTTTTATAAAATACATTTTCTACAAGAGGCGTCTTTAGGCTTAAAATCAAAATGACATTTGGTGCAATTAAACAGCAGTAGGAACATTTCAATGTCCAAATAAACATAACCATTTGTTTGAAAGAGATCTAGTAACCCATCATTCATAGCACAAATGGGTAAGGACCAAATTCTTTGCAAATGCTGTCACACTTTAGCGTCCACCTCTTCTCTAATTAAAAATAAAATATTTATTGTTACTTTATTGAGTAAAAAAACACGCCAAATAACAGTTCTTATTAAACCTAATCTTTATAAACTAATTGATTTTCAAAATAATTAATAAACATTTTATTAATAAATATTATTTTTTATCTTTATTAATGATCCCATAGAAAATTAATATGTCCCAACTCTGCTTTGTCGATAATATATTGATTTTGTTTTAAAAATACGAACATCTTAACTTATACAGTTTATTTGTATGTATAGTCTTAGGTTTTGCTAAGAAGCAGTTATAGTTTCATAAGGATATCCTTCTTAATTTAAAATTTAGCGGGTATTTATTGTATGTCCTAAATATCCTTCCATTGTGCAACCTCCAGTTGTGCGACGACATAACACGGAATTTACAAAGCTAAGCCAGTAGATTCTTAAATTATTTTAATGGCAACACTAACTCCGAACTCTCAAGCAAAACTCCGATAGTGCCACTAAGTATCTTTTTTTACTGACAATCGAGCATCGTGTCGGTGGAAGCTCCGCGTAGCGTTAAAATTGTGTGACTTTGCTATGTAATTTTATTGCTTTCTATCACGATTTCTCTGCTTGCGAATAATTAAGTGCGATCTATAATAGTATATTGCTGAAATACACCAAAATTTACTAGTGTTACTCGTTTAGTTTGTTGAGTGTGAAACATTTTAGGGTAGGTCGTGAAGTATTTTGGCTCCATTGTGCAACAAGTGACACGAAAGTGTGCTACGTGTCACATCGGAAATTCGTAAAGGTGCGTACACATCATTTTAATCATTTTATTCTCTATCTAGTCTAACAAATAAAGAGAAAAAAACTGATTGTGAATTTATTTTATGGTCAGATTTACTTGAAACCGTGGCATACTCATACCTCTGGATACCTACCTACTGGATACTTTTAATGAAACATATATTTCTATATAAAGTTATTTGTTTTAATACGTACAATGACCCATTTAACCTCGTTACGTTGTTACGTCCATGATCTCGAAGGGATTCCCTGAGACCATGGACGTAACATCACGTCCGAAACGTCGAGATAATGAAATAAACACCTTTTTGAACGCGATTAAGTCTCCTTTTGTTATAATAATGTGTGAAAATCGTGCAAGTTTAAATCAATGTATTATGCTGGAATTGTAAAGTTAAACATTGTTTTGTTTTTTAGATGCCATTATCCTCGGCAGAAAGATGTCGGAAATATCGCAAAAATTTGAAAAAAACAAATCCTGAAACATTTAAACAAAAGCAACGAAAGAATGCGGAGAGAACTAAATCGAAGAAAAAAAAATATCTGATAAGAACGAAGATGGAAAAAAGATATGATACAACAATGGAAGAAAGCCTGAGTTTGAAGAGACACAGGATGAATCAAATTTAAAAGAAAAAAGTGATGAGGATTGACGGACTGTGTCTAGTGAAGTTGAATTAAGAAAAAAGTATTTAATAAATGACATAGGAAAACCAAAGGAAAATTATGAAGCAGATGTAAATGTGATAAATGTGAAAAAAACTGATAATGACTTAGAGGCATTTTTATATGTATTGTAGCAGATTTTGAGAGATGTTTTGAAGGTTTTGGTTTTATCATGCTTGATATAAAAAAAACACATGATTTGAAATTATTTTTATCTTTTACTGATGTACATCTTCAAACCTTGTACACGTGCCTTAACAATTTTATTGTGCGACTTTTTTTCCTGTGTGACACATTCCAATGTGATTTCCGTTGTCCAACGATGCAAAGAATTTGGTCCTTACCCAAATGTATTTCACAAATAGGTATATTCATGAGAGACGCTGTGGGGTGCCGGCAGTAGAATTTAACATATCAGACTGTGTCCCTATTAATGTTTAAGTGTAATTTTTGATATGTAAACTGTTGGCGATCCTTTTCTTAATAAATAAATGTTACCCCTCCTCTCATACCCATGGATGCAGTAAGAGCCTGCTGAGGGATACCTCTAGAAGATGGGCAGCAGCGTCCATCCGTGTATCAACATCCCATACTGCGCTCACCAACCCGCCTGCCAAGCGTGGTGAGTATGGTAACTACCCCTCATGTACCTCTAGATCCATGAGCGAGGCCTGTGTTCAGTACCTACTTCAGTAGTGGACGTTTTACGGCTGAAACAATTCTGCCGTGCTAAGGGAATCCGCCGTAAGCAACATTTTTTCAAAATTGAGTTAATGCCATATTCGGAATCGTCGTATCGAGATCTATAACTTTCTCTTTGACAGTTTCTTAAAATAAAGCCTGTAAAGGCTTTTTTCAGTTGTGCTAAGCGCCGTAACTACAATTTATTTTTTGAGTTTCTTATAATTAAAGCCGTAAAGGAACATTATGCTATCCTGTCCTAAAGTTCTATAGAAAAAACTCATGGAGTGCTTATATTAATCGCATTAAAGACTTATAGTGGCATTACACTAAGGATGCGCATATTAATTGACAAGTACTTTCCTTACATTGAGCGTGGTAACTACCAATTACGGCGGTAAATTAGGCAACAATCACAGTGTTTAAGTAAGTATTCCTTAACATGACAGACGTAAGCTGTGCAGTTACGGCGGTTAATCATATAATAACAAATTTTAATGATTATGTTTCCTTATCAAAACCGCTTTAAATGAGTGCCCCTTAACTTAAGCGTGATATGTGTGTTGCTTACGACGCTCATTTTAAGTATTCGTCTATAAAATACAATAGGTTTTCTCAGCATAACGACTTTTTTGATGTTTTAATATACTAATTATGGTATTCTAATTTTCATTTATCAACATATACATACTACACCATTTTGTCTACAATATATTTTTTTCAGTTTTAAAAAAAAGTTAATTTTGTAGACGTAATATAATATATGATAGGCGGTCGTTTGTTGGAGAACCTTGACAGCGCCATCTCTTGTCTGATAGCGGAACTTATGTAGATTTTTTTACACTTTCGATGATTTTTTGAAACTATGCATTATTAGACAGTTTGTTATAATTTTCATGTTATCTTTACATACACTTCAATTAGCAATAAAAGTTTGAGGTTGATCTCCGCAAACATCTGAGATAAGGGCTGGAAAGCTATTGTTTTTAACGTTTTTGTAAAAAGGCGAAAACTATACGGCTTAAAGCAAGACTAAAACTGTTTATTAATTTGCAAATGAATACCCTTCATGTGATACCCCACATGACCAAGTTACTTCACTGAAATTTTTGAGACCCTCTGCACCCCCTTTGCCTAAAAAACTATGCAAGTTAGAGAGTTCGCTATAGTTTTCCTGTAATATTTACATACACTTCTATTAGCAATAAAAGTTTCAGGGGTTTATCTCTGCAAACTTCGGAGATAAGGGGGGAGCGGTATGTTTTTCAACATATTTGTAAATAACTCGAAAACGATATAGTAGCTTAAAGTAAAACTAAAAACTGTTTATTAATGTGCAAATTAATACCTTTTATATAATACCCCACATGACCTATTGTTCTCTTAACTTTTGAGACCTCCTTTCCGCCCCCCCTCGCAATCATAATAAGAATACTTTTCAACAGTTTTATATATTCCATATTAGTGAACAAGCATTGGTACGGAGGTGCCAGAAAAGGGGGCGAAGGTTTCCGAAAAATGAAATTTTTGACCTTTGGTGACCATTTGAGGTCACATAAAAACGGTTACTGTGACCCTAGGGTCACCAAAATCGATCAGTCAGTACCCTTCTCTCATTAAGACAGTGCTAACAAAAAAGGTTTCATGTAAATCGGTCAGCGCGTTCGGTTGTAATCGTGTCATGCACAGACAGACAGCGCTATGCATAATAGGAGGCTTCGCCCCTCTAAAAAGTGTTATACCATTTAAAATTGAAAGTCGATAGCATCAGTTCTCAAGATATCCATTTGTGACAGACAGACAGACAAAGTAATACCATAAGAGTTCCTTTTTACCATTTTGGTGTGGAACCCTAAAAAACTATTGTATAGTACGCGCAAAACTTCTTGAGCTCTGTGAAGTTAGCTTCAGTGACTGCGCAGTACACAGTTTTTAGGGCGTTGAGGGGAAGGAATGTAAAAGGGGTGCGAGAGGGGCTCCGTCTATGAAACTAGGGTTGCCAGCGCGAGTTTTGGTGTATTTTCGTTTTATCTAGCACACATTTTACTATGCATTAATTTATTTTTCAATTATTAAAACAAACATATTTAAAAATCAATTATTATATTAAATTAAGGATTAATAAAAACTGAAATGCTACAACAAATTCACCTTTACTTATCGCAAGAAGCCATTTTTTTTATATAAATTTTCTACTGTGTAGCAAGATTATTTATAACCTAGTTGGCAATATTGAATGAACATGTCAACATGCGCAACTTTGCATTTGCCGCAACGTTCACAGAGCTCAAGAAGTTTTGCGCGAACTCTACCTACTTCTTCTCTACATTTTTCAATATTACCTAGGACCTGGACCATGGACCTGGACCAAACCATAAAGAACGCTCTTATTTTATTAATAAACATGTCAACACCTATACAGCCTGTATTATATATAAAATGTGTATTATGTATTAAAATTATAACACATCATCATCATTTTCAGCCCGTGTCAACCCACTGCTTGGTGTATGTAGGCCTCCTCCATTCCTTGCCACTTCTTCCGGTGTTGGGCCGATCGCATGTTGGTTTTGTTGGCGACCTTAACGATGTCATCCACCCATCTAGCAGGTGGTCTGCCAGCGTTGCGTTTAAGGTCTCTGGGATTCCATATGGTTAAGGTCTTGCTCCACCTGCCGTCACCACGTCTTGCCTAATGCCAGCCCATCTCCACTTCAGTCGTCTTAAAACACAACAACAACAACGTCATAGGTAGGTAGCACTCTTATAAATCGTTAGTGTTCTAACACTATTCTAATACAATAATAATTAAAATACTTAATTAATAATTACTTACTTAGTGAATTTATAATATAAGGATACTTAAATTATGTACTTCCATAAAAATAAATATATTAAATTTTAGGTGGGAAAAACGCGACCGCCTTTTTCGTAGTTTCCCGCATTTTTAACGATTGTTTTTTCTTTAACCTATTAAGTATGGCAAATGTCTCCCAGCACAATTAAAATAAAATATAATCCGAATATTTGAAACATACAACCAATGAGGTTATGGTTATAGTCAGATTTGTATAACAGCGCAGCGCCATCTAGTATCTCGGATATCTAGCAGACACTACCAGTACTTAGTGTCGTTGCCAAATGAACGACACTACCGCGCCTATTTTGGATTTGATCCATAGTCAGTCAACTCAGTCAGTACAGTCAACAACGACACTACCAGCCGTTAAAGCTTAGTAATAGTTAAGTAAAGTAAGTAATTATAGTAATAATTATTATACCTTACGCATAGAGATCTCATTATGTCTTTCGTTAGTACTGAGACCAAAGAGATTAACTCAAAGTTCTACCTTATGATCAACCTCTTTTCAGAATTTCTTTTATTCTTACGAAATTAAAAATGGCGCAATGATCAAATTAGGGTTGTTGCGAATATCAGCATCAGCATCCGCTGATGATCAGCATTGATTTAAACTTCAGCATCCGCATTGATCGATGCTGATTTTCAATGCTGATGTTTGAGTCGCGACATGACCCGAAGAAGCTTAAAGCGCATTTTTGTACAAATTAGGTAAACAAGTACAAACCTGTTTATTCGTTTAAGTATTCCAGGATGGGTAACAAATACATAGGTAGCACAAGTGATGACAAGTGTGATGTGAATGAATACCTATCACCCGGCCAGTATTATTTATGAATCATGAGATCCTCTGATAGACGGAGAGACAGACAGAGAGAGGAGGCTTAGTAATAGGATCCTGAAAAACTATGTTGTTTTTTATTCAGTACAAAAAGGGTGTTCCCTGTGCTACCCTTTGTGTACTAAACCCTCAAAAAATGCAAGATTTTTCGAGACTCGGTTTCTATTTGAAGAACCACCTACATTAAGTAAGTGTGGAACACTAAGTTTGCGAGCCCGACACGCACTTGGCCAAAATCAGCATCAGCATCCGCTGATGTCAAGATCAAAAATCAGCATCAGCATCCGCTGATGTGTCAAAAAACCGCATCTGCAACAACCCTGGATCAAATGACATTCACAATAATTTGTTTTGACTTTCAATGAAAATGGCCGCCAAATGGTCAGCCAAATAACATAATAATTTATAAATTAACTTGACACTGGCGGATTTGTGTAAAACCAAACACAAAAAGCCATAAAATAAAAAGACAAGACTTTCAATGGTTAAATTAATTGCGAGACTATTTACTCACATTATCTACATTATATCTTCATATACCTAAGTAGCGTTTAAATGTAAAATGTCGGAAGTTGATCAGTTAGAAAGCGAATCATGTTCATTCAGGCTGAAAAGATGGTGGTGGTGAAGTCAGAAGTCTGCCTAGTTTTATTGCCGTCGGACCACTTCTACCATTAGGCAGTACCATTAATGGTACAATCGGCACCGATTTGTCCCAATCGTACAATGGTAAATGAAACTAGGATGCCACCCGGGTTTACCTACTCAAGCAACCATAAAGGCAAACGTTACAGGCAAATACAAAGAGAAATTCCACTGAAACCCTGGTTCTTCAAAATGAAATTGAGTAAGCGTGCGACAACAGTTTTAATTAGAATGCGGCTTGGGCATACATGCACGCCAGCCCATCTTGCGCGAATAAATATATATATATATATAATATTGTGACATGGTCGTTAAATAATAATTTAAATATAAATGTAGATAAAACCAAAATTATGCAATTCAATTCATACAATACTAATACATTACCTCTTGACATAACCTTAAATAATTCAATAGTAGGAGAAGTGACATTTTATAAATTTTTAGGAGTAATTTTAGATAGTCATCTTAACTGGAAAGCACATGTTGACTCGGTATGCCAAAAGCTTAGCAGATTTGTCTTTGCACTTAGGAAAATACGCCAGACTATTTCGTTTGATGCAGCTCTAACTGCTTACCATGGTTATGTTTCATCGGTCCTAAGTTACGGTTTGCTAATGTGGGGCAACTCAGTAGAAGTGGACAGGGCATTTAAAATACAGAAAAGATGTGTTCGAGCAATTAATGGATCATGGTTTCTCGATAGCTGTAGGCCTCTTTTTAGAAAATGCAAAATCCTTCCTCTTCCTAGTATGTACATCAGAGACATTTGTATTTTTGTCAAAACGTATCCAAAATATTTTAAATATCGCAGTGAAGTGGTGATTCGTCAAAAAAGGGCAAAGTTTCAAAATCTTTTATATAAACCCACATGTCATAAAGACATTTATAAGAGAAATGCTGTTAATATGTGCATAATAATTTATAATAAGCTTCCGGAAGAACTGAAGGCCTTAAAAGGAGTATTGTTTAAGAAAAAACTTAATCTATGGTTACTGGAAAAATGTTTTTATGATTTAAATGACTTTCTGAACTGTTAATAATTTAATACCTACGTTAAATAACATTTTAAATAATATTTTGCATGCTTGCACACAAGCTGAATACAGGCACTACCGCTATTATATAAGACCTTATTGTAAAATTGTATTCTGGCAAATAAACTATTTTGATTTGATTTGATTTAAAAATTGTTAGTGACCCTTCTTGCGAATGCGGAGACGATATTGGGGACGATAACCACATATTCTTTGCCTGCACTAAATATGATCATCTTCCTTTATATCAAGACCTTATTTCACTCCATGTACCGCTTCCTACATCTGTGATTATCCTTGTTTCCTCATTAGATCCCTGTATACATATCAGTGTTTAGCTTCATGTATGTATGTAATAATAATATCAATATTTGATTTTACATTTGTTACCTATTATATATTTATTATGGGGTGCCGGCAGTAGAATGTCACCCCTCCTCTCCAGCCCGTGGATGCAGTAAGAATCTGCTAAGGGATATCTCCGGAAGATGGGCAGCAGCGTCTTTCCGTGTAAGAACATCCCGAACTGCGCTCACCAACCCGCCTGCCAAGCGTGATGAGTATGGCAACAACCCCTCATGCACTTGGATCTCTAAGTCAGTGAGGGAGGCCTATGTCCAGCAGTGGATATCTTACGGCTGTAATGATGATGATGATATATTTATTAGATACTTCCTACTCCTATGATTGTTGACGTAGAATAAATTCCTTCTGATCCTTTTCCCATCCGTTTTATCTCCCGTGATGTTTTAAAATTAATTGTTTCCCTAATTTTTACTATATTAAAAAAAAAAAAAACTTGAAAATGGCTAATGCACAAGCCGTGCAAAGCCAAGAAGAAGAGAAAAAAAAATATTGATGATGATGACAGTTGTGAAATTCTGATCTCGAAATTACTGCGGCCAATAACCACCGAACCGAAAATCTGCCGAAAATAAATAAATTGCATTGCAAGCAGTTGTTGTTGTACGATCCAATCCTGCTAACTCAAAAAATGTCTGACACAGCGCTGTGCAGAGTGTGCCTAGCCAGTGATGACAAGATGCAGCACATCGCGGACACACGGTATCAGGAGATATTTGAAACGATATCAACTAAGGTCAGTGTGTCTGACGGCATCAGCAGCCCTAGTTATGATTAAAATCCTACGCTGCTTCCTGATTTTAAGTAAGGTCAACATTTGTATAACATATGACATATCATGAAGGTAATATAACAATATTATGAGTAAGTAGGCTCAACAAAATACTGCGAGGCCTAAAAACATTATTGTTAAATTCAATACCAGGATTATGCGCGATAATGTACTTGGGGCATACCGCCGAGCTAAGACTTTAAAGTCGGACCAGCTTGGTATTTCTGGGAGCTCCTGCCGTGTCTACATGAATGAACATCTCACGTTGAAAAATAAGCATTTATTTCGTCAATGCCGGGAACTGGCAAAATCCACCAATCACAGATATGTGTGGATTAGGAATTCCGCTATCTTGGTACGCGAACACGACGCTGCACCGGCTTTTGTCGTTCGATCCGAGGCTGACTTGGGAAAATTTAAAACATCTACTAATAAAAAACAATAATGAATTTTCTGTGCATAGTTTTGTTAGAATTATTATTACTATATTACAACTAATTTATTCTATGGATTTTTTTGTCAGAGTTATTTTTGCCAAACTGCATTTAATTCATAGTTTAATAATCGTTAATACTACATATGTTTTTTGTTCAATATTTTATATTATTTTAACCATTTGCGATAAGGTTAACTTAAAAAACGAGTATATGTACAAACTGGACTTTGGACATAATTTTCATCATAATTATTTTTGGATTTTCTTTAAGACTTTATCTTCTGTTGACTGCCGATTCACTTCTATGTGCTCTCTTTACACACAGTACAAACCATGCTCATACTTTTTTTACGCTCATTTAATACTCATTCACAAGCACGCATTTATTTATAATAGTCATAATAATGGATAACAACGACCAACTTACTATTTACTATCAAAACTGCCGGGGTCTTAGAACCAAGCTTCATAATGTCTTCATTGAAATTCTCTCGTCCGTTTATGACGTCATTGTTTTTACAGAAACATGGTTGGTACCGGAAATTCACAACAATGAATTTATAGACGACCAATATCTTGTCTTTAGGACTGATCGTGACCGACTGGCTACAGAAAGGCTGGATGGGGGTGGTGTTCTCATAGCAGTGCAACGGACGCTCCTTCCGTCAGAGTGTGTAATTTCATCAAATTTGTCTAATATCAATGTATCCAAGCGAATCGAACACTTACTTGTTGAGATGCCTAGTAGGAACAAATCGAAATGTCATATCCTAAGCGCCGTCTATATACCTCCGTGGGCTATAACGACTGATTATGAACATCACTTTGACATACTTCTTGAAACACTCAGTGATTCTAGAATAGATAACATTTACATTCTTGGTGATTATAATCTCACAAATATTACTTGGCCTTTTAGTATGAACTCAATTTTTAGTCGTGGACTGCCTTGCCACGACACTTCCCCTCGCGGCCTATTGTTAAGTAACTGTATGTCTACCCTGAATGCTTTACAGTACAACCACATACCCAACGTGCATGGCAAAATACTGGACCTATTTATCTCGAACTCAGACGTCAAGATCGAGCACCAGTCACACTCACTCGTGAATCTTGACGATCAACACCCAGCATTTGTTGCATATATTTCTTTTGATACACCAAAAAAATCCCTTAAAAAAAAAACAATTTTAAAACATAATTTTCAAAAGGCTGATTATACTCTTTTAAATACTAAAATATCTGAAATAGACTGGTCTATTCTGCTTAATCCACTATCAGTAGAAAATTCTCTTGATTTATTTTACGGTATAATTAACGAAATAATCAATGATCATGTACCTCTATTCAGTGTCAAGTCCTCAAACTTTCCAACATGGTTCACCCCTTCATTAATAAGTTTAAGCAAAAAGAAAAGTAAGGCTTGGACAAAGTGGAAAAAATTCAAGAATAACAGCGATTATGTTAAATTCTCAGAATACAGAGCTGCGTTTAGGGATAAATGTAACAAATGCTTTAAGTATTATATGAAGTCTGTCGAAGATAATATTTCTACAAACGTTAAATACTTCTGGAAATACATAAAGAATCGCAATGCTAATTCAGAGATACCAACATCAATGTCATATAATTCAACCAAATCCAATGTCCCGGAGACCATATGTAATATGTTCTGTGACTATTTCCAATCCGTGTTTGAACCAGTTTCACCTGGTCTCCATGAGTGGGTTCCACCAGCTGATACTTCTACCAATCAGGTTGTTTTAAGCGACATCTACCTCGATGAAGACGATATTCTAAGAGAACTCAAGCAACTAGATATCTCTAAAGGCCCCGGTCCTGACGGTCTCACGCCTTACTTCCTTAAACACGTAGCTGTCAGCATACTCAAACCCTTAGGTATAATTTTTAACAAATGCATTAGTCATGGTGTCTTCCCCAAAGTCTGGAAGTGCGCGTATATTACTCCTGTACATAAAAATGGCCCTAGAAACGATGTCGAACAGTATCGCCCCATATCCATACTGTCCACCTTGTCGAAGCTATTTGAGAGACTCGTTCATAATCAGATATATCCACTCCTTCACCATATTATCATCCCTCAACAGCATGGTTTTGTAAAGCGCAGGTCTACGTCAACTAACTTAACTCTTTTTGTAAGTAACCTTTTCGAAAATCTAGACATGGGCACCCAGGTTGATGCCGTTTATACTGATTTCCAAAAAGCATTCGACAAGGTGGATCACGAAATTCTCTTAAATAAGATTGCGTACAATGGCATCCGGGGCAACTTATTGCGGTGGTTCTGTTCATATATATCCAATCGAACACAAACCGTTGTCATCAATGGCTACCACTCCTACAGTATAAATGTCACGTCCGGCGTTCCCCAGGGCTCCATTCTTGGCCCTCTGCTATTCATCCTCTTCATTAACGACATTGATCAATGTTTCCTCAACTCCAATTTTCTCCTATACGCGGACGACCTTGAGCTTAAAGCTTACAAATCGATTAAAGACATCCATGACTGCATTCTATTTCAGGAAGACTTAAATAGATTTACTAATTATTGTGCTACCAACAAACTCCACCTAAGCTTACCCAAGTGTAATAAAATAACCTTTACTAAAAATCATAACGTCATTCTACACATATATCATCTCTTTAGTGCTCCTCTAAAAACTATGACTTCGATTCGTGACCTCGGAGTCCTATTGGATAGCAAGCTCACATTAGACCTCCATGTTAACGCAGTTGTTAATAAAGCCTTTAAAATGTTTGGCTTCATACGCAGGTCGTCTGCTGACTTTAAGCGATCTTCCACCCATATTTATTTATATAAAACGTTAGTACGCTCTCAACTGGAGTATGCCGCCCCTGTTTGGTCCCCTTTTTATTCCAAGTACATAGAGGCAATTGAGAGGGTACAGAGAAAATTTCTGCGCACACTTAACTTTAAATGTTATAGACACTACCTTTCGTATAATAAATCTCTTGCCAATTACAAACTTCTTTCTCTAAAGTCCAGACGTACATATCTCGAGATGGTCACCTTGTATAATATTGTACATAATAACTATGACTGTATTGATCTTGTTCGGAAACTTTGTTACGTGGTACCGAGAACCTGCAACCAGCGAACATGTCGTACCCGTTCTCTGTTTGCTCTGCACAAATGCCGAACCAACTCGGGACTTCGTTGTCCAATCCGACGCATGGTTGCTAATTATAATTATAACTTTGAGAGCATAGATATTCTTGCCAGCTCATTATACACTTTTAAAAATCAATTACTGCAGTACTTTTATCTAATGATTTTAACTCAAAGTAACTACACTATTCTCCTTCTATTTACTATTTCTGTATAACGATTTGCTGAACATTTTGTAATCAATATTTATATATTTTTATATTTATTAATAATAATTATCATCTAGTATTATTTTGTTAATATTGTAACAGTTACTATGTGGACAATGTTGTGGGCCGCAGTATTACCGACTTTATTATTTGAAACCTACCTTTTCATGTTAAATTGTATATTGTGGTTGTTTATTGTTCCAAATAAATATATAAAATAAAATAAAATAAGTAAATAAGTACATATATTTACTAACCTTACACCAATAAAAATAAAACTAAATATTTCAGCTTTGCAGTGCGGACCGGAGGCCTGAGACAGTATGCTACATATGCTTCTCCCACCTGCAGCGGTGCCGACGACTCATGGACATGTCTCGGAGAGCCGAGGAGATACTGACCCAGTTATCACTCAACGGCATACAAGTAACTATACCCCCGTTTGTTTTTATACCATACAAGGACCCCCAACAGTGGTATACAATAGTAAACATTATCTTTAGAATTAAGTGTAATAAAAGCTCATGCTCCTCCAATTATAAGTGACCACAATATGCAAGATAATCTTCCTCTTTTCTGCACTTGCTATAACATATCTCTGGCCAGACATAGTTTCAACACAAAATTAAAAGAAAGATTAACCTATTCCTTATTCATGTTATGAAATAGTGAATAAATTCCTAAGCCTAAAGGTTGATTCACACATATCAGTGAAGCCACAGTTCGGACAATGTGTTCGCTCAGTTCGGTATCAGTGCTACAGTGTTGCATCAGTGATTCAATTCACACATGTCAGTACTCAGTTCACGGAGCTTCAGTGAAAATGTGTCCCTCATCAAGTATTGTGATTGTTGCTATGGCTCTGTTCAATACTGCGGAGCTAGCTATGATAGCTATTGCTTTAGATAAAGAAGAAGAGCAGCATCAAGAAAAAAAGAGAAAATGTGTGCATGAAGCATGGCAATTAAGAGAGACAGAAGGAGAATCCATGACATTATACAAAGAATTCATTAGTTAAAGATGAAAGGAAATATTTTTTAATATTTTAAAATGTAAGAGAGCTGTTTCAAAGCAAATAAATACAGGGCTTAAAGTGTCCATACTAGAAATCGTCACTCAAAGAATGTCAAATTCTCAGCGTATTTCTAGATGGCGCTGTACCTTGAGCTACTTATACGTTGCCAATAATTTGCGTTTGGAGCGCTAGCCGCTGATTGTATTGCAAGTCTTTATCAATGCAATAGATGGCGCTATTTTATATTTCAGTCTACTGTGCAAACATGTGACGTGTATTATCCGCGCCGTGTCATTTTCATACTTTTCAACATTTATTTAAATCAATATCTACGTTAGATTCTGTAAAGACTGTATTCATTCACAGTTTTTTTGAAACGGTGCTCGCGCTCGGAAGCATGAAGGATCACGTATATTCATATTTTAATAAAATAGGTACATATAATAAACATGTCTAAACCTACCTGGGTACGCTAAAAATAAACCAAATAAGGTGTAGGTCTAACGTCTCCTCTGATGAATCCCCTAGGGGAGATATCAGGAAAAAAAAGTTCTTTAGTCTCCCCTGGGCAGAGGAGACAGATCATACTTTTAAAAAACTACTTTTAGTACTGTTGTCTCCCCGCAGGACTTATTCAAGATGTTTCTACATTTATCATCGATTAGGTTTGTACCTACCTAACAAAGCGTCCTGTAGGTCTACCATGAGTTTTCACAATCTATACTCGCTAGCGACTGTAGTTAACAAAATCTGTACAGTATGCTGACGCTGTATTGTAAAGGCCTAAAAACCGACTATGGCCAATCATTATGTTTTTGACACAAACTTGTCAAATATGACAGTTAAGGTCAGAAATGACAGTATATGTCAAAAATGTCAGTAAATATTTTAAATTCTAGACTCAAATTACAAGAGCTAATTGAACGCATTGACTTTCACTTTTCCGATGACAGCTGTCAAACTTCAAACTGCCATATCTCGAGAACTACCTACTCGTCCTAGACTTCCCGTTGTGGGCTCAAATGAAAGAATAAATAAATAAATAAATAAATTCTTCATGAGATCTACTTTTTCGATGACAGCTGTCAAACTTCAAACTGCCATATCTCGAGAACTACTCGTCCTAAACTTTCCGTTGTGGGCTCAAATGAAAGACCTTCATGAGATCTACTTTTTCGATGACAGCTGTCAAAGTTTAAACTGCCAATCTCGAGAACTTAAATATTTGCTGTCATTGTTTTTTCGTGACGTAAAGTAATTGATGGTGGGGTGCCGGCAGTAGAATGTTGTCTCTTGCCCGTGGCTGCAGTAGGAATCTGCTAAGAAGATGGGCAGCAGCGGCTTTCCGTACCTATTTCAATATTCACCACTCCACTCGCCCACCCGTGTGGCAACAATCATGATCTCGGAGGTCCAGGAGGATGGTGGCCCAAGTCCAGCCGTGGACGTGAACAGGAGATGTGCTACGGCTGAGATGACATCATTGATAAATAACGACTACAATGTTTGACGTCATACAATATTTTTATATTAGCGCCATCTATATTTGACTGCTGTATCTTTACGATCACTAAATCGTGTTATGGTTCGTTTAGGTGTCGGGGAATGACCAATTTATTAAAATTTGTTAAATTGTTACTCCTCGCGCCATCTATAATTATGTTTAGACAGTAACTAATTTTCGAATTACGCTTTGATGTTAGTGATTGTCAGTCCTGTATTTACTTGGTCCATGATTTTACTAACAAATTTTTGGATGCAAAGATTAATTTTCATTAGAAATTGTTTGAACCAGATTTACCAATGTTTTGTAATAATAAAAATGTTATAGTAATATCCAAATGATTGCACAGTCTGTTGTGTCCTAGGGGCCGTCTCCACGGGCGAGAGAATCGCGACGAGTCCGCGCTTTTATCGTCGGGTAATCTCTACGAACGAGCAATTATTCCGCCAGCGTATCGTCGCGACTCGCAACGGAATCGCCGCGTGTCCGCAACCACACGTAACGGAATCGCCACGTTTCTTTGACGACGCGTTGTGCTATTAATGCGAGAGCGCCACGTTCCGCGAGCGCGCGACGTGCTCGCTGCGATGTAATGACGTTTTGCGCGCACTCAACCACTCGTCGCATCGCCGCGTAATCATCGCCGTGTGGAGACAGAAAAAAGAGAGTGTATAGAAATACAATAATCTTTATATCTTTATCTTTACTTGGCACGACGATAACATCGCCGCGATTCTCGCTCGTGGAGGCGGTCCCTTAGGGCCCAAGAATGGATATTACAACAAAACATTGCAGTAGTCAGGTCATTAATTTCTGGTTTTATTGTTTAAATTAATTTAGTAATAGGTAGTTAAAATTGTTATTCAAATTCCAAAATAGATCTCATAAATAATTCACACATTTCATTTGTCTATCTACAGCTCACATGTATGAATATGTTCAAATTAATTTCAGGCAACTCCTGAAGCTGTCACTGAGCTGAAACTGAGCATGAAACAGTCCTTATCTGTCGCTCCGATGCAATACCTCCACATCAGTGGTACTCATGATAGTTCTCATGTTACTGTGAAAGAAGAAGTGATATCTATGAAGGATGAGGGAACAGCAGAAGAGGAGCCCCTTGTGGAGAGTGTAACGGAAAATGTTTTGTCGTCAGAGAGATATATCAGTGAGTGCTTGAAATTAGAAAGTGATTGTGATTATGAGCAGTGTACTGAACTTGCATCTACTATAGTTGTGGAACAACCCAAGCTTAAAATGACGTACTGTTGTGACTTATGCAGCAAGATATTTAGTGTTAAACGTAAACTGGCGTTACACATAAAGCGGTCACATACCAGACTAATTACTGATATAGACAATGATATATGTGATAAACAATTTAATAAAAAAAATAAACTTACTACACACATGAGAGTTCACACTGGTAAGAAGGCATATACTTGTACTATATGTTATAAACAATTTGATAAAAAATATCATGCAATACACATGAGAGTTCACACTGGTGAGAAGCCATATACTTGTGATATATGTGATAAACAATTTACTCATAAATGTAATCATACAAAACACATGCGAGTTCACACTGGTGAGAAGCCATATACTTGTAATATATGTGATAAACAATTTATTACAAAATGGAATCATACAACACACATGCGAGTTCACACTGGTGAGAAGCCCTATGCCTGTGATATATGTGATAAACAATTTAATCAAGAATCGCAACTTACAACACACATGAGAGTTCACACTGGTGAGAAGCCATATACTTGTGATATATGTGATAAACAATTTACTCAAAAATCTAATCATACAACACACATGCGAGTTCACACTGGTGAGAAGCCATATACTTGTAATATATGTGATAAACAATTTATTAAAAAGTCTTATCATACAACACACATGCGAGTTCACACTGGTGAGAAGCCATATACTTGTAATATATGTGATAAACGATTTAATCAAGAATCGCATCTTGCAAGACACATGAGAGTTCACACTGGTGAGAAGCCATATACTTGTGATATATGTGATAAACAATTTACTCATAAATGTAATCATACAAAACACATGCGAGTTCACACTGGTGAGAAGCCATATACTTGTAATATATGTGATAAACAATTTATTACAAAATGGAATCATACAACACACATGCGAGTTCACACTGGTGAGAAGCCCTATGCCTGTGATATATGTGATAAACAATTTAATCAAGAATCGCAACTTACAACACACATGAGAGTTCACACTGGTGAGAAGCCATATACTTGTGATATATGTGATAAACAATTTACTCAAAAATCTAATCATACAACACACATGCGAGTTCACACTGGTGAGAAGCCATATACTTGTAATATATGTGATAAACAATTTATTAAAAAGTCTTATCATACAACACACATGCGAGTTCACACTGGTGAGAAGCCATATACTTGTAATATATGTGATAAACGATTTAATCAAGAATCGCATCTTGCAAGACACATGAGAGTTCACACTGGTGAGAAGCCATATACTTGTGATAAATGTGATAAACAATTTAAATACAAATCTGCTCTTACAAGACACATCAGAGTTCACATTGAAAATGGTAACCAAAATGGAGTTGTTCCTTTTCATCTTTATCTTAAAAAATAAGTTTACCAAGCCAGAGAAGCGGTAAAGGCCTATGGATATAACTTTTGCTGGATGTCATCGCATGGCAAGGTCTTTGTAAGACGCAGGGAGGATGGACCACCAATCCGCATAAACAATGAGACGGACTTAAATCTACTTAAGGAAGAATCAGACTTTATGCTTTAAATTAATCTGTGTTCTTAGTAATTAAAATAAACTACTGGTTCGCCGTGAACTTAAAACGAGCAAGATTTACTTTTTACAATGAAGTCATTGCATTTGAACTTGATTTAACATAGCAATTTGAACTGAATTGCTGGAATTCTCCAAACACTACAACTACAACACACCACAAAACACATTCATAACTTTAGTAGGACTCGTAACTTGTAAGTTTTCACTTTGTATGGAATAATTAGTTCAAAAGTTATTCTCGAACAAAAAAAGTTGATTGGACCCCCATAATATCTGAAAAAATATTGTCTTTGAAGTTTTTGATAAGTGGGGTGGTGTGGTAGCCACAGAACCACCCAAAGTTTGGAGAGCTGTAACTTTTTTTCCTGTAAGAGACTTGTATCTTTTTGCTCCTGCCCTATACCTACTAGTGTATTATATTATCTGTGCCTATACTATAACATATCAAAGACTTTCACATTGCATTTATGTTTTAGTTTTTACTGGATAAGTGCTTGGCAACAAGGTTTTTTAAAAAAAACGGAAAATGGCCAATGTGTACCCCAATTTTCCATTTACACCTACACCTTATCTGTGTCCTATCGTATCATGTTTTAAGCCTAAAAGGTTAGTATATAAAACAGAAATAGTGTTTTTTAATAATCATTTATTATTCAAATGTTATTTAGCCATTACTCCTGTGAGTCTACCATGACTTGTCACTGCTAAATAGCCTGCCGTTACTACAGTAGTAATAGAAGGTTACTATGACATCTGTCAGATTTGTAACTCATGGTACCAAATTCTAAGCAATTGAAGCCCAAACTACAGTCGCTGTAGTATAGTTTACTGCGTATTTTAGTACCCAACTATCCACTAGAGGCGCTATAGAAGTTTTCATACATTTTAATAACTACAGTCGCTAGCGAGTACAACCAAACTGACTGATTGTGAAAACTCATGGTAGACCTACTGGCCTTTGTTGAGAAATAAAATACATGGCAAACGGTTTTTATAAAAACTAAACTATCTATCTAAAATTTATGTAAATCTTAATAAAATTTATCAAAAGCGTTTAGTCTGACTGATTAAAAGTGATATATAAAAATGGTCTATAAAGCTATTATTATGCATACTTCAATTCTAGTAGGTACCTATTACAACAATAATAACATAATAATAATTAAGTAGGTAACGATAGGTGATAATAGATAGATAGAGTATGCTTTATTGTACACCATATACACAAAAAATACAAATAGTAGAAAATTAACAAAAAGACATAATGACGCACAATGGGCAGCCTTATCGCTAAAAGCGATCTCTTCCAGGCAACCTTTGGATGGACACGAATAGGTGAAGAAGAGTAGACGGTGGCGCACTGAGAAGTTCATAGGCAAAAATTTATAATATACATATATAATTAAAATAAACATACATATTCGACAAATATAATACATAGGTACATTAAAATATATATCTACTAAATATATATATATATATATACATAGATTACATATATTTATATATTATATATGATAATTACCTGTATTAGGAACTATTCAACAATGTAGTTTTATAAAATACATTTCCTACAAGAGGCGTCTTTAGGCTTAAAATCAAAATGACATTTGGTGCAATTAAACAGCAGTAGGAACATTTCAATGTCCAAATAAACATAACCATTTGTTTGAAAGAGATCTAGTAACCCATCATTCATAGCGCAAATGTATTTCACAAATAGGTATATTCATGAGAGACGCTGTGGGGTGCCGGCAGTAGAATTTAACATATCAGACTGTGTCCCTATTAATGTTTAAGTGTAATTTTTGATATGTAAACTGTTGGCGATCCTTTTCTTAATAAATAAATGTTACCCCTCCTCTCATACCCATGGATGCAGTAAGAGCCTGCTGAGGGATACCTCTAGAAGATGGGCAGCAGCGTCTATCCGTGTATCAACATCCCATACTGCGCTCACCAACCCGCCTGCCAAGCGTGGTGAGTATGGTAACTACCCCTCATGTAGATCCATGAGCGAGGCCTGTGTTCAGTAGGTAGGTACTTCATTAGTGGACGTTTTACGGCTGAAACAATTCATGAGATTGAATGCCCGTCCGCGCGTGGGGCCGACACGACACTGGTCGATGCAATCCTATGATGATGATTTTCTTGAAAAATCGAAACGTGTCGGGAATAATCTTCGACGTTACAATAATACGTGAGTAATCCCCGTTTTTACAAAATGAATAGGGCAAATGTAATTGTGTTATTTGAAAGAAAATTACGCTTACCTAAGTAACTGCTAATAAGCACAATTTAAATATAGGATATGATAATGATAATCAAGCATCTGAAGTAGATGAACAAGTTCAGAGTTTCCAGTATTGATGATTGGAACACAGCTTTTCATGGCATAAAAGTAAGGTCTTTGGATCTTATTATAGATGACCCGCCGTGGGGTGCCGGCAGTAGAATGATACCCCTCCTCTCATGCCCATGGATGCAGTAAGAGCCTGCTAAGGGATACTTCCGGAAGATGGGCAGCAGCGTCTTTCCATGTATCAACATCCCATACAGCGCTCACCAACCCGCCTGCCAAGCGTGGTTAGAATGGCAACTACCCCTCATGGAGATCCATGAGGGAGGCCTGTGTTCATCAGTGGACGTTTAATGGCTGAAATTATGAATGATGATGATAGATGATTTAAACAGCGTCAGCAACTGATTAATAAAAATAAATAACACTCAAAAACAATTCGAAACGTGTTTCGCCTCTCTACATGGCATCTTCACGTGGCCCGTTCGTCACGGGATACACTAGAAACAACAAAGGCGCAGAGGCAGTTGCCCAACTCCACCGCTCCTCATCGACCGCTGTATAAAAATAATACCGGCCAAGAACGAGTCGGACTCGCGCTCCGAGGGTTCCGTGCCATCATACAATATAATATATGATAGGCGGTCGTTTGTTGGAGAACCTTGACAGCGCCATCTCTTGTCTGATTGCGGAACTTATGTAGATTTTTTTACACTTTCGATGATTTTTTAAAACTATGCATTATTAGACAGTTTGTTATAATTTCCATGTTATCTTTACATACACTTCAATTAGCAATAAAAGTTTGAGGTTGATCTCCGCAAACATCTGAGATAAGGGCTGGAAAGCTATTGTTTTGAACGTTTTTGTAAAAAGGCGAAAACTATACGGCTTAAAGCAAGACTAAAACTGTTTATTAATTTGCAAATGAATACCCTTCATGTGATACCCCACATGACCAAGTTACTTCACTGAAATTTTTGAGACCCTCTGCACCCCCTTTGCCTAAAAAACTATGCAAGTTAGAGAGTTCGCTATAGTTTTCCTGTAATATTTACATACAATTCTATTATCAATAAAAGTTTCAGGGGTTTATCTCTGCAAACTTCGGAGATAAGGGGGGAGCGGTATTTTTTTCAACATATTTGTAAATAACTCGAAAACGATATAGTAGCTTAAAGTAAAACTAAAAACTGTTTATTAATGTGCAAATGAATACCTTTCATAATAATACCCCACATGACCTATTATTCACTTAACTTTTGAGACCTCCTTTCCGCCCCCCCTCGCAATCATAATAAGAATACTTTTCAACAGTTTTATATATTCCATATTAGTGAACAAGCATTGGTACGGAGGTGCCAGAAAAGGGGGCGAAGGTTTCCGAAAAATGAAATTTTTGACCTTTGGTGACCATTTGAGGTCACATAAGAACGGTTACTGTGACCCTAGGGTCACCAAAATCGATCAGTCAGTACCCTTCTCTCATTAAGACAGTGCTAACAAAAAAGGTTTCATGTAAATCGGTCAGCGCGTTCGGTTGTAGTCGTGTCATGCTCAGACAGACAGCGCTATGCATAATAGGAGGCTTCGCCCCTCTAAAAAGTATTATCTTATACCACTTAAAATTGAAAGTCGATAGCATCAGTTCTCAAGATATCCATTTGTGACAGACAGACAGACAGACAAAGTAATACCATAAGAGTTCCTTTTTACCATTTTGGTGTGGAACCCTAAAAAACTATTGTACCTACTTCTTCTCTACATTTTTCAATATTACCTAGGACCTGGACCATGGACCTGGACCAAACCATAAGGAACGCTCTTATTTTATTAATAAACATGTCAACACCTATACAGCCTGTATTATATATAACATGTGTATTATGTATTAAAATTATAACACCTCATCATCATTTTCAGCCCGTGTCAACCCACTGCTTGGTGTATGTAGGCCTCCTCCATTCCTTGCCACTTCTTCCGGTGTTGGGCCGATCGCATGTTGGTTTTGTTGGCGACCTTAACGATGTCATCCACCCATCTAGCAGGTGGTCTGCCAGCGTTGCGTTTAAGGTCTCTGGGATTCCATATGGTTAAGGTCTTGCTCCACCTGCCGTCACCACGTCTTGCCTAATGCCAGCCCATCTCCACTTCAGTCGTCTTAAAACACAACAACAACAACGTCATAGGTAGGTAGCACTCTTATAAATCGTTAGTGTTCTAACACCTATTCTAATACAATAATAATTAAAATACTTAATTAATAATTATTTACTTAGTGATAAAGATACTTAAATTATGTACTTCCATAAAAATAAATATATTAAATTTTAGGTGGGAAAAACGCGACCGCCTTTTTCGTAGTTTCCCGCATTTTTAACGATTGTTTTTTCTTTAACCTATTAAGTATGGCAAAGGTCTCCCAGCACAATTTAAAAAAAATATAATCCGAATATTTGAAACATACAACCAATGAGGTTATGGTTATAGTCAGATTTGTATAACAGCGCAGCGCCATCTAGAGGTAGTATCTCGGATATCTAGCAGACACTTGACGTTGCCAAATGAACGACACTACCGCCGCGCCTATTTTGGATTTGATCCACAGTCAGTCAACTCAGTCAGTACAGTCAACAACGACACTACCAGCCGTTAAAGCTTAGTAATAGTTAAGTAAAGTAAGTAATTATAGTAATAATTATTATACCTTACGCATAGAGATCTCATTATGTCTTTCGTTAGTACTGAGACCAAAGAGATTAACTCAAAGTTCTACCTTATGTTCAACCTCTTTTCAGAATTTCTTTTATTCTTACGAAATTAAAAATGGCGCAATGATCAAATTAGGGTTGTTGCGAATATCAGCATCAGCATCCGCTGATGATCAGCATTGATTTAAACATCAGCATCCGCATTGATCGATGCTGATTTTCAATGCTGATGTTTGAGTCGCGACATGACCCGAAGAGGCGGGGCTTATAGCGCATTTTTGTACAAATTAGGTAAACAAGTACAAACCTGTTTATTCGTTTAAGTATTCCAGGATGGGTAACTGAGCTGTATGTAACTATAGATAGGTACCTAACATATTGTAATGCTAACTGGGGGTACCTCTGTTCCTTAGTAATAAACTAGCTATCGAGTAAGACGGGCGTTTCATTGATTACCGACACTCCATCTGACTACGAGGATAAAATCTACCCGCGCATAACAAAAAAATGGCGAGTTTTCTCGGTAATTTAGGCGTATTTGACTATAAAATACACGAATGGGAAGTGTTTTACGGTAAATTGACTCAATTCATCAAGTTGAATAACATTGATGTGTCTAATCAAAGTGCGGTGCTGCTAACACATTTGTCCGATGAGTCCTACCGTCTGCTTCGGAACCTCGTTCATCCGAAGAAACTCGAAGAAATTTCTTACAAGGAGCTAGTGCTTGTACTCAACAATCATTTCACGCCAAAGAGGTCGACATTCGCCGACAGGGCGAAGTTCTACGAAGCGACAAGGTCCGACGGTGAAAGCATCGAGGAATGGGCGGCTCGTCTGCGAGGGCTTGCCGTTTACTGCGACTTTGGCACAGAACTGGACACGTTGCTGCGTGACCGTTTCGTGCTGGGCTTCCAGACAGGACACGAGCGTGATAAGCTGTTTGAATGCGACTCCAGAGTTTTAACACTATCGCAAGCATTGGAGATCGCGCAGAGGGTTTCGTGTGCGCGGCAGGCACGCGCAGCTGCCAGCGGCGCGGCCGCCGCCGCCGCGGTCGTGAAGGAGGAGCCGGTGTTCTACGCACGAGCTGGATCGCAAAGCGCCGGCGCCGCCGGGAAATCCCAGGCAAGTTTCGCCGCCGCCGTGGCGACCCAGAAGGTTGATGATGGCAGCAATGAATTACGTTGTTCGGTGTGTGGTATGAAAAACCACAGTGCGGCTAAATGTAGGTTTAAGGACTACAAATGTCGAAAGTGTGGGCAAAAAGGCCATCTAAAGAAAGTGTGCGTTGGTAAAAAGTGTAATTTACACAAAATCAGTGTAGAGGAGCCCGAGTCTCACCCAGAAAATGACTGCAAGGAATGTGAACTTTATAACTTGAGGTATGTAAACTATAATCCAATCAAAATTACAGTTAACGTGAATGATATTGATTTGTGTATGGAATTGGATACTGGATCCGGGACTACCGTTATTTCGGACAAATTATATTCTCAATATTTTTTCAATAATTATTTATTTATTTATTTATTTATTTACTTTAATCATAACGGTACAACACCAATTACAATAATTAAAGAAAAAAAAACAAAAATGAACACAATTAAAAGTAACATAATAATCATAATTTTCATAATAATAATATGAATAAAAAAATGAATATATAACAATTGAAAAATAAAAGAAAACGTAATCATCCTTCCTTCTCACAGAAACACAAACACTCTGACAATATATCCAGCCATCCATCCGCAAACAAATCACATTCAATAATAAGTTGCATAAGAGTGATATCAAAATGTGTTTATACAATGGTCATAAAATTATGCCCTTAGGTTTTTTTAAAGCTAAAGTTAGGTATGCTAACCTATGTAAACAATTAAAAATTTACGTTTTTAAAAATGGTGGGCCACCTTTGCTAGGGCGCGATTTTATAGCGAATTTTGAAATTTATTTTTCCTCAGCAAATAATAGTATTGAATGTACGAATAAAAATATTGAAGAAGTGCAACGGTTATTGACGCAATACCCGGACATTTGGAAGAACGAGCTAGGTTGTTTTAACAAGTTTGAGGTCGATCTATTACTAAAAGATAATGCACAGCCAAAGTTTTTTAAGCCGCGGTCGGTACCTTTTGCTCTCAAGGACAGAGTTAGCGCAGAACTTGACAGATTGGTAAGTTTAGGTATTTTAGTGGCCGTCAACCACTCTGAATACGCTACGCCTATAGTACCAGTTTTAAAAGAAAATGGCAAGTTAAAAATCGCCGGCGATTTTTCTTGCACGTTAAATCAAGATTTAAAAATAGATAAATATCCGTTGCCACGCATAGAAGAGGTTTTTTCCAAGATTGGAGGGGGAGAAAAATATTCTAAATTGGATTTAAGTAACGCTTATAATCAATTTAAATTATCTAAACCTTCTCAAGCACTGGCAACCATAGCAACTCATAAAGGTTTATTTTCATACACAAGATTAGTATATGGCTTAGCAAATGCACCGGCTATTTTTCAAAAAGCAATGGAAACACTATTTTCTGGCTTGGACGGTGTAAGTATTTGGCTTGATGACATTTGCGTTACGGGCAAAACCAAAGATATTCATATCTCAACATTGCGTGAAGTCCTACGTAGGCTTCAGGGGGCAGGGTTACGCTTGCAAAAAGATAAGTGTGTCTTTTTCGAAGACAGTGTTACTTACCTAGGCTACGTTATAAACAAAAGCGGGTTAAGAACTTGCCCAACTAAAGTGGAGGCAATAATAAATGCTCCTGCGCCTACAAACGTATTAGGCGTTAAACAATTCATAGGTGTAGTAAATTATTATAGGAATTTTATTCCTTCCGCATCGGCGGTAATGAACCCGCTACACGAATTGCTACGAACGGGCGCAGAGTGGCAGTGGACCGACCGGCACCAGGCGGCTTTCGATAGCGTTAAACGTGAGCTGGCTAGCGACCGAGTGCTGGCGCATTTCGAGCCGGACGCGCCGCTGGCGCTGACCGTGGACGCGGGCCCGCGCGGGCTGGGCGCCGTGCTGGCGCATCGCACTGCCGACGGCCAGGAGCGTCCCATTGCGTTTGCTTCCCGCTCGCTGTCTGCGAGTGAGAAAAATTATAGCCAAATACAGAAGGAGGCTACAGCTATTATTTTTGGTGTTAAACATTTTCATCAATATCTTTATGGCCGTCAGGAGCCTTTCATACTTAAAACTGATCATAGACCCTTACTTTCTATATTTGGAAGAGGGAAGGGTATCTCTGTGACGGCTGCCTTGCGTTTGCAGAGATATGCTATCATACTGTCTGCTTATAATTATACGGTGCAGTATATAGACGGTAAAAATAATCAAGTTGCAGATTATTTCTCAAGGGCGCCCTTATCAGTATCGGTCAGTGATGAACAGGCGGGAAGTTCTAGGCATTTTTTATTTTTAGAAGCTAACATAGAACCAAACCAATCTTGTTTGATGATATAAAGCGTGAGATGGCAGCCGATAAGGTTTTATCTACAGTTGTTAAATATATGAAAAATGGCTGGCCTAGAAAAATAGCATGTAAATCTATTATGCCCTATTTTCAGTGTAAAATGGATTTGGAAGTTATAAATGACTGTTTGTTTCGCGGTCATCGAGTAGTGATTCCAACTGTGTTTAGAGACAGAATGCTAAATGAATTGCATTCGGCACATTTTGGAGTCGTTAAAACAAAAAGCCTAGCACGTAGTCGAATGTGGTGGCCGGGAATCGACGCCGATATCGAGCGATGGGTAGGCGCGTGCGCCGCCTGCTCCGCCGTGCGAGCCGCGCCGCCGGTCGCGCCGCCGGCGCCCTGGCCGCGCCCGCCGGGCCCGTGGCATCGGATACACTACTTACTACTTTACTTATACATACTTTTTTTGGGGGTAGAAGTGAAAACTGATCAGTATACCAAAATAATATTTTCTTTATTTAAAAATAGAAAAAGTGTTTATTTATTACAAATTTATGTATTATTATTAACAGTACCATAACCCACCTGCCATACAGTGTTATCCAACCACACTAAGTACTCTACACTGCACTATTCACAAATTATCACTTTTCCTTTGTATTGCTTTGTTTGAATACAAAATGGAGGACATCAAGAGCACTATGTCCGAGATGATGAGGTCCTTTGAGCAGAGAATGCAGCTTTTTGAGAGCCGGCTACCAATCAGCCCAACTCCATCCACAATTTCAAGCTTGTCAACTGAGTATGCTGAGTTCAAGGCATTTTTCACCGGGGCACTGCGAGCACTTCAGCTACAAATCCAGTTCCTAACTAAGGAACTTGACCACTTGGAGATGAGGGGAAGGCGCAAGATCTTGCTGCTACATGGTGTCGCTGAACAACAGAAGGAAGATGTGCCACAGGTTGTTGTTAAGACCTTGAGGGACCGGCTGAAGTTGACCGACATTGGAGTAAGTGACATCAGCCGTTGTCACAGGATGGGGCGTTTGGCAGTCTCAGATCGCCCCCGGCCTATTCTCCTCAAACTACGGGAGATGTCGACGCGCAGTAAGGTTTGGGCAGCCAAAACTAGCCTTAAAGGCTCGGGTATAACCTTATCCGAGTTTCTAACCAAGGCTAGACATGATGTGTTCATGGCTGCTCGCGAACGTTTCGGCATCCCGAAATGTTGGACAATGGATGGCACCGTCTACATCCTGGGCGCTGACGGGAAGCGGCACAGGGCGCTTTGCCTTGATGACCTCAGTGCGATTGGGCCCGCCGTCACCACGACCAACACCACGGCCGCCGTAAGTAAGCAGGTTTTGGCTCACAAACCAGCGGCATCAGCAGCGGCGAAGGAACCAAGGCCAAAACGTGCGGTGTCAACCAAAAGGTCCTAAGTTTGTGCTAGATCAATAGAGTAGAATATACTAGTTTTTCTTCCTCCCGACCAGAAACGTAGAAAGCATTATATTTATGATTTTTGTTTTGTTGTGAATGTGATTTTGACATACCAATTGTCATTACTACTAGTGTTTGTTACTTACTGTCACTTTCAAAAAATTCCTTCAGCTTCTTCTTTTCTTTATTGTTACATTACGTTCCATTTCACGTAGAAATTATGTTATTTTAGGAGATTTCCAATTAATTCGTTAATTATTATTATTTTTTTATCTTTTCTGTTTCTGGTTGGTATTTGTTTTATTATTCTAGGAGTTAAGAGTGTTTATATATCCTTTAACTTTTATCTCTATAGTAACTGGCAGATGGATATGGGCTTTATAGTTAACTAAGTTATCAATAGTTATATAAAATAATCAAGTAAGTATTTATATTTATTTATTGTATATTTAAGTGGTTATTGTTATTTAAAATTTATGTCTCACAGTGACGTTTCAGACAGTGATGAATATGTGTCCTTATCTGATGATAATTGTGGTAGTAATGACAGTTTTAGTAGTATTCCATCCCTTTCTAATACAGTAAATTCTTATTTCCTTGATGTTCCTAAAAATCAAAATATTCTCCATATAAACGCACAGAGTATTCCTCAGCATTACCCTGACCTTCTTGCTTCTTTCGATCACAAAAACATTCATGCTGTATTAGTTTCTGAATCCTGGCTTAAGCCGTGCCTTTCTTCTTCATCTTATTCTTTACCAGGATTCAAACTCATCCGCAACGACCGCGTAGGGTCTGGTGGTGGGGGTGTTGCCATATATCTTCGTGGGCACATTCCTTTTTCTGTAGTGAGTATGTCACCACAACCACCACCATCCAATGCGGGAGAACACCTTTTCATAGAGATTGATCTAAAGCATACCAAGGTGCTCCTAGGAGTGTTTTACTGTCCGTCTTCTCAAATTAACTACTTTCTTTCTTTTGAAACACTCCTGGAGAACCTGGTTGCTTCTTATGATCACACTCTAGTAATGGGTGATTTCAATACTTGCCTACTAAAGCAGGATAATCGTTCCTCTTCACTCAAAACTCTTGTAAGGAGTTGCAATTTACACATCCTTCCTCTTAATGCTACTCATTTCTTTCCTCATTCTACTCCTTCTCTTCTAGATCTCATGGTGGTATCATCTCCTGCACATGTTGCCAAACATGGTCAATGTGCTGCAGGGGCTTTTTCCTATCATGACCTAATATTTCTTTCTTATAAAATTCGTCCTCCTAAACCCAAGCCCAAGATCATCCTGCAGCGGAATTTTAGTGGCATCGATGTGAAGGAACTAAGACGTGATGCGGAGTATATAAATTGGTCTCCGTTATTTGATGCCGTTGATGTAGATAACCAAATTAATGTTTTTAATGAATTGATTACGGATCTTTACGATAAGCACGCACCGTTTAGAGCAATCACACTTAAACATTTACCAGCACCGTGGATTACTCCCGAATTAAGAGCTGTTATGCATAAAAAGATCGTTGCAAAAACGAAATTCAAACATAGACCATCTGATTTCAACAAGGAAAAATACATAGCTTGCCGGAATCGCTGCAATAGAGCGTGTCGTGACGCACAACGCCGTTATATCCATACGTCAGTAGAGGACTCCGACCCTGCTAAGGTTTGGAAGTTTCTACGGTCATTGGGAATCGGAAAATCTAAACTCCAAGATAAAATTCCTTTGCACATCAATCTAGATTCTTTAAATAAACATTTCACTTCTTCTTCCGATCTAGATGGACAAACTAAATTGCAGACTCTTACTCATCTTTCTTCTATTCCGATTCCTGACTATTCACCATTTACTTTTAATCAGTTCACTGTCTATGATGTTAAGAAGAGCATATCATCCATTTCCTCCAATGCTATCGGAAGCGATAGTATAAGTCGCAATATGATAGTTCCTATCCTCGACCAAATCGCTCCGATAATCACACATATCCTTAATTCCTCCATATCCACTTCCTCATTCCCAACATTTTGGAAAGAAGCGCAGGTTACTCCTTTACCTAAAAAATCAAATCCGGCTTCTTTATCAGAATTTCGTCCTATATCCATTCTTCCTTTCCTGTCCAAAGTCCTGGAACGCCTTGTCCATCAGCAACTCAGCATATTCCTCTCCAGTAAAAATCTCCTGAACCCTTTCCAATCCGGTTTTCGTCAAGGTCACAGCACAGTGTCCGCATTGGTCAAAATAACCGATGACATACGCTACGGAATGGACAATGGACATGTTACTGTCCTGTGCTTATTAGACTTTAGCAACGCTTTTAATAACGTTGACTTTGACATTCTCCTTGGAATCCTTAGCTCGCTTAACATATCTCCAGCAGTGATTGATTGGTTTCGCAGTTATCTGCAGGGGCGACGTCAGCGTATACGCATTGATGATGCTTACTCATCATGGTGCGATGTATCCGCAGGCGTTCCTCAGGGCGGCGTTTTATCACCTCTTCTTTTCGCTGTCTTTATAAATTCAATATCCTATCAACTTACTTCATCGTACCACCTCTATGCAGACGATCTCCAGATTTACACACATGCCTCTGTAGACCATCTGTCCGATGCTATCGAAGTGATTAACAACGACCTTCGACGTATCCAGGACTGGAGCAAGGCTTATGGTCTTAGGATCAATCCGAATAAAACACAGGTTATAGTAGTTGGGGGTTCGAGGATGATTTCTCGAATAAATTGGACTGGTCTTCCTTCTGTAGTCTTTGATGGTACTCTTATCTTGCAAAGCGAATCGGTGAAAAATTTAGGTGTCCTCATTGACAGAAATCTGTCATGGGGACCTCAACTATCTGAAATCAGCCGAAAAGTGTTTGCAAGTGTAGGGTCCCTACGTAGACTGCGAAACTTCCTTCCCGTTGCCACTAAGATTTCTCTTGCCCAATGTCTTCTTCTCCCCATCCTAGATTATGCCGATGCGTCTTTCCTCGATTTAACTGAACAGCAATTGGATAAGCTGGAGCGCCTGCAAAACCTTGGGATACGGTTCATATTTGGCTTGCGCAAGTATGACCACGTCTCGGAGTTTCGCAGGCAGCTCAAGTGGCTACCAATTCGGCTTCGTCGGAATTCGCATTTCCTAGCTTTACTGTATAATATCCTTTTCACCACTTCCACTCCCCCTTACCTCAAGGAACGATTTCACTTTCTTCACCTTTCCCACTCTCTATCTCTTCGGTCTTCTGAAACTCTTCAGCTTAGTACACCTGTGCACAACTCGTCTTACTACCACAAATACTTCACTGTCCAGGCTGTTACCTTATGGAATGCATTGCCTGTACCGATCAGGCGTGCTCCATCCCTTCACATCTTCAAATCCATGGTTAAGGAACACTATTTGTCCTGCTGTCACTAGCTGCTTGCTCCACACATAGTTTATATTTTTTATGTATATATTATGTAAGTTTATGTATTTATATTTTATGTAGGTATATAAGTCTTGATATTATATAATGTATGTATGGTATATTTGAAAATTTCATAAAACCTTTCGTACATCTTTAAACCCCTTGTTGTATCCACAAATCCAATCCATCCCAAGGTTGTCTGGTAGAGATCGCTCTTTAGCGATAAGACCGCCAATTGTCACTTTGTGTTTAGAGTTTATCTTTCTGTTGTTATTTTTATATTTAAGGTGTGCAATAAAGCATTTTCTATCTATCTATCTATCTATACACATCGATTACATGTCGATAGGACAGGCTGTGTATTTGATTGTAGTAGACGCTTTTTCTAAATGGCTAGAATGTGTTTATATGGACCGTGGCACTTCTACAAATGTTCTTATTCAAAAACTAAAAGATTTGTTTTGTAGATTCGGCGTGCCTTATGTCATTGTGTCTGATAATGATGTTAAAATTAGTTCTGCGGAATTTCATAACTTTTGTCGATTGAACGGGATCCAACACATAACTTCACCAATATACCACCCTGCTAGCAATGGTCAGGCGGAAAATTCTGTCAAAACTTCCAAAAAGATGATAAAATGTATAATATCAGAATGCAAAAATCAGAGTGAAATTCATAATAAATTGCAGAGTTGTTTGTTTGTATTCAGAAATACCGTTCATTGTGCGACAGGCGCCACGCCGGCGATGTTAATGATAGGCCGTAATTTACGGTGTAGGCTAGATTTAGTTTTGCCTAATGATAAAACTAAGATAAACGATGAACAAATAAAATTAAAAGCTAGCAGATGTTTTCAGGTAGGTGAAAAAGTTTGGGCTAGGTGGTTTATCGCAAAGAAAAGTGTTTGGTGTGTAGGTATTATTAAAAAGTTAATTGGGAATCGAATGTTTGAAATTTATTTTAAGGATTATGAGACTAACTGTAAAAGGCACGTTGATCAGATAAGGAAGTTCACTAGCAATAATACTGACGGTCCTAATGAAAACATTTCTGACATCGGCAATCCAGTTATGTTGGATTCGCTGCCGCCGCCGCCGTCACCGCCTTGCACGCCGCCTCGCACAGCTCCCCTCCAGGTGCCGTCGCCCCCGGTGGAGGGTGTATCATTAGATATAGAACCTTTTTCGCCAAATGCTACTTCAGCTGAAGGGGCAGAGGTTTCGGCCGCAACCGCTTGTGTAGGAAAAGATGTAGTGTTAGATAGGGACGCAGAAATAGACGAGTGGGCGGAGGCTTGCGAAGTGATGACGACGGACGAGCCACGACCTGCTGAGCTCTGCGTTAACCCAAGTGATGAAAATAACCCGAGTAGTGCTAATGCTAGCCCGTTTAGGCGATCTAAGAGATCTAAAAATAAAGTTAATTATAAGCCCTATTTTTAAGAGTTAGAAGTGTTACTATAAGTGTTAGTTATTTTAGTTGTAATGTTTTATAGGAACCTTATATTGTTACAGGTTCCCAAATTAATGTTGGAGGGATGAGCTGTATGTAACTATAGATAGGTACCTAACATATTGTAATGCTAACTGGGGGTACCTCTGTTCCTTAGTAATAAACTAGCTATCGAGTAAGACGGGCGTTTCATTGATTACCGACACTCCAGTAACAAATACATAGGTAGCACAAGTGATGACAAGTGTGATGTGAATGAATACCTACCTATCACCCGGCCAGTATTATTTATGAATCATGAGATCCTCTGATACACGGAGAGACAGACAGAGAGAGGAGGCTTAGTAATAGGATCCTGAAAAACTATGTTTTTTTTTATTCAGTACTCAAAGGTGTTCCCTGTGCTACCCTTTGTATACTAAACCCTCAAAAAATGCAAGATTTTTCGAGACTCGGTTTCTATTTGAAGAACCACCTACATTAAGTAAGTGTGGAACACTAAGTTTGCGAGCCCGACACGCACTTGGCCAAAATCAGCATCAGCATCCGCTGATGTCAAGATCAAAAATCAGCATCAGCATCCGCTGATTTGTCAAAAAACCGCATCAGCAACAACCCTGGATCAAATGACATTCACAATAATTTGTTTTGACTTTCAATGAAAATGGCCGCCAAATGGTCAGCCAAATAACATAATAATTTATAAATTAACTTGACACTGGCGGATTTGTGTAAAACCAAACACAAAAAGCCATAAAATAAAAAGACAAGACTTTCAATGGTTAAATTAATTGCGAGACTATTTACTCACATTATCTACATTCTATCTTCATATACCTAAGTAGCGTTTAAATGTAAAATGTCGGAAGTTGATCAGTTAGAAAGCGAATCATATTCATTCAGGCTGAAATGATGGTGATGGTGAAGTCAGAAGTCTGCCTAGTTTTATTACCGTCGGACCACTTCTACCATTAGGCAGTACCATTAATGGTACAATTGGCACCGATTTGTCCCGATTGTAATGATAAATGAAACTAGGATGATGGTTTACCTATTGACCTTCGGACCACTTGTACCATTAATGGTACGATTGGCACCGATTTGTCCCGAATGATAATGAATGATAAATGAAACTAGGATGCCACCCGGGTTTACCTATTAGCCGTCGGACCACTGTACCATTTAGGCAGTATCATTAATGGTACGATTGGTACCGATTTAAGTAAAATGGCGGGCGCGGATTAAGGGCCGCGCGAGGTGCTGCCCGCCTGTCGCCCGCACCCGCACCCCCCGCGCCCGGACCCCCCGCGCCCGGCCGGCGGTGCCCTCCGATACGCACTGCGCTGACTACGTCGCAATCGGCAATTTTGACTCCGAGCTTACTACAGACGACCGACGGTTGCGACATGAGCGGGATTTTCACCGTTGACTTCGTGTTCCCCTGTCGTTGAGAGGAGTGGGAGGTAGGGTCTTGAAAATTGCGTTGGATATGTAATACTTTGTTATGATCTTTATAAATAAATGAAATGAAGCGCTTTTCAATATTTCACGGTATACGCATAAAATTGGTCTTGGTCGTAATTTGCCAGCTTTTCCAAAACATTAATTGTGTTTATGTTTGTGTGGAAGTTTGAATGAAACGTTCAAAATATTCAATTCTTCAAAAGTGATTTTGTGATAATAAAACAGATGTAATGTGTTGTGGGTACCTCCTCCAGTAATCTTGAAGGTGTCTCCACTTTTATGAAGGTTAGATGCTCCTTTCTACTTTTTCCGTGGATATAACTTTGCGAACGTCACAGGCAATGTTTACTACTTAATCACACACACACACACACAAAGCTATCATAGAGAAAGCTGCCCTAATCGATTCTACTACGGATTATAGATAGATCTAATATGAAAACTAAGGGTCTCCCCACATTAGTCGGAATCGGCTTAAGCCGGTCAAAAAAGCCTATGTCTACGAAATAAGAGTCGTACTAACACCATTCGCATCGGCTCGGCTCCGTCGACGCGTCGCGACGCCGGCCGACGCGACGGCGAAACGAGCCGTTTGCGATTAGCTGATCGCATCCGTTCGCATGCCTTCATCTCCGACGGCAGCCGCACGGCGCCGGAGACGGCCGAACGGCGTTGGACGGCAGTCGAATAATCCGATTGCATGCCTTCGTTTCCGACGGCATCCGAAGGGCGCCGGAGACGGCCGAGTACCGATGGTGGGGCACAGGCGCTCGCGATTGCAGTCAGTCTAGTGTCTGAATTGATCAGTAGTACGCTGCTGCCGTGCCACGATATTTTTATTAGGGCCGATTTTTCAATCCTCAGTTAAGTCGTCGAATAGCTCTGGGCAGTAAAATTATCTGTTTGTTTATCAGGCGAATAAATAATTTCTATTTTTCAATCGTCTATTATCTGGAGAATAACTATCAGTGGTTTATACTAGCCAACATCACACTATCTGTGTGCAAGCGAGGTGCATAGATGCTGTATTCAACGTGTTAGAGAAGAATAGCTGACCGTCGAACGTAAGTGAACAGCCGGCCGTCGTGACGGCCGTTCGGAGTAATCGACTGCCGATCGCATATCAACAGCCGTCGCGACGGCCGTTCGGAGTAATCGACTGCTGATCGCATGTCGACAGCCGTCGCGACGGCCGTTCGGAGTAATCGACTGCCGATTGCATGTCGACAGCCGTCGCAACAGCTGAATGGCGTTAATCCGAGTAGTGTGGTGATACGCAATCGGCTTAAGCCGATTCCGCGTCGACTAATGTGTAAGGACCCTAATAGTCCAAAAATAGTCTTCTTATTAAAAAGCAAAAAAAGCACAAATCGATAACTACCTACTTAAATGCATTTCGATACTACTATAATCGATGAAAGATCGATGAAGAAAGCAACCTGGCAACTAGACTCGTAGTAGGATTTAGCCTAATTATTGATGATGATGACAGTTGTGAAATTCTGATCTCGAAATTACTGCGGCCAATAACCACAATCTGCCGAAAATAAATAAATTGCATTGCAAGCAGTTGTTGTTGCACGATCCAATCCTGTTAACTCAAAAAATGTCTGACACAGCGCTGTGCAGAGTGTGCCTAGCCAGTGATGACAAGATGCAGCACATCGCGGACACACGGTATCAGGAGATATTTGAAACGATATCAACTAAGGTCAGTGTGTCTGACGGCATCAGCAGCCCTAGTTATGATTAAAATCCTACGCTGCTTCCTGATTTTAAGTAAGGTCAACATTTGTATAACATATGACATATCATGAAGGTAATATAACAATATCACAGAATAGTAATGTATACAGTAGTTTGACTCGGCCGTATTTTTAAAATAAATACCTACAGCCGCGCGGTACGTAAACATGCGATAGGGCTGCCCGCCTCCAGCATTTTAATTAAATTTGCCTACTTTGTGTTTCCATTTAGTTTTGTGATTGTAAATATACTTTTTTTATATAAACAAATATAATACTTTGTGAATTGAATAGATAAATTGAAAATATAGTGTACGCAGAAGTACTATAAAATAACATAGTTATGAATTATTAGAATAACCTACAATCTAAACGATATAAGATTATAAGACCCAGTACTTTTACCTAATGTTTTAAAGTTCCTACCTACCTAAAATTACGCTTAACGTAGGTATTATTTAAAAATATTATATTTTCACCTTCTACGTAAACGAAGTCGTGCTGTCCTCCTTATCATAAACGCAATAACTCGATTTCTGGGGCCTACAGAGTTATTGCGTTTATGATAAGGAGGGCAGCGTGGGTAAGAGTAAGCGTTAGCCCAAAGAAACTATTCCAGGCGGTCGAAGTCGCGGGCAGAAGCTAGTTAATAATAAATAAAATACCACGTCTTTACTTTGAATTATACAAACTAACAAAACGAAACACACATGCTCCGAGGTTTTTACACAAGCGTACCTACCGTATCATGAACCGCATATAACTACCTATTTCACTCGTGTCAATCACTTTCCATTACTCTATTCACTTTATTTAAGAACCCAGACATCTTTTTTTTTCGGGAGATAAAAGGAAATACTTGTCCATTACAAAGACACACATTATGTAACTACCTACTGGGTAGTAAGTAAAATTATTTTATAGTCTTAGCTTTCAGAGTTTCCAAGTAATCTAAAAAAAGTTATCTCTGGATGCGTTCTTGAAGATTTCATGCAACCAAAAACAGCACAATATATCCTACTCGACATATTAAATACGTTGGTAGGTACTTGAACTTATTTTTGGTGAAAAAATCGCGCGGTTATTGTTAAAAAAACAACACACCTCCGTTCGTCACTGCGGCACAGTCGCGACTGTTTAGGTACCGAGCGGAGACCGAGATCGAGGCGCGTAGGTATAGCTCGCGCTTCGTCCGTTTGTATGAAGTCGGAACACTGTATACACTGTGACAATATTATGAGTAAGTAAATAAGTACATATATTTACTAACCTTACACCAATAAAAATAAAACTAAATATTTCAGCTTTGCAGTGCGGACCGGAGGCCTGAGACAGTATGCTACATATGCTTCTCTCACCTGCAGCGGTGCCGACGACTCATGGACATGTCTCGGAGAGCCGAGGAGATACTGACCCAGTTATCACTCAACGGCATACAAGTAACTATACCCCCGGTTTTTATACCATGCAAGGACCCCCAACAGTGGTATACAATAGTAAACATTATCTTTAGAATTAAGTGTATTAAAAGCTCATGCTCCTCCAATTATAAGTGACCACAATATGCAAGATAATCTTCCTCATTTCTGCACTTGCTATAACATATCTCTGGCCAGACATAGTTTCAACACAAAATTAAAAGAAAGATTAACCTATTCCTTATTCATGTTATGAAATAGTGAATAAATTCCTAAGCCTAAAGGTTGATTCACACATATCAGTGAAGCCACAGTTCCGACAATGTGTTCGCTCAGTTCGGTATCAGTGCTACAGTGTTGCGTCAGTGATTCAATTCACACATGTCAGTACTCAGTTCACGGAGCTTCAGTGAAAACATGTCCCTCGTCAAGTATTGTGATTGTTGCTATGGCTCTGTTCAATACTGCAGAGCTAGCTATGATAGCTATTGCTTTAGACAAAGAAGAAGAGCAGCATCAAGAAAAAAAGAGAAAATGTGTGCATGAAGCATGGCAATTAAGAGGGACAGAAGGAGAATCCATGATATCGACACCTGCAATTTAAAACATTGTAACTCACTTTTTTACGAAATTGAGTTATAAACACAGCCTTAGTAATAAAAAAATGCGATTTTATTTGCGCTTACCCTTGTAGCTCAATTCACTCCCGTTACGATTTTAACCAGCGTAAAAACATTGTAACTAATCATCCACTAACGATGATAAAAAGTTATCTTTAGTTACACACACTTGCTCGTAGTAAGTATTAATAATTTTACGAAACAATAATTGTAGCATAATATACAATTTTTTTCTTGGTAAGATAGTTTACATAAATGAAAATATTTAATCAACTTTCATCGTAAATTGAGTTACGATGTTGTCGTTCTTAAAAACGTAATTATATTTGAAACGTAAGAAAAATTTAGGCAAAGAATTCACTTATAGAAAGGGACAGCTAATACCAAAAAAATAAATTAAGCCAAGCTGTGGTTGTAAATGTCGAGAATTGATTACAGAAAACCAAATAAATTGAATATTTAATAATTTTTGGTCATTAGGTGATCATAATAAACCAGCTGATTATTTAAGTCGACTTGTCAAAAGAGTTTCGAGAAAACAAATTATAGCTGGGTCAGCTTCATCTAGCCGACGTAAGTGTTCTTTTGAGTATTATTTGTATTTAGATGGTCAAGAAACACGAACTTGTAAAACTATGTTATTAAATACCTTTTCAATAAGCGATATGTGGATACAAACTCTATTCAAAAAAATGAATAATTCTGCTACAGGTACCATCTTAAATTATATTAGAGGCAATCGCTCGCGCAAAAATATTATTCCCGACCAAATTAAACAATGTATTCAAAATCACATATCGGAAATGCCATTGGTAGATTCACACTACGTAAGAAGTAGATCATCTAAACAGTACCTGGATGCAGAACTAAGCTTACCTATTCTTTATAAGTTATATAATGAATTTATGAAAGAAGAACATCCTGATCAGGAAGTGGCTACATCTCTGCAATATAGACAAATATTTATCACGGAATTTAATATTGAGTTTAATAAGCCTAAGAAGGACCAGCGCCCCAAATGTGACATTTTTAGAAACGCTTGTTTATCTGATAAAAGTAAGTCAGAACATGATTTATCTTTACGTTGCAAATAAAGAAGTAGTTAGAACTTTGAAGGACATTGACAAGAACCGAGCCAAGAACTCTGATTCTGTTGTAACAGCAGTTTATGATTTACAAAAAATTCTAAACACTCCACAGTCCACATTTATTATAAAAGGAAACTTGCTACTTATAATTTCACTATTTTTGATATGGGTAAAAGTGTAGGATATTGCTATGTGTGAGACGAAACTATCGGACGTAAGGGCTCGAATGAAATCAGTAGTTTTGTTTTCGACTTTATAAAAATGAAGGTTCAGGAAGGTTACTGAATTCAATTTCTACTCCGATAGCTGTGGTGGACAAAATAAAAATACGATAGTATGATTCGATGTGCGCTTATGATAGCAAGATGTTCAATATTACTATAAATCATCACTTTTTCGAAGTTGGACACTCTCAAAATAAGGGTGACGCAATGCACGCACTAATATAAAATAAAAAACAGATATAAAACAGTTTATTCATTTAAAAAAAATCTAAAAAAGTCATAAATAGAGTCTCAATATAACTTAGTCAATATGACCCGTCGTTCTGGGCCTCGGACAAACCACACCTATGTGTAAGTAAGTTTTGAATACATAAATGTAAATAATTATCTACTTGTTATTTTATTTTATTTTCATTGTTTTAGCTCATATATTTTTGGTTAGCTCATTTACATGAATAAATATTGTAATCTAATTCACAAAAAGTTATATATTGTTTAGTTTATTTTTATTGATATTATTAGGTACTTACTTTGTTATTATATTTTATTTTAGCGTACTGAATTTTTGTATCGCGGTAGCCACCATCCGCACACTTCGGTCACTACGGAAGACCAGCGCTGTGGTACGGACCCGTTCTGCCACAGCATATGCTGAGTAATGACCATTTTTGTCACATTTTTATTTTATTTTTTAAACCTTAATATTGTACATGGATTAATTGTAAATTGTGTGACAAAATAAACGTATCTTTATCTTTATCTTTAATAGAGCGGAGAAAACAATTTAAAAGATTTAAAAAATGTCCGTGTTACATTCTTGTCAAACTTTATTGTAGTTGCCTAAAACTGGACAAGGAAGGAAGCCATCTTTCTGACACAGAGTTTGATCATTTTCCCTCTGCTTTCACGCAAATATATGAACTTGCGTGGAAGCAGAGGCAAAATGATATTATGATATAAATTGAAAGGCTGATTTGTTTATGGTTATTTTTTTTCAGTAAAGATTTAATTTGTCTATTTCATCTTACATTTTCTGTCAAACTTTATTGTAGTTGCGTGGAACTGGAGGGTGAAGCAAGCCATTGCTCTGTCACAAAAGACAATTCCCCCACTTCCACCCAAATATAATAAAGCCTAACGGGAACTGTACGTCCTTAAAAAGTTTTAATAAAATATTTTTAAAATATGTTTACATAGGTTTACATTACTTTATAAAATTTAGAAACTTTGTGAACCTGATTGTAAAGGCTGATTAGCTATAGGTTAAATTTGATATTTTAGAATAATAATAATAACAATTTTGCTAATTAATATTTTTTTTTATTTTTATGGTAACTCAAATAGTAGAATAAAATAAATATTGTGCATTGTAACTCAGACTTACAATTATTTTTCTCGGTGAATTAGTTATTATCATACTAAATTGCATTGTATGTCTGAGTTACAACTGTAATTTAGAAAACCGTTTTTCGTGAAACATCATTGTAAGTCATAAAAATATATAAAATACATAAATAAACAACGTATTAGTCATACAGCAATGTAGATTATTCCTTTTTACATATATTTACAAAGTTGGAGGGCCCTAGGACTTGTAGGAACTAAGTAAGAAATTTTTAAATCTTTGATTCGCTCTACTGAAAAGTAGTGAAAAATGAGTTACCATGTTTTAAATTGCAGGTGTCGATATTTTACAAAGAATTTATTAGTTAAAGATGAAAGGAAATATTTTTTAATATTTTAAAATGTAAGAGAGCTGTTTCAATATTCTTCTGCAGAAACTAGGAAGTAAGTTATTGAAGAAAGATACTCGTTGGAGGAAGGCTATATCTCCGCGCGGCGTCCGTGATCCGACAAAAAATATCGTCGTCAACGAATACGTCCGTGATTGCCGGTGTCGGCACAGTGTTACATACTCTTTGGCACTGACACTGAGAGCACTGTGTCGTCACTGACACTGACCAGTGGGGATGCGTTCATAGAGAATGTATGAAAGAATATTTCGCACTGTGCCGGTACTGTGTCGGAACTGTGGCTTCACTGATATGTGTGAATCGACCTTAAACAAAGAACTAACATTTTACCATGGACCAAATAAATACAGGGCTTAAAGTGTCCATACTAGAAATCGTCACTCAAATAATGTCAAATTCTCAGCGTATTTCTAGATGGCGCTGTACCTTGAGCTACTTATACATTGCCAATAATTTGCGTTTGGAGTGCTAGCCGCTGATTGTATTGCAAGTCTTCATCAATGCAATAGATGGCGCTATTTTATATTTTAGTCTACTGTGCAAACATGTGACGTGTATTATCCGCGCCGTGAGTGCTAGCCGCTGATTGTATTGCAAGTCTTCATCAATGCAATAGATGGCGCTATTTTATATTTTAGTCTACTGTGCAAACATGTGACGTGTATTATCCGCGCCGTGTCATTTTCATACTTTTCAACATTTATTTAAATCAATATCTACGTTAGATTCTGTAAAGACTGTATTCATTCACAGTTTTTTGAAACGGTGCTCGCGCTCGGAAGCATGAAGGATCACGTATATTCATATTTTAATAAAATAGGTACATATAATAAACATGTCTAAACCTACCTGGGTACGCTAAAAATAAACCAAATAAGGTGTAGGTCTAACGTCTCCTCTGATGAATCCCCTAGGGGAGATATCAGGAAAAAAAAGTTCTTTAGTCTCCCCTGGGCAGAGGAGACAGATCATACTTTTAAAAAACTACTTTTAGTACTGTTGTCTCCCCGCAGGACTTATTCAGGATGTTTCTACATTTATCATCGATTAGGTTAGTACCTACCTAACAAAGCGTCCTGTAGGTCTACCATGAGTTTTCACAATCTATACTCGCTAGCGACTGTAGTTAACAAAATCTGTACAGTATGCTGACGCTGTATTGTAAAGGCCTAAAAACCGACTATGGCCAATCATTATGTTTTTGACACAAACATGTCAAATATGACAGTTAAGGTCAGAAATGACAGTATATGTCAAAAATGTCAGTAAATATTTTAAATTCTAGACTCAAATTACAAGAGCTAATTGAACGCATTGACTTTCACTTTTCCGATGACAGCTGTCAAACTTCAAACTGCCATATCTCGAGAACTACCTACTCGTCCTAGACTTCCCGTTGTGGGCTCAAATGAAATAATAAATAAATAAATAAATAAATTCTTCATGAGATCTACTTTTTCGATGACAGCTGTCAAACTTCAAACTGCCATATCTCGAGAACTACTCGTCCTAAACTTTCCGTTGTGGGCTCAAATGAAAGGCCTTCATGAGATCTACTTTTCCGATGACAGCTGTCAAACTTCAAACTGCCATATCTCGAGAACTTAATAGATTTAATAGATTTATTTGGTCACATAATACAGAGTGATTACAATCATAAAGGAATTAGATAATGCCTGCAGTAGTTTTTTTTTAAAACTGTGTTGCAGAGATTATCGCCCTCCTCGGAAAAACATAAAATTACTGTGATCAATTTAATAACTATATACCTTAGCTTATTACTTAAATGTTAAATATATATATTTATTTCCGTATGTATGTAGTATTAAAACACTTAATTAAAATATTTATATTTACTGTCATTGTTTTTTCGTGACGTAAAGTAATTGATGGTGGGGTGCCGGCAGTAGAATGTTGTCTCTTGCCCGTGGCTGCAGTAGGAATCTGCTAAGAAGATGGGCAGCAGCGGCTTTCCGTACCTATTTCAATATTCAACACTGCGCTCGCCCACCCGTGTGGCAACAATCATGATCTCGGAGATCCAGGAGGATGGTGGCCCAAGTCCAGCCGTGGACGTGGACAGTAGATGTGCTACGGCTGAGATGACATCACTGATAAATAACGACTACAATGTTTGACGTCATACAATATTTTTATATTAGCGCCATCTATATTTGACTGCTGTATCTTTACGATCACTAAATCGTGTTATGGTTCGTTTAGGTGTCGGGGAATGACCAATTTATTAAAATTTGTTAAATTGTTACTCCTCGCGCCATCTATAATTATGTTTTGACAGTAACTAATTTTCGAATTACGCTTTGATGTTAGTGATTGTCAGTCCTGTATTTACTTGGTCCATGATTTTACTAACAAATTTTTGGATGCAAAGATTAATTTTCATTAGAAATTGTTTGAACCAGATTTACCAATGTTTTGTAATAATAAAAATGTTATAGTAATATCCAAATGATTGCACAGTCTGTTGTGTCTTAGGGGCCATCTCCACGGGCGAGAGAATCGCGACGAGTCCGCGCTTTTATCGTCGGGTAATCTCCACGAACGAGCCATTATTCCGCCAGCGTATCGTCGCGACTCGTAACGGAATCGCCGCGTGTCCGCAACCACTCGTAACGGAATCGCCACGTTTCTTTGACGACGCGTTGTGCTATTAATGCGAGAGCGCCACGTTCCGCGAGCGCGCGACGTGCTCGCTGCGATGTAATGACGTTTTGCGCGCACTCAACCACTCGTCGCATCGCCGCGTAATCATCGCCGTGTGGAGACAGAAAAAAGAGAGTGTATGAAAACAATTTATCTTTTGGAAGAAAAGGGTTTTTTGGTATAAGTAAAAGTCACTGGTCTATGGTACGGACTTCACTATATTGTCCCTTTCCTTATTGGTAAGTGGTAAAATGGTATGAACTCGCGACGGTGATGGTTGAACGCGAACTAACTCAAAGCGGGTGAATCGCGGCGAATACGTATGCCAATGCAAGCGCAGCAGAATGCGTATTCGCTGAGTGTTCGGTTTACCCGAACATACTCCCGACGACAAGATGAGGATGTTGTGAATGATGGTGATAGTTCTTACATCTTATTCTATTATCTTATAAACGTAGTAACATTTCAAGTTATCTTAAGGTTATGTAAAAGCAAGTATAAAAGCACAATAGTTGAAACATAAAAAAGGTGTATAAAGGTAAAACATAAGTGAATATTATTATAAAACATGGTAAATTTGAATGGTAAACAAATAAACTTATGATTAATATACACTAAACTACTGTCTCTTCTTCTTCAAAAGAGTGATTGTTCTGTCCAATGTCATTTTGAGCCCGCCTATTGGCTCTATCAGGCCAGCGATTGGCGTAACTTTTGAGCGGTAAACTTTCCTTAGTTAAACGATTAGCACTTAACACTTTTAGGCCCTCTGGGTGCCTATTCGACGCACTAGCACTAATTATTTGCACTGGTGGGGGTGGCGGTACATTGGTGGGCCTCGGCTGCGCGGAAGTTTCGGCAGGCTCCCGTTGATGATAACTTCCGCGTCGACGGCGAGGCTTGTCAGCCTCCTCGGCGTCCTGCGTGCAGTGACCCTCCCCGCGGCGCCCAGACGACGCAGCGCTCCCGCACTGGCAACAGCGTCCGCTCCTGCACATCCACGCTATGACAGCGCTCACTAAGCCTGCTAGTAAGATGTAGCTGATGGCGTAATGGTGGATGTTGTGGTACGATATCTCCTCGATCTCGGTGTTACTATTCTTTAGTTTCTCGATGGACTCTCCTAAACTGACAAGGGATGAGTTTAGGCTCCCTTCTCGATTCAACTCGTACTCTGGTATATTTATATTCACTAAATGGTTGATCTGGTCTAGTTCAGGAATATAAATATCTGGTGTTATATTAACCTGAATTGATTGGTGACGAAGGGTGTAAAGTGTGAAGTCATCGCCCTTGAGAATACATTCTTGGTTGGTCGCGACGACTCCGCTTCCCCTCAGCTGTCTTACGGTAACATGATCGTTACATATTATTTTAATTATTTTCACGTCACAACAAAAGAATAAATGGTGAGACGACGATCGTAAAGTTACCCATTTGTCCGCACATAATGATTTTTCTACATTGCATTTATTTGAAGTTTGATTCATTATGCAGAAACTTTCGTCGCTGTTTATGTTGTTTATAGGTTTGCGCTGTGGACATAGATAGGACAGTCCATGGTGCACGCATTCCATAAGCTCGACGTTGGTAACAGTGAAGTAGGAGTCTCTTTTCAGGTTGACTGCTACATATTCTGATATTGGTAATATGCTGACCATCATGGTTTTTATTTGGTGAGGTACAGACAGTAATTTATATAGTTGGTAGCTTTCTCTGGCTATAAGCGGGAATGTTATTTCTATTATGACGTACGCTTTGGTAGCTCTGGCCTTGACCTTCAGAACCTTGTAGATATATTGGAAATCTGTGTCGATATTATTGATTGGTAGAGAGAGATCTGTTGGCATCTGTCCGACTATGGTTTGAAGCTCACTTTTTAGCTGTGTCGGTGTAAGCAGATTAGTACATATTTGACCATGGTAGATATCTGTTATAGTATCGATGAGCGTTTCCTGTAATCTACGTAAACTGTGTAGTAAGGTGTTGCTAGCCATCGCAGTTAGAGTAAACTCTTGTATGTACGAAACATTTTGAAGTTCTCGCTGAAGGATGCTGGAGTTCTCCTGTAGGTCGTTAAGTTTTTTATTTATTAACTTATGTTGTTGGTCGACTGTTATCTCCATCTTCTTCATGAGATTGAATTCCGCCTCAATAACTGAAGTTTGGTTTTTTAAGAGGCTAGATAGGTGTTTCTCGTTTCGATGTATAGTATCGATGTCCTTGGTATACTGGTCTGCGAATCGCGAATCTAGGACTCCAAATAACTCATTAGCTAGATATCCGACACCGTCGATAAGCCCGCGGCGCCGGCGTCGTCTAGCTTGTACGTTATAATGTTGCGTAAGCAAAAGTTCGTTGTAGTATTTCAGTTCCTGGAACTCGTGCCGTGCTTGTTGTAGGATAATATTACAATGGGATTGGTTTTCAATGGTGGCGCATAGCTTATCTAAATAGTTTGATGTTTTTTGATAGGCTTTTATTCCTGACCAATAGGGTTCCATATCATGGTAAACAATTAATGTCCATTTGTCTCTGATAAGCTGTACTTTAGAAATGGGATCAAAATATAGCGTTTGGTTGTTTGGTAATTGTTTCACACTGTAGTTTCCGTGCGCTGGCGCTAATAATGCCATGAAACAAAATAATGCAGTTGCTATTGTGAAGAAGTCGGGTCGGCGTCTTTTCCTTCTAGACTCTGGTTTGGTTTCTGGTTCTGGTAATTTGTGGTTATTTTGGTTTACCGGTAGGACCGATAACTTGACGACAGGCCTTTTTAGCAAGCCGTTTTTGGTTTTTAGAGTGACGGCCCGGACTAGACCGTCATCGCCCGGGTGCGTGTCGCCCATTGCCCATCTCCCAGCTGGTATGTTGTCATCACGTATGGTCACAAGGTCCCCGATGGTGATGTTGTTCTGGGTATCCTTCCATTTATTCCTTGCAGAAAGCTGAGTCAGGTATTCCGTCTTCCATCTTTTCCACAAATCTTGGAATATCTTCGAAGTCAAGTGCCACCTGGTTCTGGCATCTTGTTCAGTTTCCATTACTGTCATACCTGGGCGTCCTGACAAAAAATGTGCTGGTGTTAGAAAATCGAGATCGTCTGGGTTCTCAGTTAGGGCGCAGAGAGGACGAGAATTGAGGCACGCTTCTATCCTGGCTAGCACCGTGCTGTACTCCTCGAAGGTAAGCTTTTGTTGTCCGACAACTCGCTTCAGATGATGTTTGAGGCTTCGGACCGACCTTTCCCATAGTCCTCCCGCACTTGGCCAACTTGGCACATTGAAATGCCATTCTATCCCCATTTCAGTGATCTCCTTCATGCCGCTCAGAAGAAGCTGGTTCAGCGCCTCTTGTAGCAGCCTGTCTGATCCTACGAAATTTGTCCCATTGTCGCTGTAGACATGTCCTGGGGCTCCGCGACGGGCAGCCATTCTATGGAGCGCCGCTAAAAATGCTGAGCTGCTCATATCCGATACAAGCTCGATGTGTACGGCTTTGGTCACCATACATACGAAAATCGCTATGTATCCCTTTGTGGTTTTGACGCCTCGTCCTTTGTTCGCTTTTATTTCTACGAACCCTGTGTAGTCCACACCACAATGGTAAAACACTTTTTCAGGATTTACCCTAGAACTCGGGAGATCTCCCATAAGCTGGTATTGCTTAACAGGGTCTTGTCGTTTACACGTCACGCACTGCCTTATGAACTTTTTGGTCGCCATGTAGCCGCTGATTATCCAATATTTGCGCCTTAAATTCGCCAAAGTCAATCGCGCTCCCCTTTTCTTCCAAAAGATAAATTGTTTTCATGGTCCTTCGAGCCGGATGAACCAGCGACCTATGGATGGTTGAACGCGAACTAACTCAACGCGGGTGAATCGCGGCGAATACGTATGCCAATGCAAGCGCAGCAGAATGCGTATTCGCTGAGTGTTCGGTTTACCCGAACAGTGTATAGAAATACGATAATCTTTATATCTTTATCTTTACGTGGCACGACGATAACATCGCAGCGATTCTCGCTCGTGGAGGCGGTCCCTTAGGGCCCAAGAATGGATATTACAACAAAACATTGCAGTAGTCAGGTCATTAATTTCTGGTTTTATTGCTTAAATTAATTTAGTAATAGGCAGTTAAAAGAAAGAAAGAAAGAAAGAAAGAAAGAAAAGAAACCGTTTATTTGCACCAAAGTCATAGTAACAATTTTGTACACATAAAATTATAATCATCTTAAGTTTATATTGGCACAAATCGGTCGCCACTCAGCATAAGCAAATCAATAAAAATTGTTATTCAAATTCCAAAATAGATCTCATAAATAATTCACACATTTAATTTGTCTATCTACAGCTCACATGTATGAATATGTTCAAATTAATTTCAGGCAACTCCTGAAGCTGTCACTGAGCTGAAACTGAGCATGAAACAGTCCTTATCTGTCGCTCCGATGCAATACCACCACATCAGTGGTACTCATGATAGTTCTCATGTTACTGTGAAAGAAGAAGTGATATCTATGAAGGATGAGGGAACAGCAGAAGAGGAGCCCCTTGTGGAGAGTGTAACGGAAAATGTTTTGTCGTCAGAGAGATATATCAGTGAGTGCTTGAAATTAGAAAGTGATTGTGATTATGAGCAGTGTACTGAACTTGCATCTTCTATAGTTGTGGAACAACCCAATCTTAAAATGACGTACTGTTGTGACTTATGCAGCAAGATATTTAGTGTTAAACGTAAACTGGCGTTACACATAAAGCGGTCACATACCAGACTAATTACTGATATAGACAATGATATATGTGATAAACAATTTAATAAAAAAAATAAACTTACTACACACATGAGAGTTCACACTGGTAAGAAGGCATATACTTGTAATATATGTTATAAACAATTTGATAAAAAATATCATGCAATACACATGAGAGTTCACACTGGTGAGAAGCCATATACTTGTGATATATGTGATAAACAATTTACTCAAAAATCTAATCATACAACACACATGCGAGTTCACACTGGTGAGAAGCCATATACTTGTAATATATGTGATAAACAATTTATTACAAAATGGAATCATACAACACACATGCGACTTCACACTGGTGAGAAGCCCTATGCCTGTGATATATGTGATAAACAAATTAATCAAGAATCGCATCTTACAACACACATGAGAGTTCACACTGGTGAGAAGCCATATACTTGTGATATATGTGATAAACAATTTACTCAAAAATCTAATCATACAACACACATGCGAGTTCACACTGGTGAGAAGCCATATACTTGTAATATATGTGATAAACAATTTATTAAAAAATGGAATCATACAACACACATGCGACTTCACACTGGTGAGAAGCCCTATGCCTGTGATATATGTGATAAACAATTTAATCAAGAATCGCATCTTACAACACACATGAGAGTTCACACTGGTGAGAAGCCCTATGCCTGTGATATATGTGATAAACAATTTAATCAAGAATCAAATCTTACAACACACATGAGAGTTCACACTGGTGAGAAGCCATATACTTGTGATATATGTGATAAACAATTTACTCAAAAATCTAATCATACAACACACATGCGAGTTCACACTGGTGAGAAGCCTTATACTTGTGATAAATGTGATAAACAATTTAAATACAAATCTGCTCTTACAAGACACATCAGAGTTCACATTGAAAATGGTAACCAAAATGGAGTTGTTCCTTTTCATCTTTATCTTAAAAAATAAGTTTACCAAGCCAGAGAAGCGGTGAAGGCCTATGGATATAAGTTTTGCTGGATGTCATTGCGTGGCAAGGTCTTTGTAAGACGCAGGGAGGACGGACCACCAATCCGCATAAACAATGAGACGGACTTAAATCTACTTGAGGAAGAATCAGACTTTATGCTTTAAATTAATCTGTGTTCTTAGTAATTAAAATAAACTGGTGGTTCGCAGTGAACTTAAAACGAGCAAGATTTACTTTACAATGAAGTCATTGCATTTGAACTTGATTTAACATAGCAATTTGTGCTGAATTGCTGGAATTCTCCAAACACTACAACTACAACACACCACAAAACACATTCATAACTTTAGTAGGACTCGTAACTTGTAAGTTTTCACTTTGTATGGAATAATTAGTTCAAAAGTTATTCTCGAACAAAAAAAGTTGATTTGACCCCCCTAATATCTGAAAACATATTGTCTTTGAAGTTTTTGATAAGTGGGGTGGTGTGGTAGCCACACAACCACCCAAAGTTTGGAGAGCTGTAACTTTTTTTCCTGTAAGAGACTTTTGTATTTTTTTTGCTCCTGCCCTATACCTACTAGTGTATTATATTATCTGTGCCTATACTATAACATATCAAAGACTTTCACATTGCATTTATGTTTTAGTTTTTACTGGATAAATGCTTGGCAACAAGGTTTTTTAAAAAAAACGGAAAATGGCCAATGTGTACCTCAATTTTCCATTTACACCTACACCTTATTTATCTGTGTCCTATCGTATCATGTTTTAAGCCTAAAAGGTTAGTATATAAAACAGCAATAGTGGGTGGAATAATTCTTTAAAAATATATTCTCATCCGGCGGGTTGCTGGTTATGATAGTTCAAATAGGTTTTCGTGGAAATACACAAATGGGAGTTTCAAAATCAAGAGGCCTGGTGAGATGGAATCAATTTTGTGCAGATTTGGCATGTACATACCCCGTATTGTTGGTCTGCTGCCACGATGCTAGCTCCAGCTGGCGGGTTGCAGTCTCCAGATGTTCAGGATGGATTCCACTCGCACATATAAGTCTGTAGGAGGCCTCCTTTCACTGTTGTGGTCGCGCGCGGTAAATTAATTAGTAATAAATTGGGGCCGAGAGATATGTTCTCTCAGGCTGCGGTGTGTGTAGGAACTGAGCGAAAAAATATATGGCGGCGCGCAAGAAGTGCGTGTGACAGATTAGTTGTTTCTGATCAATAACATAAATTGAAATCAAATAAAATCAATATATATAGAAATTAAGATCTTTAATAACTTAGGTTTAAAATAATTAACTATAAACACTAATTATCGAATATTTATAGATTTTATGTAAATAAGGAATGGTTCTGATAGGCGTTATCTTGTGACAAGAGATTGAAACGTTACTAGCAAACGTACAACTTAGTTCATCCATTATGTAACAGAGGTCGCTTATCTTGATATTATATAAACCACTATGAGTTAACTAAACATTTCGTTATTGTTTAAATGTATAGCTTGTTAATCTGTTCATTAGATAAGTTGTAAATCAATATTTGAATTTAGAAATGGCCCCATTGTGTTAAATTTAGTTTTAAGAATACTTTTGTACCACGTGTGTTTACTAAGGATCAGATATTGTTAAATATTGGCTTGAAATGAACAATATTTATATTTTTATAAATAAGAATGATCTTAGAATAAGTTTCAACATAAGTCTAGTATATTATATAATGTTAAAATAGTTATATGCAAAATATATTTTCTATTCTGTTGTGATTGGTCGAATAAAGTTGTTATGATCATTGTATAAAAGGCAAAAATGACTAGAGAGACACACATATCTTTGGTGGAACTCGGTCGCAGAACAAAGTTAAGTGAACTTATTATTATTTTCTCATGTAAGTACTTTATAACTATCCTTGTGTCCTGTGGAACTTTAGAATCCTTTATGTCCGACTATTAGTGGAAGAGTCCAAGCTACTATATACCTTATGTTCTTTTATAAATTCATATTGTATGTGCTTATTACCTTCCTTTAGAATATGTTTTACATAACACAACCCCAAGGGTTGATTGAAAGATTGTACTCTGCCTACTTGCAATAACGTATATTGATTAAAATTGTGTTAGTAACTTTTGCTTGTCTGTACCATGAGATGTATGTATAGAATTAATATAGCCTTGGTACTTAAACTTTTCTAGCATGTGTTTTACATTATTAAATCCACCCTCATTCCCTGCTATAGGCTAAATAGTTTTGACTAAACAGATTGCTGCCTGGCTGAGTTTAGGTATTGGTACCTCTAGATATCTTAGTAGATACATATACATATACTCATTAATTTAGGAAACTCTAGGAATATACCTAGGGATTAATACTTAATCCGACATCAGATGTGGGATACTTCCTGACTATCTTTATTAATATGTTGTATATTTCAGAATGGATCCACCAACACCAACAGTCTGCTCATGGCGATTCGTGATGCGGTTTCCGCTACGCCACACAGAGACGATGACATCGCACTTCCTGTCTTCGATCCTGAGAAGAGTGACTGCGGTGCAGCAGGTTGGTGTAATAGCATAGACATTATAACCAAAGAGTTTAAGTGGAGCAGTATCAAGACAGCAGCAAAAGCCGGCAAGGCTCTCAAGGGCTCTGCTTCAACCTGGTTCGAGGGATGGATGCCTACTGAGGGTAGATCTTGGGAGACTTTGTGTGCCAACATTATCACTACTTATCCTGATAAGAAGAATTTAGCCGAAAGGCTTAGAAAAGCTGTATTATATGTATCGGAACCTGCGGAATCTTATGGCAAATATGTGAGGGAGAAAATAAGATTGTACAAAGCTACAAGAATTTCTTTTACTGATTTAGAATTAATTGAATTAATTTGCGGGGGTATATCTAATGTTGATGTTCGCATGGCGACCTTAAATAACAATGTAACAACAATTTCTGGTCTGATTTCTTTGCTTTCAACGAACGTTAAAACAAAGAGGAAGCCAGCGAAAATAGTGATGGCCCCGTAGTAACCAAACGGTCTAGGCCTTCTCAGGATAGGACATGTTTTTATTGTAAAGAAATTGGTCACTCCGAATCAATATGTTTCTATAAAATTCGCGCTGACATGGACAAATCTGCTTCGGTACCTTCAACGACTGAGGCCCAAAGCAATGATAATACTTTTTTAGGACACGGAAAATAGAGTTAACCATTAGCGATGTGCCTATTGCAACTCTTATCGATACAGGAACTAGTTGTAGTTTGATTAAAGAATCGATAGCAAAAAAATTAGGTTGCAAAATTACGCCTACTTCTATGTACTTACAGGGAATTGGACGGAATTATGTTCACGTTTTTGCCATTATTACAGCAATCGTTAAATTTGAAGATATTTCATTAGAATTAGATTTACACGTCACGAGAGACAAAAACTTTCAGTTTGATCTCTTGATAGGGAGAAATGCAGTGCGATATCCGGATATCGAAATCGTTATAGATATGTCTGGCAGTCGCCTTATTCGAAAACCTATTGAGTGTGAATTGTCAATCAATGCGATTTTTTTCATACTTTGATTTGTCTGAATTAACACCCAAACTGGCACATTTAGATATACATTTACAAGAAAACATTATAAGCATTTTCAGAGAATTTCCTTCAATCCTAAATAGCAATAGTACCGTTAACACTGGCGAGTTAAACATACGATTGCGAAAAAATGACATTATTCACTATCGACTATATAGATTGGCTCAAATAGAAAAAAAAAAAATTAACATGATGATACAAGAACTATTGGATAAACGAATAATACGAGAAAGTAGCTCCCCTTATGCTAGCCCAGTAATATTAGTGAAAAAGAAGGATGGTAGTGATAGAATGTGCATTGATTACCGGGCATTAAATAAAATTTTAGAAAAAGATAGGACCCTCTTCTCCTAATTGAAGACCAATGACAATGACAGATTAGGAAATGCTCAGTTTTTTTATCAATTGATGTGAAGAATGTTTTTTTATCAAATGCCGATAGGCAAAGAATCAATTAAATACACTGTTTTGTCATCAATCAATTAAATACTTGTTTTTGTAACCACTAGTGGACACTAGGAATTTTTGAAAATGCCATTTGATATTTGTAACGGACCCCCCGTCTTTCAGAGAGCTATAACAAAAGCTGTACAACATCTGAAATTCCTTTTGATATATATAGATGACATTCTTATACCTTTCTCAACAATAGAAGAGGGATTACGTTATTTAGAAGAAACAGTACAAGCATTATCCGTTGCAGGTTTATCCATTAATCTTGCGAAATGTAAATTTTTTGTAGATAAAAAAGAATATCTGGGTAGACCTTTTAAAACTTTTTATGACAAAAACTGTTACGTAGGCTTTGAAAAGACTATTTCTAAGCTAAGTGAACATTTCTGGTTTCCAAAAATGGCCGTATTTGTAAAAAAGTATTTAAGTCATTGTTTATTGTGTATTGAACGAAAAAGCCACTCTGGACCTAAACAGGGATTTTTGCATCCTATAGATAAAACTCCGGTTCCTTTTCACACATTACACCTAGATTGTACAGGTCCATTTTCCGTTACAAACGAAGGGTATAAGTACATATTACTCATGGTCGATGGATTCACTAAATTTTGTTTATTAAAACCTCTTAAATCGTTAAATGCACTTGAACTTGTGCCACTTCTGCGTGATACTATTACCATATTTGGTTCCCCATCCATAGTAATAACTGACAGAGGAAGTAATTTCAATTCCAATTCTGTTTAGAATTTTTTTAAATAATTACATGTCGAACACCACATGGTGTCGACGGGTACACCAAGAGGAAATGGACAGGTAGAACGATATGTCATTACTGTTATTGATATGTTAAATACCTCTTGCAATGGGTCGTCAGATTGGCCAAGCGGTTTATGGAAAGTACAAAAAACTATTAACACAACAATTCAGAAATCTACAGGTTTTACTCCCATTCGCTTACTAATTGGCTGTAATGCAAATATTCCGTGTATTCAATCCCGTCTCAATGAGGTAGATATTACAGAGCCTAATATCGATGTTACCGCAGATCGTGACACCGCTCGCCAGCGTTTATGTCTAGAAGCAGATAAATTTAAAAAGCGATTTGACGATACTAGACGAAATAACAAAAATTTTGAGATTGGAAATATTGCCTATGTTAATCAGGATCATCGACGATATGATAAACTGAGTCCTCGATTTAAAGGACCTTATGAAATAAGTTTAATTATTTGTCATGATCGATATTTATAAAAAGGTACTGAAAATTTAAGAAATATAACTGTTGCAAAAGACCAACTAAGATTATGGCCTGGAGAATTTGCGGATTAAATAATAAAATAAAAAAACAAAGCAAATGTTGTAGATAACGTTGAAGCTTTGTGGATAAAGCTATGAATAACAGCGGTTGATGCTGTGGATGGCGCTACAAATCATTGTAGATAACGTTGAAGATAGCTTTGTGGATAAAGTTATGAATAACAGCGGTTGATGCTATGGATAGGGCTATAAAAAAAATATTAAAAATAAAACAAATAACTGTAGATAACAACGTAACGTAACAAATAACTGAAAAACAGCGGTTAATGCGGTTAACGCTGGTGGATATAGGGATAGGGCTGTGGATAGGGATGCGGATAGGGCTGTGGATAGTACTATAAAATAATAACAAATAAATAAAATAAAAATAAAAAACTTCGGGACGAAGTTTGTTTCAGAATGGCCGTGACAGATTAGTTGTTTCTGATCAATAACATAAATTGAAATCAAATAAAATCAATATAGAAATTAAGATCTTTAATAACTTAGGTTTAAAATAATTAACTATAAACACTAATTATCGAATATTTATAGATTTTATGTAAATAAGGAATGGTTCTGATAGGCGTTATCTTGTGACAAGAGATTGAAACGTTACTAGCAAACGTACAACTTAGTTCATCCATTATGTAACAGAGGTCGCTTATCTTGATATTATATAAACCACTATGAGTAAACTAAACATTTCGTTATTGTTTAAATGTATAGCTTGTTAATCTGTTCATTAGATAAGTTGTAAATCAATATTTGAATTTAGAAATGGCCCCATTGTGTTAAATTTAGTTTTAAGAATACTTTTGTACCACGTGTGTTTACTAAGGATCAGATATTGTTAAATATTGGCTTGAAATGAACAATATTTATATTTTTATAAATAAGAATGATCTTAGAATAAGTTTCAACATAAGTCTAGTATATTATATAATGTTAAAATAGTTATATGCAAAATATATTTTCTATTCTGTTGTGATTGGTCGAATAAAGTTGTTATGATCATTGTATAAAAGGCAAAAATGACTAGAGAGACACACATATCGGTCGGTCACGGTCGCAGAACAAAGTTAAGTGAACTTATTATTATTTTCTCATGTAAGTACTTTATAACTATCCTTGTGTCCTGTGGAACTTTAGAATCCTTTATGTCCGACTATTAGTGGAAGAGTCCAAGCTACTATATACCTTATGTTCTTTTATAAATTCATATTGTATGTGCTTATTACCTTCCTTTAGAATATGTTTTACATAACACAACCCCAAGGGTTGATTGAAAGATTGTACTCTGCCTACTTGCAATAACGTATATTGATTAAAATTGTGTTAGTAACTTTTGCTTGTCTGTACCATGAGATGTATGTATAGAATTAATATAGCCTTGGTACTTAAACTTTTCTAGCATGTGTTTTACATTATTAAATCCACCCTCATTCCCTGCTGTAGGCTAAATAGTTTTGACTAAACAGATTGCTGCCTGGCTGAGTTTAGGTATTGGTACCTCTAGATATCTTAGTAGATACATATACATATACTCATTAATTTAGGAAACTCTAGGAATATACCTAGGGATTAATACTAAATCCGACACGTGCGTCTGCACTTTCTTGCTTGATTCGTAGAGATGGGACACTTCCTGTCCAGCGAAGTGTGGGGACACATACATACGTGGGCATAGACAATACCAAAATAACACAAAAAAAGAAACATCCCCCCGGCCTTCAGGAGTTTGAAGAAGTCCTGAACCAAAGAGTCAGGGAGAGCTATAGCGAAACGAGAGCGGGATAAAAGGAAAGTACATCCAATTAGCTTAAACGGATGACTTAATAAGAAAGCGGGACAAATAATAATAAACTAAGACTTATAATATAACTAAGGGGAGCCTAGATGGCTTATGTAATAACTATTTAATAGACTATTATTGCGAGGGTAAAACGCAAAGTTTTACTACAGGTCGAACATAGGTGCCACTTTGTGTGCGTACAGTAGCAACTCTGACTATTCCATCTGAGAAAGGCTTGACGTCATCGATAACGCCTATGGGCCATTGTAAAGGCGGCGAGTTTTCCGTTTTTATAAGAACTATAGTACCTTTGGTTACCGGATTAGATTTGGTGTTCCACTTAACACGAGATTGTAAAGTGTTTAGATACTCACGCCTCCACCTATTCCAATATCTCTGAACTATGGCGTCGAGTAAGCGTTTGTTGCGGATCAAGTCTACCGAATCCAAGCGCGGGTCGGCGTGAAATGAGTCTAGCGGACCAAAGGTCAAAAAATGCGCGGGTGAGAGCTTCGGGCTCTGCGGGGTCTGAACTAAGCACGGTTAGCGGTCTAGAATTGATCATGGCCTCAACCTGTGTGAGGACAGTAAGTAGCTCTTCGTAGGTGAGAAGAACGTCGCCTATAGTGCGGCGTAGATGATTTTTTACGACGCGGATTTGACTTTCCCAGCAACCACCGAAGTGACTAGCGGTAGGTGGATTCAGATGCCAGGTTATACCTTGATATAGTGTTTCCTGTTCAAAGGAATCACGGAAGGCTTTAGATTTAAGAAACCCGTTTAACTCGTCGAGCTGAGCTTTCGCTCCAATAAAATTAGTTCCATTATCGGAAAATAAGGAAGAAATTTTGCCACGACGGGATATGAAGCGTCGTAAGGCGCGAATATAGGACATCGAATCCAATCCGACTGCAACCTCGATATGGCAAGCTCGAGTAACAAGGCAGGTAAAAAGACATACATATGTACGCCTTTTCCTTACGAGCACCACGTAATAGTAATATAATAAGTAGGTATTTATTAAGCAATTTATTGGGCCCGCATAATCTACTCCGCTATAAAGAAAAGGTTTAGCTTCATTGACGCGGGGTGCGGGAAGAGCCGCCATAAAAGGTGCTTCTGTGCGGGGATTAGTCTTGAAGCAACGGTTACACAAGCGAAAGCGCTGTTTCACCGTGCTACGTCCAGAGATAATCCAAAACTTCTGTCGTAACAGCGAAAGTAATAATTGTGGACCGGCGTGTAGGTATTTTCGGTGGTAGTAGTCAATTATTAAATTTACAATATGATCCCTTTTGGGAAGCAAAATTGGATGTTTGCTATCAAACTCCAGCGAAGATTTTTCTAACCGGCCACCTACGCGAAGAATATAGTTTTCCAGGAAAGGAGAAAGCGGGAGAAGCGATTTAGACACCTTGTGGCTTTTAGAAAGCGCGTTGATGTCGCTTGCGAAATATTGTCGTTGGAGTGCCTTTATAACGGCAGTCTCCGCTAAATCCAGATGCGAAAGCATCATCCTATTGGAACGCGGGAGCTTCCCTAAAAAACGGTAGACGGTAGGGTGTATACTACAATGCGAAGGAATTTAGACCAAGAAGATACGCGTTTAGATAATGCGCAGAGAAAAGATTCCGGGACATCAGTAGTGATAAAAACATTTGATTGTTTTTTGAGCTCTAAAAGCTTTTCGTCTTGTGCGGGGTCAAAGGTGAATCTGCTAATTGGCCAAGTGTGCACTGGGTCGCGAGCCCACGTGGAGCCGTGGAGCCATAGTGGATGGTCTAACAATTGAGCGGGAGTAAGCCCACGACTTATGCAGTCACTGGGGTTCTGCGCGCTTTCACAATGATAAAAATGTTTAGAACTAAGATTGTCCTGTATTTGAGCGATGCGGTTTGCAACGAAAGTATCGAAGCGATGCGGAGATGAATGAACCCAGTGGAGGGCCACCGTCGAATCAGTAAAAGCGAATATTTCGTCTATGTGACAGCGGGAAGAAACTATATCGATTACGAATCGAAACAGTTTCGATAACAATAAAAGAGCGGAAAGCTCCAGGCGAGCTAAAGGTATTTGAGCGATGCGGTTTGCAACGAAAGTATCGAAGCGATGCGGAGACGAATGAACCCAGTGGAGGGCCACCGTCGAATCAGTAAAAGCGAATATCTCGTCTATGTGACAGCGGGAAGAAACTATATCGATTACGAATCGAAACAGTTTCGATAACAATAAAAGAGCGGAAAGCTCCAGGCGAGCTAAAGGTATATTGCGCAGGGGAGCTACCTTGCTTTTGGCGTCAATCAAGTTGACCTTGTTCGGTCCAGAAGCGGGATGTACACAAAGGTATACGGCAGCACCCTTTGCTTTTTCGGATGCGTCCGCGAACCCCAACAGAATAACGCGGGATTCGGGCACAACGCCGAGAAAGCGCGGTATTTTAAAGCTTTGTAAAGCGGGAAGTTCAGTAAGAAAACGATTCAAGCGTTCGTTGACAGCGTTCAAAACAATTCGAACCGGTTTGTCCGGCCGCGTAACTGCATGATGCGGTATGACGTAATAGTCCTTATCAGTTTTCGAGGCGGGTGCGGGAGAAATGATATTACGTTCGAGATAGTCTCTCATTACGTTATCATATTCGATTTTTAAAGCGGTATTTGTCTGAAACCGACGTTCTAGACTTATATAGCGAGAGGCGATAGTTAAAGAATCGCCTAGCAACGCAGTTGGTTGCGAAAAGGGTAAAGCGGTGACGTAACGTCCGGATTTATTATCGCGGTGTGTATTCGACACATAAAATTCCTCACATTCTTGTTCGGGTTTAGAAATGTGAGTTTTACTCGGTATTGACTCGAGTTGTAAAAAGTTTGCAACTAAAGATTCGATCGATTCCTCACTAGATGAAAAAAATGTCTGGCTAATCGGCGGGCTATTAATGTGGCAAGGTAGTGAGGCGATCGACCCGAAAACTAAATAACCGAATGCGGATTCCAGTACATCTGGTTTTCCAGGCGGTCCCAATAATCTTCCAGGTCGCAAGATCTCAATGAAAGTATCGGCGCCTAACAAAATGTCTATGTCGGCAGGAGTGTGGAAGTTAGGATCGGCGAGTTGTAGATTGTCTAAGTATGTCAAAGACGAAATGTCAAACTGGCAGCTCGGCAAATTACTTGAAATCGTTTTAAGAACTAGCGGTTGAATCGGCAAGCAAAAATATTTATCATATTTTGAATGTAAAGTAATGTTAGCTACGCCGGAAATAGTCTGAGTGCAGTTGCCTAATCCGTTCACTGACCTGTCAGAACAATCATTAAAGATGCGAATACCTAATCGTTTACAAGTGCGGCGGGTTAGAAAATGGTTCTGAGAACCATTATCGATCAAAATTCTAACTTGTGCAATAGATCCATCCCTGCTCTTGACGTAAGCTAGGGCGGTGCCTAACAAAACTTTATTTATTTTTCGCGGGTTTTTATTGCTGGCACTCATGCTGCAAAAGGCTACTACGTTGTCTACTTGTTTTTTGGAAACTGAGTTTGAAGACGAACTAGAAGGCGCGCTATGTATGGGATCCGTAGATCTCGTATCGCTCGATCCATTATCGGCTGAGGTCAATGGCTCATTCTCCGGAAAATGCAACAAAGTATGATGGAATTTCGAACTACAGTGTTGTAAACACTGTAGTAGTTGACTTTGATCTACAAGAGCGCGTGTTGTGTTGTAAACTCAAGCAATTTACGCATGCGCGAAGTTTTTTAATGTAATTAAAACGTTCGCGAGGAGCAAGCGATTTGAATTTCGGACACGAATAGAATCGATCATGGTCCGACCTTTCACACAATTGACACGTAATATCGTCATTGTTTACCATAAATGTGCGTGCGTTTGCTTTATTCGACGAGCTACATGCTTTTTTATTACCCTTCGCAGACGAGGTACTTGCGTCAGCGCTGTTATCACCTGTCCGCCTTAGAACTTTTATACGGTCACGGACAAAAGAAATCAAACTATCGAGATTAGGTATTTCTCTGCTTCGGTTTTCCATTTCAAACAGCTGTGCGGTTTCTTTGTCTAAGCGCTGAGACAAAGCATGTGATATTATAAAATCACACAAGTTAGGTAATTTTAAATTATTCAATGCGAGATAAGAATTCGAAAATTGATCGATTAAAGTTTCTAAATCATTTGCGGTAGCGGAAAGAACAGGTTTTAATAAAAACATCTGATCTAAATAATTGACAGCTAGATTTCTCTTATCTTGATACCTATCTATGAGTGCGGAATATATCGTATGGTAGTTTTCCGCAGATGGAATTAATCCTGCGTAAACAAATTTAGCTTTACCAGTAAGTTTACTGGCTAAATAAAACATTCGTTCTGTATCGTTAAGCGATGTGTTTAAATGTACCGCGCTTTGAAATGTGGCATAAAACAGTGGCCAATCTTTAGAACTACCATCGAACTCGGGAATGTCTATGCGAGCTAGTTTTACGTTCGGTGACGCATTGCTATGGCTGCTTGCCTGTCTAGTTATGTTTGCGCTCGAGTTAGATTCCAACTAAGAATGCTTGCGTTTGACGCGGCTATATAAGTCCTCAAATGCAAGCCATTTATTGAAGTCAGGTTCGGATTCTTTATCAATTTTTAACGAAAGCGTATTAATGTCAGATATGCATTGTTGAAAATTACTGCGAACCTCGTCTATGGTCACAATTGAACAGAGAAAACTTTCTATTGTACTAGAATCGTCCAAATTACACGAGAGATCGTAAGCATTTTGCATACGTTGGAAAAATAACTGGCGTTGGCATTCTAATATTTTTAACTTTTGTTTGTTTGACGACATTATTATTTAATGGCGGGCGGACTAAATGAATGTAGGTACGTATTTTAGTTCAGAGATAGCGAAATGCGATGTAAGCTAGGAAATGCGATGCGAAAACAATAAAATATGCGATTAAATGCGGTAAATTAAACTATGCGAATTAAAGCGGTAACCAAAGACAGTTCCTAATAATATCTTTGGTATAAAAATGCGAGACACTACGCGCGACACACAAGATGGCTGTCTACCTTTGTAGTATAAACTATGCGAATTTTGAGTATAAAATAGCGGATTTTGAAGCGAATCGGCAAAAATATGTTAAGAAAGGGTGAAAATAATGAAAACTATCAAAATCCGGGCGTCGAAGGACCATAAAATGGATGGAATAATTCTTTAAAAATATATTCTCATCCGGCGGGTTGCTGGTTATGATAGTTCAAATAGGTTTTCGTGGAAATACGCAAATGGGAGTTTCAAAATCAAGAGGCCTGGTGAGATGGAATCAATTTTGTGCAGATTTGGCATGTACATACCCCGTATTGTTGGTCTGCTGCCACGATGCTAGCTCCAGCTGGCGGGTTGCAGTCTCCAGATGTTCAGGATGGATTCCACTCGCACATATAAGTCTGTAGGAGGCCTCCTTTCACTGTTGTGGTCGCGCGCGGTAAATTAATTAGTAATAAATTGGGGCCGAGAGATATGTCCTCTCAGGCTGCGGTGTGTGTAGGAACTGAGCGAAAAAATATATGGCGGCGCGTGACAGATTAGTTGTTTCTGATCAATAACATAAATTGAAATCAAATAAAATCAATATAGAAATTAAGATCTTTAATAACTTAGGTTTAAAATAATTAACTATAAACACTAATTATCGAATATTTATAGATTTTATGTAAATAAGGAATGGTTCTGATAGGCGCTATCTTGTGACAAGAGATTGAAACGTTATTAGCAAACATACAACTTAGTTCATCCACTATGTAACAGAGGTCGCTTATCTTGATATTATATAAACCACTATGAGTAAACTAAACATTTCGTTATTGTTTAAATGTATAGCTTGTTAATCTGTTCATTAGATAAGTTGTAAATCAATATTTGAATTTAGAAATGACCCCATTGTGTTAAATTTAGTTTTAAGAATACTTTTGTACCACGTGTGTTTACTAAGGATCAGATATTGTTAAATATTGGCTTGAAATAAACAATATTTATGTTTTTATAAATAAGAATGATCTTAGAATAAGTTTCAACATAAGTCTAGTATATTATATGATGTTAAAATAGTTATATGCAAAATATATTTTCTATTCTGTTGTGATTGGTCGAATAAAGTTGTTATGATCATTGTATAAAAGGTAAAACTGACTAGAGAGACACACATATCTTTGGTGGAACTCGGTCGCAGAACAAAGTTAAGTGAACTTATTATTATTTTCTCATGTAAGTACTTTATAACTATCCTTGTGTCCTGTGGAACTTTAGAATCCTTTATGTCCGACTATTAGTGGAAGAGTCCAAGCTACTATTATACCTTATGTTCTTTTATAAATTCATATTGTATGTGCTTATTACCTTCCTTTAGAATATGTTTTACATAACACAACCCCAAAGGTTGATTGAAAGATTGTACTCTGCCTACTTGCAATAACGTATATTGATTAAAATTGTGTTAGTAACTTTTGCTTGTCTGTACCATGAGATGTATGTATAGAATTAATATAGCCTTGGTACTTAAACTTTTATAGCATGTGTTTTACATTATTAAATCCACCCTCATTCCCTGCTGTAGGCTAAATAGTTTTGACTAAACAGATTGCTGCCTGGCTGAGTTTAGGTATTGTTAGATATCTTAGTAGATATAATATACTCATTAATTTAGGAAACTCTAGGAATATACCTAGGGATTAATTATAAATCCGACATCAGATGTGGGATACTTCCTGACTATCTCTATTAATATGTTGTATATTTCAGAATGGATCCACCAACAATCAAGTCTGCTCATGGCGATTCGTGATGCGGTTTCCGCTACGCCACACAGAGACGATGACATCGCACTTCCTGTCTTCGATCCTGAGAAGAGTGACTGCGGTGCAGCAGGTTGGTGTAATAGCATAGACATTATAACCAAAGAGTTTAAGTGGAGCAGTATCAAGACAGCAGCAAAAGCCGGCAAGGCTCTCAAGGGCTCTGCTTCAACCTGGTTCGAGGGATGGATGCCTACTGAGGGTAGATCTTGGGAGACTTTGTGTGCCAACATTATCAATACTTATCCTGATAAGAAGAATTTAGCCGAAAGGCTTAGAAAAGCTGTATTATATGTATCGGAACCTGCGGAATCTTATGGCGAATATGTGAGGGAGAAAATAAGATTGTACAAAGCTACAAGAATTTCCTTTACTGATTTAGAATTAATTGAATTGATTTGCGGGGGTATATCTAATGTTGATGTTCGCATGGCGACCTTAAATAACAATGTAACAACAATTTCTGGTCTGATTTCTTTGCTTTCAACGAACGTTAAAACAAAGAGGAAGCCAGCGAAAATAGTGATGGCCCCGTAGTAACCAAACGGTCTAGGCCTTCTCAGGATAGGACATGTTTTTATTGTAAAGAAATTGGTCACTCCGAATCAATATGTTTCTATAAAATTCGCGCTGACATGGACAAATCTGCTTCGGTACCTTCAACGACTGAGGCCCAAAGCAATGATAATACTTTTTTAGGACACGGAAAATAGAGTTAAAATTAAACAATGTAACCATTAGCGATGTGCCTTTTGCAACTCTTATCGATACAGGAGCTAGTTGTAGTTTGATTAAAGAATCGATAGCAAAAAAATTAGGTTGCAAAATTACGCCTACTTCTATGTACTTACAGGGAATTGGACGGAATTATGTTCACGTTTTTGCCATTATTACAGCAATCGTTAAATTTGAAGATATTTCATTAGAATTAGATTTACACGTCACGAGAGACAAAAACTTTCAGTTTGATCTCTTGATAGGGAGAAATGCAGTGCGATATCCGGATATCGAAATCGTTACAGTCGTTATATGTCTGGCAGTCGCCTTATTCAAAAACCTATTGAGTGTGAATTGTCAATCAATGCGATTTTTTTCATACTTTGATTTTTCTGAATTAACACCCAAACTGGCACATTTAGATATACATTTACAAGAAAACATTATAAGCATTTTCAGAGAATTTCCTTCAATCCTAAATAGCAATAGTACCGTTAACACTGGCGAGTTAAACATACGATTGCGAAAAAATGACATTATTCACTATCGACTATATAGATTGGCTCAAATAGAAAAAAAAAAAAATTAACATGATGATACAAGAACTATTGGATAAACGAATAATACGAGAAAGTAGCTCCCCTTATGCTAGCCCAGTAATATTAGTGAAAAAGAAGGATGGTAGTGATAGAATGTGCATTGATTACCGGGCATTAAATAAAATTTTAGAAAAAGATAGGACCCTCTTCTCCTAATTGAAGACCAATGACAATGACAGATTAGGAAATGCTCAGTTTTTTTATCAATTGATGTGAAGAATGTTTTTTTATCAAATGCCGATAGGCAAAGAATCAATTAAATACACTGTTTTGTCATCAATCAATTAAATACTTGTTTTTGTAACCACTAGTGGACACTAGGAATTTTTGAAAATGCCATTTGATATTTGTAACGGACCCCCCGTCTTTCAGAGAGCTATAACAAAAGCTGTACAACATCTGAAATTCCTTTTGATATATATAGATGACATTCTTATACCTTTCTCAACAATAGAAGAGGGATTACGTTATTTAGAAGAAACAGTACAAGCATTATCCGTTGCAGGTTTATCCATTAATCTTGCGAAATGTAAATTTTTTGTAGATAAAAAAGAATATCTGGGTAGACCTTTTAAAACTTTTTATGACAAAAACTGTTACGTAGGCTTTGAAAAGACTATTTCTAAGCTAAGTGAACATTTCTGGTTTCCAAAAATGGCCGTATTTGTAAAAAAGTATTTAAGTCATTGTTTATTGTGTATTGAACGAAAAAGCCACTCTGGACCTAAACAGGGATTTTTGCATCCTATAGATAAAACTCCGGTTCCTTTTCACACATTACACCTAGATTGTACAGGTCCATTTTCCGTTACAAACGAAGGGTATAAGTACATATTACTCATGGTCGATGGATTCACTAAATTTTGTTTATTAAAACCTCTTAAATCGTTAAATGCACTTGAACTTGTGCCACTTCTGCGTGATACTATTACCATATTTGGTTCCCCATCCATAGTAATAACTGACAGAGGAAGTAATTTCAATTCCAATTCTGTTTAGAATTTTTTTAAATAATTACATGTCGAACACCACATGGTGTCGACGGGTACACCAAGAGGAAATGGACAGGTAGAACGATATGTCATTACTGTTATTGATATGTTAAATACCTCTTGCAATGGGTCGTCAGATTGGCCAAGCGGTTTATGGAAAGTACAAAAAACTATTAACACAACAATTCAGAAATCTACAGGTTTTACTCCCATTCGCTTACTAATTGGCTGTAATGCAAATATTCCGTGTATTCAATCCCGTCTCAATGAGGTAGATATTACAGAGCCTAATATCGATGTTACCGCAGATCGTGACACCGCTCGCCAGCGTTTATGTCTAGAAGCAGATAAATTTAAAAAGCGATTTGACGATACTAGACGAAATAACAAAAATTTTGAGATTGGAAATATTGCCTATGTTAATCAGGATCATCGACGATATGATAAACTGAGTCCTCGATTTAAAGGACCTTATGAAATAAGTTTAATTATTTGTCATGATCGATATTTATAAAAAGGTACTGAAAATTTAAGAAATATAACTGTTGCAAAAGACCAACTAAGATTATGGCCTGGAGAATTTGCGGATTAAATAATAAAATAAAAAAACAAAGCAAATGTTGTAGATAACGTTGAAGCTTTGTGGATAAAGCTATGAATAACAGCGGTTGATGCTGTGGATGGCGCTACAAATCATTGTAGATAACGTTGAAGATAGCTTTGTGGATAAAGTTATGAATAACAGCGGTTGATGCTATGGATAGGGCTATAAAAAAATATTAAAAATAAAACAAATAACTGTAGATAACAACGTAACGTAACAAATAACTGAAAAACAGCGGTTAATGCGGTTAACGCTGGTGGATATAGGGATAGGGCTGTGGATAGGGATGCGGATAGGGCTGTGGATAGTACTATAAAATAATAACAAATAAATAAAATAAAAATAAAAAATAAAAAACTTCGGGACGAAGTTTGTTTCAGAATGGCCGTGACAGATTAGTTGTTTCTGATCAATAACATAAATTGAAATCAAATAAAATCAATATAGAAATTAAGATCTTTAATAACTTAGGTTTAAAATAATTAACTATAAACACTAATTATCGAATATTTATAGATTTTATGTAAATAAGGAATGGTTCTGATAGGCGTTATCTTGTGACAAGAGATTGAAACGTTACTAGCAAACGTACAACTTAGTTCATCCATTATGTGACAGAGGTCGCTTATCTTGATATTATATAAACCACTATGAGTAAACTAAACATTTCGTTATTGTTTAAATGTATAGCTTGTTAATCTGTTCATTAGATAAGTTGTAAATCAATATTTGAATTTAGAAATGGCCCCATTGTGTTAAATTTAGTTTTAAGAATACTTTTGTACCACGTGTGTTTACTAAGGATCAGATATTGTTAAATATTGGCTTGAAATGAACAATATTTATATTTTTATAAATAAGAATGATCTTAGAATAAGTTTCAACATAAGTCTAGTATATTATATAATGTTAAAATAGTTATATGCAAAATATATTTTCTATTCTGTTGTGATTGGTCGAATAAAGTTGTTATGATCATTATATAAAAGGCAAAAATGACTAGAGAGACACACATATCTTTGGTGGAACTCGGTCGCAGAACAAAGTTAAGTGAACTTATTATTATTTTCTCATGTAAGTACTTTATAACTATCCTTGTGTCCTGTGGAACTTTAGAATCCTTTATGTCCGACTATTAGTGGAAGAGTCCAAGCTACTATATACCTTATGTTCTTTTATAAATTCATATTGTATGTGCTTATTACCTTCCTTTAAAATATGTTTTACATAACACAACCCCAAGGGTTGATTGAAAGATTGTACTCTGCCTACTTGCAATAACGTATATTGATTAAAATTGTGTTAGTAACTTTTGCTTGTCTGTACCATGAGATGTATGTATAGAATTAATATAGCCTTGGTACTTAAACTTTTCTAGCATGTGTTTTACATTATTAAATCCACCCTCATTCCCTGCTGTAGGCTAAATAGTTTTGACTAAACAGATTGCTGCCTGGCTGAGTTTAGGTATTGGTACCTCTAGATATCTTAGTAGATACATATACATATACTCATTAATTTAGGAAACTCTAGGAATATACCTAGGGATTAATACTAAATCCGACACGTGCGTCTGCACTTTCTTGCTTGATTCGTAGAGATGGGACACTTCCTGTCCAGCGAAGTGTGGGGACACATACATACGTGGGCATAGACAATACCAAAATAACACAAAAAAAGAAACATCCCCCCGGCCTTCAGGAGTTTGAAGAAGTCCTGAACCAAAGAGTCAGGGAGAGCTATAGCGAAACGAGAGCGGGATAAAAGGAAAGTACATCCAATTAGCTTAAACGGATGACTTAATAAGAAAGCGGGACAAATAATAATAAACTAAGACTTATAATATAACTAAGGGGAGCCTAGATGGCTTATGTAATAACTATTTAATAGACTATTATTGCGAGGGTAAAACGCAAAGTTTTACTACAGGTCGAACATAGGTGCCACTTTGTGTGCGTACAGTAGCAACTCTGACTATTCCATCTGAGGAAGGCTTGACGTCATCGATAACGCCTATGGGCCATTGTAAAGGCGGCGAGTTTTCCGTTTTTATAAGAACTATAGTACCTTTGGTTACCGGATTAGATTTGGTGTTCCACTTAACACGAGATTGTAAAGTGTTTAGATACTCACGCCTCCACCTATTCCAATATCTCTGAACTATGGCGTCGAGTAAGCGTTTGTTGCGGATCAAGTCTACCGAATCCAAGCGCGGGTCGGCGTGAAATGAGTCTAGCGGACCAAAGGTCAAAAAATGCGCGGGTGAGAGCTTCGGGCTCTGCGGGGTCTGAACTAAGCACGGTTAGCGGTCTAGAATTGATCATGGCCTCAACCTGTGTGAGGACAGTAAGTAGCTCTTCGTAGGTGAGAAGAACGTCGCCTATAGTGCGGCGTAGATGATTTTTTACGACGCGGATTTGACTTTCCCAGCAACCACCGAAGTGACTAGCGGTAGGTGGATTCAGATGCCAGGTTATACCTTGATATAGTGTTTCCTGTTCAAAAGAATCACGGAAGGCTTTAGATTTAAGAAACCCGTTTAACTCGTCGAGCTGAGCTTTCGCTCCAATAAAATTAGTTCCATTATCGGAAAATAAGGAAGAAATTTTGCCACGACGGGATATGAAGCGTCGTAAGGCGCGAATATAGGACATCGAATCCAATCCGACTGCAACCTCGATATGGCAAGCTCGAGTAACAAGGCAGGTAAAAAGACATACATATGTACGCCTTTTCCTTACGAGCACCACGATACCTACTTATAAAGCAATTTATTGGGCCCGCATAATCTACTCCGCTATAAAGAAAAGGTTTAGCTTCATTGACGCGGGGTGCGGGAAGAGCCGCCATAAAAGGTGCTTCTGTGCGGGGATTAGTCTTGAAGCAACGGTTACACAAGCGAAAGCGCTGTTTCACCGTGCTACGTCCAGAGATAATCCAAAACTTCTGTCGTAACAGCGAAAGTAATAATTGTGGACCGGCGTGTAGGTATTTTCGGTGGTAGTAGTCAATTATTAAATTTACAATATGATCCCTTTTGGGAAGCAAAATTGGATGTTTGCTATCAAACTCCAGCGAAGATTTTTCTAACCGGCCACCTACGCGAAGAATATAGTTTTCCAGGAAAGGAGAAAGCGGGAGAAGCGATTTAGACACCTTGTGGCTTTTAGAAAGCGCGTTGATGTCGCTTGCGAAATATTGTCGTTGGAGTGCCTTTATAACGGCAGTCTCCGCTAAATCCAGATGCGAAAGCATCATCCTATTGGAACGCGGGAGCTTCCCTAAAAAACGGTAGACGGTAGGGTGTATACTACAATGCGAAGGAATTTAGACCAAGAAGATACGCGTTTAGATAATGCGCAGAGAAAAGATTCCGGCACATCAGTAGTGATAAAAACATTTGATTGTTTTTTGAGCTCTAAAAGCTTTTCGTCTTGTGCGGGGTCAAAGGTGAATCTGCTAATTGGCCAAGTGTGCACTGGGTCGCGAGCCCACGTGGAGCCGTGGAGCCATAGTGGATGGTCTAACAATTGAGCGGGAGTAAGCCCACGACTTATGCAGTCACTGGGGTTCTGCGCGCTTTCACAATGATAAAAATGTTTAGAACTAAGATTGTCCTGTATTTGAGCGATGCGGTTTGCAACGAAAGTATCGAAGCGATGCGGAGATGAATGAACCCAGTGGAGGGCCACCGTCGAATCAGTAAAAGCGAATATTTCGTCTATGTGACAGCGGGAAGAAACTATATCGATTACGAATCGAAACAGTTTCGATAACAATAAAAGAGCGGAAAGCTCCAGGCGAGCTAAAGGTATTTGAGCGATGCGGTTTGCAACGAAAGTATCGAAGCGATGCGGAGACGAATGAACCCAGTGGAGGGCCACCGTCGAATCAGTAAAAGCGAATATCTCGTCTATGTGACAGCGGGAAGAAACTATATCGATTACGAATCGAAACAGTTTCGATAACAATAAAAGAGCGGAAAGCTCCAGGCGAGCTAAAGGTATATTGCGCAGGGGAGCTACCTTGCTTTTGGCGTCAATCAAGTTGACCTTGTTCGGTCCAGAAGCGGGATGTACACAAAGGTATACGGCAGCACCCTTTGCTTTTTCGGATGCGTCCGCGAACCCCAACAGAATAACGCGGGATTCGGGCACAACGCCGAGAAAGCGCGGTATTTTAAAGCTTTGTAAAGCGGGAAGTTCAGTAAGAAAACGATTCAAGCGTTCGTTGACAGCGTTCAAAACAATTCGAACCGGTTTGTCCGGCCGCGTAACTGCATGATGCGGTATGACGTAATAGTCCTTATCAGTTTTCGAGGCGGGTGCGGGAGAAATGATATTACGTTCGAGATAGTCTCTCATTACGTTATCATATTCGATTTTTAAAGCGGTATTTGTCTGAAACCGACGTTCTAGACTTACATATCGGCGAGAGGCGATAGTTAAAGAATCGCCTAGCAACGCAGTTGGTTGCGAAAAGGGTACAGCGGTGACGTAACGTCCGGATTTATTATCGCGGTGTGTATTCGACACATAAAATTCCTCACATTCTTGTTCGGGTTTAGAAATGTGAGTTTTACTCGGTATTGACTCGAGTTGTAAAAAATTTGCAACTAAAGATTCGATCGATTCCTCACTAGATGAAAAAAATGTCTGGCTAATCGGCGGGCTATTAATGTGGCAAGGTAGTGAGGCGATCGACCCGAAAACTAAATAACCGAATGCGGATTCCAGTACATCTGGTTTTCCAGGCGGTCCCAATAATCTTCCAGGTCGCAAGATCTCCATGAAAGTATCGGCGCCTAACAAAATGTCTATGTCGGCAGGAGTGTGGAAGTTAGGATCGGCGAGTTGTAGATTGTCTAAGTATGTCAAAGACGAAATGTCAAACTGGCAGCTCGGCAAATTACTTGAAATCGTTTTAAGAACTAGCGGTTGAATCGGCAAGCAAAAATATTTATCATATTTTGAATGTAAAGTAATGTTAGCTACGCCGGAAATAGTCTGAGTGCAGTTGCCTAATCCGTTCACTGACCTGTCAGAACAATCATTAAAGATGCGAATACCTAATCGTTTACAAGTGCGGCGGGTTATAAAATGGTTCTGAGAACCATTATCGATCAAAATTCTAACTTGTGCAATAGATCCATCCCTGCTCTTGACGTAAGCTAGGGCGGTGCCTAACAAAACTTTATTTATTTTTCGCGGGTTTTTATTGCTGGCACTCATGCTGCAAAAGGCTACTACGTTGTCTACTTGTTTTTTGGAAACTGAGTTTGAAGACGAACTAGAAGGCGCGCTATGTATGGGATCCATAGATCTCGTATTGCTCGATCCATTATCGGCTGAGGTCAATGGCTCATTCTCCGGAAAATGCAACAAAGTATGATGGAATTTCGAACTACATACAGTGTTTACACGTTGACTTTGATCTACAAGAGCGCGTGTTGTGTTGTAAACTCAAGCAATTTACGCATGCGCGAAGTTTTTTAATGTAATTAAAACGTTCGCGAGGAGCAAGCGATTTGAATTTCGGACACGAATAGAATCGATCATGGTCCGACCTTTCACACAATTGACACGTAATATCGTCATTGTTTACCATAAATGTGCGTGCGTTTGCTTTATTCGACGAGCTACATGCTTTTTTATTACCCTTCGCAGACGAGGTACTTGCGTCAGCGCTGTTATCACCTGTCCGCCTTAGAACTTTTATACGGTCACGGACAAAAGAAATCAAACTATCGAGATTAGGTATTTCTCTGCTTCGGTTTTCCATTTCAAACAGCTGTGCGGTTTCTTTGTCTAAGCGCTGAGACAAAGCATGTGATATTATAAAATCACACAAGTTAGGTAATTTTAAATTATTCAATGCGAGATAAGAATTCGAAAATTGATCGATTAAAGTTTCTAAATCATTTGCGGTAGCGGAAAGAACAGGTTTTAATAAAAACATCTAAATAATTGACAGCTAGATTTCTCTTATCTTGATACCTATCTATGAGTGCGGAATATATCGTATGGTAGTTTTCCGCAGATGGAATTAATCCTGCGTAAACAAATTTAGCTTTACCAGTAAGTTTACTGGCTAAATAAAACATTCGTTCTGTATCGTTAAGCGATGTGTTTAAATGTACCGCGCTTTGAAATGTGGCATAAAACAGTGGCCAATCTTTAGAACTACCATCGAACTCGGGAATGTCTATGCGAGCTAGTTTTACGTTCGGTGACGCATTGCTATGGCTGCTTGCCTGTCTAGTTATGTTTGCGCTCGAGTTAGATTCCAACTGAGAATGCTTGCGTTTGACGCGGCTATATAAGTCCTCAAATGCAAGCGTCAGGTTCGGATTCTTGATCAATTTTTAACGAAAGCGTATTAATGTCAGATATGCATTGTTGAAAATTACTGCGAACCTCGTCTATGGTCACAATTGAACAGAGAAAACTTTCTATTGTACTAGAATCGTCCAAATTACACGAGAGATCGTAAGCATTTTGCATACGTTGGAAAAATAACTGGCGTTGGCATTCTAATATTTTTAACTTTTGTTCGTTTGACGACATTATTATTTAATGGCGGGCGGACTAAATGAATGTAGGTACGTATTTTAGTTCAGAGATAGCGAAATGCGATGTAAGCTAGGAAATGCGATGCGAAAACAATAAAATATGCGATTAAATGCGGTAAATTAAACTATGCGAATTAAAGCGGTAACCAAAGACAGTTCCTAATAATATCTTTGGTATAAAAATGCGAGACACTACGCGCGACACACAAGATGGCTGTCTACCTTTGTAGTATAAACTATGCGAATTTTGAGTATAAAATAGCGGATTTTGAAGCGAATCGGCAAAAATATGTTAAGAAAGGGTGAAAATAATGAAAACTATCAAAATCCGGGCGTCGAAGGACCATAAAATGGATGGAATAATTCTTTAAAAATATATTCTCATCTGAGCGAAAAAATATATGGCGGCGCGCAAGAAGTGCGTGCGTCTGCACTTTCTTGCTTGATTCGTAGAGATGAGACACTTCCTGTCCAGCGTAGTGTGGGGACACATACGTGGGCATAGACAATACCAAAATAAAACAAAAAAAGAAACAAACAGTGTTTTTTAATAATCATTTATTAATCAAATGTTATTTAGCCATTACTCCTGTGAGTCTACCATGAGTTGTCACTGCTAAATAGCCTGCCGTTACTACAGTAGTAATAGAAGGTTACTATGACATCTGTCAGATTTGTAACTCATGGTACCAAATTCTAAGCAATTGAAGCCCAAACTACAGTCGCTGTAGTATAGTTTACTGCGTATTTTAGTACCCAACTATCCACTAGAGGCGCTATAGAAGTTTTCATACATTTTAATAACTACAGTTGCTAGCGAGTACAACCAAACTGAGTACAACCAAGCGAGTAGAGATTGTGAAAACTCATGGTAGACCTACTGGCCTTCGTTGAGAAATAAAATACATGGCAAACGGTTTTTATAAAAACTAAACTATCTATCTAAAATTTATGTAAATCTTAATAAAATTTATCAAAAGCGTTTAGTCTGACTGATTAAAAGTGATATATAAAAATGGTCTATAAAGCTATTATTATGCACACTTCAATTCTAGTAGGTACCTATAACAACAATATGAACATAATAATAATTAAGTAGGTAACGATAGGTGATAATAGATAGATAGAGTATGCTTTATTGTACACCATATACACAAAAAATACAAATAGTAGAAAATTAACAAAAAGACATAATGAGGCACAATGGGCGGCCTTATCGCTAAAAGCGATCTCTTCCAGGCAACCTTTGGATGGACACGAATAGGTGAAGAAGAGTAGACGGTGGCGTACTGGGAAGTTCATAGGCAAAAATTTATAATACACATATATAATTAAAATAAACATACATATTCGACAAATATAATATAATACATACATTAATATATATATATACATAGATTACATATATTTATATATTATATATGATAATTACCTGTATTAGGAACTATTCAACAATGTAGTTTTATAAAATACATTTCCCACAAGTGGCGTCTTTAGGCTTAAAATCAAAATGACATTAGGTGCAATTAAACAGCAGTAGGAACATTTCAATGTCCAAATAAACATAACCATTTGTTTGAAAGAGATCTAGTAACCCATCATTCATAGCGCAAATGTATTTCACAAATATATTCATGAGAGACGCTGTGGGGTGCCGGCAGTAGAATTTAACATATCAGACTGTGTCCCTATTAATGTTTAAGTGTAATTTTTGATATGTAAATTGTTGGCGATCCTTTTCTTAATAAATAAATGTTACCCCTCCTCTCATACCCATGGATGCAGTAAGAGCCTGCTGAGGGATACCTCTAGAAGATGGGCAGCAGCGTCTATCCGTGTATCAACATCTCATACTGCGCTCACCAACCCGCCTGCCAAGCGTGGTTAGAATGGCAACTACCCCTCATGGAGATCCATGAGGGAGGCCTGTGTTCAGTACCTACTTCAGTAGTGGACGTTTTACGGCTGAAACAATTCATGAGATTGAATGCCCGTCCGCGCGTGGGGCCGACACGACACTGGTCGATTCAATCCTATGATGATGATTTTCTTGAAAAATCGAAACGTGTCGGGAATAATCTTCGACGTTACAATAATACGTGAGTAATCCCCGTTTTTACAAAATGAATAGGGCAAATGTAATTGTGTTATTTGAAAGAAAATTACGCTTACCTAAGTAACTGCTAATAAGCACAATTTAAATATAGGTTAAGATAATGATAATCAAGCATCTGAAGTAGATGATCAAGTTCAGAGTTTCCAGTATTGATGATTGGAACACAGCTTTTCATGGCATAAAAGTAAGGTCTTTGGATCTTATTATAGATGACCCGCCGTGGGGTGCCGGCAGTAGAATGATACCCCTCCTCTCATGCCCATGGATGCAGTAAGAGCCTGCTAAGGGATACTTCCGGAAGATGGGCAGCAGCGTCTATCCATGTATCAATATCCCATACAGCGCTCACCAACCCGCCTGCCAAGCGTGGTTAGAATGGCAACTACCCCTCATGGAGATCCATGAGGGAGGCCTGTGTTCATCAGTGGACGTTTAATGGCTGAAATGATGAATGATGATGATAGATGATTTAAACAGCGTCAGCAACTGATAATATAAAGGATCCGAAACGTGTTTCGCCTCTCTACATGGCATCTTCACGTGGCCCGTTCGTCACGGGATACACTAGAAACAACAAAGGCGCAGAGGCAGTTGCCCAACTCCACCGCTCCTCATCGACCGCTGGATAAAAATAATACCGGCCAAGAACGAGTCGGACTCGCGCTCCGAGGGTTCCGTGCCATCATACAATATAATATATGATAGGCGGTCGTTTGTTGGAGAACCTTGACAGCGCCATCTCTTGTCTGATAGCGGAACTTATGTAGATTTTTTTACACTTTCGATGATTTTTTGAAACTATGCATTATTAGACAGTTTGTTATAATTTCCATGTTATCTTTACATACACTTCAATTAGCAATAAAAGTTTGAGGTTGATCTCCGCAAACATCTGAGATAAGGGCTGGAAAGCTATTGTTTTTAACGTTTTTGTAAAAAGGCGAAAACTATACGGCTTAAAGCAAGACTAAAACTGTTTATTAATTTGCAAATGAATACCCTTCATGTGATACCCCACATGACCAAGTTACTTCACTGAAATTTTTGAGACCCTCTGCACCCCCTTTGCCTAAAAAACTATGCAAGTTAGAGAGTTCGCTATAGTTTTCCTGTAATATTTACATACCTACACTTCTATTAGCAATAAAAGTTTCAGGGGTTTATCTCTGCAAACTTCGGAGATAAGGGGGGAGCGGTATTTTTTTCAACATATTTGTAAATAACTCGAAAACGATATAGTAGCTTAAAGTAAAACTAAAAACTGTTTATTAATGTGCAAATGAATACCTTTCATAATAATACCCCACATGACCTATTGTTCACTTAACTTTTGAGACCTCCTTTCCGCCCCCCTCGCAATCATAATAAGAATACTTTTCAACAGTTTTATATATTCCATATTAGTGAACAAGCATTGGTACGGAGGTGCCAGAAAAGGGGGCGAAGGTTTCCGAAAAATGAAATTTTTGACCTTTGGTGACCATTTGAGGTCACATAAAAACGGTTACTGTGACCCTAGGGTCACCAAAATCGATCAGTCAGTACCCTTCTCTCATTAAGACAGTGCTAACAAAAAAGGTTTCATGTAAATCGGTCAGCGCGTTCGGTTGTAATCGTGTCATGCACAGACAGACAGCGCTATGCATAATAGGAGGCTTCGCCCCTCTAAAAAGTGTTATACCATTTAAAATTGAAAGTCGATAGCATCAGTTCTCAAGATATCCATTTGTGACAGACAGACAGACAAAGTAATACCATAAGAGTTCCTTTTTACCATTTTGGTGTGGAACCCTAAAAAACTATTGTACCTACTTCTTCTCTACATTTTTCAATATTACCTAGGACCTGGACCATGGTAGAAAACCATAAAGAAACGCTCTTATTTTATTAATAAACATGTCAACACCTATACAGCCTGTATTATATATATATATAACATGTGTATTATGTATTAAAATTATAACACATCATCATCATTTTCAGCCCGTGTCAACCCACTGCTTGGTGTATGTAGGCCTCCTCCATTCCTTGCCACTTCTTCCGGTGTTGGGCCGATCGCATGTTGGTTTTGTTGGCGACCTTAACGATGTCATCCACCCATCTAGCAGGTGGTCTGCCAGCGTTGCGTTTAAGGTCTCTGGGATTCCATATGGTTAACGTCTTGCTCCACCTGCCGTCACCACGTCTTGCCTAATGCCAGCCCATCTCCACTTCAGTCGTCTTAAAACACAACAACAACAACGTCATAGGTAGGTAGCACTCTTATAAATCGTTAGTGTTCTAACACTATTCTAATACAATAATAATTAAAATACTTAATTAATAATTACTTACTTAGTGAATTTATAATATAAGGATACTTAAATTATGTACTTCCATAAAAATAAATATATTAAATTTTAGGTGGGAAAAACGCGACCGCCTTTTTCGTAGTTTCCCGCATTTTTAACGATTGTTTTTTCTTTAACCTATTAAGTATGGCAAATGTCTCCCAGCACAATTTAAAAAAAATATAATCCGAATATTTGAAACATACAACCAATGAGGTTATGGTTATAGTCAGATTTGTATAACAGCGCAGCGCCATCTAGTATCTCGGATATCTAGCAGACACTACCAGTACTTAGTGTCGTTGCCAAATGAACGACACTACCGCGCCTATTTTGGATTTGATCCACAGTCAGTCAACTCAGTCAGTACAGTCAACAACGACACTACCAGCCGTTAAAGCTTAGTAATAGTTAAGTAAAGTAAGTAATTATAGTAATAATTATTATACCTTACGCATAGAGATCTCATTATGTCTTTCGTTAGTACTGAGACCAAAGAGATTAACTCAAAGTTCTACCTTATGATCAACCTCTTTTCAGAATTTCTTTTATTCTTACGAAATTAAAAATGGCGCAATGATCAAATTAGGGTTGTTGCGAATATCAGCATCAGCATCCGCTGATGATCAGCATTGATTTAAACTTCAGCATCCGCATTGATCGATGCTGATTTTCAATGCTGATGTTTGAGTCGCGACATGACCCGAAGAAGCTTAAAGCGCATTTTTGTACAAATTAGGTAAACAAGTACAAACCTGTTTATTCGTTTAAGTATTCCAGGATGGGTAACAAATACATAGGTAGCACAAGTGATGACAAGTGTGATGTGAATGAATACCTATCACCCGGCCAGTATTATTTATGAATCATGAGATCCTCTGATAGACGGAGAGACAGACAGAGAGAGGAGGCTTAGTAATAGGATCCTGAAAAACTATGTTTTTTTTTATTCAGTACAAAAAGGGTGTTCCCTGTGCTACCCTTTGTGTACTAAACCCTCAAAAAATGCAAGATTTTTCGAGACTCGGTTTCTATTTGAAGAACCACCTACATTAAGTAAGTGTGGAACACTAAGTTTGCGAGCCCGACACGCACTTGGCCAAAATCAGCATCAGCATCCGCTGATGTCAAGATCAAAAATCAGCATCAGCATCCGCTGATGTGTCAAAAAACCGCATCTGCAACAACCCTGGATCAAATGACATTCACAATAATTTGTTTTGACTTTCAATGAAAATGGCCGCCAAATGGTCAGCCAAATAACATAATAATTTATAAATTAACTTGACACTGGCGGATTTGTGTAAAACCAAACACAAAAAGCCATACAATAAAAGACAAGACTTTCAATGGTTCAATTAATTGCGAGACTATTTACTTACATTATCTACATGATATCTTCATATACCTAAGTAGCGTTTAAATGTAAAATGTCGGAAGTTGATCAGTTAGAAAGCGAATCATGTTCATTCAGGCTGAAATGATGGTGGTGGTGAAGTCAGAAGTCTGCCTAGTTTTATTGCCGTCGGACCACTTCTACCATTAGGCAGTACCATTAATGGTACAATTGGCACCGATTTGTCCCAATCGTACAATGGTAAATGAAACTAGGATGCCTCCCGGGTTTACCTACTCAAGCAACCATAAAGGCAAACGTTACAGGCAAATACAAAGAGAAATTCCAATGAAACCCTGGTTCTTCAAAATGAAATTGAGTAAGCGTGCGACAACAGTTTTAATTAGAATGCGGCTTGGGCATACATGCACGCCAGCCCATCTTGCGCGAATAAAAATTGTTAGTGACCCTTCTTGCGAATGCGGAGGCGATATTGGGGACGATAACCACATATTCTTTGCCTGCACCAAATATGATCATCTTCCTTTATATCAAGACCTTATTTCACTCCATGTACCGCTTCCTACATCTGTGATTATCCTTCTTTCCTCATTAGATCCCTGTATATATCAGTGTTTAGCTTCATTTATATGTAATAATAATATCAATATTTGATTTTACATTTGTTACCTATTAAATATTTATTATGGGGTGCCGGCAGTAGAATGTCACCCCTCCTCTCCAGCCCGTGGATGCAGTAAGAATCTGCTAAGGGATATCTCCGGAAGATGGGCAGCAGCGTCTTTTCGTGTAAGAACATCCCGAACTGCGCTCACCAACCCGCCTGCCAAGCGTGATGAGTATGGCAACAACCCCTCATGCACTTGGATCTCTAAGTCAGTGAGGGAGGCCTATGTCCTGCAGTGGATATCTTACGGCTGTAATGATGATGATGATATATTTATTAGATACTTCCTACTCCTATGATTGTTGACGTAGAATAAATTCCTTCTGATCCTTTTCCCATCCGTTTTATCTCCCGTGATGTTTTAAAATTAATTGTTTCCCTAATTTTTACTATATTAAAAAAAAAAAAAAACTTGAAAATGGCTAATGCACAAGCCGTGCAAAGCCAAGAAGAAGAGAAAAAAAAAATTATTGATGATGATGACAGTTGTGAAATTCTGATCTCGAAATTACTGCGGCCAATAACCACAATCTGCCGAAAATAAATAAATTGCATTGCAAGCAGTTGTTGTTGTACGATCCAATCCTGCTAACTCAAAAAATGTCTGACACAGCGCTGTGCAGAGTGTGCCTAGCCAGTGATGACAAGATGCAGCACATCGCGGACACACGGTATCAGGAGATATTTGAAACGATATCAACTAAGGTCAGTGTGTCTGACGGCATCAGCAGCCCTAGTTATGATTAAAATCCTACGCTGCTTCCTGATTTTAAGTAAGGTCAACATTTGTATAACATATGACATATCATGAAGGTAATATAACAATATTATGAGTAAGTAAATAAATAATAAGTACATATTACACCAATAAAAATAAAACTAAATATTTCAGCTTTGCAGTGCGGACCGGAGGCCTGAGACAGTATGCTACATATGCTTCTCCCACCTGCAGCGGTGCCGACGACTCATGGACATGTCTCGGAGAGCCGAGGAGATACTGACCCAGTTATCACTCAACGGCATACAAGTAACTATACCCCCGTTTGTTTTTATACCATACAAGGACCCCCAACAGTGGTATACAATAGTAAACATTATCTTTAGAATTAAGTGTAATTAAAGCTCATGCTCCTCCAATTATAAGTGACCACAATATGCAAGATAATCTTCCTCTTTTCTGCACTTGCTATAACATATCTCTGGCCAGACATAGTTTCAACACAAAATTAAAAGAAAGATTAACCTATTCCTTATTCATGTTATGAAATAGTGAATAAATTCCTAAGCCTAAAGGTTGATTCACACATATCAGTGAAGCCACAGTTCCGACAATGTGTTCGCTCAGTTCGGTATCAGTGCTACAGTGTTGCATCAGTGATTCAATTCACACATGTCAGTACTCAGTTCACGGAGCTTCAGTGAAAATGTGTCCCTCATCAAGTATTGTGATTGTTGCTATGGCTCTGTTCAATACTGCGGAGCTAGCTACGATAGCTATTGCTTTTGACAAAGAAGAAGAGCAACATCAAGAAAAAAAGAGAAAATGTGTGCATGAAGCATGGCAATTAAGAGAGACAGAAGGAGAATCCATGACATTATACAAAGAATTCATTAGTTAAAGATGAAAGGAAATATTTTTTAATATTTTAAAATGTAAGAGAGCTGTTTCAAAGCAAATAAATACAGGGCTTAAAGTGTCCATACTAGAAATCGTCACTCAAAGAATGTCAAATTCTCAGCGTATTTCTAGATGGCGCTGTACCTTGAGCTACTTATACGTTGCCAATAATTTGCGTTTGGAGCGCTAGCCGCTGATTGTATTGCAAGTCTTCATCAATGCAATAGATGGCGCTATTTTATATTTCAGTCTACTGTGCAAACATGTGACGTGTATTATCCGCGCCGTGTCATTTTCATACTTTTCAACATTTATTTAAATCAATATCTACGTTAGATTCTGTAAAGACTGTATTCATTCACAGTTTTTTTGAAACGGTGCTCGCGCTCGGAAGCATGAAGGATCACGTATATTCATATTTTAATAAAATAGGTACATATAATAAACATGTCTAAACCTACCTGGGTACGCTAAAAATAAACCAAATAAGGTGTAGGTCTAACGTCTCCTCTGATGAATCCCCTAGGGGAGATATCAGGAAAAAAAAGTTCTTTAGTCTCCCCTGGGCAGAGGAGACAGATCATACTTTTAAAAAACTACTTTTAGTACTGTTGTCTCCCCGCAGGACTTATTCAGGATGTTTCTACATTTATCATCGATTAGGTTAGTACCTACCTAACAAAGCGTCCTGTAGGTCTACCATGAGTTTTCACAATCTATACTCGCTAGCGACTGTAGTTAACAAAATCTGTACAGTATGCTGACGCTGTATTGTAAAGGCCTAAAAACCGACTATGGCCAATCATTATGTTTTTGACACAAACATGTCAAATATGACAGTTAAGGTCAGAAATGACAGTATATGTCAAAAATGTCAGTAAATATTTTAAATTCTAGACTCAAATTACAAGAGCTAATTGAACGCATTGACTTTCACTTTTCCGATGACAGCTGTCAAACTTCAAACTGCCATATCTCGAGAACTACCTACTCGTCCTAGACTTCCCGTTGTGGGCTCAAATGAAAGAATAAATAAATAAATTCTTCATGAGATCTACTTTTTCGATGACAGCTGTCAAACTTCAAACTGCCATATCTCGAGAACTACTCGTCCTAAACTTTCCGTTGTGGGCTCAAATGAAAGACCTTCATGAGATCTACTTTTTCGATGACAGCTGTCAAAGTTCAAACTGCCATATCTCGAGAACTTAAATATTTACTGTCATTGTTTTTTCGTGACGTAAAGTAATTGATGGTGGGGTGCCGGCAGTAGAATGTTGTCTCTTGCCCGTGGCTGCAGTAGGAATCTGCTAAGAAGATGGGCAGCAGCGGCTTTCCGTACCTATTTCAATATTCAACACTCCACTCGCCCACCCGTGTGGCAACAATCATGATCTCGGAGGTCCAGGAGGATGGTGGCCCAAGTCCAGCCGTGGACGTGAACAGGAGATGTCCTACGGCTGAGATGACATCATTGATAAATAACGACTACAATGTTTGACGTCATACAATATTTTTATATTAGCGCCATCTATATTTGACTGCTGTATCTTTACGATCACTAAATCGTGTTATGGTTCGTTTAGGTGTCGGGGAATGACCAATTTATTAAAATTTGTTAAATTGTTACTCCTCGCGCCATCTATAATTATGTTTAGACAGTAACTAATTTTCGAATTACGCTTTGATGTTAGTGATTGTCAGTCCTGTATTTACTTGGTCCATGATTTTACTAACAAATTTTTGGATGCAAAGATTAATTTTCATTAGAAATTGTTTGAACCAGATTTACCAAAGTTTTGTAATAATAAAAATGTTACAGTAATATCCAAATGATTGCAGAGTCTGTTGTGTCTTAGGGGCCGTCTCCACGGGCGAGAGAATCGCGACGAGTCCGCGCTTTTATCGTCGGGTAATCTCCACGAACGAGCCATTATTCCGCCAGCGTGTCGTCGCGACTCGCAACGGAATCGCCGCGTGTCCGCAACCACTCGTAACGGAATCGCCACGTTTCTTTGACGACGCGTTGTGCTATTAATACGAGAGCGCCACGTTCCGCGAGCGCGCGTCGTGCTCGCTGCGATGTAATGACGTTTTGCGCGCACTCAACCACTCGTCGCATCGCCGCGTAATAATCGCCGTGTGGAGACAGAAAAAAGAGAGTGTATAGAAATACGATAATCTTTATATCTTTATCTTTACGTGGCACGACGATAACATCGCCGCGATTCTCGCTCGTGGAGGCGGTCCCTTAGGGCCCAAGAATGGATATTACAACAAAACATTGCAGAAGTCAGGTCATTAATTTCTGGTTTTATTGTTTAAATTAATTTAGTAATAGGCAGTTAAAATTGTTATTCAAATTCCAAAATAGATCTCATAAATAATTCACACATTTCATTTGTCTATCTACAGCTCACATGTATGAATATGTTCAAATTAATTTCAGGCAACTCCTGAAGCTGTCACTGAGCTGAAACTGAGCATGAAACAGTCCTTATCTGTCGCTCCGATGCAATACCTCCACATCAGTGGTACTCATGATAGTTCTCATGTTACTGTGAAAGAAGAAGTAATATCTATGAAGGATGAGGGAACAGCAGAAGAGGAGCCCCTTGTGGAGAGTGTAACGGAAAATGTTTTGTCGTCAGAGAGATATATCAGTGAGTGCTTGAAATTAGAAAGTGATTGTGATTATGAGCAGTGTACTGAACTTGCATCTACTATAGTTGTGGAACAACCCAATCTTAAAATGACGTACTGTTGTGACTTATGCAGCAAGATATTTAGTGTTAAACGTAAACTGGCGTTACACATAAAGCGGTCACATACCAGACTAATTACTGATATAGACAATGATATATGTGATAAACAATTTAATAAAAAAAATAAACTTACTACACACATGAGAGTTCACACTGGTAAGAAGGCATATACTTGTACTATATGTTATAAACAATTTAATAAAAAATATCATGCAATACACATGAGAGTTCACACTGGTGAGAAGCCATATACTTGTGATATATGTGATAAACAATTCAATCATAAATCTAATCATACAAAACACATGCGAGTTCACACTGGTGAGAAGCCATATACTTGTAATATATGTGATAAACAATATATTACAAAATGGGATCATACAACACACATGCGAGTTCACACTGGTGAGAAGCCCTATGCCTGTGATATATGTGATAAACAATTTTATCGAGAATCGCAACTTACAAGACACATGAGAGTTCACACTGGTGAGAAGCCATATACTTGTGATATATGTGATAAACAATTTACTCAAAAATCTAATCATACAACACACATGAGAGTTCACACTGGTGAGAAGCCATATACTTGTGATATATGTGATAAACGATTTAATCAAGTATCGCATCTTACAACACACATGAGAGTTCACACTGGGGAGAAGCCTTATACTTGTGATAAATGTGATAAACAATTTAAATACAAATCTGGTCTTACAAGACACATCAGAGTTCACATTGAAAATGGTAACCAAAATGGAGTTGTTCCTTTTCATCTTTATCTTAAAAAATAAGTTTACCAAGCCAGAGAAGGCCTATGGATATAAGTTTTGCTGGATGTCATTGCATGGCAAGGTCTTTGTAAGACGCAGGGAATGGACCACCAATCCGCATAAACAATGAGACGGACTTAAATCTACTTGAGGAAGAATCAGACTTTATGCTTTAAATTAATCTGTGTTCTTAGTAATTAAAATAAACTGGTGGTTCGCCGTGAACTTAAAACGAGCAAGATTTACTTTTTACAATGAAGTCATTGCATTTGAACTTGATTTAACATAGCAATTTGAACTGAATTTCTGGAATTCTCCAAACACTACAACTCACCACAAAACACATTCATAACTTTAGTAGGACTCGTAACTTGTAAGTTTTCACTTTGTATGGAATAATTAGTTCAAAAGTTATTCTCGAACAAAAAAAGTTGATTTGACCCCCCTAATATCTGAAAAAATATTGTCTTTGAAGTTTTTGATAAGTGGGGTGGTGTGGTAGCCACAGAACCACCCAAAGTTTGGAGAGCTGTAACTGTTTTTCCTGTAAGAGATTTTTGTATTTTTTTTGCTCCTGCCCTATACTATAACATATCAAAGACTTTCACATTGCATTTATGTTTTAGTTTTTACTGGATAAATGCTTGGCAACAAGGTTTTTAAAAAAAAACGGAAAATGGCAAATGTGTACCCCAATTTTCCATTTACACCTACACCTTATCTGTGTCCTATCGTATCATGTTTTAAGCCTATAAGGTTAGTATATAAAACAGCAATAGTGTTTTTTAATAATCATTTATTAATCAAATGTTATTTAGCCATTACTCCTGTGAGTCTACCATGAGTTGTCACTGCTAAATAGCCTGCCGTTACTACAGTAGTAATAGAAGGTTACTATGACATCTGTCAGATTTGTAACTCATGGTACCAAATTCTAAGCAATTGAAGCCCAAACTTCAGTCGCTGTAGTATAGTTTACTGCGTATTTTAGTACCCAACTATCCACTAGAGGCGCTATAGAAGTTTTCATACATTTTAATAACTACAGTCGCTAGCGAGTATAGAATGTGAAAACTCATGGTAGACCTACTGGCCTTTGTTGAGAAATAAAATACATGGCAAACGGTTTTTATAAAAACTAAACTATCTATCTAAAATTTATGTAAATCTTAATAAAATTTATCAAAAGCGTTTAGTCTGACTGTAACAATAACATAATAATAATTAAGTAGGTTAGATAGGTGATAATAGATAGAGTATGCTTTATTGTACACCATATACACAAAAAATACAAATAGTAGAAAATTAACAAAAAGACATAATGAGGCACAATGAGCGGCCTTATCGCTAAAAGCGATCTCTTCCAGGCAACCTTTGGATGGACACGAATAGGTAAAGAAGAGTAGACGGTGGCGTACTGAGAAGTTCATAGGCAAAAATTTATAATATACATATATAATTAAAATAAACATACATATTCGACAAATATCGAGTGGAGCAGGACGATTGACATTCCTCTTAACCACGTAAAGAATGGCATGCTCTTTACCCGTATACAAAAAATCAATCAAATCCAATGAATACTTTAGCCACAGGAAATTATTTTTCATTTTCTTGTTTTTCAACATGATGTAGATCGGAGTCTTTTTTAAACTTTCGCGATCACGACACATTATTAACACATATTTAAACGGGTATTTATCGCGCTATTTACCTTTATTATTGCCCGACGTTTCGACAGGATTGCACCCATCGTGGTCCCGGGAAGACTGACATGTTAGAGGTGACCGCAGCAAAGCGAAGGCGTCTTTTCAGACTACCCTCACTTGGTCTTCATAAATATAAAAACTTGAGATTAAGGCTGTTTCACACTGGGACAGCACACTACACTAACTGTATCAGCACACTTAAGTTGATTCACCCGTCGAGTACACTTGGCTATCACTGGATTCCATGAGGCAGAGAGTCTGAAGCCGTCTTCACGATTGAAATTAGGATACTTCTTAATTTCAATTGCTTCCCGAACCATTCTCTTGTAATAGTGCCTCTCGTTGGCTATAACTTTGGGATTGTGGAGTTCAATCCAGTGATTGGGTCCTGAGTCCACTACATGCTCAGCTATAGCAGACCTGGTCACTTGTCGATTTTTCACCGCTGCTATGTGTTCCTTTACACGTTCAGCGACTGTGCGCTTCGTTTGGCCTATGTAGGAACGTCCACAGCTGCAATCGATTTTGTAAACACCAGGAACTTGCAAGGGTACTACATCCTTAGGTGTACGTAGACGCTTAGCCACTTTAGTGTGTGGGGTGTAGATTGACTTTATTGAAAACTTCTTAAGTAAGTTTCCAATTTTGTCCGTTACACCTTTCACGTACGGCAAGAAGGCTGACTGTCTCTCGACTTCCGTTTGCTTATCTTTGCGCCTACGACTAGGATTCCATCTGAGTCATGTAGCCATTCCGCTTGAGAACTCCCTGAACATGATTCAGCTCTCCGGGTAAATGTTCAGGGTCGCAGAGGTCATAAGCTCTATTCATCAGTGACGAGACTACTGACTGCAGATGTGACGGATGATGGTGCGACGCAGCGTTCAGGTATCTATCGGTGTGTGTCGGCTTCCTGTACACGGTATGACATAAGGACCCATCAGGACTCACCATGACTTTCACATCCAGGAAAGCTAAAGATCTGTTCTCCTCTATTTCATGCGTTAGCCGGATCTTCGGGTGTAGGGAATTCAGATATTCAGTAAGCTGATTAACTTCCTGGCTATTGTACCCGTTGATCACGCAGAAAATGTCGTCGACGTATCTCTTCCAAAGAGAAGCCAACGAGAGGCACTATTACAAGAGAATGGTTCGGGAAGCAATTGAAATTAAGAAGTATCCTAATTTCAATCGTGAAGACGGCTTCAGACTCTCTGCCTCATGGAATCCAGTGATAGCCAAGTGTACTCGACGGGTGAATCAACCTAAGTGTGCTGATACAGTTAGTGTAGTGTGCTGTCCCAGTGTGAAACAGCCTTAATCTCAAGTTTTTATATTTATGAAGACCAAGTGAGGGTAGTCTGAAAAGACGCCTTCGCTTTGCTGCGGTCACCTCTAACATGTCAGTCTTCCCGGGACCACGATGGGTGCAATCCTGTCGAAACGTCGGGCAATAATAAAGGTAAATAGCGCGATAAATACCCGTTTAAATATGTGTTAGATCGGAGTCCTTAATAATAGGTAAACATTGTAAGGTCAGGAACCTTTGCAAAAACCTACGATTCTATCCTCTACGTTTCAATATGCTTGAAAGACAGAGAAAGGTGTCATACGATCCCACTCTGACGCGCCCCGCTCACTCCCACAACTACAAATTATAAAGAAAAAGGAATATTACTTACGCAAATAATGCATTAGTGGTGCATAGAAAATTGCGAGTGTGTGTGTGAGCGGAATTTTTTCGGCAAAAAGTCCTTGACTCGGTAACTATGTCTGTCAGTGCGTCGCGGCGCCCTTTGAGGAGAGCACACGTCTACTTTTTTATCACAAGACGAGCCGCGCGCGCATTGTCGTGATTTTATGAAAAGTTTGTTGTTATTGTGATTATAGACGAATAATGATAGTTGGATTAGTGCATAGTGTGACTTATTGTTAAGTGTTAGTGTAGTATTAGTTATTAAGGCATTTATTAGGTAGCTAGTTTAGTGATTTAGGTTAGGTTTGTAAGTTTTTTAGTTTAATTATGCCTCAAATAAGGTACACAGCTGCCGAGTACACCGACATGGTACTTACGTACGGAGAATGTCACCAAAATGCGGCTTTAGCCGTGGGGTAATAAGACGATGTCGCTTGTGCCTAATGAACAACGGGGGACACTTTGAAAATTTAAAAATTTGACTGTAATGATTTCAATTCTGATTGTAATGTGATATTATGTGATTAATTATTCAATCAGTGATCTTTTAATAATTAACAACTCGCAACTTAGCGAGTTTATGCCGCTGATTTGTTGTTCTCCGACTAAAGTACCTACGCCCAACACCGCCGCCGCCCGCTGCACGACGCACCCCGCCGCGCACTAGGTCAGTGACTTTCGTAGTTAAAGCGTGTTTACTTTTTATGCAGTTGATTCTGCTATTTATTTTGTTTGAAAATTGCAATTTTTAAATTTTCCATTAACTACTAATGTTCGTGTTTTAAAATGTTTCGATGGACTAGTACTGTGGTCGTTTTAATATAATGTCGTAGTTCCAGATCCACATAGTATAATATAATACATACATTAAAATATATATCTACTAAATATATATATATATATATATATATATATATATAAACATAGATTACATATATTTATACCTCTATATTATATATGATAATTACCTGTATTAGGAACTATTCAACAATGTAGTTTTATAAAATACATTTCCTACAAGAGGCGTCTTTAGGCTTAAAATCAAAATGACATTTGGTGCAATTAAACAGCAGTAGGAACATTTCAATGTCCAAATAAACATAACCATTTGTTTGAAAGATATCTAGTAACCCATCATTCATAGCGCAAATGTATTTCACAAATAGGTATATTCATGAGAGACGCTGTGGGGTGCCGGCAGTAGAATTTAACATATCAGACTGTGTTTAAGTGTAATTTTTGATATGTAAACTGTTGGCGATCCTTTTCTTAATAAATAAATAAATAAATGTTACCCCTCCTCTCATACCCATGGATGCAGTAAGAGCCTGCTGAGGGATACCTCTAGAAGATGGGCAGCAGCGTCTATCCGTGTATCAACATCCCATACTGCGCTCACCAACCCGCCTGCCAAGCGTGGTTAGAATGGCAACTACCCCTCATGGATCTCTCCATGAGGGAGGCCTGTGTTCATCAGTGGACGTTTAATGGCTGAAATGATGAATGATGATGATAGATGATTTAAACAGCGTCAGCAACTGATAATATAAATAAATAACACTCAAAAAGGATCCGAAACGTGTTTCGCCTCTCTACATGGCATCTTCACGTGGCCCGTTCGTCACGGGATACACTAGAAACAACAAAGGCGCAGAGGCAGTTGCCCAACTCCACCGCTCCTCATCGACCGCTGGATAAAAATAATACCGGCCAAGAACGAGTCGGACTCGCGCTCCGAGGGTTCCGTGCCATCATACAATATAATATATGATAGGTGGTCGTTTGTTGGAGAACCTTGACAGCGCCATCTCTTGTCTGATAGCGGAACTTATGTAGATTTTTTTACACTTTCGATGATTTTTTGAAACTATGCATTATTAGACAGTTTGTTATAATTTTCATGTTATCTTTACATACATTTCTATTAGCAATAAAAGTTTGAGGTTGATCTCCGCAAACATCTGAGATAAGGGCTGGAAAGCTATTGTTTTTAACGTTTTTGTAAAAAGGCGAAAACTATACGGCTTAAAGCAAGACTAAAACTGTTTATTAATTTGCAAATGAATACCCTTCATGTGATACCCCACATGACAATACCCTTCATGTGATACCCCACATGACCAAGTTACTTCACTGAAATTTTTGAGACCCTCTGCACCCCCTTTGCCTAAAAAACTATGCAAGTTAGAGAGTTCGCTATAGTTTTCCTGTAATATTTACATACACTTCTATTAGCAATAAAAGTTTCAGGGGTTTATCTCTGCAAACTTCGGAGATAAGGGGGGAGCGGTATTTTTTTCAACATATTTGTAAATAACTCGAAAACGATATAGTAGCTTAAAGTAAAACTAAAAACTGTTTATTAATGTGCAAATGAATACCTTTCATAATAATACCCCACATGACCTATTATTCACTTAACTTTTCAGACCTCCTTTCCGCCCCCCCTCGCAATCATAATAAGAATACTTTTCAACAGTTTTATATATTCCATATTAGTGAACAAGCATTGGTACGGAGGTGCCAGAAAAGGGGGCGAAGGTTTCCGAAAAATGAAATTTTTGACCTTTGGTGACCATTTTCGGTCACATAAAAACGGTTACTGTGACCCTAGGGTCACCAAAATCGATCAGTCAGTACCCTTCTCTCATTAAGACAGTGCTAACAAAAAAGGTTTCATGTAAATCGGTCAGCGCGTTCGGTTGTAATCGTGTCATGCACAGACAGACAGCGCTATGCATAATAGGAGGCTTCGCCCCTCTAAAAAGTGTTATACCATTTAAAATTTAAAGTCGATAGCATCAGTTCTCAAGATATCCATTTGTGACAGACAGACAGACAAAGTAATACCATAAGAGTTCCTTTTTACCATTTTGGTGTGGAACCCTAAAAAACTATTGTACCTACTTCTTCTCTACATTTTTCAATATTACCTAGGACCTGGACCATGGTAGAAAACCATAAAGAAACGCTCTTATTTTATTAATAAACATGTCAACACCTATACAGCCTGTATTATAACATGTGTATTATGTATTAAAATTATAACACATCATCATCATTTTCAGCCCGTGTCAACCCACTGCTTGGTGTATGTAGGCCTCCTCCATTCCTTGCCACTTCTTCCGGTGTTGGGCCGATCGCATGTTGGTTTTGTTGGCGACCTTAACGATGTCATCCACCCATCTAGCAGGTGGTCTGCCAGCGTTGCGTTTAAGGTCTCCATATGGTTAAGGTCTTGCTCCACCTGCCTTCACCACGTCTTGCCCTAATGCCAGCCCATCTCCACTTCAGTCGTCTTAAAACACAACAACAACAACGTCATAAGTAGGTAGCACTCTTATAAATCGTTAGTGTTCTAACACTATTCTAATACAATAATAATTAAAATACTTAATTAATAATTACTTACTTAGTGAATTTATAAGGATACTTAAATTATGTACTTCCATAAAAATAAATATATTAAATTTTAGGTGGGAAAAACGCGACCGCCTTTTTCGTAGTTTCCCGCATTTTTAACGATTGTTTTTTCTTTAACCTATTAAGTAATATGGAAAAGGTCTCCCAGCACAATTTAAAAAAAATATAATCCGAATATTTGAAACATACAACCAATGAGGTTATGGTTATAGTCAGATTTGTATAACAGCGCAGCGCCATCTAGTATCTCGGATATCTAGCAGACACTACCAGTAGTGTCGTTGCCAAATGAACGACACTACCGCGCCTATTTTGGATTTGATCTACAGTCAGTCAACTCAGTCAGTACAGTCAACAACGACACTACCAGCCGTTAAAGTTTAGTAATAGTTAAGTAAAGTAAGTAATTATAGTAATAATTATTATACCTTACGCATAGAGATCTCATTATGTCTTTCGTTAGTACGGAGACCAAAGAGATTAACTCAAAGTTCTACCTTATGAGCAACCTCTTTTCAGAATTTCTATTATTCTTACGAAATTAAAAATGGCGCAATGATCAAATTAGGGTTGTTGCGAATATCAGCATCAGCATCCGCTGATGATCAGCATTGATTTAAACTTCAGCATCCGCATTGATCGATGCTGATTTTCAATGCTGATGTTTGAGTCGCGACATGACCCGAAGAAGCTTAAAGCGCATTTTTGTACAAATTAGGTAAACAAGTACAAACCTGTTTATTCGTTTAAGTATTCCAGGATGGGTAACAAATACATAGGTAGCACAAGTGATGACAAGTGTGATGTGAATGAATACCTATCACCCGGCCAGTATTATTTATGAATCATGAGATCCTCTGATAGACGGAGAGACAGACAGAGAGAGGAGGCTTAGTAATAGGATCCTGAAAAACTATGTTCTTTTTTATTCAGTACAAAAAGGGTGTTCCCTGTGCTACCCTTTGTGTACTAAACCCTCAAAAAATGCAAGATTTTTCGAGACTCGGTTTCTATTTGAAGAACCACCTACATTAAGTACCTAAGTGTGGAACACTAAGTTTGCGAGCTCGATACGCACTTGGCCAAAATCAGCATCAGCATCCGCTGATGTCAAGATCAAAAATCAGCATCAGCATCCGCTGATGTGTCAAAAAGCCGCATCAGCAACAACCCTGGATCAAATGACATTCACAATAATTTGTTTTGACTTTCAATGAAAATGGCCGCCAAATGGTCAGCCAAATAACATAATAATTTATAAATTAACTTGACACTGGCGGATTTGTGTAAAACCAAACACAAAAAGCCATAAAATAAAAAGACAAGACTTTCAATGGTTCAATTAATTGCGAGACTATTTACTCACATTATCTACATTCTATACATCTATCTTCATATAGGTACCTAAGTAGCGTTTAAATGTAAAATGTCGGAAGTTGATCAGTTAGAAAGCGAATCATATTCATTCAGGCTGAAATGATGGTGGTGGTGAAGTCAGAAGTCTGCCTAGTTTTATTGCCGTCGGACCACTTCTACCATTAGGCAGTACCATTAATGGTACAATCGGCACCGATTTGTCCCGATTGTCATGATAAATGAAACTAGGATGATGGTTTACCTATTGGCCGTCGGACCACTTGTACCATTAGGCAGTACCATTAATGGTACATTCGGCACCGATTTGTCCCGATTGTAATGATAAATGAAACTAGGATGATGGTTTACCTATTGGCCGTCGGACCACTTGTACCATTAGGCAGTACCATTAATGGTACAATCGGCACCGATTTGTCCCGATTGTAATGATAAATGAAACTAGGATGATGGTTTACCTATTGGCCGTCGGACAACTTGTACCATTAGGCAGTACCATTAATGGTACAATTGGCACCGATTTGTCCCGATTGTAATGATAGATGAAACTCGGATGCCACTCGGGTTTACCTATTGGCCGTCGGACCACTTGTACCATTAGGCAGTACCATTAATGGTACAATTGGCACCGATTTGTCCCGATTGTAATGATAAATGAAACTAGGATGATGGTTTACCTATTGGCCGTCGGACCACTTGTACCATTAGGCAGTACCATTAATGGTACAATTGGCACCGATTTGTCCCGATTGTAATGATAAATGAAACTAGGATGATGGTTTACCTATTGGCCGTCGGACCACTTGTACCATTAGGCAGTACTATTAATGGTACAATTGGCACCGATTTGTCCCGATTGTAATGATAAATGAAACTAGGATGATGGTTTACCTATTGGCCGTCGGACCACTTGTACCATTAGGCAGTACTATTAATGGTACAATTGGCACCGATTTGTCCCGATTGTAATGATAAATGAAACTAGGATGATGGTTTACCTATTGGCCGTCGGACCACTTGTACCATTAAGCAGTACCATCAATGGTACAATTTGCACCGATTTGTCCCGACTGTAATGATAAATGAAACTAGGATGATGGTTTACCTATTGGCCGTCGGACCACTTGTACCATTAGGCAGTACCATTAATGGTACAAATGGCACCGATTTGTCCCGATTGTAATGATAAATGAAACTAGGATGATGGTTTACCTATTGGCCGTCGGACCACTTGTACCATTAATGGTACAATTGGCACCGATCTGTCCCGATTGCAATGATAAATGAAACTAGGAAGATGGTTTACCTATTGGCCGTCGGACCACTTGTACCATTAATGGTACGATTGGCACCGATTTGTCCCGATTGATAATGAATGATAAATGAAACTAGGATGCCACCCGGGTTTACCTATTAGCCGTCGGACCACTTGTACCATTTAGGCAGTATCATTAATGGTACGATTGGCACCGATTTAAGTAAAATGGCGGGCGCGGATTAAGGGCCGCGCGAGATGCTGCCCGCCTGCCGCCCGCACCCGCACCCCCCGCGCTCGCACCCCCCGCGCCCGGCCGGCGGTGCCCTCCGATACGCACTGCGCTGACTACGTCGCAATCGGCAATTTTGACTCCGAGCTTACTACAGACGACCGACGGTTGCGACATGAGCGGGATTTTCACCGTTGACTTCGCAGACCCCGGCGATCTCGATTTCATTTGCTTGCCAGCAGTTCTTGTTCCCTGTCGTTGAGCTCAATCTGTAGGTAATCGATTGACAGTTTGCATGAGTTCATTGATCTTCCCGTCGACGTTCTCGTCCAAGCGCTTTTCAATATTTCACGGTATACGCATAAAATTGGTCTTGGTCGTAATTGGTCAGCTTTTCCAAAACATTAATTGTGTTTATGTTTGTGTGGAAGTTTGAATGAAACGTTCAAATTCTTCAGAAGTGATTTTGTGATGATAAAACAGATGTAATGTGTTGTGGATACCTCCTCTAGTAATCTTGAAGGTGTCTCCACTTTTATGAAGGTTAGATGCTCCTTTCTACTTTTTCCGTAGATAAAACTTTGCGGACGTCACAGGCAATGTTTACTACTTAATCACACACACACACAAAGCTATCATAGAGAAAGCTGCCATAATCGATTCTACTACGGATTATAGATAGATCTAATATGAAGACTAAGGGTCTCCCCACATTAGTCGACGCGGAATCGGCTTGAGCCGGTCAAAAAAAGCCTTTATGTCTACGAAATAAGAGTCGTACTAACACCATTCGCATCGGCTCGGCTCCGTCGACGCGTCGCGACGCTGGCCGACGCGACGGCGAAACGAGCCGTTTGCGATTAGCTGATCGCATCCGTTCGCATGCCTATATCTCCGACGGCAGCCGCACGGCGCCGGAGACGGCCAAACGGCGTTGGACCACAGAATAGTAATGTATACAGTAGTTTGACTCGGCCGTATTTTTGAAATAAATACCTACAGCCGCGCGGTACGTAAACATACGATAGGGCTGCCCGCCTCCAGCATTTTAATTAAATTTGCCTAAGTACTCTGTGTTTCCATTTAGTTTTGTGATTGTAAATATACTATTTTTATACAAACAAATATAATACTTTGTGAATTTAATAGATAAATTGAAAATATAGTGTACGCAGAAGTGCTATAAAATAACATAGTTATGAATTATTAGAATAACCTACAATCTAAATGATATAAGATTATAAGACCCAGTACTTATACCTAATGTTTTAAAGTTCCACTCTTACTGATGAAAGCGTGATGTAGGTACCTACCTACCTAAAATTACGCTTAACGTAGGTATTATTTAAAAATATTATATTTTTACCTTCTACGTAAACGAAGTCGTGGGTAAGAGTTAGCGTTAGCCCAAAGAAACTATTCCACGCGGACGAAGTCGCGGGCAGAAGCTAGTTAATAATAAATAAAATACCACGTCTTTACTTTGAATTATACAAACTAACAAAACGAAACACACATGCCCCGAGGTTTTTGCACAAGCGTACCTACCGTATCATGAACCGCATATAACTACCTATTTCACTCGTGTCAATCACTTTCCATTACTCTATTCACTTTATTTAAGAATCCAGACATCTTTTTTTTCGGGAGATAAAAGGAAATACTTGTCCATTAAAAAGACACACATTATGTACCTACCTACTGGGTAGTAAGTAAAATTATTTTATAGTCTTAGCTTTCAGAGTTTCCAAGTAATCTAAAAAAAGTTATCTCTGGATGCGTTCTTGAAGATTTCATGCAACCAAAAACAGTACAATATATCCTACTCGACATATTAAATACGTAGGTAGGTACTTGAACTTATTTTCTGTGAAAAAATCGCGCGTTTATTGTTAAAAAAAACAACACACCTCCGTTCGTCACTGCGGCACAGTCGTGACTGTTTAGGTACCGAGCGGAGACCGAGATCGAGGCGCGTAGGTATAGCTCGCGCTTCGTCCGTTTGTATGAAGTCGGAACACTGTATACACTGTGGTTGGACGGCAGTCGAATGATCCGATCGCATGCCTTCGTTTCCGACGGCATCCGAACGGCGCCGGAGACGGCCGAGTACCGATGGTGGGGCACAGGCGCTCGCGATTGCAGTCAGTTGAGTCAGTCAAGTGTCTGAATTGATCAGTAGTACGCTGCTGCCGTGCCATGATATTTTTATTAAGGCCGATTTTTCAATCCTCAGTTAAGTTTTCGAATAGCTCTGGGTAGTAAAATTATCTGTTTTTTTATCAGGCGAATAAATAATTTATATTTTTCAATCGTCTATTATCTGAAGAATAACTATCAGTGGTTTATACTAGCCAACATCACACTATCTGTGTGCAAGCGAGGTGCATAGATGCTGTATTCAACGTGTTAGAGAAGAATAGCAGACCGTCGATCGTAAGTGAACAGCCGGCCGTCGTGACGGCCGTTCGGAGTAATCGACTGCCGATCGCATGTCGACAGCCGTCGCGACGGCCGTTCGGAGTAATCGACTGCTGATCGCATGTCGACAGCCGTCGCGACGGCCGTTCGGAGTAATCGACTGCCGATTGCATGTCGACAGCCGTCGCAACAGCTGAATGGCGTTAAGCCGAGTAGTGTGGTGATATGCAATCGGCTTAAGCCGATTCCGCGTCGACTAATGTGGGAGGACCCTAATAGTCCATAAATAGTCTTCTTATTAAAAAGAAAAAAAAGCACAAATCGATAACTACCTACTTAAATGCATTTCGATACTACCTCTACTATAATCGATTAAAGATAAAGCAACCTGGCAACCAGACTCAGTAGGATTTAGCCTAAATATTGATGATGATGACAGTTGTGAAATTCTGATCTCGAAATTACTGCGGCCAATAACCAAACAATAACCACCGAAAATAAATAAATTGCATTGCAAGCAGTTGTTGTTGTACGATCCAATCCTGCTAACTCAAAAAATGTCTAACACCAGGGTTGCCAGTTTAGGCGAATTATCGCCATTTAGGCTACCTTGGAGGGTCAAATGGCGACCAAAAAATCCAATCGGCTACCAGTAGCCATTTAGGCTACCTAGAAAAAAATGAACGGGCGCTCTAGGCTACTTCAGGACTACCTACCCCAAATTTATTAAATAATTTCTTCGTAATTGTATGCTTGTAACGAAACGTAATATGAACGTCCATCGTTCTTCGGTTCTTTCCCCATTCTACTACGCTACTACCCGGACAAAATAAGTGACAACTCACTGGGATGCAATTACCTAGAGCGCCGAAATGAGATGTTTCGAATTCAAGTGTCAATTTAATTCGTCCGGGTAGTAACTCATTCTAACTCGCTGTATGACAGAGACAGAGTTCAGAATCTAAACAAGAAAGTGAAACTCAACTAACTCGCAACACTGACGCGAATTTTGCTTGCTTCGTCGTTGATAACATCAAATGAAAAGTTTGATACACTATATTGTTTAATGTGTGACTGTGAAGGTTTTGCGCTGTTTGTCTGTTTGAAAATTCAAATGGGTAAACACGGTAAATATGTATGTAGGTAAAACACTATCGCGATGAATGGGAGAAAATTCCCTGTTTCAAAAGTAAGTACCTACCTACTCATCACTTAGAGAATACACACAACATTATCCTTTTTTGTTTTTATTGAATTGAAGGTATAACAAAAACATGCAAACATGAATCAGTCATATCATATCATAATAATTTTGCCGCACTTTTGACATGAAATTGCAATTATGCAATTTCAACTTTATTGTCATATAATAAAGCTTGTTTTTCTATGATATGACTTTGCCACAGCTCGATGCAGCCACCACTTCTAGGAATGAAGATTCTCCTGCTGAAATAGATGGTGAACTTCGACAGGAAGTTATTGTTTTATTAGAAGAGGAATAAAACGAAGAAGTTCACCATTCTGCGTTGTGTTTATACATAATATTGTTAGGTACCGTATTTTAATATTACCTACAATAAAAAAAAAGTTTTGCTTTACGTAGTCTTTTTTTACGTGTCTTATTTTAATTGAGCTAAATCAAGAGCTAATTATAGGCTCCTTAGCTCAAAAGCTTATGCGAATTAGGCTACTTGAACGAAAAAATATATTAGGCGATTTAGGCTACTCAGTAGGTAAAATTAGGCGAATTGAGTTAGCTTTTATCTGGCAACCCTGTCTAACACAGCGCTGTGCAGAGTGTGCCTAGCCAGTGATGACAAGATGCAGCACATCGCGGACACACGGTATCAGGAGATATTTGAAACGATATCAACTAAGGTCAGTGTGTCTGACGGCATCAGCAGCCCTAGTTATGATTAAAATCCTACGCTGCTTCCTGATTTTAAGTAAGCTCAACATTTGTATAACATATGACATATCATGAAGGTAATATAACAATATTATGAGTAAGTAAATAAGTACATATATTTACTTACTTATAATATTGTTATATTGATCCTTACACCAATAAAAATAAAACTAAATATTTCAGCTTTGCAGTGCGGACCGGAGGCCTGAGACAGTATGCTACATATGCTTCTCCCACCTGCAGCGGTGCCGACGACTCATGGACATGTCTCGGAGAGCCGAGGAGATACTGACCCAGTTATCACTCAACGGCATACAAGTAACTATACCCCCGGTTTTTATACCATACAAGGACCCCCAACAGTGGTATACAATAGTAAACATTATCTTTAGAATTAAGTGTATTAAAAGCTCATGCTCCTCCAATTATAAGTGACCACAATATGCAAGATAATCTTCTTCTTTTCTGCACTTGCTATAACATATCTCTGGCCAGACATGGTTTCAACACAAAATTAAAAGAAAGATTAACTTATCCCTTATTCATGTTATGAAATAGTGAATAAATTCCTCAAGGTTTCAAGGGTGGTTTCAAAATTTTTCAAGGTTGATTCACACATATCAGTGAAGCCACAGTTCGGACAATGTGTTCGCTCAGTTCGGTATCAGTTCTACAGTGTTTCAATTTGATTCAATTCACACAATTTTAATTGTGATTCAATTCACACATGTCAGTACTCAGTTCACGGAGCTTCAGTGAAAACGTGTCCCTCGTCAAGTATTGTTATTGTTACTATGGCTCTGTTCAATACTGCAGAGCTAGCAATGACAGCTATTGCTTTAGACAAAGAAGAAGAGCAGCATCAAGAAAAAAAGAGAAAATGTGTGCATGAAGCATGGCAATTAAGAGAGACAGAAGGAGAATCCATGACATTATACAAATAATTTATTAGTTAAAGATGAAAGGAAATATGTTTTAATATTTTAAAATGTAAGAGAGCTGTTTCAATATTCTTCTGCAGAAACTAGGAAGTAAGTTATTGAAGAAAGATACTCGTTGGAGGAAGGCTATATCTCCGCGCGGCGTCCGTGATCCGACAAAAAATATCGTCGTCAACGAATACGTCCGTGATTGCCGGTGTCAGCACAGTGTTACATACTCTTTGGCACTGACACTGAGAGCACTGTGTCGTCACTGACAATGACTAGTGGGGATGCGTTCACAGAGAATGTATGAAAGAATATTTCGCACTGTGCCGGTACTGTGTCGGAACTGTGGCTTCACTGATATGTGTGAATCGACCTTAAACAAAGAACTAACATTTTACCATGGACCAAATAAATACAGGGCTTAAAGTGTCCATACTAGAAATCGTCACTCAAATAATGTCAAATTCTCAGCGTATTTCTAGATGGCGCTGTACCTTGAGCTACTTATACGTTGCCAATAATTTGCGTTTGGAGCGCTAGCCGCTGATTGTATTGCAAGTCTTCATCAATGCAATAGATGGCGCTATTTTATATTTCAGTCTACTGTGCAAACATGTGACGTGTATTATCCGCGCCGTGTCATTTTCATACTTTTCAACATTTATTTAAATCAATATCTGGCTAAGGCCACGAAAACATGTACCATCACACACGAGAAGCCGTAACACACAATAACACAATGGAAGTGTATAACACACTGGAAATATTGTAAGGGCTGGTTTACACTAATGTGTAGTAGTATAGTTGTGCGTGAAATTATAAGCACATCTCATCTTTGTCTCGTGATATCGGATTTAGTAAACTGTCTTGTAAAGATAATAATGAAAAATAAGGTAAATTTATGTGATTTATTATCCATTTTGGTTAATAAACACGACAAAATTTACTTTTATTGAATACTTAATTCAATCAAAGTAAATTTCGTCGTGTGCATTTTTCAAAAAATACTCATTTTGGTTTTTTAGATTCCTCTTCAAACCTTTTTCACAATCAAATTGTAAAAAAATCTTTTTTACAATCAAATTTATAGGTACTGTGTCTTCGTCTTTCTTTTTTGGGACGATAAATTTTATAGATGGTCGTGTTACTTTCTTTAGGAAACTAATCTTATAAAAATACTCCTCATTGTTTATCATACTATCTTCAATGAATCCAATAAAGTATTTCCAAGTGGCTCTCTGGAAATATCTCACTAATACAGTGTCTCTAAAACATAGCGCCATTTCTACTTCTGCAGTTAATTTCGGTTCATTACCCACATTGCCTGAATCCAAGTCAATATTTAGGTTTTATGTATTTATGTCAGTCTCATTTTCTTCATTTAGTTCCCGTCTTTCTATTGCGTTTCCTTCGTCTCTCTTCTCCTTCTGTTTATTTGTTATATCGATTTCATCTACAATTTTCTTATCACTTTCTATTTCTTCACTTTGTTCTTTTATCGTTTTCTCAGTATTATTTTGTAGTCCCTTTAATTCCCTTATGACACCTATAATCTCGTCATTTGTCAAACTTTTTTCAATTTTGATGTATCTGGTATTATTTGTTTCTGTCATTTTCTTTGGTTTCGTTGTATCTCTTTGATTTTTGATTTTTATAGACAAACCTGACTCTAAGCTTCTGAAATCGTCATCATCAGACAAGTTGTATTCTGATGAATTTTTTAAGGAGTACGAATCATCATCTGTCGTCGTGCTGCTGTCGTCATGCTGAGATTTAAATTTTTTTCCTGGTCTTAATATATTTTCAAGTTTTCTTTTTTTCTTATTGTTAATATTTGTAGTTTCAATACAAACATTCGAGCCTGATGCGTGCTTTTCTTGGTCCTTGCATGTGGTATTTGGTAATTGTTTGGGAAATTTGTTTTCTTTTAGTCTTATGTCAAAGTCTTTATCAATCTTCGTTACCCTGAATGGTCCATATTTAGTCAAATCAAAGCATATCATATCATGCTCAGATATTCTTTTTCAATTTTTTTTAGTTCTTTCTGCGTTTTTTCTTTGCTGCAATAAAAACTTTTCTGGTTTGTTTTGTTTTAATCTCTCTCTGTATAGTTTTTGTCTTTCGGCTGGAGTTAGCGGCATCTATAAAAAAAAATACCTTAATTGTAATGTTATCTAAGCCTATTTAGTACATACTAGCCTCTGCCCGCAACTTCGCCCGCGTGGAACCCGTATAAAAATTACCTAGCCTAAACAACTACAAAGTATAAAGTAACTTCATTCATTATCTAGAACACTTTCCCCTAGTAAAGATAAATAACACTACAGCAAACTTCCCCCCTTTCCCCCCAATCAAAAATCACGATCGACAAAAAATGTTACCTGATTAGGTAACATTTTTTGTAGGAACTTGTGTGGTAATTTTCGTCAAAATCGGTAAAAAATAAGACCTAGGCGAGAACAAACTGACAGACAAACGGAAAAAAGCATACCTACCTACTAGGTAATCTAATAAAGTGTTATCGTTTGTTATTCCTAATAAATAAATAAATAAAATATTTTAAGCAATGTAAACCAAGCTTTATATTTTTTCCCATGTGTTACGTGTAACACAAACCATAACACACGCAACACTCGGGAATAAACACACGGGGAAATTAATAACTTAAAGACAAAATACCATCTCCAAATGCAAAGTAAATCAATAAGAAAACCTTAGTTTACTTGCAAAATAGCACATTCTACAACATTCATAAATGTAAAGTTATTAAATTGTAATACTTACATCGCAAATTGCGGGTGCAGTCTCGTCGTTTTAAACAAACAATTATCTTGTAGTACACCGAAACCGTGATTCACTCGAAAATAAAATGGCTGACAGGAATTTGACATTTTGAACCAAGAACGATAGTTTGCCAGTTCATAAAAACTAATTCAAGTGTTGCCACTTCTTAAATCACAAAAACTACTACAATATTTAAGAAATATAACACACGAGAAAGATGTGCGAGACATATATTCAGAAAAAGATTAAACTATGAAGTTTATGGTATTTAGTTAATTTAACTTACCCGACTCATTGTTGACACATCATTATTGATATTATAATAGAAATATTCATGTTATTACTTTTTTTAAACTTAGAAAATGGTTTAATTCGGTGATAAGTCATTGGAGGATATTGGATTTTTGTATGAAATCAAAAAGTAGCTAATTTTGGAAATTTCTGTTTTCGATAAAAACTACTTACAATAATAATTTAAGCAATCTTATAGTACATGCGAGTTCTCAAAATATGGAGAAAATAAGTGTTTTCTCTAAATGATGTTTGCAAATTTATAAAATAATAAAAAAAGTTCGGTCCATAGATTTTATACGAAAAGTACATGTTTTCGTGGCCTTAGCCATCTACGTTAGATTCTGTAAAGACTGTATTCATTCACAGTTTATTGAAACGGTGCTCGCGCTCTGAAGCATGAAGGATCACGTATTTTCATATTTTAATAAAATAGGCACATATAATAAACATGTCTAAACCTACCTGGGTACGCTAAAAATAAACCAAGTAAGGTGTAGGTCTAACGTCTCCTCTGATGAATCCCCTAGGGGAAATAATCAGGAAAAAAAAGTTCTTTTGTCTCCCCTGGGCAGAGGAGACAGATCATACTTTTAAAAAACTACTTTTAGTACTGTTGTCTCCCCGCAGGACTTATTCAGGATGTTTCTACATTTATCATCGATTAGGTTAGTACCTACCTAACAAACCGTCCTGTTCAGTATGCTGACGCTGTATTGTAAAGGCCTAAAAACCGACTATGGCCAATCATTATGTTTTTGGCACAAACATGTCAAATATGACAGTTAAGGTCAGAAATGACAGTATAATGTCGAAAATGTCAGTAAATATTTAAAATTCTAGACTCAAATTACAAGAGCTAATTGAACGCATTGACTTTCACTTTTCCGATGACAGCTGTCAAACTTCAAACTGCCATATCTCGAGAACTACCTACACGTCCTATACTTCCCGTTGTGGGCTCAAATGAAAGAATAAATAAATAAATTCTTCATGAGATCTACTTTTTAGATGACAGCTGTCAAACTTCAAACGGCCCTATCTCGAGAACTACTCGTCCTAGACTTTCCGTTGTGGGCTCAAATGAAAGACCTTCATGAGATCTACTTTTTCGATGACAGCTGTCAAACTTCAAACTGCCATATCTCGAGAACTACTCGTCCTAAACTTTCAGTTGTGGGCTCAAATGAAAGGCCTTCATGAGATCTACTTTTTCGATGACAGCTGTCAAACTTCAATCGGCCCTATCTCGAGAACTACTCGTCCTAGACTATCCGTTGTGGGCTCAAATGAAAGACCTTCATGAGATCTACTTTTTCGATGACAGCTGTAAAAGTTCAAACTGCCAATCTCGAGAAGTTAAATATTCACTGTCATTGTTTTTTCGTGACGTAAAGTAATTGATGGTGGGGTGCCGGCAGTAGAATGTCGTCTCTTGCCCGTGGCTGCAGTAGGAATCTGCTAAGAAGATGGGCAGCAGCGGCTTTCCGTACCTATTTCAATATTCAACACTCCACTCGCCCACCCGTGTGGCAACAATCATGATCTCGGAGGTCCAGCAGGATGGTGGCCCAAGTCCAGCCGTGGACGTGGACAGTAGATGTCCTACGGCTGAGATGACATCACTGATAAATAACGACTACAATGTTTGACGTCATACAATATTTTTATATTAGCGCCATCTATATTTGACTGCTGTATCTTTACGATCACTAAATCGTGTTATGGTTCGTTTAGGTGTCGGGGAATGACCAATTTATTAAAATTTGTTAAATTGTTACTCCTCGCGCCATCTATAATTATGTTTAGACAGTAACTAATTTTCGAATTACGCTTTGATGTTAGTGATTGTCAGTCCTGTATTTACTTGGTCCATGATTTTACTAACAAATTTTTGGATGCAAAGATTAATTTTCATTAGAAATTTTTTGAACCAGATTTACCAATGTTTTGTAATAATAAAAATGTTATAGTAATATCCAAATGATTGCACAGTCTGTTGTGTCTTAGGGGCCATCTCCACGGGCGAGAGAATCGCGACGAGTCCGCGCTTTTATCGTCGGGTAATCTCCACGAACGAGCCATTATTCCGCCAGCGTATCGTCGCGACTCGTAACGGAATCGCCGCGTGTCGCAACCACTCGTAACGGAATCGCCACGTTTCTTTGACGACGCGTTGTGCTATTAATACGAGAGCGCCACGTTCCGCGAGCGCGCGACGTGCTCGCTGCGATGTAATGACGTTTTGCGCGCACTCAACCACTCGTCGCATCGCCGTGTGGAGACAGAAAAAAGAGAGTGTATAGAAATACGATAATCTTTATATCTTTATCTTTACGTGGCACGACGATAACATCGCAGCGATTCTCGCTCGTGGAGGCGGTCCCTTAGGGCCCAAGAATGGATATTACAACAAAACATTGCAGTAGTCAGGTCATTAATTTCTGGTTTTATTGTTTAAATTAATTTAGTAATAGGTAGTTAAAATTGTTATTCAAATTCCAAAATAGATCTCGTAAATAATTCACACATTTCATTTGTCTATCTACAGCTCACATGTATCAATATGTTCAAATTAATTTCAGGCAACTCCTGAAGCTGTCACTGAGCTGAAACTGAGCATGAAACAGTCCTTATCTGTCGCTCCGATGCAATACCTCCACATCAGTGGTACTCATGATAGTTCTCATGTTACTGTGAAAGAAGAAGTGATATCTATGAAGGATGAGGGAACAGCAGAAGAGGAGCCCCTTGTGGAGAGTGTAACGGAAAATGTTTTGTCGTCAGAGAGATATATCAGTGAGTGCTTGAAATTAGAAAGTGATTGTGATTATGAGCTGTGTACTGAACTTGCATCTACTATAGTTGTGGAACAACCCAATCTTAAAATGACGTACTGTTGTGACTTATGCAGCAAGATATTTAGTGTTAAACGTAAACTGGCGTTACACATAAAGCGGTCACATACCAGACTAATTACTGATATAGACAGTGATATATGTGATAAACAATTTAATAAAAAAAATAAACTTACTACACACATGAGAGTTTACACTGGTAAGAAGGCATATACTTGTAATATATGTTATAAACAATTTGATAAAAAATGTTATCATGCAACACACATGAGAGTTCACACTGGTGAGAAGCCATATACTTGTGATATATGTGATAAACAATTTACTCAAAAATCTAATCATACAACACACATGCGAGTTCACACTGGTGAGAAGCCATATACTTGTAATATATGTGATAAACAATTTATTACAAAATGGAATCATACAACACACATGCGACTTCACACTGGTGAGAAGCCCTATGCCTGTGATATATGTGATAAACAATTTAATCAAGAATCGCAACTTACAACACACATGAGAGTTCACACTGGTGAGAAGCCATATACTTGTAATATATGTGATAAACAATTTATTAAAAAATCGAATCATACAACACACATGCGAGTTCACACTGGTGAGAAGCCCTATCCTTGTGATATATGTGATAAACAATTTAATCAAGAATCGCAACTAACAAGACACATGAGAGTTCACACTGGTGAGAAGCCATATACTTGTGATATATGTGATAAACAATTTACTCAAAAATCTAATCATACAACACACATGCGAGTTCACACTGGTGAGAAGCCATATACTTGTAATATATGTGATAAACAATTTATTACAAAATGGAATCATACAACACACATGCGACTTCACACTGGTGAGAAGCCCTATGCCTGTGATATATGTGATAAACAATTTAATCAAGAATCGCAACTTACAACACACATGAGAGTTCACACTGGTGAGAAGCCATATACTTGTAATATATGTGATAAACAATTTATTATAAAATCTAATCATACAACACACATGCGAGTTCACACTGGTGAGAAGCCATATACTTGTAATATATGTGATAAACAATTTATTACAAAATGGAATCATACAACACACATGCGACTTCACACTGGTGAGAAGCCCTATGCCTGTGATATATGTGATAAACAATTTAATCAAGAATCGCAACTTACAACACACATGAGAGTTCACACTGGTGAGAAGCCATATACTTGTAATATATGTGATAAACAATTTATTATAAAATCTTATCATACAACACACATGCGAGTTCACACTGGTGAGAAGCCATATACTTGTAATATATGTGATAAACGATTTAATCAAGAATCGCATCTTGCAAGACACATGAGAGTTCACACTAGTGAGAAGCCATATACTTGTGATATATGTGATAAACGATTTAATCAAAAATCGTATCTTACAACACACATGAGAGTTCACACTGGGGAGAAGCCTTATACTTGTGATAAATGTGATAAACATTTTAAATACAAATCTGCTCTTACAAGACACATCAGAGTTCACATTGAAAATGGTAACCAAAATGGAGTTGTTCCTTTTCATCTTTATCTTAAAAAATAAGTTTACCAAGCCAGAGAAGCGGTGAAGGCCTATGGATATAAGTTTTGCTGGATGTCATTGCATGGCAAGGTCTTTGTAAGACGCAGGGAGGATGGACCAGCAATCCGCATAAACAATGAGACGGACTTATGTAAATCTACTTAAGGAAGAATCAGACTTTATGCTTTGAATTAATCTGTGTTCTTAGTAATTAAAATAAACTGGTGGTTCGCCGTGAACTTAAAACGAGCAAGATTTACTTTTTACAATGAAGTCATTGCATTTGAACTTAATTTAACATAGCAATTTGAACTGAATTGCTGGAATTCTCCAAACACTACAACTACAACACACCACAAAACACATTCATAACTTTAGTAGGACTCGTAACTTGTAAGTTTTCACTTTGTATGGAATAATTAGTTCAAAAGTTATTCTCGAACAAAAAAAGTTGATTTGACCCCATAATATCTGAAAAAATATTGTCTTTGAAGTTTTTGATAAGTGGGGTGGTGTGGTAGCCACAGAACCACCCAAAGTTTGGAGAGCTGTAACTTTTTTTCCTGTAAGAGACTTTTGTATTTTTTTGCTCCTGCCCTATACCTACTAGTGTATATATTATCTGTGCCTATACTATAACATATCAAAGACTTTCACATTGCATTTATGTTTTAGTTTTTACTGGATAAATGCTTGGCAACAAGGTTTTTTTAAAAAAAACGGAAAATGGCCAATGTGTACCCCAATTTTCCATTTACACCTACACCTTATCTGTGTCCTATCGTATCATGTTTTAAGCCTAAAAGGTTAGTATATAAAACAGCAATTGTGTTTTTTAATAATCATTTATTAATCAAATGTTATTTAGCCGTTACTCCTGTGAGTCTACCATGAGTTGTCACTGCTAAATAGCCTGCCGTTACTACAGTAGTAATAGAAGGTTACTATGACATTGTCAGATTTGTAACTCATGGTACCTACCAAATTCTAAGCAATTGAAGTCCAAACTACAGTCGCTGTAGTATAGTTTACTGCGTATTTTAGTACCCAACTATCCACTAGAGGCGCTATAGAAGTTTTCATACATTTTAATAACTACAGTCGCTAGCGAGTATAGAATGTGAAAACTCATGGTAGACCTATTACTGGCCTTTGTTGAGAAATAAAATACATGGCAAACGGTTTTTATAAAAACTAAACTATCTATCTAAAATTTATGTAAATCTTAATAAAATTTATCAAAAGCGTTTAGTCTGACTGTAACAATAACATAATAATAATTAAGTAGGTTAGATAGGTGATAATAGATAGAGTATGCTTTATTGTACACCATATACACAAAAAATACAAATAGTAGAAAATTAACAAAAAGACATAATGAGGCACAATGGGCGGCCTTATCGCTAAAAGCGATCTCTTCCAGGCAACCTTTGGATGGACACGAATAGGTGAAGAAGAGTAGACGGTGGCGTACTGGGAAGTTCATAGGCAAAAATTTATAATATACATTATATAATTAAATAAATAATAAATAATGCTGGACAATTCACACAGCATCACCTAGCCCCAAGCTAAGCAGAGCTTGTGTTATGGGTACTAGATGACTGATATACTTAATACAATATACTACATAGATAGATATTTTTTATTATATATAGAAAACATCCAGAACACCCTGAACAAATATCTGCAGGTCATACAGACATTTGACGAGCTCTGTGGCGCAGCGGGCGAAGGTCCGCCTGCGACGCAAGGGGTTGCGGGTTCGATTCCCGCCTCGGGACAAATGTCTGTACGATCTGCAGATATTTGTTCAGGGTGTTCTGGGTGTTTTTCTTTATATAATAAAAATATCTATCTATGTAGTATAAAGTATTAAATATATCAGTCATCTAGTACCCATAACACAAGCTCTGCTTAGCTTGGGGCTAGATGATGCTGTGTGATTTGTCCAGCATTATTTATTTATTTATTTATTTATTTGTTCCGAGGCGGGATTCGAACCCGCAACCTCTTGCGTAGCAGGCGGACCTTCGCCCGCTGCGCCACAGAGGTCGTCAAATAATTAAAATAAACATACATATTCGACAAATATAATATAATACATACATTAAAATATATATATATATATATATATACATAGATTACATATATTTATAAATTATATACATATGATGACCTGTATTAGGAACTATTCAACAATGTAGTTTTATAAAATACATTTCCCACAAGAGGCGTCTTTAGGCTTAAAATCAAAATGACATTAGCTGCAATTAAACAGCAGTAGGAACATTTCAATGTCCAAATAAACATAACCATTTGTTTGAAAGAGGTCTAGTAACCCATCATTCATAGCGCAAATGTATTTCACATATATATTCATGAGAGACGCTGTGGGGTGCCGGCAGTAGAATTTAACATATCAGACTGTGTCCCTATTAATGTTTAAGTGTAATTTTTGATATGTAAACTGTTGGCGATCCTTTTCTTAATAAATAAATAAATAAATGTTACCCCTCCTCTCATACCCATGGATGCAGTAAGAGCCTGCTGAGGGATACCTCCGGAAGATGGGCAGCAGCGTCTATCCATGTATCAACATCCCATACTGCGCTCACCAACCCGCCTGCCAAGCGTGGTTAGAATGGCAACTACCCCTCATGGAGATCCATGAGGAAGGCCTGTGTTCATCAGTGGACGTTTAATGGCTGAAATGATGATGATAGATGATTTAAACAGCGTCAGCAACTGATAATATAAATAAATAACACTCAAAAACAATTCGAAACGTGTTTCGCCTCTCTACATGGCATCTTCACGTGGCCCGTTCGTCACGGGATACACTAGAAACAACAAAGGCGCAGAGGCAGTTGCCCAACTCCACCGCTCCTCTTCGACCGCTGTATAAAAATAATACCGGCCAAGAACGAGTCGGACTCGCGCTCCGAGGGTTCCGTGCCATCATACAATATAATATATGATAGGCGGTCGTTTGTTGGAGAACCTTGACAGCGCCATCTCTTGTCTGATAGCGGAACTTATGTAGATTTTTTTACCCTTTCGATGATTTTTTGAAACTATGCATTATTAGACAGTTTGTTATAATTTTCATGTTATCTTTACATACATTTCTATTAGCAATAAAAGTTTGAGGTTGATCTCCGCAAACTTCTGAGATAAGGGCTGGAAAGCTATTGTTTTCAACGTTTTTGTAAAAAGGCGAAAACTATACGACTTAAAGCAAGACTAAAACTGTTTATTAATTTGCAAATGAATACCCTTCATGTGATACCCCACATGACCAAGTTACTTCACTGAAATTTTTGAGACCCTCTGCACCCCCTTTGCCTAAAAAACTATGCAAGTTAGAGAGTTCGCTATAGTTTTCCTGTAATATTTACATACACTTCTATTAGCAATAAAAGTTTCAGGGGTTTATCTCTGCAAACTTCGGAGATAAGGGGGGAGCTGTATTTTTTTTCAACATATTTGTAAATAACTCGAAAACGATATAGTAGCTTAAAGTAAAACTAAAAACTGTTTATTAATGTGCAAATGAATACCTTTCATATAATACCCCACATGACTTATTGTTCACTTAACTTTTGAGACCTCCTTTCCGCCCCCCCTCGCAATCATAATAAGAATACTTTTCAACAGTTTTATATATTCCATATTAGTGAACAAGCATTGGTACGGAGGTGCCAGAAAATACAAATAACGTTTATTGATCAAATCATTAGTACAGTTCAGTATGAAGCCCTGGCTCCCGAACTAGCGTTAGCTGTGTGTCAGGAGACAGTTTCTTCTCACAGTATAAAGTTCTTAATTAATGGATTAGTTAAATTTACATTGAATATTGATCTAATGAAAACAAAAACTTATTTTTATGATGTAATAATTGTGTATCGTGTGGGATATTATATTATAAATTTATCAAATAAACTACGTTTTTACAAATTCATAAAAATTATATAAGTGCAATATATGAATTTAATAATAACTAGTAATAATAATTAGATTAATATATAGATTAGTCGTCATTATGTTTTTTAAAGTAGTAGGTTTTCCGTGTCGTTATAATTTAATGTGTCTAGCCATTCTCTTACTATTATTTTTATTTTAGAGTTGGATACAGATTTTACTTTATATTTTGCGTTTAAAATATTATAGAACCTTGGGGCCTGGTAATCAAAATGTTGCTTTGCGATTCTACATCGGATCCGTGGTACAGGAAACCGTTCCCGTCTTTTGCATGAGGAAGGAATGCAGGGTACAATTCGTTTATGATATCTTCTAATACTGAGGTATATAAACAATTTGCGAACAGACAAAACATTAGCTCTTTCATACACAGATATCGTTGGGTGTCTAAATGGGAGGTATAGCATAACCTTAAGCAATGCACGTTGAGCTCTTTCAACCTCCAATAGATGCGATTTACAAGCTGCACCCCAGGAGCATATACAGTATGTTATTACGCATTCCCCAAGTGCCCTGTAGGTTTGAATTAAAAGTTTAAAATCACATACTGTGCGTAATTCTTTAAACACATAAATCAATTTTCGTAGTCTTTTGGACACTGATGTTATGTGGGCTTTCCAGTTAAGGTTTTGGTCGATATGTATGCCTAGATATTTAATGAGAGGTACCCTTTCCAGAGACGAGCAGTTACATGGTTCATTTGTGGTCTTAGTTTGTCGATTACATGGATAAGAATGAATGAGAATGTCAGATGCTTTAGGTGAATTTATAGCAGTTTTGCTGAAGCAAATATATTTAGTCTTACTAATGTTAAGTGTCAACAAACTATCTTCCAACCACGACGTTATTGTTCTAAGGCCTTTTTCGGCCGTTATATGAACTGATTCCCAAGTTTTCCCATGAAAAAGTATAACTGTATCGTCTGAAAACATCTGTATATCAGCATTCTCAAGAGACAATTTACACATATTATTAATATAGGTAAGAAAAAGCGTTGGACCTAATGTGCTACCCTGGGGCACGCCATATGCGGTAAAGCCTTCATTGCTTAAGTGACCGTCAACCCTCGTTCGTTGATTCCTTTCAGACAAGTAGTCCTGGAACCACAAAAGGACATTACCTCTTATACCTAGATTTTCTAAGCGCTTAATTAGTATTGGGATGGAAACAGTATCAAATGCCTTTTGTAGATCCAGGAATACTCCGATAACTTTGTCGTTATTATCAATGTATTTTGTTATATTACTAGTAAGTTGCAAAACTGCATCGTCAGTCGATCTCTTAGCTCTAAATCCATACTGGTTAGCGCCTAATAAATTGTGTTTTTCTAAATAATTTATAAGTCTTTTGTTTGTAATTTTTTCTATAACTTTTGATAATGTACTTAATAAAGAGATAGGGCGATAATTAGTTGGTAATATTTTGTCACCGGATTTAAAAATTGGACAAACGATTGCTTTTTTGAATATTTGAGGGAAAATTCCGAACTCATATGAGAGATTAATTAGATATGCTAAGGGGCCTGAAAGGTATTTCCTATTATTTTTCAGTATTTTGGAAGTAACGTTATCATATCCTGAAGAATTACTAGTTTTAAGTGCGCTGATAATCTCAGATACCTCATCTGGATCAGTAAAGAAAAAAGACATCGACTGTGATAAGAGATCGTTACAGTTTGTCTTTAATGATAATTCTGTTTCGCTTGTATCTAAAAAAGGGAGGAAGGAAATCTAAGGGGGAGAAAAGGGGGCGAAGGTTTCCGAAAAATGAAATTTTTGACCTTTGGTGACCATTTGAGGTCACATAAAAACGGTTACTGTGACCTTAGGGTCACCAAAATCGATCAGTCAGTACCCTTCTCTCAATAAGACAGTGCTAACAAAAAAGGTTTCATGTAAATCGGTCAACGCGTTCGGTTGTAATCGTGTCATGCACAGACAGACAGCGCTATGCATAATAGGAGGCTTCGCCCCTCTAAAAAGTGTTATTTTATACCATTTAAAATTTAAAGTTGATAGCATCAGTTCTCCAGATATCCAATTTGTGACAGACAGACAAAATAATACCATAAGGGTTCCTTTATACAATTTTGGTCTGGAACCCTAAAAAACTATTGTACCTACTTCTTCTCTACATTTTTCAATATTACCTAGGACCTGGACCATGAATCAAGAATCAAGAATCAAAAAATACTTTATTCAGTGCGGCCGCATGGACCTTATTGACGCGTCACAAATTACAAAATAAAACAACACAAATAAATAGAATAAAGCACATAATTGAATCTGTTCACTTCAGATGACACGCGAGTTAGGAAAAGAAGTGAACAGAAGAACCTAACTCGGTCGTTATAGTCATCATTTAACAATTTTATTTTGTCTTATGTTACGTTTGACGGAGTTGGAGCAGATTCCGTCCCAAGTGGTTTTGTCCTCTAGGTAATCTGATATTTTATAATAAGCTTTATTGCACAGATTGCGTTTAATAATGTTTTTGAATTTATTCAATGATAACTTCTGCAACTCACTTGGGAGTTTGTTGTAGAAGCGTATACATTGCCCTTTAAAAGATATTTTCACCTTATGGAGCCTAGTAGTGGGCACAGCGAGTTTATTCTTATTTCTTGTATTTACATTGTGATTGTCGCTGTTTTTCTTAAACGAAGCAATATTTTTATGGGTGTACAACAGGTTCTCATAAATATATTGACAAGCTACTGTCATTATATTTATTTCTTTAAATTTAGTGCGAAGTGATTCTCTGGGACTCATATTGTAGATAGAACGAATAGCCCTCTTCTGCAGCACAAATACGGTGTCTATATCTGCAGCACATCCCCACAGTAGTAAGCCATAAGACATAATGCTGTGGAAATAGCTGAAGTAAACAAGTCTAGCGGTATCAACGTCTGTAAGAAGGCGGATTTTTTTGACTGCATATGCTGCAGAACTAAGCCTACCCGATAGTTGTTCTATGTGTGGGCCCCATTGAAGCTTATTGTCTAAAGTTATGCCTAAAAATACAGTTTTTTCTACAAGGTTCAAACTTTCACCTTTTAATTTAATCTTGGCATCAGCCTGTTTTACATTAGGAAGTGTAAATCTAATGCATTTTGTTTTATTTTCATTAAGTAATAAGTTATTGACATTAAACCAATTAACAACCTCTGAGATTGCATTATTCACCTCGTCATAATCGGTGGTACGTCGTTTCATTTTGAACAAAAGTGAAGTGTCATCAGCAAGCAATACAATCTCATGATTGTTTTTGACAAGATGAGGTAGATCATTAATGTAAATTAAAAATAGAAAAGGCCCAAGAATTGATCCCTGCGGTACACCCATTGTGACTACAGATCCCGAAGAACGTTTTCCATTAACATCAACTCTTTGTATCCTGTTACTGAGATAAGAAATAAGTAGATCCAAAGAGATATCTCTAACACCATAGTGGCGCAATTTTCCGATTAATGTTTCATGGTGTACACAGTCAAATGCTTTTGAAAGGTCGCAAAAAACACCTAAAGCGTCTTGCGACCTCTCCCAAGCATCATAGATATGCGAGACTAACTCTATACCAGCATCAGTAGTGGAACGGCCGCGGGTAAAGCCAAATTGCTTGCAGTGAAGCAATTTGTTGTCGGCAAAGTGCTTAGATAGCTGATTTAAAATAAGCTTTTCAAAAATTTTACTAAATGTCGGCAGTACTGATATCGGCCTAAAGTTAGTGGGGTCCGACTTAGAACCTGATTTAAATAAAGGTATTATTTTACTGTGTTTCATTAGATCAGGAAATACGCCACAGTCAATGCATTCATTATTTATATAAGAGCCAGCTCAGGTGCGATTGTGTCTACCAATGGTTTTACAATGTTTACAGAAATACCCCAGCAGGGCTAGCATGGGCTGGGGATAAAACTTTTGTCCACCGGTTATTTCCACTGACAAGGGATAAAATTATTTTATCTACCTGCCAAAGCACGGCAACAGGGGGAAAGAGAATTATATCACTTTTTGACATTAGACGTGGATACTCACTCTCCGCTTATAATTTCGGGGACAAGCGTTTCCCCTGGTTTGTCCACCGTGAATAGTTTATCCACCCATGTCGCCATGCTCGGAGGGTCGACAAAATTGACAGAGGGGAATAGAATTTTGTCCTCTCCCCGTGGATAAAATATCTCCGGCCATGCTAGCCCTGCTGAGATCTGTAGTTTTCTTAACATTTAACATTTTAAAGGCTTTAACTATATCGCTGCTGTCCACATATTGGAAATTAAAATTACTATCACATTTAGGTACATTTTTGCTAAGTAAGGACTCGGCGATCAGGTGAGAAGAGTTTAAAGACTTTGTGGTAGAAACTGGAATGTCAGTAAAAAAAGTTTCAAATGCTTGGGCTACATCTTCATCACTTTTGTAGGTTGTATTATTATAATTTATTTTAAATTGGTTGTTAAAGTTACTCACATTTCCAGTTTCTTTGTTTATTATTTTCCAAGTAGCTTTAATTTTATTATCACTATTTTTAATTTTTGAACTTATATAATTAGACTTAGCAATATGGCAGACTTTTCTAAAAATTTTTGAGTAATTTTTAACCTTTTCTTTAAATTCTTCACTAAAATTATAATGTTTTTCACTATAAAGATCATATAATTTTTGTCTACTTCTATGTATACCCACTGTTGCCCACTCATTAAAGTTAAGATTATCTGTGACCATTATCGACTTTGATGTAAATATTGAATTGAACATATTGCTAAATGCATTGAAAAAATTGCAATATGACTCATTAGGGTTGTTATTTGAGTAGTGAGGTGGAAATTTTGTATTCAATTTACATTTCAGTTGTTCAGATCGATGCATGGTCACAGGTATAAAAGTAATTTTTCTTTTTACATTTTGTTTTTGTTGCTGTTTAATTTGAATGTGCTGACCTAAATGGTCTGACTTTATATTACTAATCAAGCCCTTATGGATAATTTTTATATTAGAATTTACAAAGATATTGTCAATACATTTAGCAGATGTTTCAGTTATTCTAGTAGGCTCCATAAACAATGGTTTTAGATTATATGAATTAAAAAGGCATGTTAATCTAGTACTTAAAGAGTAATTTTCTAAGAGATTAACATTGAAATCTCCACATGTAATGATGTTTTTACTTGACTTTGATGTTTTGAATAATATTTCATCCATGACTTTTTCAAACGTCTCAAATGAAGCTGACGGTGGGCTGTATACGCTTATGATAATAACTTGCTCCAACTCTACACATGCTATTTCAATTTGGCTCTCAACAGACAGACATACAATGTCTTTCCGTTCTTTGGTAGATGTATAATGTTCATGGTAGAAAACCATAAAGAAACGCTCTTATTTTATTAATAAACATGTCAACACCTATACAGCCTGTATTATACATATATAACATGTGTATTATGTATTATAATTATAAGACATCATCATCATTTTCAGCCCGTGTCAACCCACTGCTTGGTGTATGTAGGCCTCCTCCATTCCTTGCCACTTCTTCCGGTGTTGGGCCGATCGCATGTTGGTTTTGTTGGCGACCTTAACGATGTCATCCACCCATCTAGCAGATGGTCTGCCAGCGTTACGTTTAAGGTCTCTGGGATTCCATATGGTTAAGGTCTTGCTCCACCTGCCGTCGCCACGTCTTGCCTAATGCCCACTAATGCCAGCCCATCTCCACTTCAGTTGTCTTAAAACACAACAACAACGTCATAGGTAGGTAGCACTCTTATAAATCGTTAGTGAACTAACTAACACTAGGTACTCTAAAACAATTATAATTAAAATAAATAATAATGAGCCGTTTTCGGTAAAAAAAGAAAAAGAGTTTTCTACTAAACCTAACAGATGGAGCTGGCAAGCGGAGTAAGCAAGTTTGTGATTAATCCTGTCATTGTCGAATTTTGCCTACCAGTAAAAGAAAACTAACGCCATCTATATGGTTCGAGGTAACTATTTTTGAAGTTTTTACTTCTTAATGAAAACGCCTCATTACTTAGTGAATTTTTATGAATACATAAATTATGTACTTCCATAAAAATAAATATATTAAATTTTAGGTGGAAAAAACGCGGCTTCCTTTTTCGTAGTGTCCCGCATTTTCGATTGTTTTTTCTTTAACCTAATAAGTATGGCAAAGGTCTCCCAGCACAATTAAAAAAATATATAATCCGAATATTTGAAACATACAACCAATGAGGTTATAGTCAGATTTGTATAACAGCGCCATCTAGTATCGAGTAGAAAATTTACACAGGTAGAACGAAAAACGCCCGTATTCTAAGACTAATGTAACATAAGCACTGCTGTCTCTTGGCGAGTAGACGCAACCGTTTCGTGTATATCATTTTCCTCTGACAATCTGATCTGTCATTTCATTTGTCAATGTCATAGTCACGTTGCATGCATGCATTGGAAATATTTGGAATTCTGTGGCGCCGTTCATTTTAATTTCATCAGTGATTATTAAATATTTACGATAAAATGACAAACGAAACTGAAAAACCTGTGTTCAGAGACCTCTCAGGTGATGATCCCGATCAAGAAGTAACTGAGGTCGAGTCCATGTGCATGAATTGCCATAAAAATGTGAGTTCACCAAGTTCCGTGCTCCTTGTTTTCTTTAACGCCTTCTAAGCTATTTCTTTGCAAATTCACGTAAAATTAGTTTTATTGATCAATAATTAGTTTCCCAGCAATCCCTTTTGCGTTTTATACTTTTTGTCACGTAAATTATTTCTCTTGCATCTGGCACTTTAATTTGCGATCGTAATACTTTTCTGTTACTGTACATTTAGACAGCATTTTAAATATGCTTAAAAAGCTATTAAACCCCCACAAAAAAGAGGAGTTACATAAGTTTGACCACTATTTGTGTGTGTCTGTCTGGCGCCATAGCTCTTAAACCAGTGTACCGATTTGCATGCAGTTGTTTTCATTTTAAAGTCGGTTTTCCAGCTGTGGTTCTTAAACATGTGTAGAATGCAAAAATGAGGGTACACATTACAAAGTACCTCACTAGGTAAAGTGTCGGGGGTTACTTAAAATTTTAAATTATATATATTTTTTTTCTTTATTTTAATCCTTTCTTGCGATCTGCCTATTGGGCATTTTTTTTTTTAAGATAAAGATCATTTATTTGCGTAAGCTAGGATGACAAAATAAGTAATTAGTAACAACATGTTTTACCTTCGCAGGCGTACAAAATTAAGGTGTGGCATGCTACAAAACAAGTCCATAAAATAAAGCGAGAGTTGTGTAGTTCCGCGACGCTTGGCATGAGTGGTATGAGCCCAGTGGCACATCCAACTTCTATGGTTCTTCTATATTCATATTAGGTCTTGAGGAGCTCTTCTCCTGATTCTTGTGAAAGTTTTGGCAGCAGAAATTATATAAACTTGTTACTTAAGTTTAAACCCACACTAAGGTATCATTGTGATTTGAGAGACTTTACCTTGCCGTAACACAGTTTTAACTAGCACGGGAAGTAGGGTCTTGAAAATTGCGTTGGATATGTAAGATCTTTATAAATAAATGATTGAAATGATTGATTGATTGATTGATTGTGGTCGGATAAAGATTTGATCTACCTACTCGAAGAATCTGTATTATTATTAGTTTTTCAAACATTTATGCTGATATATGAACATGGGGGGAATAATACACATAATGTCGTGGGGTGCGGCCAGTACAGTGTTACCCCTCGCATGCCCTTGGATGCAGTAAGAACCTGCTAAGGGATACCACCGGAAGATGGGCAGCAGCATCTTTCCATGTATCAACATCACATACTGAGCTCTTAAAACCGCCTGCCAAGCGTGGCGAGTATGGCAACTACCTCTCATGGGTCTTGTTAAACTTTCGCTATTTGTTAACATATTAGTTTTCAAAATACAGGATTTTATCGCATACCTTTTTTTATTTTCCCCATGTTTCGACTAGATTGCACCTGGTCATGGTCACAGGACAGGGGAGCAGTGGGAGGACAGTCCTCCAGCGACCATGTCCAGGTGCAATCTGGTCAAAACGTCAGGCACATAATAAAAAAGGTATGTGAAAAATCCTGTACATATTTTAAGGACGCATTTACGATTTGACGCGCATGAATTGCATACTGACCATTCATTCAAAATGATCATTATACACCAAATATCAACAAAGACAAAAAAGAGTCAACCTTATTTCTTAGACAATACGCTTTACGTGAATTAGCAAAATTTTAGAATTATGGTGGAATATTTATGATTTATTTTTGTGGTTTATGTGAATTTTTTTTTCTCATGAATTAATATTTATCTTTCTGTTGTTATTTTTATATTTAAGGTGTGCAATAAAGCATTTTCTATCTATCTATCTATCTATTTAATGTTTAATAATATACCCCTCATGGTTATCCATGAGAGAGGCCTGTGTTCAGTAGTGGAAGTCTTACGGAGGAAATGATGAAATGAATGATGGTAGACATGGGTTTTCAGGGCATGACTCGTCTGTTACTGACAAGGATACCATACTACAAGAATGTGGTGATAATGTCATTCTCCTGCGAGGAATGCGGCTATGCAAACAATGAGATTCAACCTGCAGGTGCATATGCTGGAATGGGAGTTAGGTATGGCATAGTGAACAGATTCAATTATGTGCTTTATTCTATTTGTGTTGTTTTATTTTGTAATTTGTGACGCGTCAATAAGGTCCATGCGGCCGCACTGAATAAAGTATTTTATGATTCTTCTTGATTCTTGATTCATATATTGACAACCTCTGTGGTGCAGCGGGCGACGGTCCGCCTGCAATGCAAGAGGTTGCAGACTCAATTCCCGCCTCAGGACAAATGTTTGTATGATCTGCAGATATTTGTTCAGGGTGTTCTGGATGTTTTTCTATGTATAATAAAAATATCTATCTATGTAGTATAATGTATTAAGTATATCAGTCATCTAGTACCCATAACACAAGATCTGCTTAGCTTGGGGCTGTGTGAATCGTCCAGCATTATTATTAATATGTAGATATGCAGATCTCTACAATGCAGAGAATGAAAATCAACATTTTGTTACAACAGGTGACATCATTGTAATATATTCATCATTCTCTGGGCTGTCATTGTTTCTAGTGTATTTCGTTGGTTTCTCCGGAAGATGCCTTGTGAAGAGGTTAAGCACGTGTCGAATTCTTTTTGTGTGTTTTTTTCAATCGCTCATTAGATCTAGGTGCTAACCTATAACTTATATATAAAAATCCGCTAGGATTTGTTATATATGTTGTTCTGGATTGTTACTAAATATCTGCCGTGGGCAGTAGAATGTTACCCCTCCTCTCATACCCGTGGATGCAGTAAGAGCCTGCTAAGGGATACTCCCGGAAGATGGGCAGCAGCGTCTATCCGTGTATCAACATCCCGTACTGCGCTCGCGAACCCGCCTGCCAAGCGTGGTGAGTATGGCAACTACGTCTCATGGAGATCCATGAGGGAGGCCAGTGTTCAGTAAGTAGTGGACGTTTTACGGCTGAAATTATGATGATGATGATGATTTGTTGTTCATTTAGATATTATGCAATATGAAATAATGGATTTCTGCAAAGTCATGCCTGAATCTATTGTTTTCTTAAGTGTAGGTACAATAAGAGCTACTCAAAATACGCTCACAGAATGCCCACGTTATAAAGTTCTATTAACTTCCCGCAGGTTTGAACTGAAGGTCGAGAAACCTGAAGACCTGAACCGGCAGATTGTTAAGAGCGACTATACAGGCGTCTACATACCGGAGGTGGATTTTGAGATACCGCCCCAGAGCCAGAAAGGAGGTGTGTCACTAAATATTAAGGAACTATACAATACAATACAAAACACTTTTTTTTTTTTTTTTTTTTAATATATTTATTGAATTAAGAAAACAAACTTAAAAAGAATTACAAGTTATTACAGCATCAAAAAACCACTAAGGTTTGTAAAGAGCTATAAGAGTTTCCATAGTGGCAATAAAAATAAATAAGTCTCTAACCAGTACAATGCAAGTGCAGGTACCTACAAAAAAGATATTTGGGTAGTAACAGATAACAACTAATAAAAAGTAAAAAAAAACGGATCAAAGGTTAGCAATGAAATAAGATTTTAGTTTTACTTTTATGTTCCTCATATTAATAGTATTTATGATATCTATTGGTAAGCTATTGATAAGCCGAGGAACCAGGTAGCCAGCTGTCCTCTCGCACATTGCACACCTTAACAAAATAAATACAACACACAACAACAAAATAATACAGAAAAAAAAACTTACAAACAAGATTGGTACAATGGGCGGTCTTATCGCTTATCGATTTCTTTCAGACAACCTTTGGATGGAGAAAAATATGGAAGCAAGAGAGGCAGGGGTGTGTACTGTACATAATACATAAACAAAAAAATAAAAAAATCATATATACAATAAATAAATAAATAATATATATATAAATAAATAAATAAATAATATATACATAAATATATAAAACTATAATACATTCTCGGAGAGGTATAAATTCTTTACTCGAGTTTTAAAAACTGGCAAGGACAATGTTTTCCTTAAGAGAGAACTATAGGCATGTTGACGGGGTGTGAAAATTTAAATTCTGTTTAGTTCGTCAGTTAGATCATTCAAAAATAATTGGCATTTTTTTCTCTTTCATATTTATGAAGCAATAGGTACTTAGATAAAGCAAGTTGAAGTTTAGGTCTGGGCTAATATATATAAAACTCTTCCGTTACTAACTGAGTGACTGACAGACAACGCACAGCCTAAACCACTGGACTTAGAGACTTGAAATTTGGCACACATATACCTTGAGTATCCTAGAGGTGCACTAAGGAGGGATTTTTCTAAATTCCCACGGGAACGGGAACTACGCGGGTGAAACTGCCGGGTGCGGCTAGTAATTAAATAGAGGTGTAATCATTAATTCCACCAGAGGTGACGAACGTGGAGGGCGTCATCGCCCGCGCGTGCGCCGGCCTGAGCCAGGAGCAGGCCCGGCGGCGCGCGGAGCACCCCGGCGAGGCCGCGCAGATAGACGAGTTCCTGCTGCGTCTGCGCAGCCTCACGCTGCTGGAGGCCCCGTTCACTATCAGGATCGAGGATATATCCGGTGAGTCATCAGTTTTAGTTTCATTTATTTACCGTTATATTACATAACAGGCATGTCGAAATACACAGAAGTCAAAATATACACAGATAATTACGAACATAATCATTGATCACATATTAATACACTTATCTCCAATCAGTGTGTGTTACCAGTGTTGACATATGGAACCGAGACGTGGTCATTCACGATTGGCCTCATGAATAAGCTCAGAGTCGCTCAACGAGCTATGGAGAGGGCTATGCTCGGGGTTTCTTTACGCGATCGAATCAGAAATGAGGAGATACGTAGAAGAACTCGGGTCACCGACATAGCCAAGCGGATTAGCACGTTGAAGTGGCAATGGGCAGGCCATGTAGCTCGCAGAGCAGATGGCCGATGGGGCCGCAAAGTTCTCGAATGGAGGCCACGGACCGGCAAGCGCAGCGTAGGACGTCCACCTACAAAATGGGCTGATGACCTGGTGAAGACCGCAGGTCGACGGTGGATGCAGATCGCTTCCAACCGCAATAACTGGATATCCATGAGGGAGGCCTATGTCCAGCAGTGGACGTCCTACGGCTGAAATGATGATGATGATGATGAATACACTTACGAAAAAACAAAACATACATATATTTTCTGCATATTCATCTTGATCATTCATCGTCATCATGGAATCGATCACCGCCGCTATATGGAATAAAAATAAAAAAATAAATAAAATATGTTTATTTCAGTAACTATACATTACATTTTTATGCATTGTAATCCCTTTTAAGTAAATAGATACCTGTGTTGGGGGTTTCGCTCTTGTCCAGTAAGAGTAACTAAATACAGATTGTTATTTAAAAAAAATATCAACTTAACAACTGCGCGTGTTTTGTTTAAGGATGTTTATATGTGGGTCTTATTGTGTATGTATGTGTATGCTTTATGTGTACGGGAAAGTGTGCGTGTCTTAATATTTATGTGAATTTATGAATGTGTGGGATTATGTGGTTGGAGGGTAATTTTACGAAACGATCTCCAGAAGTTCTTCCGTGTCCTGATAGGAAGGCTGAGAAGCCAGTTTTAATTGTTATTGCTTTCTAACCGTCAAAGTACCAGTATAGTAACTCTGTAGGGTAGCTGTAGCATGGAAGGGCATACGAAGAAATCTCCCTAAATTGGGTCTTGCCTGTAGTGTGCGGTAGGAAACCGTAAATAGAGACTGCAGTGGTAGCCATTTCTCATAGTTCTAGAATCAGTTCATTTCGGTGGAATATCGCCTCTCCTCTCTTCTCGTTGTCCGTTGACGAAATCACATTAGCTGTTAGACAAACACTCAATAACCGGTCCCGCCGACGGGGCCGAAGAATACACCCTTCCGTCTTCTGGACTTTATTTGCATTATTACATATAAAAATATGGCAACAGTCCAAGCCGTGTTTCGAACCTAAGTGGTGCCCTTGAGCTTGTTGCCCCAACCTAACTTTTGCGGCTGGGCGCCCTCTGCGCTCGCCATAGTCCGGTAACGTTGTCATGGCCAACTGCGATCAATAATATATTGTCTTTTAGAAAAGAAAAAGCCTCTCTTCTCGTAGATGCAGTAAGAATCTGCCATTCTGGAATCTTCCGGAGGTATCAGAATGGCAGATCGATGGCATCGGGGCTGCAGTGTCTCTCCGTGCCACAACATCCCATACTGCGAGCGCGGTGAGGCCTCCCTTTGTGTACGCGAATTCAATTATGTGCTTTATTAAATTTAAATGTGTCTTGTTCTGCTTGTGTAATCTGACTATTCTATGTAGCGTTTCACTTTATTGAATAAACGCTTATTGGCTTTGACTTTATCTAACCTCAATACATCAGGCGTGAACACATACCTACCTCATGGATCTCCGTGACGGGTAGTTTCCATACTCACCACGCTTGGCAGGCGGGTTGGTGAGCGCAGTATGGGATGTTAATACACGGAAAGACGCTACTGCCCATCTCCCGGAGGCATCCCTCAGCAGGCTCTTACTGCATCCACGGGCATGAGAGAAGGTATCATTCTACAGCCCATGGAAACTTAAAGTATCTTAGCTCGATTCATCAGGCGTGTGTTTTCTCCAGGGAATTGCTTCGTTGAGAACCCTTACGCGCCGGCGAAGGATCCCGGCTGCGTTAGGACCGACTTCAAGCGGACGAAGGAACAGGACCACCAGCTCGGTGTGTTCTCACATGACGAGGTAACAGGCTTTGAGCACCTATCATCATGACCAACTGAGATAATCATAAGCAAAGCTCGGTGTGTTCTCACGTGACGAGGTAACAGGCTTTGAGCACCTATCATCATGACCAACTGAGATAATCATAAGCAAAGCTCGGTGTGTTCTCACGTGACGAGGTAACAGGCTTTGAGCACCTATCATCATGACCAACTGAGATAATCATAAGCAAAGCTCGGTGTGTTCTCACGTGACGAGGTAACAGGCTTTGAGCACCTATCATCATGACCAACTGAGATAATCATAAGCAAAGCTCGGTGTGTTCTCACGTGACGAGGTAACAGGCTTTGAGCACCTATCATCATGACCAACTGAGATAATCATAAGCAAAGCTCGGTGTGTTCTCACATGACGAGGTAACAGGCTTTGAGCACCTATCATCATGACCAACTGAGCTAATTATAAGCAAAGCTCGGTGTGTTCTCACGTGACGAGGTAACAGGCTTTGAGCACCTATCATCATGACCAACTGAGATAATCATAAGCAAAGCTCGGTGTGTTCTCACGTGACGAGGTAACAGGCTTTGAGCACCTATCATCATGACCAACTGAGCTAATTATAAGCAAAGCTCGGTGTGTTCTCACATGACGAGGTAACAGGCTTTGAGCACCTATCATCATGACCAACTGAGCTAATTACAAGCAAAGCTCGGTGTGTTCTCACATGACGAGGTAACAGGCTTTGAGCACCTATCATCATGACCAACTGAGCTAATTATAAGCAAAGCTCGGTGTGTTCTCACATGACGAGGTAACAGGCTTTGAGCACCTATCATCATGACCAACTGAGCTAATTATAAGCAAAGCTCGGTGTGTTCTCACATGACGAGGTAACAGGCTTTGATCACCTATCATCATGACCAACTGAGCTAATTATAAGCAAAGCTCGGTGTGTTCTCACATGACGAGGTAACAGGCTTTGAGCACCTATCATCATGACCAACTGAGCTAATTATAAGCAAAGCTCGGTGTGTTCTCACATGACGAGGTAACAGGCTTTGAGCACCTATCATCATGACCAACTGAGCTAATTATAAGCAAAGCTCGGTGTGTTCTCACATGACGAGGTAACAGGCTTTGAGCACCTATCATCATGACCAACTGAGCTAATTATAAGCAAAGCTCGGTGTGTTCTCACATGACGAGGTAACAGGCTTTGAGCACCTATCATCATGACCAACTGAGCTAATTATAAGCAAAGCTCGGTGTGTTCTCACATGACGAGGTAACAGGCTTTGAGCACCTATCATCATGACCAACTGAGCTAATTATAAGCAAAGCTCGGTGTGTTCTCACATGACGAGGTAACAGGCTTTGAGCACCTATCATCATGACCAACTGAGCTAATTATAAGCAAAGCTCGGTGTGTTCTCACATGACGAGGTAACAGGCTTTGAGCACCTATCATCATGACCAACTGAGCTAATTATAAGCAAAGCTCGGTGTGTTCTCACATGACGAGGTAACAGGCTTTGAGCACCTATCATCATGACCAACTGAGCTAATTATAAGCAAAGCTCGGTGTGTTCTCACATGACGAGGTAACAGGCTTTGAGCACCTATCATCATGACCAACTGAGCTAATTATAAGCAAAGCTCGGTGTGTTCTCACATGACGAGGTAACAGGCTTTGAGCACCTATCATCATGACCAACTGAGCTAATTATAAGCAAAGCTCGGTGTGTTCTCACGTGACGAGGTAACAGGCTTTGAGCACCTATCATCATGACCAACTGAGCTAATTATAAGCAAAGCTCGGTGTGTTCTCACGTGACGAGGTAACAGGCTTTGAGCACCTATCATCATGACCAACTGAGCTAATTATAAGCAAAGCTCGGTGTGTTCTCACATGACGAGGTAACAGGCTTTGAGCACCTATCATCATGACCAACTGAGCTAATTATAAGCAAAGCTCGGTGTGTTCTCACATGACGAGGTAACAGGCTTTGATCACCTATCATCATGACCAACTGAGCTAATTATAAGCAAAGCTCGGTGTGTTCTCACATGACGAGGTAACAGGCTTTGAGCACCTATCATCATGACCAACTGAGCTAATTATAAGCAAAGCTCGGTGTGTTCTCACATGACGAGGTAACAGGCTTTGAGCACCTATCATCATGACCAACTGAGCTAATTATAAGCAAAGCTCGGTGTGTTCTCACATGACGAGGTAACAGGCTTTGAGCACCTATCATCATGACCAACTGAGCTAATTATAAGCAAAGCTCGGTGTGTTCTCACATGACGAGGTAACAGGCTTTGAGCACCTATCATCATGACCAACTGAGCTAATTATAAGCAAAGCTCGGTGTGTTCTCACGTGACGAGGTAACAGGCTTTGAGCACCTATCATCATGACCAACTGAGCTAATTATAAGCAAAGCTCGGTGTGTTCTCACATGACGAGGTAACAGGCTTTGAGCACCTATCATCATGACCAACTGAGCTAATTATAAGCAAAGCTCGGTGTGTTCTCACGTGACGAGGTAACAGGCTTTGAGCACCTATCATCATGACCAACTGAGCTAATTATAAGCAAAGCTCGGTGTGTTCTCACATGACGAGGTAACAGGCTTTGAGCACCTATCATCATGACCAACTGAGCTAATTATAAGCAAAGCTCGGTGTGTTCTCACATGACGAGGTAACAGGCTTTGAGCACCTATTGAAAAAAAAAAGGCCTTTACATCTTGACGAGCTCTGTGGCGCAGCGGGCGAAGGTCCGCCTGCGACGCAAGGGGTTGCGGGTTCGATTCCCGCCTCGGGACAAATGTCTGTACGATCTGCAGATATTTGTTCAGGGTGTTTTAGGTGTTTTTCTATATATAATAAAAATATCTATCTATGTAGTATAATGTATTAAGTATATCAGTCATCTAGTACCCATAACACAAGCTCTGCTTAGCTTGGGGTTAGATGATGCTGTGTGATTTGTCCAGCATTAGCATTATAGATGATTTATACAGCGTCAGCAACTGGTAATCATGCTGTACGGGACGCTGCAGTGCCTGGGACATTGTTAGATGGATTAGGCTTGCCCAGCACCTATACCATCCTCTCAGCTTAGTCAGCTATTATTCAGAGGAAAGAACAGGTCAATACGTCTGAAGCTAACTAAGCCGCGGGTTTCCTCACGATGTTTCCTTCACCGTTAAAGCACGTGTTAAGTGTGCACATACATTTTTCAAGAAAGAAAAATCCATTGGTGCACTGCCGGTATCGAACCCACGACCTTCGGATTGAAAGTCGGGGATACATACCACTCGGCCAACACGGCTTTTACCATGTCAAATATCCATGTCGTGCCTGCCCCGGTTATGGTTGAGAACTCAGTTCTCGAAGTACGTATATCTAAGGTGGATCCAACTTCGAGAAAGAGGTAAATAGTTTCTGTAGGTAATCTGTGGTAAATCGTCGAATCCAACACGGGAGGGGCAGCGTTTGGGAAACTTCGAAACGTCTTTTCGTCCAACAATACCTCAGTGCCTTAAGAAAGTCTACAATCAGTGTGTGTTACCAGTGATGACATATGGAACCGAGACGTGGCCTTTCACTATTCATCATCATCATCATTTCAGCCATATAACGTCCACTGATGAACACAGGCCTCCCTCATGGATCTCCATGAGGGGTAGTTGCCATACTCACCACGCTTGGCAGGCGGGTTGGTGAGCGCAGTATGGGATCTTGATACACGGATAGACGCTGCTGCCCATCTTCCGGAGGTATCCCTTAGCAGGCTCTTACTGCATCCATGGGCATGAGAGGAGGGGTATCATTCTACTGCCGTCACCCCACGGCTTTCACTATTGGCCTTATGATATACGAGATACGTAGAAGAACTCGGGTCACCGGCATAGCCTAGCGGATTAGCACGTTGAAGTGGCAATGGGCAGGCCATGTAGCTCGAAGAACAGATGGCCGATGGGGCCGCAAAGTTCTCGAGTGGAGGCCACGGACCGGCAAGCGCAGCGTAGGACGTCCACCTACAAGATGGGCTGATGACTTGGCGACAAGGTCGGCGGTGGATGCAGATCGCTTCCAACCGCAGTACTTGGAGATCAATGAGGGAGGCCTTTGTCCAGCAGTGGACGTCCTACGGCTGATATGATGATGATGATGATTTTCAAATCTAGTTAATTTCTACCGTTTGTATTTTTTGTGTATATGGTGTACAATAAAGCATACTCTATCTATCCAGCCGTGTTCGAGTTATAAGTAGATAGATAGACACTTTATTGATGGTGATCAACTTTTTATTATATTTCTTTTATTTGATTATATTTCTGTTTGTTTTTATACCTCGGTATATTTTTTTGATATTATTGATTAAAACAAACAGAAATATAATCAAACAATTTTGGGCAATTCAACGGGCGGCATTATCGCTGTAAGCAATCTCTTCCAGGCAACCAATTGATTTTGCTTACAATTCCGAACAAACATAGTTACATATGTACATACATGGCAAGCTAAATAAAAGCTTGTAAAATATCCAAACCAGAGACATATATTTGCAGATGAAGCAAACATTTTATCCCTAAGCGTGAACCCGCTACCTTCTACGTCTCACCCGGCTATTAAACCAACTGTGTCATGGGGTCGTCAAAATAGTTGCAGACTAGCCGCACCCCGCAGTTTCACCCGCGTAGTTCCCGTTCCCGTGGGAATTTCGAAAAATCCCTTCTTAGTGCACCTCTAGGATACTCAAGGTATATGTGTGCCGAATTTCAAGTCTCTTGGTCCAGTGGTTTAGGCTGTGCGTTGTCTGTCAGTCACTCAGTGAGTAACGGAAGAGTTTTATGTATATTGATTTTTTTTTAAACGACAAAATGACGAGACTAGCCGAAGGCCCACGGCCCACCTGGTGTTAAGCGGTAACCTCTACCTATTACAACAGCAACACCACGGTGATCACGCTCACTAAGCACGTGACCAACGCTGCACTGCATTGCGCCCGTCACCCGTAATTTCCCCGGCCCCTTTACCCTTCAAGCCGGAACGCAGCAATGCAGGCATAACTGCTTGGCGGCAGAAATAGGTGAAACGCACCATGCATTGTCGTTTTTAAACTTTCGCGATCACAACACATTATTAACATACATATAACCGGGTGTTTATCGCGTAAATTACCTTTATTATTTCCCGACGTTTCGCTTGGATTGCACCAAGCATGGTCCCGGGAAGACTGACGTGATGGGAGGTACCGCAGCAAAGCGAAGGTTTGTTGAACTACCCTCACTTGATCTTCATAAAAATCATGCTTGGTGCAATCCAAGCGAAACTTCAGGAAATAATAAAGGTAATTTACGCGATAAACACCCGGTTATATGTATGTTAATAAGGTTTGGTGCACGTCCCCGGATGTACTCTTCACAGTTTCTACTACTCAAGTTTACCCCCTCCCAACCCCGCTATAAAAGTCGATGTCTTTCTAAATATGAACTAATATCAACCAATCTAAATTTTAACTTTGTGAACCCATTGGATTGTAACTAACCCGCCCTTCCCCTTGAAGGTACAAGAGGCTTCCCCCTCCCCCGCGCCCCACGCCGCCTCTCTGCTCACGCCCGCGGATATCTCCGAGGGGAACTACGATAAGGTAAGTTATAAATAAGGTGAACTAGTTAATTCAATTCTACGATAAGGTAAGTTTTAAATAAGGTGAATAAGTTAATTCAATTCTACGATAAGGTAAGTTTTTAAGGTGGACTAGTTAATTCAATAAAATTTATTTTCAGGCAACAATAAAAAAGTTCTGTACCATGAGTTTTCACAATGTATACTCGCCAGCGACTGTAGTTAAAAAAATGTATGAAAACTTGTACAGCGCCTCTAGCGGATAGTTTGGTACAAAAATACGCAGTAAACTATACTACAGCGACTGTAGTTTGGGCTTCATTTGCTTAGAATTTGGTACCATGAGTTACAAATCTGACAGATGTCATAGTAACGTGATATAACTGCTGTAGTAACGGCAGGCGATCTAACAGTGACAACTCATGGTAGACACTGAAATAACTTATTCTACCGCCCATAGATACTTAACTAAAAACTAACATAAATAAAATATGAACGAAAACTAAGTCACGTTAAGACGGCGACGTATGAAAACTAAGTCACGTTAAGACGGCGACGTATGAAAACTAAGTCACGTTAAGACGGCGACGTATGAAAACTAAGTCACGTTAAGACGGCGACGTATGAAAACTAAGTCACGTTAAGACGGCGACGTATGAAAACTAACTCACGTTAAGACGGCGACGTATGAAAACTAACTCACGTTAAGGCGGCGACGTATGAAAACTAACTCACGTTAAGGCGGCGACGTATGAAAACTAACTCACGTTAAGGCGGCGACGTATGAAAACTAACTCACGTTAAGACGGCGACGTATGACGCAACCCTGTCTCCGCTAGCAGGCGTCCGATGAACCGTCGGAATTGGACTTCCTCAGACTAGAATTCCTCACTCTTAAAAGTTAATAACTCGGGCTAGGTAAGATAATCTACAAAGGTACTTTGCGAGGTAAGTTGGAAAGTTACATGGTGTATAATGGATTATTCACCGCCTTCTCTGCTCACCCCCGCGGAAATCTCCGAGGGGGTGCTACGATAAGGTACGTTATAAATAAGGTGATAAATACGCATAGACCGTATTCGTGATACAGCACTGCGCTCCAAAACTCAAATTATCGACGTAGCTCAAAAAGTTGCAAAACTTAAATGGAGCTGGGCTGGTCATGTCTGCCGAATGCCCGAAGACCTGCGGGCAAAGATCACCACTCAGTGGAGCCCCAACACGGTGAGGCGCCGCGGCAGACCGAAGACGCGATGGCGTGACGAGTTAGACCGGCATAACAGCGCATGGGTCGAACTGACGGCGGATCGGGATGCATGGAGAGTTGGAGGGGAGGCCTTTGCCCAGCAGTGGGACAATTATGGCTAATTGTGATTGTAATAAAGAATAAAGAATTCATTTCTTGGGAACAACTTAAATATATTCTACAAATACATATGAATAGTGATGATCGCAAAAGTTAGAATACTGTGTCGCGATGATCAACGCCCTCTTTCATACAAATACAGGCGTAGTTCCATTCATCATTTCAGCCATAAAACGTCCACTGATGAACACAGGCCTCCCTCATGGATCTCCATGAGGGGTAGTTGCCATTCTCACCACGCTTGGCAGGCGGGTTGGTGAGCGCAGTATGAGATGTTGATACACGGATAGACGCTGCTGCCCATCTTCCGGAGGTATCCCTTAGCAGGCTCTTACTGCATCCATGGGCATGAGAGGAGGGGTATCATTCTTCTGCCGGCACCCCACGGCAGTAGTTCCATTATTAGATAAAAAAAGTACATTTACAAACTAAGGAAGTAACTTAAAAATACATTTGTGCGGATGTGTGTGATTGTGAGTGTGTGTATGAGAGAAAGAGATTGCGTGTGTGTGAATGCGTGATCGAACAAACAATTGGCCAGTACAAACTTATTTGATTTAGTTATTAACTTGGGTCAGGTAAGATAATTTACAAAGGCACTTGGAAATGTGATAATTAAGAAACTCATTGTTTCACCAAAAGCGCAAAGAGCCTGTATATATAGAGGTACTAAAAGCTGCTACTCCATGTGCGGAAAAATCTATAGTGAAGTGCGTAAGGAAATAAAAAGCCTTCCGCTGAACGAATTCCGCAAGAAATTTAATGTTTTTAGGGTTTCGTAGTTAAACAAGAAACCCTTATAATTTCGCTTTGTCTGTCTGTCTGTCCGTCCGTCACCGGCTTTGCGAAGAGACTATTAGCCCTAGAATGCTGTTATTTTGCATGGACATATAAAATGACAACGTAATTTTTAAAGGACGATTTTTTCCCCCCTTTCGTGTTATTACACGTGTTATATATAATACACCCTGTATATAAATAAATAAATAATGCTGGACAAATCACACAGCATCATCAAGCCCCAAGCTAAGCAGAGCTTGTGTTATGGGTACTAGATGACTGATATACTTAATACATTATACTACATAGATAGATATTTTTATTATATATAGAAAAACACCCAGAACACCCTGAACAAATATCTGCAGATCGTACAGACATTTGTCCCGAGGCGGGAATCGAACCCGCAACCTCTTGCGTCGCAGGCGGACCTTCGCCCGCTGCGCCACAGAGCTCGTCGAAACCCTTATAGTTTCGCTTTTTCTGTCTGTCTGTCTGGCTGTGCGTCCGTCACCAGCTTTGTGAAGACTATTAGCCCTAGAATGCTGTTATTTTGCATAGACATATAAAATAACAACTTAATTTTCAAAGGACGATTTTTCCCCCCCTTTGTTATTACACGTGTTATAATACACCCTGTATATAACAATATTATATTTATTTTTAAGATGATGTCGGACGAGGTACTTCAGTTCAGAACTAACTGCCCCGAGTGTAATGCTCCCGCGGACACCAACATGAAGATCACTGGTGAGCAGTTCACAGATAATACCCTCATCATTTCAGCCACAAAACGTCACACGTAACACAGGCCTCCCTCGTGGGGAGATCCACGAGGGAGGCCTGTGTTACGTGTGTCTACAATCAGTGTGTGTTACCAGTGATGACATAATATGATAGCGATGACATATGGAGCCGAGATGTGGTCTTTTACTATTCATCATCATCACCATTTCAGCTATATAACGTCCACTGATGAACACAGGCCTCCCTCATGGATCTCCATGAGGCGTAGTTGCCATACTCACCGCGCTCGGCAGGCGGGTTGGTGAGCGCAGTATGGGATGTTGATACGCGGATAGACGCTGCTGCCCATCTTCCGGAGGTATCCCTTAGCAGGCTCTTACTGCATCCATGGGCATGAGAGGAGGGGTATCATTCTACTGCCGGCACCCCACGGCGGAATAAATAGATAATACCCTAGGTAGCGAGAAGTATGCTGCGGGGTGCCGGCGCAGTAGAATGTCGCCCTTCAATATCAGTTGCTGACGCTGCATAAATTCTCTGCAATATAAATTATATACAGGGTGTAATAAAACATGTGTACTAAGCTGAGAGGGGGTGATTCTGACCATACCAAGGAACAACTTTTGTTCTACGACTTTTCAGGATCCAGTGATTTTCATTCAAGGAAAGACCGCGAAAGTTTTAACTTCAACAGCTGATTATACGATAATGACAACCTAAAAGCCAGCTGATTTTTGTCAGGGTCATTAAACATACATTATAACCGGGTATTTATCGCGTAAATTACCTTTATTATTTCCCGACGTTTCGCTTGGATTGCACCAAGCATGGTCCCGGGGAGTCTTCCCGGACCTAATTTACGCGATAAATACCCGGTTATATGTATGTTAATAATGTGTTGTGATCGCGAAAGTTTAAAAAAGACAAGGGTCATTAAACTATTACTAATAACCTATTACCCTACGCACAAAACATATCCAGTGCGTCTAACATGAGTTGTCACTGTTAGATCGCCTGCCGTTACTACAGTAGTAATAGTACGTTACTATGACATCTGTCAGATTTGTAACTCATGGCACGAAATTCTAAGCAAATGAAGCCCAAACTACAGTAGCTGTAGTATAGTTTGCTGGGTATTTTAGTACCATAATATCCGCTAGAGGTGCTGTACAAGTTTTCATACATTTTGTTAACTACAGTCGCTAGCGAATATAGATTGTGAAAACTCATGGTAGACCTACAGAAAGGAGAGGAGAGCCTGTCAGCAATAGTTTTCAAATCAATAATGACGCGGAGGTGGCAGGTCGCGAGCCGTCTTCACCCTGACGAAGGCCCTCGATAAGGGTCGAAACAGTTGGTGCCTCCACCAACACTAGCGAATACGTGAACATTCCCGCTATTTACTATGGATTTTAAACTCTCTATTTCTCCAACAGACATTCCCCACTTCAAGCAAGTCGTCATAATGGCTACGACTTGCGACAGCTGCGGACACAGAACCAATGAGGTATGTATCATCATCATTTCAGCCGTGAAACGTCCTCTACTGAACACAGGCCTCCCTCATGGATCTCCATGAGGGGTAGTTGCCATACTCACCACGCTTGGCAGGCGGGTTGGCGAGCGCAGTACGAGATATTGATACACGGGAAGACTCTGCTGCCCATCTTTCGAAGGTATCCCCTAGCAGGCTCTTCCTGCATCCACGGGCATGAGGGGAGGGGTAACATTCTGCTGCCGGCACTCTACGGCTTTACATATATGTATATGCCAACCTGTAAAACTGCCTAGTTATAAGCAAATAGAATGAATAGATAAACATAATTGAATGGAATATTCACGAATTGAATCAAATATTTATATTTATGAAAGCGAGTATTGTAATTAAATTTTTAAGTAAGACTAGCTTTTGCCCGCGACTTCGTCCGCGTGGAAGTCATAAAACGTCCCCCCTCCACCTTCCCCTTTTCCACGCAGAGCCACTTGGATTCGAAAATATAAAGCCCATTTATTCCCTATCCCGTGGGAATTTCGAAAAATCCCTTCTTAGTGCACCTCTAGGATACTCAAGGTATATGTGTGCCAAATTTCAAGTCTTTAGGTCCAGTGGTTTAGGCTGTGTGTTGATATATCAGTCAGTCAAGTCAGTCAGTGAGTCAGTCAGGACTTCGAATTTTATGTATATAGATGACTGCACTATTGTATTAGGATAATCCTGTCAAAATAGGTGTAATTTAAGATAAATAAATATATAATTAGTTCATTTTATGATATACTGAGTTTAATGAATAAAAATAAATAAAGAAACTTACGTTATAACAAAGTGTTACTTACAGGTGAAGTCTGGAGGCGGCGTCGAAGACAAAGGCGTGAGATTTGAGGTCAGGATCGCGAGCAGAGACGACTTTTCGAGAGACATATTAAAGGTAAGCTATACGAGTTCGTGGTTTAATATTTTTTTTAAATTAGGTCCACAATTGACGGAAATGTCGGTGAACGAACATTCATTCATTCAGTTCAGTCGTAAAGCGTCCACTACTGAACACAGGCCTCTCCCATGTATCTCCAGGAAGGGTGGTTGCCATACTCACCACGCTTGGGAGGCGGGTTGGCGAGCGGAGTACGGGATCTTGCAATTGACAGTGGGAGGCATGGGATGAGGACATTCTACCACCTCACGGCTATTTTGCGTACGGGTGACACAAATCGCGCACTCACACACCTTCAGTACTCGTAAACTTGTTAGATTATATAAAGTAAATGTAGTATTTTTTTTATACGCCGCGCCGGGGACGTGGAAGGAAATGGCGCCATGAGCTAGACACCTATCTAAGATCTTGGCCTGTAGAGATAAACCATTTTAAAAATGCACGCAATAAATACTTATTGCATCTCTATACTTGTGTGCGTGCTGCAACTTTACTGGAAACATGGAATTATCTGCGCACTGACAAGTCAACTAATCGGGCGATCAGGCGCGCTGTAGGCATTGTAAGGCGGGAGCGCGCTTCTTGTTTCGGCGACACGTCCGCGTAATATGTAATTAAGATTTGAATAAATGAATGATTGATTGATTGATTGTATCGTTAACTCCCCGCCCGCAGTCGGAGACGTGCAGCCTGGAGATACCGGAGCTGGAGCTGGAGGTGGGCGGGCGCGCGCTGGGCGGGCGCTTCACCACGGCCGAGGGCGTGCTGCGCGCCACGCGGGACCAGCTGGCGGCCGCGCCCGGCGTCGCGGGGGACGCTCCCTCGCCGGCCAGCGGCGGGATGCACAGGTCAGTGTCTGAGGGCGTGCTGCGCGCCACGCGGGACCAGCTGGTTGTACATTTACAGCAGGTGTATATTACTAATCTAATCTAATCAGCCTGTAGGATCCCACTGCTGGGCAAAGGCCTCCCTTCCCTCTCTACATACTTCCCGGTCCAAGGCGTTGGTCGACCAGTCAGCACAGTACATGTCCGCATGTGGACCCACTCGGTGGCTATCTTTGCCCACATTTCTTCCGACATGTGACACACATGTCCGGCCCAGTAACTAACTTAAGTTTTTCTGTATTTGTATTTCCAGTGTCCTGGCTAAGTTAGACGCGGCGCTGGAGTGCCGTATGCCCGTGACCCTAATCCTGGACGATCCGGCAGGGAACTCCTATGTGCAGAGTCTCACTGACGACACCTTGCTTGATGAAGGTATGACTACACATCTACTCATCAGTCATCGTTTCAGCCGTAAAACGTCCGCTGCTGAACACAGGCCTCCCTCGTGGATTGATAAAACTATGATTGTAATGTCTGTATAAAGTAGCTGTGAGATATTATTGATCTGAATGAAGATCTTCTTATATGTAAAACTATTGAAGTGAATAGGAATTTGCTAATTTAAATAAATAAATAATGCTGGACAAATCACACAGCATCATCTAACCCCATGCTAAGCAGAGCTTGTGTTATGGGTACTAGATGACTGATATAATGCCCAAATGACTCCGCTACCTACGAATTCCAATTATAATGTTTTGTCATTTTTGAAACCTTTACAATTTAATTGTATAATATCACTAATATTATAAGAAAGTTTGATTGTATAGATGTATGAATTTTGTTACCTCCTCACGCAAAAACTGCATATTTTGCACACATATAGATGTTGACCAGGATTAACACATAGGCTACTTTTTATTCGAACAACGCATGCGAAGCGGCGGGCAGAAGCTAGTACCTTGATATAAAACTAAAGTGATATTAGAGGTATAATACTTATGGATAATTGTATATGATTGCATTTTCTATAAATGATACCTTAGTGTGGGTTTACACTTAAGGATGAACGAGTCGCCCATCTTTCCATACAAACGTGGAAGGGTAACTACTCCATTGTTTGACGTTAACCATCCAACACTATCAATTTATCTCGTCATAATCTACGTTTGTATACACCCCAAACCGTAAAAAAAGTATTTATTTAAAAAATACGAGCTTCCAAACTTTCGTATTTCAACAATGATTTTAGCCCAACTTTGGACGAAACTAAATAATGTAAGGAGAAAGAAAACTCAAAAATAAACGCCGTTCCGACATACATAGTTGAATTATTCAAAAGTTGAAATAAATGTTATTTTGCAAAGATTACACTCAAGGTTTTCTATAATAACCCATGTGCTAAAAGTCTATTCACATATTTTTGTGCGGTCAGTTTAGGAATGAACCATTGTGCATTTCATTCTAGCGCGCGGGTGGGTACACACACTATGTCAGGTGAGATAGCATACATTTAAGCCGCGCCCACTGACGATTTTACCACCGCGACTAGTTAGACCTTAAAAAACAAAAATGGCTTATAAAAATTAGCTAAAGCGACATCTCTTCACTGCTACTGACACTGATTGTCGGACAGTGGGCAAGAATATCTCCGAAGATTTCTGCTAGATGTCGCTACTCGGGTGTACAAAACCGATAAAAGGCAATCAAGATTTTTGACCAGACGGCTATCGTCTTCGTGGCCGAAATGGTTAATTGTATATATTTTAGTTTTAAGTAATTGGGAATAAAGGCTATATTTATTTATTTGTTGTTTCAGGGCTGAAGATATCTCGCTACGAACGCAGTTTTGAACAGAATGATGAATTGGGACTTAACGATATGAAGACGGAAGATTATTAATGTACATTTGTATGTATAAATAACAAGATTATACAAGTTATGTTTTATACCCTTTTGCATTTGTATATAGGTGAAATACAATTTTGTAAATAGTGTACCTATATGTAAGAAGATTTTCTTAAATAAAGTTGTATCATACTGTCATATATGTCTTGAATTTAAAACCCGACAAAAAAGAAGCGTGTAGTTTGACCGCTATGGTGTGTCTGTCTGTGGCACCGTAACTCTTAAACGAGTAGACCATTTAGCATGCAGTTTTTTTTATTTCACAGCAGGTTTTTCATTGATGGTTCTTAAACATGTTTTATCAAAATCGGTTAAGAAGTTTTCTAGATATGGGGTTGAAAGATGGGGCTAAATAATCAAATGTTTTCAAATATACCGAGTTTGGTATCAAATGAAAAGAAATGATGTGTAGAATGCAAAACTGAAAGTTATATAGAAATCGGTCGAGCCTTTGATGAGTTTAGTATCAAATGAAAGGAAATTATGTGTAGAATGCAAAACTGACAGTAATATAGAAATCCTTTGACGCCCCTTATCTTAAAACATCCCGTTTATCCCACTAGTCCCACTGAGTTGTCCCATCATGGGAAAACTGACACGATTATGTTTAACTAGTCCCATGGGACATTGGCACTTATATCCCCACTGATTTAGAAAAATCATCTTTAAGCCGTGGGGGGCCGGCAGTAGAATGTTACCCCTCCTCTCATGCCCGTGGATGCAGTAAGAGCCTGCTGGGCTGAAGATGGGCAGCAGCGTCTTTCCGTGTATCAACATGCCGTACTACGCTCGCCAACCCGCCTGCCAAGCGTGGTGAGTCTGGCAACTACGTCTCATGGAGGTCCGTGAGGGAGGCCTGTGTTCAGTAGTGGACGTATTACGGCTAAAATGATGAACAGAAAACGTGCTTTCAAATAAAAAAAAAACCGGTCAAGTGCGAGTCAGAATCGCGCAGATGCTGATATTCGCAACAACCCTATTCCGTACAAACCTGCAGGCTGCAGGTATATAAGACCTGAGTATTTGATATGAATTTCAATTAAATACCTCTACGCGTTCATGAGGAAAGGGATAGTAGGTAAGTTTAAAATTATTAAAAATATTTTTATTAAAATATGATGTAACTAAAAATTTACGGTTTTCGCAATTTTTCCTTTATCTGTGCTATAAGACGTTGCTTCGTACCAAATTTCAAGATTCTGAGTTCACCGGAAGTACCATGTAGGTTTTGATTCCCTTGCGATTGTCGAAAATTTGCGGCAAAAACGGCTGTATCTTTTGATTGCGTTGGCTTAGAAGTTTGATTTAGAAGCTCCAATGGACAGTAGACCTGAGTAGAGATAAACTATTCTAAAAATGCACGCCCCTCCACAGCGTTTACACGGACATACAAATAGGTATTCTATACGCAGTACAGATAAATTAGTATTTGTCATTGGTTGTTCACACTTGTTCAGTCACCGGCTAGACACAAACAGTATCACTAGGAAAAAAAACTGGATCTGTCGGTCAACTAGTGCATTAGTGTTCCGAGCGCGCGACAGAGCGAAACAAGAAGCGCGCTCCCGCCTTACAATGCCTACAGCTCGACTGATCGCCCGATTAGTTGACTCGTCAGTGCGCAGATTATTCCATGTTTCCAGTAAAGTTGCAGCACGCACACAAGTATAGAGATGCAATAAATATTTCCTCTCACACATTGTAATTAATAAGTTTTGTGGAGGGTCGTGCATTTTTAAAATGGTTTATCTCTACTTAATTTAAATTCCAGTTTGACACCTCCACGCGTTCCTGAGAAAAAGGGTCTTGACAGACAGACGGACGGACAACAAAGTGATCCTATAAGGGTTCCGTTTTTCCTTTCGAACCCTAAAAACAGCATTCAAATTGTTTAAAATTTTGGTCAGAAAACTTATATTATAAGGAGAAGAAAAAAATCAAAAAAAATAACATTTCAACACTTTATTCATATACCATAAACATATGTCTATAAAAAACCAAAAAATAATAACAACGAGTCAAAATTATCTAAAACAGAACTGGCCAACAATAATAAAAAATATATAATAAGCTCATATTTCTTACAATACAAAAATTAACTGTTAAATATTTTGATTATATAGTTTCTTATTTTAAGGGCGAAATAATGATCATTCAAATTTATGTATTTTACAAGAGGAATGAGACATTTTGATAAGTAAAAACTTCAAAAATAATTATGTCGAACCTTATAGAAGGCGTCAGTTTTCTTTTACTATGTCTACCATGAGTTGTCGCTGTTAGATCGCCTGACGTTACTACAGTAGTAATATTACGCTACTATGACATCTGTCAGATTTGTAACTAATGCTACCAAATTCTAAGCAAATGAAGCCCAAACTACAAGTTTTTAAACGTATGACTTCATGTCATGTCATGACTGATTTGTTGTAAAATTTTAATAATATGTATTTTAAAATGATTAAATAACTTGACACTGGCGGAATTGTGTAAAACCAAACACAAAAAGCCATTAAATAAAAAGACAAGACAACTACAAGTTAAAGTTAATTTTAGCTTTTTTATTTTCTGTATGATTTGCACAATAAAAAGTTTTATCTATATATCTATCTACAGTCGCTGTAGTATAGTTTACCATACGTAAAGTTTGCGTACCAAACTATCCGCTGGAGGCGCTGTACAAGTTTTCATACAGTTTTTAACTACAGTCGCTAGAATATAGATTGTAAAAACTCATGGTAGACCTACTGGTAGAAAACAATTTGCCAATGACCGCAATTTTGTGATTAATCACAAGCTTTCTCCGCTTGCCAGCGCCATCTGTTAGGTTCAGTAGAAATCACTGTTTGCCTCTCTTAGTGGAAACGGCTCATTGAATTGAGGGTAGTTTAGTAAATGTTAAAAACACTAGAGCTAAAAATGTTATCATAGTGATGTAACGAATATCCATATTTAAGTATGATATTAATATAATGCCAATGCGCAATTGCGCCAATGCTAATTAGAATTGGCGTAAGCGAATAACTGCCGCGATGTTGTGCGAATATATTAATTTTTTGTACAATGTTACCCCTCCTCTCATGCCCGTGGATGCAGTAAGAGTACCCCTCCGGAAGATGGGCAGCAGCGTCTTTCCGTGTATCAACATCCCGTACTGCGCTCGCCAACCCGCCTGCCAAGCGTGGCGAGTATGGCAACCACCCTTCATGTAGATCATGGCCTGTGTTCAGTAATGGACGTTTTACGGCTGAAATGATGATTAATGCATCCAGGGGCATGAGAGGAGGGGTAACATTCTACTGCCGGCACCTCACGGCATATTTTTGTAATATGTAGGTAGGATAAAAATAAATATTGCAATTTTTTTTATATTCTATCATCTTCTCCAGAATCAGGCCTCTGCGCTCGGGCGCAGACATTAAAAGCAGGCTGGTGTTTGACATTCTGACATTTGATCTTTTTGAATAATATCGTCGGCCGGATTAATTACCGGACATTTCCGAAATCACGTGTTTTGAGATAAGCATGCAGTTTGTTAGGGAATTGAATATTCTTTCCAAACCACTAATGGTACAACACAAATTTTGGTTCTAATTGACAGAAAACTACTTATTCCGGTAAAGAAAAATTGATTTTAGTGATCTCTTTGTAACTTCAACCCTCAATGAGCCGTTTTCAGTAACAAAACAAAAAGAGTTTTCTACTAAACCTAACAGATGGAGCTGGCAAGCGGAGTAAGCAAGTATGTGATTAATCCTGTCATTGTCAAATTGTGCCTACCAGTAAAACAAAATTAACGCCATCTATAAGGTTCGAGGTAACTATTTTTGAAGTTTTTACTTTTTAATGAAAACGCCTCATTACTCAGAACAGTATAATTTTGAAATGTTCCATTACTGGTTTCCGACCGACGATATTATTATATACCTTTGTCTCGCCACATGTAAGCTCACACGACGTAAGACCATGTGGCCGGCGCTGGATCACAATAGAAGACATACTAGGCTATTCGGGAACGCGAATATTCGTTACATCACTAGTAAATATAATTATATATTGTCAGATTCAGTCGTATCCTTAAAATTACATCAATTATTGAGTTTCCGTAAGAGGTAGAAATAATACGCTTTTGTAAATAAAATGTAAAAAACGATTAATAACAAATAACACACTTTTGCTACGATGTTTTATAATTTTAAACATATTATATTGATAAGGACAAAATAAGACTTTTTTTTCATCTAATGAAATTTACAACATATATACAGTATCAAAACATAATATATTGATAAGGACAAAACAAGAGTTTTTTTTTAATCTAATGAAATTCACAAATAATATGCAGTATCTAATTCAAACATATTATGTGTACTTTAATAACACGTTTTCTGTTAATTATTTTAATCAGTTCATTATTTTGACATGATGTGATTTATATATGTATATATATTCTTTGACATTACTATTTTAAAGCGTTTTTGTTGGAAAAGTGCGTGTACTCCTTGGATAGCTTCTTACATTGCTAAAAATCGTATAATTTTTCCATATGTCATAATTTCCATAATTGCATGCATGGTAGTTGTATTCTTGAAAGTGTTTTTGTTTATTTATATTGATGCTTGTTATTTTTATTTGTGTTTAATTTTAAGAACATTCAAATACAATTGTTAATTGTTCCTGAATAAATGAAATGAATGAATATAATATTTACATTTTAAGACTGGTTTGTCTGCATTTAGATTTATTTTTTTCTATTGCAATTGCGCCGATTTAATGTTATACAGTCATGTAAAGTGACATTTAATAAATTTACATGTATGTACCTTCAATTAATGTAATTGGTTGTGCCGTTTTAATTAAAGTAAATAAATAAATAATTATATTGCAATGATAAAACTCGGACTGAGGGAGGCCGTAAACAAACTGACGCTAAAACTGGCTTAAAATAATAGTCGTCAACCCAAAACAGTATCTCTCGATTACCTAACTATAAATTAATGTTGCTAATTAAAAAATTAATAATTATGTGATTGTAGCTTTAAAGTTAAACTGTTAAGAATTTGCATACGCTATGGTAAAACATGTCTGGAGCCTAATATATGATCCTGGACAATTCACACAGCATCATCCAGCCCCGAGCTAAGCAGAGCTTGTGTTATGGGTACTAGACAACCGATATACTTAATACATTATACTACAAAGATAGATACTTTGTATTATATGTAGAAAAACAAACAGAACAACCTGAACCTATATCTGCAGATCGTACAGACATTTGTCTAGAGGCGGGAATCGAACCCGCAACCTCTTGCGTCGCTGGCGGACCTTCGCCCGCTGCGCTACAGAGCTCGTCAAAAACAATATTGCACATAACAAATTAGTCTCATTATATGAGAAACTTAACAATAAACTTATTTATTGCCGAGGAGGCAACATTCCATGCCGTGAGGTGCCGGCATTAGAATGTTCGCACTCCTCTCTTGCCCGTGGACGCAGTAAGAATCTGCTAAGGGTCTGCTCTGCTCCGGAAGACGGGCAGCTGCGTCTTTCCGTGCATTAACATCCCATACTGCGCTCGCCAACCCGCCTGCCAAGCGTGGCGAGTATGGCGTCCCCTCATGATCTTGAAGATGTTGGCCCAATGTTGGAACCCGTCCAAAAAACGCACTTTGATTATATGCAAAGGTACTTTATTGCACAATCTCAGTGACTGACGAGCTCAAATACAACATCAAATCACAAAAAGACTATATACTGCTGCTGTGCGTTTTCGTTAGCGCGATCTAGCGTTTTGACCATTTTTAACAGCGACATCTAGTTACAGATTTGGTACTAAACGCGATAACGAGAAACACTGACAGAGTAGTAAAACTTAACTAAACAGAGATGTATTAGGGCCTATGTCCAGCTGTGGGCGGGACAGTAGTCCCACGAACGAACGCTTCCCGATTATTCTGTCTAAGCAAACACACCGCGTCGAGGCCTTCAACAATAAATATAATAAACAAAACTAATAATTATATCATTACCTACATATATAAGATTGTAGTATTTGTACATTTACATAGTTATATAAACTTCATAAAATGGTTAAATATACAAATATATTATCCTCCTGTTCACAAATATCAATAACATATTTAGCTAAGATTTAAAAGTTAACAATCCATTATTTTATTAATATTATGGCTCTATTTGCAATAATTAAATTTTTAGTTTGTATATTTATCACATAACAGTAGTATGTTTATCATATATCTAAGTATTTAAGTTGTTATGTATGTATGTATATTTTATCTATCTATATAGCATATGTATTATTCGTTTTTGTATTATCTTATATCCTGTCCATCCAAAGGTTGCCTGAAAGAGATCGCTTTCAGCGATATGGCCGCCCGTTGTATGTTATATTTGTCTGTGTGTCTCTTTGTGTAATTTAAGTTCTATGGTGAATGCACAATAAAGATTTTATCTATCTATCTACCTATTAATAATTGACTTTTAGGCCCTCTCTCTAGGTTAAGAAATCAACAGAAGAGTTAACAAGTCACTAGTTCAAACAACTCCGAGGACAAACAAACATACTGATCTCTCTTCAAGCGGTAGGAGATCCACTGCTGGACAAAGACCTCCCTCATCATTCAATGAGGGGTTGTTGCCATACTCACCACGCTTAACATTTGCTAATCTACGCCACGGACTAACAATTAAAATTTAGTCATCCTATTGCACGACTACCTATACTAATTAGTTTCAAACTATCACTCTCTAACTATTCACTTTTCCTTCTTGACTTGACTTCACTTCACTCTTCACTCTTTTCCACAACCAATGTAATATATACGGTTGCAACGCGTCGAACGTACAAGATGGTATGTGGAGGGGTATTTTCCTATGTATATATTTATAAAAAAATGTATTTAAGAGCTTTGCTCAGTTTATGACTAGATGGTGATGTGTGTAGTGTCCAGCGTTATTTTTTTTATTTTAGTATATCCACTTCACTTATGATATCATGGAGTCTTCACTTCAACCATCACTTCTTTACTCAACTATCACTTAATAGCGACTCTCTAATGTGACAGGTGTGAAAGTAGTGGATTTTGGACAATATGTCTTCTACACTTCAACTATCACTTCTTCATCGACTCCCCACTCCAACGGCCACTTGTTTACTTCAAATATCACTTGGGAAAGACCTTTTCTAAGTGACAATTGTGTAAGGTGGTTCACTTCAGCTATCAATTCTTCACTTGAGCTATCACTTCGTAACTATCTCCTTAAAGTGTAAGGTGGTTCACTTCAGCTATCACTTCTCAACTTCAACCAACACTTATTGACTTCAAATACCACTTCGTAAATACCTCTTCAAAGCGACATGTGTATAAGGTGGTTCATTCCTCACTTGAGCTATCACTTCGTAACAACCTCTTCAGAGTCACAGCTGGTTCACTTCAGCTATCACATCTTCACTCGAGCTATCACTTCACAGCTACCTCTCCAGAGTGACTGTTACGGCGACGTCTCGCAGCGTGTATCGTATATGGTCGTATGTGGCGAAGGATATTCCGACCGCGATAGGGCCCTTCACCCAGTTCATAGAAAGGCCTTTGTAGAACCCACGCACGCCTTCCGCCCTGAAAAGTAAATAAAAACAATTAAATAAATAAATAACGCTGGACAATTCACACAGCATCATCTAGCCCCAAGCTAAGCAGAGCTTGTGTTATGGGCACTAGATGACTGATATCCATAATACATTATACGATGTCCAGCGGCTAGATGGCACTCACCCGTACACCTCTCTGAGCGTGCCGGCGATGGTCGCGTACGGGTAGGAGCCGTCGGCGCGGTCTGCATGCGCCGGCGCACGATGTCCAGCGGCTAGATGGCACTCACCCGTACACCTCTCTGAGCGTGCCGGCGATGGTCGCGTACGGGTAGGAGCCGTCGGCGCGGTCTGCATGCGCCGGCGCACGATGTCCAGCGGCTAGATGGCACTCACCCGTACACCTCTCTGAGCGTGCCGGCGATGGTCGCGTACGGGTAGGACCCGTCGGCGCGGTCTGCATGCGCCGGCGCACGATGTCCAGCGGCTAGATGGCACTCACCCGTACACCTCTCTGAGCGTGCCGGCGATGGTCGCGTACGGGTAGGAGCCGTCGGCGCGGTCTGCATGCGCCGGCGCACGATGTCCAGCGGCTAGATGGCACTCACCCGTACACCTCTCTGAGCGTGCCGGCGATGGTCGCGTACGGGTAGGAGCCGTCGGCGCGGCGCCGCGCGGTCTGCATGCGCCGGCGCACGATGTCCAGCGGCTAGATGGCACTCACCCGTACACCTCTCTGAGCGTGCCGGCGATGGTCGCGTACGGGTAGGAGCCGTCGGCGCGGTCTGCATGCGCCGGCGCACGATGTCCAGCGGCTAGATGGCACTCACCCGTACACCTCTCTGAGCGTGCCGGCGATGGTCGCGTACGGGTAGGAGCCGTCGGCGCGGCGCCGCGCGGTCTGCATGCGCCGGCGCACGATGTCCAGCGGCTAGATGGCACTCACCCGTACACCTCTCTGAGCGTGCCGGCGATGGTCGCGTACGGGTAGGAGCCGTCGGCGCGGTCTGCATGCGCCGGCGCACGATGTGCAGCGGCTAGATGGCACTCACCCGTACACCTCTCTGAGCGTGCCGGCGATGGTCGCGTACGGGTAGGAGCCGTCGGCGCGGTCTGCATGCGCCGGCGCACGATGTCCAGCGGCTAGATGGCACTCACCCGTACACCTCTCTGAGCGTGCCGGCGATGGTCGCGTACGGGTAGGAGCCGTCGGCGCGGTCTGCATGCGCCGGCGCACGATGTCCAGCGGCTAGATGGCACTCACCCGTACACCTCTCTGAGCGTGCCGGCGATGGTCGCGTACGGGTAGGAGCCGTCGGCGCGGTCTGCATGCGCCGGCGCACGATGTCCAGCGGCTAGATGGCACTCACCCGTACACCTCTCTGAGCGTGCCGGCGATGGTCGCGTACGGGTAGGAGCCGTCGGCGCGGTCTGCATGCGCCGGCGCACGATGTCCAGCGGCTAGATGGCACTCACCCGTACACCTCTCTGAGCGTGCCGGCGATGGTCGCGTACGGGTAGGAGCCGTCGGCGCGGCGCCGCGCGGTCTGCATGCGCCGGCGCACGATGTCCAGCGGCTAGATGGCACTCACCCGTACACCTCTCTGAGCGTGCCGGCGATGGTCGCGTACGGGTAGGAGCCGTCGGCGCGGTCTGCATGCGCCGGCGCACGATGTCCAGCGGCTAGATGGCACTCACCCGTACACCTCTCTGAGCGTGCCGGCGATGGTCGCGTACGGGTAGGAGCCGTCGGCGCGGTCTGCATGCGCCGGCGCACGATGTCCAGCGGCTAGATGGCACTCACCCGTACACCTCTCTGAGCGTGCCGGCGATGGTCGCGTACGGGTAGGAGCCGTCGGCGCGGTCTGCATGCGCCGGCGCACGATGTCCAGCGGCTAGATGGCACTCACCCGTACACCTCTCTGAGCGTGCCGGCGATGGTCGCGTACGGGTAGGAGCCGTCGGCGCGGTCTGCATGCGCCGGCGCACGATGTCCAGCGGCTAGATGGCACTCACCCGTACACCTCTCTGAGCGTGCCGGCGATGGTCGCGTACGGGTAGGAGCCGTCGGCGCGGCGCCGCGCGGTCTGCATGCGCCGGCGCACGATGTCCAGCGGCTAGATGGCACTCACCCGTACACCTCTCTGAGCGTGCCGGCGATGGTCGCGTACGGGTAGGAGCCGTCGGCGCGGCGCCGCGCGGTCTGCATGCGCCGGCGCACGATGTCCAGCGGCTAGATGGCACTCACCCGTACACCTCTCTGAGCGTGCCGGCGATGGTCGCGTACGGGTAGGAGCCGTCGGCGCGGTCTGCATGCGCCGGCGCACGATGTCCAGCGGCTAGATGGCACTCACCCGTACACCTCTCTGAGCGTGCCGGCGATGGTCGCGTACGGGTAGGAGCCGTCGGCGCGGTCTGCATGCGCCGGCGCACGATGTCCAGCGGCTAGATGGCACTCACCCGTACACCTCTCTGAGCGTGCCGGCGATGGTCGCGTACGGGTAGGAGCCGTCGGCGCGGTCTGCATGCGCCGGCGCACGATGTCCAGCGGCTAGATGGCACTCACCCGTACACCTCTCTGAGCGTGCCGGCGATGGTCGCGTACGGGTAGGAGCCGTCGGCGCGGTCTGCATGCGCCGGCGCACGATGTCCAGCGGCTAGATGGCACTCACCCGTACACCTCTCTGAGCGTGCCGGCGATGGTCGCGTACGGGTAGGAGCCGTCGGCGCGGTCTGCATGCGCCGGCGCACGATGTCCAGCGGCTAGATGGCACTCACCCGTACACCTCCCTGAGCGTGCCGGCGATGGTCGCGTACGGGTAGGAGCCGTCGGCGCGGCGCCGCGCGGTCTGCATGCGCCGGCGCACGATGTCCAGCGGCTAGATGGCACTCACCCGTACACCTCTCTGAGCGTGCCGGCGATGGTCGCGTACGGGTAGGAGCCGTCGGCGCGGCGCCGCGCGGTCTGCATGCGCCGGCGCACGATGTCCAGCGGGTACGACGCCGACTGCGCCAGCGCGCCCGCCGCGCCGCCGCAGCACACGCGGGCCACGGGGCCAGTGGCGCCGAAGTAGTCTGGACAACGAAATGGGATTTCAGATTTTGGCTGCGCCAGCAGGCTAGATAGACATTGAGCACATATCCAATAACGGGAGAGTATGGTCATGAGAATTCCAAAACACTATAGCGCTTCGCACTAATGCAATGACAACTGTCTCTCGCCTTCGACAGCGCAGCGCCGACAGCCGACCTGTGTACTTTTCCGTACAATTGTGAAATATTTCTGGCGGAACTTTTGTTTAGACAAAATAAATGACATCTCCTCTCTATTAGGTATGTCCTCGATGAGGCTAAATGAATAAATTGTAATTGTTAGTCATGTAGAATTAACAAGACCTATATATTGGATACGTATTTTTTGAATCGAACTGTAACGGCGATATGTTCTCAAAATGTATGTTGTCAAAATGTCGCGTGAAGTTACACGCGCCGACGTGGCTTGGTACAGAATTATGACGTCACGAACCCCCATTCACAAACATCAACACCTACATACATATAAATAAATTAATAAATAATGCTCGACAAATCACACAGCATCATCTAGCCCCAAGCTAAGCAGAGCTTGTGTTATGGGTACTAGATGACTGATATACTTAATACATTATACTACATAGATAGATATTTTTATTATATATAGAAAAACACCCAGAACACCCTGAACAAATATCTGCAGATCGTACAGACATTTGTCCCGAGGCGGGAATCGAACCCGCAACCTCTTGCGTCGCAGGCGGACCTTCGCCCGCTGCGCCACAGAGGTCGTCAATATAATTATCTAACTATTGTTTCATTAATTTGAAATAGCAAATAATACGCTGTTATTTTTGTATTACGTAACTAGAATTTCGTAACGGACTGCTACGAGCTGGGGGTTCGGGATTAAATAATGTAGTCCAATTAAACCAAAATTAACACTTTAATCACATATCACACCAATAAGAATCTCACAGCAGATTCGCACAGGAACACTACTTCACTGAACTACACTGATCACACTATAACACTTGTTCACTATTCACTGAACACTATAGCACTTGTACATAATCACTGTATCACTGTAGTCACTCGGATATATCGCACTGTTTACTTCCGTAGCCAAATAAAGACTGTGCGCTCGGCAAACACGCTCACGTATTTATATTGCATACAAAGAAGATTCTAGTCGCGCGAAGTTTCTAGATTCCCACACACAATAGAGACAGGACAACAAAAGACAAGTAAACTTTTTAAAACCCGCACTATTGTTTCAAAAGCGGTTTGTCTAGAAACTTCTCGTGTTTGTGTTGTAAACAATGGAGAGTGACCTTGGACTCTTTCGGCCGCTCACACACCGGTCCTTTCTGGATCTTTCGCGAACTTACTGGTTTGCGTTTGCGCACGGCGCGACAGGACTAAACATAATTTGATTTTTAACCCCTGACTTGACGTGTATCAATATTAAAATGTGACATACCGACATACATCTGCTTCAGAGTGTCGTACGTGAAGAAGGAGACGCCGGCGTACGGGATCACGCCGAGAATGGTGGCCGGGAAGCCTCTGGAAGGATAAATATGAATCAATAATGGCAACACATTGGTAGATAATGCCTTCGGCATTATGCCCACCATTTGTGTGCTGTCAAATTCAAATTCATTTATTGCGAAAATGGGTTACATACCGATGTCAATAATTTATTTAATTAATTAATTTATTTATTTACTTTAATTATAACGGTACAACACCAATTACAATAATTAAAGAAAAAAACAAAAATGAACACAATTAAAAGTAAATTAATAATCATAATTTTCATAATAATAATATTAATAAAAAATATATATATAACAATTGAAAAATAAAAGAAAACGTAATCATCCTTCCTTCTCACAGAAACAATAATACAAAAGTCCTTCCATAATCAACTTTACAGCATGCAATATTCAATAGATTGTTAAAAATTAAAGTAATAAAGTATTATCTAAGCAAATAAATTAATTAAAAGCACACAAATAAATATGTCAATAAAGTAGGTATTACAAAATATGTCAATTACGAGCATGTTAATATTTAAATTTAGATGAATTAATTAAAAGCACAGAAGAATAAGTTATTTTTGTGAATTGTGTGCAATAAAGTATTAAATAAATAAATAAACACATTCATCATTTCAGCCACAAAACGTCCACTGATGAACACAGGCCTCCCTCGTGGATCTCCATGAGGGGTAGTTGCCATTCTCACCACGCTTGGCAGGCGGGTTGGTGAGCGCAGTATGGGACGTTGATACACGGATAGACGCTGCTGCCCATCTTCCGGAGGTATCCCTTAGCAGGCTCTTACTGCATCCATGCGTATGAGAGGAGGAGTAACATTCTACTGCCGGCACCCCACGGCGCCCCCGTTTCTAAGGTCAATAGGGGCGGCAAAAACAGCCTACGGGCGGCAAATTTGTAAATCAGCCACTGAACAAGAATCAAGAATCAAAAAATACTTCATTCAGTGCGGCCGCATGGACCTTATTGACGCGTCACAAATTACAAAATAAAACAACACAAATAAATAGAATAAAGCACATAATTGAATCTGTTCACTTCAGATGACACGCGAGTTAGCAAAAGAAGTGAACAGAAGAACCTAACTCGATCGTTATAGTCATCATTTAACAATTTTATTTTGTCTTATGGACGTTGGACGGAGTTGGAGCAGATTCCGTCCCAAGTGGTTTTGTCCTCTAGGTAATCTGATATACACTCGTCCCCTTACCTGTACAAGGTCCTCAAGCCCTCCTCCCGCGCCACCCTCCGGAAGACGGCCTGCAGCGTGCGGTACTCCGAGGCGTGGGTGACCGCCATCCGCGCGCGCGCCATGTCCAGCGGGTAGGTGGCGGTTTGCGATATCACGCCGGCCATGGAGCCCGCCACCAAGTGACGCAGGGGCTGCTGCCTGGAACCGGGTTGATGTCGACGTCAGTTTTGACAGATGTCTGTCTTGTCTTGTCTTTTTATTTATGGCTTTTTGTGTTTGGTTTTACACAATTCCGCCAGTGTCAAGTTAAATAATTAGTGTTTATTCTAAATCAACTCATTCTAATGAACTCCCCATGAGCAATGTGAATGATGATTTTTCGACAGATGTCTGGATACCTAACACTACCCTGACTACTAACTGTCATTATAACCTTGGGAGTCTTCAAGGCCCGAGGGCATAGGTTCTTTTTAGACAAGCGTGCTCCATCTTAGGCCACACCTTCACTTGTACCCAAGTTAAAGCTGTATTACACTACACGGTATTCAGGGCCCGGTAGTTAGGGCGATTAGGGAGCAAGGCTTGCCGCGGTCGCCCTAGTTAAGGTCCCTTACGCTCTAACTCTTATTACACCACTCTTAGTTAGGGTTAGGTCGTGGGATACTCATCCCAACTTACCTGTCCGGTAGTTGTGGTATAGTATACGGGTATGCGACCCCGGCTTCCCTAGCTATTACTGTCCTATCCCTTGCCCTCCTGGGCGGTAATATCCTACATTACCTATTTCCCACTATAACTTACCAATCTTCCTTTTCACGCAACCTATCGTTCCCTTCCCCTATTCCTACCCTCTCCGCCAATCCAACGTCTGCCGCGCGGATGGATGCATGGCTAGGGGCAAGCCTAGTCGTTAGCGTGCCACACTGCCCTGGGACCGGGCGACCCAGAATTAGGCCAGCCTTACCCTGGTATGCGGGGCTCTGCTGGGGTGGACAAACCTTTCCCTTGCTATTCGTGGGAACGCAATGGATAATTACAAAAATAATTTAATTAACCAAAATGGCGGCGATGTGGTTCGCCACCCATCACGTCTCGTTTCTCGCGGGGGCGAAAAGCGGCCCATGGAAAGCCGCTTCGCTACGTTGAATGTAAGAGGAGGAATGGATGGTAAGGTAGATGAAGTATGTCAGATGATGGATGAACGAAGCATAGATCTTCTGTGCGTGAACTAAACCAAGAGGAAAGGATGTGACACTACGGTTCATGGTCCCTACACGGCATACTGGTCAGGAGTCCCCCAAACCAGCCGAGGCTGTCAGGGAGTTGGTGTGATTCTTTCCTCTCGAATAGTTGAATGTGTGATGGAACATGAATGTGTAAGCCCAAGAATCCTCTGGATTAGGTTAAAAGTCGGACTCACTCGCTTGTTTATCCTTGGGGTCTATGCACCGACGGATCTGCGCGGAGGTGGGTCATTAAAAGCCCAACAAGAGAGAGAGGAATTTTGGGATAGCATGAGAGAGGTCTTGAATAAATGCGCAGGAAATGAACGGATCGTGATGTTAGGGGACTTTAATGGGTGGGTTGGAGTAAAGCGTGATGGGTATGAAGGAGTTCTGGGTACGTTTGGGGACGAGAGAGTGAATGACAATGGAAGAAGCCTGCTTGAAGTATGCTTGGAATGGAATCTTTGCGTGGCCAACACAATGTTTGACCACAAAAAGATCCATTTGTATACAAGAGATGAGGGTGAGTCTAGAAGTATGATTGATTTTGTAATTGTGGATGAAAGACTGAGGAAGAAAGTGCTAGACACTCGGGCATACCGCGGTGTAGGCCTCGACACGGACCACTTCCTGGTCATAACTCGAATGCGTGGCCTCTTTAAACGGTGGCGACACCGAGGGGCCGAGCCTACGAGTGTTTTGGATAGAGTAAAAGTGGAAAATCTACAAGAAACAGAAAAGAAAGATGAGTATGTAGAGAAACTGAAAGAAAGTTTTAAAGGCATAGAAGAGATAGGTGTGATTGAAGATTTGTGGGAAACATTTAAGAAAGGGGTCGTGAATGTTGCTATTGAGGTATGCGGGGTTGCAAAAAGAAGGAAACGAAGAAAGAACTATAATGTGTGGATGGATAAAGATGTACAAAGGGCTGTGCAAGAAAAGAAGAAAGCGTGGTTGGATTGGTTAGCAACAAAAGCTAACCAAAAAGTTCAAAAGGCAACAGATGACGAGATAAAGGAAGCAAGAACGAAGTATAAAAGATTGAAATCAGCAGCGAAAGAAGTTGTGTCTAGAAAGAAAGAAGAACAAAAGGATGATTTTGATAGGAGGCTCACTAAAGATTTCCAGTCAAACATCAAGTTTTTCTGGAAATCCATCAAAACAGCAAGAGGAAAAACTTCTACCTCGGAGCTGAGTACCATCAGGAGTCAAGATGGGAGCATTATAAAAGGAGAAAAAAGTGTGTTAAAGAGATGGAAAGAGTATTTTGAAAGTTTGTTTGAAAGAGAGGAAGTGCAGGTACAACATCCGGCACCTTCCATGGAAAGTGATATAAATGTTGATGAAAGTGAGATAAGCATGGATGAAATAGTAAAAGCGTTGAAAAGTATGAGATTAGGTAAGGCTGCAGGGTATGACAGGATTACCGTCGAGATGCTGAGGGCTGGACAGGGCATAGTGGCTAGCCAGCTGTACCGCCTTTTCAATTTGTGCTGGCGAAATGGGCAAGTACCGGAAGACTGGTGCAAAGCCGTAATCGTGCCATTGTATAAGGGAAAAGGGTCACGGCAGGACTGCATAAATTACCGTGGTATAAGCCTTCTCAGCGTCGTCGGTAAATTGTATGCAAAAGTATTGATTGAAAGAGTTGTGAATGAAACAGACGAAAAAGTATGGGATGCACAAGCGGGATTTAGAAAGGGAATGGGATGTACGGATCAGGTATTTTCCTTGCGGTGCATAGCCGAAAAGTGTTTGGCTAAAAACAAGAAGGTCTATTGCGCTTTCGTGGATCTAGAAAAGGCCTATGATAGAGTGGTGAGAAATGAATTGTGGTCAGCATTGTCCGTGAACGGTGTGAGCAGTGTCCTTATACGAGCATTGCAATCCCTTTATAGGGATTCTAGTGCTTGTGTAAGGATAAACGGGGCATTCACTGAATGGTTCAATATCGAAAAAGGTGTTAGACAGGGATGTGTAGCGTCACCGTGGCTGTTTAATCTGTTCATGAACAATTGCTTGACAGATTTAAAAGAGAATGAAAGTGGGTTGAGAATGAATGAGTTACTCGTCAAATGTTTTCTCTATGCTGATGACCAAGTATTACTTGCGTCTTCGGCCGAGGAGTTGCAGGAGATGGTAACTGCTATGAGTGGAGCTTTCGTTAGAAAAGGAATGAAGATGAATGCAAAGAAGACGAAAGTGATGGTGTTTGAAAGAGATGAGGCAGTGACAGACTGCAATATCGTGATTGGAGGTGAACAAATTGAACAGGTGAATGAGTTTGTGTATCTGGGTTCAAAGTTTACAAGAGATGGAAAGTGTGAGAGTGATATTGAAAGAAGAGTGAATGCAGGAAACATGGTTAATGGAGCTTTGCACTCCTTTATGAACAGTCGGAAGGTGTCTAACAAGGCTCGTTTGGCTGTGCATGAGGGAGTGTTGGTTCCGACACTCATGTACGGAAGTGAAAGTTGGGCATGGCAGAAGAAACATGAAAGCAGAATAAATGCAGTTGAGATGAGAGCGTTAAGAAGTATGATAGGAGTTAAACTGAGTGACAGGATAAGAAATAGTGAGATAAGGAAACGTTGTGGTCTGAAAGAAGATGTAGTGACGAAAATTGAGAAAGGTATGCTGAGATGGTTTGGACATGTCGAGAGAATGAATGAAGAACGATTGACGAAGAAAGTGTATAAGGCGAGTGTGAATGAAAGTGTTGGAAGGGGTAGACCTAGGCGGACGTTTCAAGACCAAATCAGGGACGTCTTGAAAAAAGGCCAGGTCAAGAGTACCCTAAACCGAAGAGCATGTATGAAGGGAATAATGAAAGTGGACGAAGCGAAACAAGTATGTAAGGATCGTAGCAAGTGGAAAGAAGTGGTCTCTGCCTACCCCTACGGGAAAAAGGCGTGATTATATGTATGTATGTATGTTAGTTAGGGTAAGGGTCCCTGAATACCGTGTAATGTAATACAGGCTTTAGATGGTGGCCAAAAGCTTGCCTATTTTTAATACAAATAAATATCGCGTGGAGAATGAGGCGTTTTCATTAAAAAGTAAAAAATTCCCTCGGCGTACCTCAGGGCGGCGTTTTATCTCCACTTCTTTTTGCCATTTTTATTAACTCTATCTCCAAACTAATTTCTTCTTCCTACCACCTGTATGCTGATGACTTACAACTTTATACCCAGGCGCCTGTTGAACAGCTAGACCAGGCTATTTATAGGACGAACAGTGACTTGGACACTATTCTGGGTTGGAGCATTTCTCATGGACTGCAGGTAAACCCTGTCAAAACGCAGATCATTATCATTGGCAGCTCTAGAATGGTGTCCAAAATCTCCAATTTTCACATTCCTCAAGTAATTTTTGACGGAACCGCAATTCCAATCAGTACAACTGTTAAAAATCTTGGGGTACTTATAGATAGGCAGTTATCGTGGGGACCACAATTGGCAGAAGTTAGCCGCAAAACCTTTGCATCAGCAGCCTCTCTTAAACGTCTGCGTAACTTTCTGCCCACTTCTACCAAAATTGCGCTAGCACAATCCCTACTGCTCCCTATCCTCGATTACGCCGACGCCAGCTATCCTGATCTGACCCAAGCACAGCTTGATAAGCTTGAGCGGCTCCAAAACTTTAGCATACGCTTCATTTTCGGTCTACGTAAGTACGACCACGTCACTGAGTACCGCAATAAGCTTAAATGGTTGCCTATCCGCCTTCGCCGGGATGCACACGTTCTCTCCCTTCTTTATACTATCCTTTTCAGTCCTACTACTCCTGATTATCTCAAAGTAAGATTCCAATTCCTACACGAATCCCACTCTCGATCCTTACGCTCATCTGATTCTCTCCAGTTAAAAAGTCCTATCCATACTTCTTATTCCTACAGCCTTTCCTTTACCGTACGTGCTACTAAGCTATGGAATGCACTGCCTTCAAAAATTAGACAAGCTAAGTCACATTCTATTTTTAAAAACATGGTATATCACCACTTTCTCTCCTCAGTATCTTCTAGTCTGTAACATTTCCTTTCGCACATAGTCTATTATTTGTATATAAGTATGTATTATAAAATATGTAGTATTTATTTATCTAAGTAGGCATATATATGTGTATATAATGTAAGTATATTTATTTATTTATTGCTCGTTGTACTTGTGCTTCTAAGTACGCCACCGTCTTCTCATATTCAACTTTTCGTGTCCATCCAAAGGTTGCCTGGCAGAGATCGCTTTTAGCGATAAGGCCGCCCATTGTACCACTTTTTGTTAATTGTGTTTATTTCTGTATTTTATTTTTCCTGTTTGTTATGGTGTACAATAAAGTATATTCTATTCTATTCTATTCTATTCCCTCAAACCTTATAGATGGCGTTAGTTGTCATTTAATGGAAGGAAACACAATTTAACAATGACAGCATTTGTAATCAATCACATACTTGTTTTCTCCGCTTACCAGCTCCATCTGTTTGGTTTAGTAGAAAACACTTTTTTATTTTTTACTGAAAACGGCTTATTAAAAAAGAGAATAGCATTTCCTGGAAACGACAATATGAGAATGTTAGTTTTGACAGCTGTCAGAAAACCATGTGAGGGTAACAATTTTTTTCTGTATACCAGTATTTACCACCAGTAAAACAAGAAGAAGTTTTTTTCTTACCGAGCCTAATAGTGAGCGCAAAGATAACAATCTAATTGAATCCATTTCAGCGGAGGACTGTTCACAGTGTCACAGACGATGAAAGATGAAATTAAAACTAACAATACCAAGCATTCATAATTGATAAGGAGGTTCATCGAACACGAATCTTATTGGTTTAGAAATAAGACTCACCCTTTGGAACAACTATTTTCCACCGTGACTCTTTAACTGATCTGAACTCAGATGGAAAATGATCCTTTCGTCTATAGAGATAAGGCTCACCTAGCAACGACAGGGTCGTCAACTTTCAGCGCCCGCTTGCACTGCTCGTGCGCCGTGAACTGAATGGCCGCGTACGGCACGATACGCGCCATAGTGGCGGAGTTCCCCCGCCATAGCGCTAGGAACCCCTCCGAGCGAAGACTGTGCGTGAGGAAATTGATGGCCGCTTTCCACGAGTAGGGTATCTGGCTGCGGAGGAAACAGACGAGATAATTTTATTTCGACGACCTCTGTGGCGCAGCGGGCGAAGGTCCGCCTGCTACGCAAGAGGTTGCGGGTTCGAATCCCGCCTCGGAACAAATGTCTGTATGACCTGCAGATATTTGTTCAGGGTGTTCGGGATGTTTTCTATATATAATAAAAAATATCTATCTATGTAGTATATTGTATTAAGTATATCAGTCATCTAGTACCCATAACACAAGCTCTGCTTAGCTTGGGGCTAGGTGATGCTGTGTGAATTGTCCAACATTATTTATTTATTATGTTTTATTTGTTTGACAAAATCCAACAGCCTTTTGTAACAATTAAAAAATACTTAATTTTAAGACTTAGGCCAATACAGGACTTACATTTTATACATGGGCAAATTAAATAAGACAGAAATTACATAAATTAAAAAATAAAATTAAAACTTATTCACTAACAGTTATAAAAGATATCTAAAGTGCAAAAGGTTTATACATAAGTAGCTACATAAAAAAAAACTACATAACAATTCTGTGTTTACTAATCTAAAAGTATGCTTAAATAATGTATAAAAGAGAAAAAAAATATCACAATATATATGTATGTATATATATATAAAAACACAAATAAGTTTATATATATAAAGCAATTATATAGTACGAGTGTGATATGTCCATAGTACTTACTTATACAAAATATGTTTTCTGTATCTATTTTTATTTTCTTTATCTATTATTATCCTCCAAAATTTTCAAAATGTCTCTTTTAAAAGTTCCTTAATAGAGATAAGGAGATGGTTGCTTTGTTTACCACATAATTATAAAGCAACTTAAAATAAAAACGGACAATTGCGAGCTGGACTCGCCCACCGAGGGTTCCGTAGGTATGTAGGAATATAATAATTATTATAAATTAGCGGACCTGATAGATAGAGTGAGATAGATTATGCTTTATTGTACACCATATACACAAAAAAATACAAAAAGTAGAAATTAACAAAAAGACAATTAATGAGGCACAATGGGCGGCCTTATCGATAAAAGCGATCTCTTCCAGGCAACCTTTGGATGGACTGATAGTAAAAGTTTTAAAAATTGCAAAAAAAGATTCGGTCACCCATCCAATTTATAACCGCGCGTAGGGATGCTTAACCTCGATGAGATTTCGTACTTTTTTTAAGGACTATTTTTTCATGATTCCATTGCAAATATATAGTTTTTAGATTTTTCTATGTACAGTATACAGTATAAGACGATATAATCTTGCCAAATTTCATAGTTCTAGGTTTACGGGAAGTACGCTATGAATTTTGATTCCTTTTAGAATCTCGAAACATGCGTTTTTTACACTATTACCGTTTACAAGTATTTAACAAAATTCCTAGAGATATAAGAGAACTGCCTACTAGTAAATTTAAGAAAAACTCCGTAGGTGGCTCTTAGATAAATGTTTTTATGACATCAAAGAATTTTATAATCAATAAATTACCTAGTTATATTAGTTAAATATTGTACGTCCATAATTAATGGATAAACTGTTGCTCCACCTAGCTTTTAAGATCTTTTTTGTACACAGTTTCTACAATTTTCATTTCATTTATCTATTTGAAACTTTTGAAGACAAGCTTTCAATTTATCTCTACCGTGAAGTTCTAACAGACTACCAGGCGGACACGAGTATGGAGGAGTTTTAAAACAATAACATCGACTAGGGAGCAATATTATTATCACGATACAAAATACTCGAAATTGGAATCTGGTTTTCATCGAGTCTAGTCTAAACTTTATTCCTGTAAGAATAAATATGACAGAATGTAAATTTTTTTTTTACTTCAACTACGGGCTAACTTTCATCTAACAGATCTAACTAATGTTCACGTTAGTATGATAGATAGATAGATAAACTCGTTATTGTGTAAATCATACAGAAAATAAAAACAAAAATAACTAAAATTAACTTAAACTACAAAAACAACAGAAATACACAATGGGCGGTCTTATTGCTTAGAGCGATTTCTGATGTATGATGCAATGTTCCAAATTAGAATTCGTCTCCTACAAAGAGTTCCCTCACTCACCTACCAGGCGGTCATAACCAAACAAGAGTGATTCAGAATTTCTAATTAGAGCGGTGTATTTTGAACCTTATCTCTATAGTAATAAGGTACTCACGACGCCTGGAAGTTGATCTTGGTCCTATCCAGCGGTGCGATGGCTGTCTTCGCGAGGGCACCCGCCGTAGCGCCTGCGATCAGTGACGTCACGACCGTGGCGCTCCGTGATAGGTCCGCGTGAGTCAGTTGACTCGCCTCTGGAAATGTTTTAGGTGTATTTCAGTTTAAGGATGACCGAGTCGCTCATCTTTCCATACAAACGTGGAAGGGTAACTACTCCACTGTTTGACGTTAACCATCCAACACTAAGGACTATATCAATTTACATATCTCGTCATAATCTATGTTTGTATACACCCGAAACCGTAAAAAAGGTATTTATTTCAAAAATACAAGCTTCTAAACTTTCGTATTTTAACACTGATTTTAGCCCAACTTTGGACGAAACAAAATAATATAAGGAGAAAGAAAACTCACAAATAAATGCCGTTCCGACATAGTTTAATTATTCAAAAGTTGAAATAAATGTTATTTTGAAAAGATTACACTCAAGTTTTTCTATAATAACCCTTGTGCTAAAAGTCTATTCACATATTTTTGCGCGGTCGTTTTAGGAATGAATCATTGTGCATTTCATTCTAGCGCGCGGGTACACACACTATGTCAGGTGAGATAGCATACATTTAGGCCGCGCTCACTGACGACTTTGCCTCCGCGACTAGTTGGACCTTAACGGGAAAAATCACATAAGACCAGTTGACTAAATTTTAATTTTTAATCAGTCATGTTGATTTAAATAAATTTCGGCGATACGAGGGGACGATAAGAGGTCTCGTGATCGGTCCAGGCGGAGATGGCTAGACGAACTAGATGCGCATTGCACAGATTGGCGGACAGAAGCCCTAGACCGGGATACGTAGAAGAGAAGGGAGGCCTTTGCCCACCAGTGGGATCCAGCAGGCTGATTAGATTAGATACATAGAGGACTTGACGTGTCAACTTCGTAAGTTCCACCGTGGTACCACTTCACCAAATCATACTTGGGCCGTGGCGCGCCGGCACTAGAATGTAGTCTCTTCTTTCACTCCCGTGGATGCAGTAAGAATCTGTCAAGGGATACCTCCGGAAGATGGGCAGCGGCGTCTTTCCGTGTATCAACAACCCGTACTGCGCTCCCAATCCACCTGCCAAGAGGAGGTATCCCTTAGCTGATTCTTACTGCATTCACGGGCAAGACAGACGAGGCAATATTCTACTGCTCCAACTTTGTAATTTAATAATCATAGTGTGCGCTGACACACTAAATATTTTAAATATTTGTTACATATTAGTTTGTGTTTGTTTTTAGGGTTCCGGACCAAAATGGTAAAAAGGAACCCTTATAGAATCACTCTGTCTGTCTGTCTGTTTTTTTTTTGTAACAGTTGTTTTAGACGTAAAAGACGTAAAGACAAAGTCTGCACAACACTTTTCTTTCGCACAGTTCACGCGCACAAATTTTATTGCTTTCTGGGAGATTACTTATATAATAAAATTAATTTGTCCCTTAATATATATCCCTAGTGGAGAGCCAATTGCAAGAAGTCAATAACATTATATTTAAAAAGTCTAGACTTTCTAGCGACCGAAAACCTCTTGAAACCAACCAAATAGTAATTTCTTTAATATTTTTTTCCTGTAGTATTCTGAGACTATCTTACCTAACATTAAATAATAAACCCGCCTTCCTATATTACAGTGCATACTTATCGGAACATATACACACACTTACACTCACACGCATACGACTAATCATATACATACACACACCACACATACACATACATACATACACACACACACACACACAGACTTACTACACACATAATTTTCTGCCTGGTTCTTAAATTCTAGTTTAAATTATGTTACTTAAGTCATTTTTATTTTATTGTTTTTTGTTATCCACCTGTACTGTGGCGATCATGCTGGGGAGTGGCCTGGTGACCTGTAATACAGGTTCAAAAGAACCTACATCAGGCACCAGTCTCTCACTAAGCAAGTACACATACCTTTGTAACTATATTATACCATAAGTTTATTGACTAAGTACTTTTGTGAGAGAAATAAATAAACGTTTACTTTACGTTTACTTTACATAGAATTGGGAAGGAACTGACTCCCAACATACAGCTAACGCTTCTGTCCGATCTCCACATTGTCTTCAGCTAAGGACCCCTGAGCATAATACGGCTGGTTACTCTGATTCCTTCACTATCTCTGCTATACGGCTCTGGAACAGTATCCCACATCAGTACCATAGGGCCTCGTCGGTTGAAGTATTCAAATCTAAAATGTACAACCACTACCTTAATCTCATGAAAGAATCCTACAATCATTAATTATAATAATCTCCACGAAATCTTACATATATTGTCTTAGGTATTTTTTATTTTATATATGATATAGTTTAAGGATATATATATAGATATATTAAGTTTATATGTATATGATTATATATTTTTGTATATGTGTTTTATGTTTATCTACGTTATAAGTATGTATGTGTCGGAAAGTTTGTATTATATCTCTTTGTATCTTTTGTGCACTACCTTTAATCTAGTCCACATTACACACAGGTTAGCTGGAAGAGAATGCTACTTAGCATTAAGTTCGCCTATGTACAGTACTTTTAAGTTTGTGCAATAAAGAATTTTCTATCTAGATAGATAGAAATCTAACGCTAGTTTGGGATTCAGGGCTTGCAACGAATTTGTTACCACCTTGTTGTTACAATAAAGATAATTTGTATTTGTAATCAGCATACGTCACGAACCCCTGTAGAGTACTCCATTGATAGTCTATCTTACATTCGTATCTAACGCAATGACAATTTAAGTGCCTACTTATAGCGATAAGATGAGATATTTCCGTGCAAAGACCTGACATTGAAGGCGATAAGAGCTTGCTGAGTCAATTGTACGATAACGAATAATAAAAAAACCCACGTGTAGACCCAGTAGCAGGGTCACCACAGTAGCCCCAGTCGCCCTAGCACTCACTCGCACATCTCCAAGCGTCACGCGTCACCACTCCTCCGATCGGTTTTACCGCCCGCAAAATATGTTTTACATCTAAACATGCTGGATCTAAACCGCCGTGGGGTGCATAGAATGATACCCCTCCTCTCATGCCCGCGGATGCAGTAAGAGCCTGCTAAGGGATACCTCCGGAAGATGGGCAGCAGCATCTATCCGTGTATCAACATCGCAAACTGCGCTCGCCAACCCGCCTGCCAAGCGTGGTGAGTATGGCAACTACCCCTCATGGAGATCCATGAGGGAGGCCTGTGTTCATCAGTGGACGTTTTATGGCTCAAATGATGATGCTGGACTTGGTGCCCAATTATGCATAGCGCTGTCTGTCTGTCTGTCTGTGCATGACACGATTACAACCGAACGCGTTGACCGATTTACATGGAACCTTTTTTGTTGGCGCTGCCTTAATGAGAGAAGGGTATATGTATACTGATTGATTTTAGTGACCCTAGCCTTTGGTGACCTTTCCGGTCACAGGGACCGGAGTTATTGTGACCTCAATGTAATTCATCATTTCAGCCATAAAACGTCCACTGATGAACACAGGCCTCTTTGGCCTCAAAAGGAATATATTTGTAACTTAGGATGTAAATTGAAGATGGAAAAATATTATGGAAGTACTCTACACATCTAACAACGTGGCGTTAGTGTGCCATCAAAAAAAAAAAGGCACCAGTTGCCCATACATTTCAGGCAAAGCCCTTTCCACAAATTTGTTATATGTGTTAATAAATACTATGTTACCTTTCCTAACAGGCTCGTGATGTTTTCCCTCGGCGCCGCCGACGTGGTGCGGCGTCCGCTCCGTCAGTAGCGGTACTCGCGCTTCGCCGACCGCCATAATGCGGCCACCGTCATATCAATATCTGCAAGGCAACAAGTAAATGTACTTTCTGCCTTTTTTAATTTTAATTATTTGAGTCACAAGGCATTGGCCGTGGGGTGCCGGCTGTAGAATGTTACCCCTTACAGAATGTGGGCTGGTAGAACTATCTAACAGCCCTACACTAGTAAGGATCCGTATACATTATCATATTTATTAATTGTTATTTAATCTTGACAATAGTTTATTAAGAATGATTGATTATATTCCGAATGAGAAAGATGACTGGAGGAGTTTGGGGGAGACCTTTGCTCAGCAGTTGTGTCCCACAAAATAGGTAAATAAAAAAATATACCTCTATATCTCATCAATTATTCTAGCACTCGTTTGTATCTCACAATGTTCTCATATTATCATCATTGTTTCAGCCATAAAACGTCCACTACTGAACACAGGCCTCTCTCATGTAGGTATCGCCAGCAGTTTGTTAAACTTGGTATGTATGAGTCGCAACCCTATCACACGCGGTCCGGGGTGAGTCAGGGCTCTATACTGGGACCTCTGTTATTCTTGATTATGGTTAACGATCTTCCAGCGACCATATCCCATGCACGATGCCTGCTCTACGCGGACGACTTAAAGATTTACTTTGAGGTAAAGTCTGAGGCTGATTGTTTGGCGCTGCAGTCGGATGTCAACGCTGTATACGATTGGAGTTCTCAAAATAAAATGGATTTTAATGCCGAGAAATGTTACGTGATGACTTTTGGTCGAAAAAAGCAGCCAATTAGTTTTGCTTATGTTATTAATAACGTAGTTATTAGCCGGCAAAATTTAATTAGGGACCTAGGTGTTATCTTCGACCAAAAGTTCACCTTTCACGACCACGTCAGTCAGTTGGCCAAGGAGTCTTTCAGACGTTTAGGCTTCGTCCTTAGGAATGCTCGTGACTTCCACAGTCAGCACGTGATAAATTTGCTTTACTGCGCACTCGTCCGAAGCAAGCTGGAGTCAGGTGCCTCAGTGTGGAACCCTCATCAAAGCACCTATATACTTCTGCTTGAAAAAGTACAGAAGAAATTCTTGCGGTTCTTGTACAAGCGCCGCTTCGGATACTACCCGTACCTTTACCCCACTCAATTTCTGCTTGGCTCCCTGGGATACAACTCGCTAGAAGTGCGAAGGGCTTACGGTCAACTTGTCTTGGCCTGCAAAATCTTCCGTGGCAAGATAGATGCCCCTATCCTCAGTGATGAGTTGTGTCGATTGTTTGTCCCTAACAACTATTGCAGGGGTCGACATCATCGACTTTTTGATCCCCCACGATGTCATACGGTGGCCCGTGCCTCTTCACCACTCCCGCGCGTCCTCGCTGCACTCAACGCTCTTCTGGATGCTAGTCCCGAATGTGACTTGTTTTTTGATAACTGGGCGAAAATTATGCGCGAGCTTTTGAGTTTTTGTGAGAGTACTGTATGACCATTTTTCTGATTCACATTGTTATTTGTGTTATTGTTATGTTTGATATTTTTTTTATGCACTTTCTTCTTTGACATTTGATTTGACTAATTATTATTCCTGATGATTATTATTGTTATTATTATTTTTTTTTACTATGTATGTATGCAAAATTGATTTCCTTGACATTTGATTATTATTTATGATTCATGTAAAATTTACTTTTTAATTATCTGAAATATTTTAATTATCTGAAATATTTTAATTTTGCTCAACTATTATTATTGTTTTTTTTTTTATTAATCTTAATGAGTAGGTAATCCCTGTTATTTATTAATCTGAATGTACTTCTATGTTGTGTATTGTCTTTGTTTAATTAATGTTATTGGTTTTACCGTTTTAATTAAAGTTAAATAAATAAATAAAAAAAATAAAAAAAATAAATAAATCTCTGTGACGGGTAGTAGCCATATTCACCACGCTCGGCAGGCAGGTTAAAGATCCTCATGGATATGGATAAAGTAAAATATGAGAACAGAGATATTCCTGTGGGGTGGGCAGTAGAATGTTACCCCTCCTCTCATGCCCGTGGATGCAGTAACAGCCTACTAAGGGATGCTTCCGGAAGTTGGGCAGCAGCGTCTGTCCGTGTATCAACATCCTGTACTGCGCTCACCAACCCGCCTGCCAAGAGTGGTGGGTATGGCAACTACCCCACATGGAGATCCGTGAGGAAGGCCCTTGTTCAGTAGTGGACGTTTTACGGCTGAAATGATGATGATGATGAATATACCTGTGTAGGTACCTATGAGATGTAAATAAACAATTTCTTGAGTTATCTTCTTATCTTAATACCCAGCTGAATGTGTGCTGTTAGATAGAGGGTCATTTGCTGCACCTTTAGGAAATGGATGGTGTTGTCGGGTCCATCCTCATCATCATCTCAGTCGCAGGACGTCCACTGCTGGACAAAGGTGGAAAAGGCCGAGTACTGATCATAAGGGGTTATTGCCATACCACGCTTGGCAGGCGGGTTGGCGAGCGCAGTCTGAGATGTTGATACACAGAAAGACGGTGCTGCCCATCATCCAGAGGTATCCCTCAGCAGGCTCTTACTGCATCCACGGGCATGAGAGGAGGGGTCCATACAATTTTTAAAAAGAAATGGGCTTTTTTAACCTTCTACATTCAAATAGAATACCAGAGGAAGGTTTTATACTCAGCATATCCAGTTCATGCCTGGCTGAAAATCAGCCCCGCTACCGCGTAGCTTGCTACGTGATTGCGGTAATACTGAGGCAGTGTCCTTTTTTTTGACCTCACGCAGCATTGGTTGTACCTATGTTTAAAACTTGTTTAACACTGTAAGCCTAATTTGATTCTTTTTTTTTTCTTCGCTCCTTTCAGAGCAGGCTATAGTCTAAGACCATACTGCCTAGTCTAACGATTGATTCTTTTATGTTTTCTTTATAATTTGTATAATGTTGTGCGTGTGTCAAAATATAAATGATTTTCTTCTTCGTCATATATTACTTATTTATGTATACCTATGATAGTATGTATTTTCATATTTTAATTTAGTTATGCAAAATTAATTAGGTAATTTATAATCACATTGACATTGCGCATTTAGCAGACTTATTTTGGGTAGTATTTAAATGAGTGACCGTAAATTAAAGTTTGAAATGAGTACGAGTACATTTCTGAGCAGTGGGTAAAGATATATTTTACTGCAATTTGTACCAAGGAACAAAGTCCAATAAGTACCTACCTTTGATTGAGTATTAGATCCTTAGTTACTGTTTTTAGAGACATTGTACAAACATCAGTCTTTTTTTTTGTGTATGAAACACTTCTACAAACCCACCAAATTTGCTGCCTCATTGTCGTTCTATATACATATATCCTAAATATATAATAAATGAACGAACTCCGACCTAATACCTCTTTACCAGAGAACGCGGAAGTCTATTAATGTTAGAAAATGTGTATGAGTAGCCAAATGATATCCAGAGAACACATTAAGAGTTCAAAGTACGCCCACCAACCTTGAAGATCATTAAAAACTGAACGATAACCAAATGTATGATCTATATTTAGAAAGGGCATGAAAAACTCACATAAATATCGCCAATATACTGAATTACACTTGCGTTTAATAATAACACACACTTATGGCACACAGCACTGTTGTTCCAAGTGATAAAATGAAGTTTTCAGCGTTGATTTCTGTGATTATTTTAATATCTGAATCTTTAATTAACGTAAATAGCTTCGCACACACAAAACGAACGATGTTTTCGTGTTTCTGCTGGGAGGAATGTGAAAATGATATTGTCGCATGTAATGTAGTAATGCAAGCAATACAAGCAATATAACAGCTGTTTTGATTTACGTGACGTCTGTCAGTGTCAAACGTCTGTGTAAGCAGAAAAAAATAATGAGCCGATTTCCATGACAGTTTTACCTTTGACTAAGTAGGTACCTAATTTTTTCACAAAAAGCCATTAAATAAAAAGACAAGACAAGTAAGTATCTACCTACCTTTTATTAGCTTCAGACGTATTGACCTGTTCTTTCCTCTGACTAATAGTTGACTAAGCTGAGGTGATCAAAGACTATGTAACACTTGGAGAGGATGGTTAGGTGCTGGGCAAGCCTAATCCATCTAACAATGTCCCAGGCACTGCAGCGTCTCGTACAGCATGATTACCAGCTGACGCTGATAATACGAATATAATAACGCACTATAATAATAATAATTCTTTACACAAATATTTTTATTTTTATGTGGTGTTATATTCCTGTTGTCAAAGTTTATAATAAATATTTAGGATATGATAAAACTAAAGTTACTTACATAAAAATATTTAATATATTTTTATGTAAGTAACATTAGTTTTTAGGTAGGTATTGTAATACCTAATGATAAGGAAAACGAGGTGATTGTGCACTTTAAGAGAAATACACCGACTATACCACACTGCACCATGGCAACCTTAATCGGTAAGAACATTAGCGAGTAGTGACGGTCACAGAACAATATACTCTAACGAGGTGACGGTCGCGGACGAGTATACCAAAGGAGTATACTGCATCACGGCGCAACGGTAATCGCCCGGTCGTGTCCGTCTTTGTGATTTGAGGCATGGGATTGGCTCGGTGACCGTGCTACGGCCGATTCGACTCCGACACGACACGGTTTAGCGTGAGTCATCCTTAATAAGATGAGGTGATGACCTGGTGAAGACCGCAGGTCGACGGTGGATGCAGATCGCTTCCAACCGCAATAACTGGATATCCATGAGGGGGGCCTATGTCCAGCAGTGGACGTCCTACGGCTGAAATGATGATGATGATCCTTAATAAGGCTTTGATTCATTTTCATCATCTTAGCCATAGGACTGCTGTTACCAGACGACCTCTGTGGCGCAGCTAAGGTCCGCCTGCGACGCAAGAGGTTGCGGGATCGATTCCCGCCTCGGGACAAATGTCTGTACGATCTGCAGATATTTGTTCAGGGTATTCTGGATGTTTTTCTATAGTATAATAAAACATATACAGTGTATCCCTCGATAAAGTGCAACCCCGAAAGGGGGTGAAACTAGATCGAAAATTATCAACAAAAAAATAGAAAAAAAAAAATAAAAAAAATTCGTATATACTTTATTGATGAATTAAAATTTGTATTACTCACTAATGAGTCTATTTAATAAAAAAATGATTTCTTCCAAAGTAGTGGGTCTATTTTGTTAAAATAAAAACCATAATCATGTCAGATATGTGACGATGACGATAAAATAACAAGTAACTCACAAACGAGTGGCTATCGTGACTTAAAGTTTAATTTTTGTATTAAAATTACATTTTTTATGCTGTTTTTTTCAAATAATTTCCAAAAATCTTAAAATTAAGCCTATAATACTAGATATTTTTATGACTTTTTATTATTGTCTATCATAATAGCTTTTAAATAAAAAAAAAACCTACGGTCTAACTTAAAAAATGCGCTGGCTAGGAGCTTTTAAAGTTGACCACTGATTACGTCACCACTCAGGTAGAGACACTTGTTTTTACTGCTCAGGTAGTATTAAAAATCAAATTTTAGTTACAACATTTTTATTTAACTTATTACATGTGAGTATGAAATAAGGGTTTTATTTAATGCATTAAATGCTCAAAATGGCTTCCTTGTTGTTGTAGGCACATTGCCACACGAAGAGCGATTTGTTGTGTGGCTCTAAGCACCATCTCTGGGTCACTTCTTATCTCATCGGCACATCGCATGATTTGATCTTGTAACTCTGCCTCGGTGTTTACGGTCGTTCTGTAGACTCTTTGTTTCATAACACCCCACAGAAAATAGTCTAGGGGTGTCAGGTCAGGTGAACGTGCCGGCCACCCGACTGGTCCATCCCGGCCGATCCACCTATTAGCGTAGTTTTCGTTTAAAAAACTTCGCACATTGCGCCCGTAGTGCGCAGGGCATCCGTCCATCTGCAAATACATCTGTTGCCTTGTAGCCAGCGGAACATCTTCCAGTAGTAGTGGCAGATCGTCTCTTAATAAGCTTAAAAAACTTTCGGCATTTAATATTGCGGGTAAAATAACTGGCCCAATCAGCGTGTCGTCTATTAGAGCTGCCCATACATTAACTGAAAATTGCACTTGAAAAGTAGACGCCCTCTTTAGGTGTGGATTTTCCTCGGACCATACATGTAAGTTTCTGCAATTTGTGATTCCATTCCGGGTGAATTTCGCTTCATCCATCCATAAAATTTTTTTTAGGAATTGTGGATTATTTATAATTTTTTGTTGAATCCACGTAGACATTACGCATCTTGCACGATTGTCTACATTTTCATGCAAATGCTGTACTCGCTGATAATGGTATGGATGCAATCCCTTCTTTTTCAAAATTCGCCATACGGATGTTTTTGATATACCGTGACGCAAAGCTAAGCGTCTAATGCTGGTTGTGGGATCAGCAAACAAATCGTTTAAAACGGCCTCTTCTATGGAATGGTCAATAATGGTAGCTTGTTGCTCACGGCGATCTCTTGCTAATCCAAGTCCGATGTTGGATAACTTTCGGTGAACTTCTTGGAAATTTCGTGCTGACGGTACAAGTCTGCTCGGAAACGCATTTATGTATGCAGAACGAGCGACTGTTGTGTGTCCACGTGACATACCATAATAATAATGGATGTCAGCGATTTCACGCGGAGAGAACTCAGTCAATCGCGGCATCTCCACAACACAACAAAGTACAGTCAAAAACGTAACAAAAAAGTCAAAAACGTAACAAAAAGTCAATAACAAAACAAAAGCAAAACAACGTAACAAAAACTTGAAGGCGCAGTAAGGTACGGTAGACGGTAGCAGCGGCGAGAATATCGGAGCGACTGGCGAGTGGCGTGCGTGCCTTGTTGTGAATCCTGTTTCGATCCCCACCCTTCATCTTTCATAGAACAGGCCCAGCGACCATAATCTACAACAATAGAAGTTAAAAAAGTGTCTCTACCTGAGTGGTGACGTAATCAGTGGTCAACTTTAAAAGCTCCTAGCCAGCGCATTTTTTATGTTAGACCGTAGGTTTTTTTTTTATTTAAAAGCTATTATGATAGACAATAATAAAAAGTCATAAAAATATCTAGTATTATAGGCTTAATTTTAAGATTTTTGGAAATTATTTGAAAAAAACAGCATAAAAAATGTAATTTTAATACAAAAATTTAACTTTTAGTCACGATAGCCACTCGTTTGTGAGTTACTTGTTATTTTATCGTCATCGTCACATATCTGACATGATTATGGTTTTTATTTTAACAAAATAGACCCACTACTTTGGAAGAAATCATTTTTTTTATTAAATAGAGTCATTAGTGAGTAATAAAAATTTTAATTCATCAATAAAGTATATACGAAATTTTTTTAATTTTTTTTTTCTATTTTTTTGTCGATAATTTTTGATCTAGTTTCACCCCCTTTCGGGGTTGCACTTTATCCAGGGATACACTGTATAATCTATGTAGTACCTATAATGTAGGTACTTATTAAGGTATATCATTCATCTCGTACCCATAACACAAGCTCTGCTTAGCTTGGGGCTAGATGATGCTGTGTGAATTGTCCAGCGTTATTTATTTATTTAGTTTTATGTATTGTCAGTAGGTACCAGCCTGTATTGTGTGTCAATAAACTATTACTCTACATAATATAAAGTATTTTATTTAAAAATAACCTATCTAATCAAAATCTTATCAAGTAGGGAAATTAATGACCTCCTTTCAGTGTGGATTCATCATTATCATTTGAGCCGTTAAACGTCCACTACTGAACACATGCCTCCCTCATGGATCTCCATGAGGGGTGATTGCCATACTCACCACGCTTGGCAGGCGGGTTGGCGAGCGCAGTACGGGATGTTGATACACAGAAAGACGCTGCTGCCCATCTTTCGCAGGTATCCCTTAGCAGGCTCTTACTGCATCACGTGCATGAAAGCAGGGGTAACATACTACTGCCGGCACCCTGCGGTAATGTGGATTATGATGATGATATTACAATGTGGCCTATCTTGCAGATTAAATTATATATACTATTCAAAAGAGTTAAAATCGCGAGGAGTGGAAGAAGGGAAGGGAGGCCTTTGCCCTGCAGTGGGATATTAACGGCTGAAAAATAAATAATAATAAATAAATTCAAAAGAGGCTGCATTTATCAATAACACAGAACGTAACGTGGTTATTATTCGTGTGTCTGAACTAGGTAATCTTGTTTTTCAGGCAAAACGAGGTCACTAGCACAAAATAATCACAAGCTTACGTGTGGTACCTATTACAGATCTGTTATGTTAGCCTAAAAATAAATAACAAAATACAGTGTCAAATAAAACAATATTGCATTGAAGCAGATTTTTTGCATTATCGTCTTCTTATGATAGAGTGAAGAGGTACTAGAATAACATGGCAAGACCTTCTTGTAGAGGAGTAGCAAAGTTCAGATCTGATCAGTCACAGTGCAGCCGAGGTATCTGCTCCTAGTACCTCCTCCCTAGTGTTTGTGTCGACACAAACACTAGGGAGGAGGAGATAGATATCCGAATACATAATGCCAATGTGAATAAATAATGCAGTGCAGCATTACAAAAAGTATCAGTGTCCAAGATTCTTAGCAGGAAAACCAAGATTCAGATCTACAAAACCGTCTAGTCCGATCTTGATGTTCGGGTGCGAGGCTTCGCCACTAACCCAAAGAGAGGAGAACAGACTTGGTAGCGAAAAATCCTAGGCCTGCTCAAAGAGAGGATGGGAGCTGGAGGATCCGGATAAACCTGGAGGCAGAAGAACTCGGGAACACAACATCGTTGGAGACAAGCTCACCGTCTGCGCTGGCTCGGCCATTTGGAAAGAATGGTAGAAGATCGTATGGTGTAGAGTGCCTATATTGGCTATCCTATAGGGCGCCGCCCTGTTGGACGTCCCCGGTGCCGCTGGAGGGATGTGAGAGATCTACAACGGGGACTGGCACATCCTAGCTCAAGATAGAAGCAAATGGCGTCTTCTTCTGTCGGAGGCCAAGACCCACTTCGGGTCACTGAGCCAGCGGAGTAAGTATAAGCCGCCTGGCTATTCGCTGCGCAACTGCTACTTCGGGAAGCCTGCTCCAGGCCACGCATCGACTACCTACGGCTGCTTCACAGAAGGGAACTACCGTGGCCCGGAAATGAAACCAGATACCGAATCTTCAGGTCGAACCACGGCTCTTATTTAATTAATTCATGTACCTACCTCCTTCGGAGCATTCCTTAACCATGGTACCATCAATGATGTCTGCATCAATGATACTACGGCTAATAGGTAGGTACTTACCTACTATTTTTTGTTAGCCGTGGTACTGGAAAATGGAGAATTTGGTATTTACCCAACAGTCATGTAGGTAATGGTAAATAGCTACTACATAACTGTAAAATTATTCCTTTTATTATATTTACTAAATATATTTTTACATTCATTAGCTTCCCTAACTTTGTTATTTAAATACAGGTTTTTTAATATAACTTGAACTAAAAATATACCTACATCTTGTTTCCATTTAGTACCCGCTTAGGTAGGGTAGGAGCTAGGTATCTTCCCCTTTTTATATCCGGCACATAGGTGCCATCTAGAAATACGCTGACAATTTATCGATTTCAGAAATCGTCAAATTCTTAGCGTATTTCTTAGCAGTCCAGTATTTATTTGGTCCATAATAATAGCATGGACCAAGTTGGTCCATGATAGATAATAGTACGGAAAAGTAGGTACACATGACGGCTGTTGGCGCTGTACTTAGTTTCTGTAATCTGTGGATGTACTGTCAAAGCAAAGGCGAGACAGAGTTGTCATTGCATTAGTGCAAAGCGCTAATGTGTTTCGGAATTATTATGACCTTATTTCCATTGACATAAATCGTATCAATGCTTATCCCCCCATGTGCTCGATACTGGGGGCAGTTAGCTTCGAAAAATAACGTAACAAAATGTGACACATATCTCCGCTCCTTGAACAGGGTCAAAATCAAATAAAACCAAATAAATTTATTTCAGTCTACGAATCCATTTATTTATTAGGTAAAATTACAGTAAGGCTAAATCGTTACATAGAGCAGGAAACAAAAATTGTTTTACAATAATAATTTAATAAATAGAAATTAAAAATTCAGTTTATGATTTTGATTCTGACGGGATTCGAACCCGCACGCCACAGACTTAAATTAAGAAGGCAAATTAAATTAAGAAAACTATTAACTGAAAGGGCATATTATAAGTTAAATGAATTTCCATTGGATATATGACATTAATATTACGTAATTCAACATTATTTTAATAATTAATCTATTCTATAGACATCTACAAATTATTCAACACTTACTGCATATAATTTTTTTCTTATTTCATTCTTATAAATTTGACAGATAAAATGGCAGAGAATGCTTAAGCATTAAGTCCTCCTTACACAATATTGTTGTCTCAGTGTTAAATAAATAATTAAATAAATATAATAATTTATTTTTCCTAAGCTAATTAACTAAAATAGATAACAGTTTATTCGTAAAAAATAAAACAAACAACTCCCCAGTACATTCTAGACCACCACATTTAAAATCCCGTGATAGATTAGACATACCCTTCTCCTTATTATAAAATTTAATTTGAAAAAAAGTCAAAAGAAAAAAAATAATAAAAAAATGTTTATTTAGCAACAAGATAATGAGCATAAGGTAACACAGAATTAGTTCTTAAAGTTAAAGACAAAATAAACAACTCATTATGTTGTGTTACAACATTTTCGACATAAATAAATAAATGATTTGATTTGACATGTCCAACAACTCTTACGCTAGGCAAAGCCTGTATTGTGAGGATCATAAAAAGAGTTAGACTTTAGGATTAGTATGTCTCGTTCAACTATAAAACTTACATAAATTACCCATCACCTTAAAATATATGTAAAAAAGAAAACAAATTAGAAAAATAGGTAGATAAAATAAATTACAAATATGCACATGCCTGTTACAGGCATGTGCATATACAACAGTAGACAGGCAAGATAAGATAGATACTTAATACATTTATTTGTAACACTCATATCATAACAAAACACAAAAAATAAAAGACACAACAGGAGAGATAAAGTAACAAAATAACAAATTAAACTAAGAAAAAAGGCGACTGATGAAAAGATGTGTGTGTGAACTTTATTACTGTGTGTGAATAAATGATCTTTATCCAAACTTCGATTATTCCACTCTGGCCCTTAAACCATGTCAGTAAAAATATATACTAAAATACAACAAACAAAACATTCAAAAATGTAAACAACATAAATACATTTAAATCGCTGTTAAAAAAAGTTTTTAAAAACTGTACAGTTTTAGGCTTGATGCTTGACGCTAATGATCGGCTACCACCTTGACTGAGGTTCATTTGATCGCCATGAAACAACAAGGTCGATTTTCCATTGCAATAGTCTTATGACAGTGGCTATTGCTCTCTCAATAATTTATTTTACGTCATGCCCTGGGTCGGCACGGCATTTGTCCAGTGCTCACTTCCATTATGCAATAACAAACTCGATTTTTCATTAAAAAGGAGCAGGATTGTATTTCTGGTGGTATTTAATTTGGTGTCTTTTTAACTTTAATTTATATCTAAATGTTTCTCCGCATACTTCACAGGGATACGGCTCTTCTTGAGTATGTACTCTCCCGTGTGACTTTAAATTTTGTTTTTGAGTGAAATGTTTGCCACATATATCACAGGTATAGGGCTTTTCTCGAGTATGTACTCTCTTGTGTATCTTTACATTAGTACTAAGGCTGAATTTTTTACCACATATGTCACAGGCAAATGGTTTTTCACCAGTGTGAACTCTCTGGTGTACAATTAAATTTGCTTTGCGAGCATATGCTTGACCACATAGAGTACAGGCATATGGTTTTCCTCTAGAGTGACCTCCCATGTGTTTTTCATTGTCATTTCGATTAAGCTGTTTTTCGCCGCTGAATTGCATTCGACTGGTGTGGCACTGCTTTATGTGCAACGTCAGTTTTCTTTTCACATTAAACGTCTCGTTGCAAAGTTCACAACGGTAAGTCGTTTCAAACTGGGGTTGTTCAACATTCATTGTAGTCGGAGGGTTATTAAAAACATCATGATCACTATCTTCTTCAAGTTCCAAGCATATACTTATAATATTAGATATTTCTGATGACAAGAGATTTTCTGATACATCTATAGATTTCGCTTCTTTTGTATCAGTTACATCAGAGCTATTTTGGTTATGTACAGCGGGCGTCACAATTACGTAACCCTCTTTGGAAGAGACTGTACTTACATTTGTATGTGCAGTCTCTACCAAGAGTTCCTCGTCTGCTGTTTCCTCTTTCTTTATGAACATAGCATCTTCTTTCGCAACTGTATGAGAACTATCATCAGTATGTACAGTCTTTAACAAGAGTTCTTCGTCTTTTGTTTCCACTTTCTTAATGAACATAGCATCTGCTTTCACAACTGTATGAGAACTATCATCAGTATGTACAGTCTTTAACAAGAGTTCGTCTTTTGTTTCCACTTCCTTAATGAACATAGCATCTGCTTTCACAACTGTATGAGAACTATCATCAGTATGTACAGTCTTTAACAAGAGTTCGTCTTTTGTTTCCACTTCCTTAATGAGCATAGCATCTGCTTTCACAACTGTATGAGGACTATCATCAGAATGTACAGGCTCTACCAAGAGGCCCTCGTCAGCTGTTTCCACTTTCATCATGAACATAGCATTTTCTTTCACAACTGCATGAGAACTATCATCAGTATGTACCAAGTGTTCTTCCTCTGCTGTTTTCACATCCTTTATGAATTCTCCAGAGTGAACTCTCAGGTGTCTTTCTGAACTAGCTTTTAGATTAAGCTGTTTCTCGTCGCTAAATGGCATTTGACTTGTGTGGTAATTCTTTATGTGTATCGCTAGTTTACTTTTCAAATTAAACGTACTGTTGCAAACGTTACAAGAGTAAGCCGTTTTGAACTTGGGTTGTTCAACTTCCATTGTGGATGGAAGGTTAATAAACACATCATGATCGCTATCATCTTCAACTATAGAGCGCACACTTTTAATATTACATATTTCTGAGGGCACATAGTTTTCTGATACAACCTTCTTCTTAGTGTGCAGTTTCTTGTGTCTTATAAGATTTGCTCTAACATGATAAGTTTTACTACATATATCACAGGAGTACTGCTTTTCTGGAGCATGTATTCTCTGGTGTGTTGTTAAATTTTGTTTTTGGTTGAAAGATTTACCACATATATCACAGGAATAGGGCTTTTCTCGAGTATGTATTATCATGTGCAAAGTTAGATTAGGACTTTGAATGAATTTTTTACCACATATGTTACAGGCAAATGGTTTTTCACCAGTGTGTACTCTCTCGTGTACTCTTAAACTTGTTTTATGAGCATATACTTTATCACATAAAGCACAGGCAAATGTTTTTTCTCCAGGGAGAACTATCTGTCTTTGTAAGCCATAAGTATAAGGTTTTTGATTAAGCTGTTTCTTTCCGCTGAATGACTTTTGGCTATTGTTACTGGTGTGGCACTGATTTATGTGTAACGCCAGTTCACTTTTCGCATTACACGTCCTGTTGCAATAGTCGCAACAGTAAGTCGTTTTGAACTTGGGTTGTTTAATATTTATTTCAGACGGAACGTTATTAAAAACATCTTCATTCACAACTGCATAAGAACTATCAGCAGTATGTACTGTCTCTACTAAGAGTTCTTCGCCTGCTGTGTCCTCTCCCTTCATGGATATAGCATCTTTTTGAAGAACTAAACATGAACTATCATCATGTACAGTCTCTACCAAAAGTTCCTCGTCTGCTGTTTCCACTTTCATCATGAACGTAGCATCTTCTTTCACAACTGCATAAGAACTATCATCAGTATGTACAGCCTCTACCAAGTGTTCTTCCTCTGCTGTTTTCACATCCTTTATGAATTCTCCAGAGGAAACTCTCAGGTGTCTTTCTGAATTAGCTATTCGATTAAGCTGTTCCTCGTCGCTAAATGGGATTTGACTTGTGTGGTACTGCTTTATGTGTATCGCCAGTTTGGTTTTCAAATTAAACGTCCTGTTGCAAACTCTACAAGAGTAAGCCGTTTTGAACGTGGGTTGATCAACATCTGTTGTAGATGGAAGGTTATTAAACACATCATCATGATCGCTATTACCCTCAACTTTAGAGCACACACTTATAATATTACATATTTCTGAGGACACAACGTTTTCTGATACAATATTCTTTTCAGATACCACTTTTTTAGCTATCTTTTCTTGAGTATGTAATTTCTTATGTATTGTTAAATTTTGTTTTTGGTTGAAAGCTTTACCACAGATATCACAGGTATAGGGCTTTTCTTGAGTATGTGTTCTCATGTGTGTTGATAAATTTACTTTTTGAATGAAACATTTACCACATGTGTCACAGGCATATGGCTTTTCTTGAGTATGTATTCTGATGTGCATATTTAGATTCGCATATTTACTGAATTTTTTACCACATATGTTACAGGCATATGGTTTTTCACCAGTGTGTACTCTCATGTGTACTCTTAAGCTTCCTTTATGAGCATATACTTTATCACATAAAGCACAGGCAAATGGTTTTTCTCCAGAGAGCTGTCTTTGTAAGCCATAAGGTTTTTGATTAAGCTGTTTCTTTCCGCTGAATGGCTTTTGGCTATTGGTACTGGTGTAGCACTGATTTATGTGTAATTCCAGTTCACTTTTCTTATAACACGTCCTGTTGCAATAGTCGCAACAGTAAGTCGTTTTGAAATCGGGTTGTTTAACATTTATTTTAGACGGAACGTTATTAAAAACATCTTCATTCACAACTGCATAAGAACTATCAGCAGTGTGTACAGTCTCTACTAAGAGTTCTTCGCCTGCTGTCTCCTCTCCCTTCATGGATATAGCATCTTCTTGAACAACTACATCAGTACTCTTTTGAATATTACCAGCGAATAGGTAATTTATTGGGGCCACAGATAAGGACTGTTCCAAGCTCAGGTTTAGCTCGGCGACATTCTCTTGAGTTACCTGAAACAAACATGTTTTCAACATATTAAGGTAAAAAAATGAAATCGCGTAACTGCTGAGCGACTTTAACTATACCGTGAACTATTAATACTAACCAATACAGAATAACTTTATTCTTCAACTGTTGTTCATTAAGGTGTTTGAATAATTGGTACAAGTTTACGCAGTCTGCCAAAACTGGACATACAAGAGACGACATAAAAAAGTAATACCACAAATTACAGAAACTAACAGATACACTGCCGGCCAAAAGTTTGAGACCACCTACATCTAAGTAGCAAAATGAAATAAAACTCAAAATATAAATCAAGAGGTTTAGATATTAATTAAAATACTTATTTACTAATACACATTCATCAAGAAGAAGAAAAAAATCAAGAAATATCAACCATTTACGTTAAAAATGACGTTCATATTTAATAAAATCATTAAACGGATTTTTCGTCAAAAAAGCCTCCCTTGCATTTTATAACTTTTTTCACTAGTCTCGGCATACGAGCAATCAATTTATCAATTGTATCTTGTGAGATATTGTTCCAGCTTTCTTGTAAAGCCTTCCACATGTCTTCTTGTGAGGAGGGACAACAACTGCGCACATTTCTGTCAAGCTCTTCCCACAATAGCTCAATGGGGTTGAGATCTGGACTCTGAGGGGGCCACACCATGTTTTTTAACACCCTTTCTGTTTCTTTATGTTCTAAATAACCCCTGCATAATTTTGAACTATGTTTAGGATCATTATCTTGTTGGAAAAAAAATCCATTTCCAATTAATCTTAAACCAGACGGAACGGCATTTTGCTGTAGTATTCGTTTATAATGCTCCTTTTTCATGATTCCTTCGACTCGTACCAAATCTCCGGTTCCATGGCCCGAGAAGCATCCCCAGACCATAATGGAACCACCACCATGCTTAACTGTTGGCACCACACAATCTGGCATCATCTTTTCCTCGGCGGTACGTCGAACAAAAATTCGTCGTTTTGAACCAAATATTTCAAACTTGGATTCATCTGTCCAAAGAACTTCTTTAAAGTCTTCTTCAGTCCAATCTCGATGGGTAAGGGCCCACTGCATCCGTTTCTTTTTGTTTTGTGGCCTTAGTAGTGGTTTTCGAACGGCGACGCGACCAAATAACTTAGCATCTCTCAATCGTCTTTTTACTGTAGTCAATGACACAGGTTCTGATCGGGATTTGTTCACTTCTGCGCGGATTTCTGGTGCGGTTAGGCGTCTATTCCGCTTGCTGGTAACGACGATGAAATTATCCTCGCTAGAAGTGGTAGCTCTCGGTCTCCCCGATCGCGAACGATCTTGATTACTGCCAGTCTCCTTGTATCGGGTTATTGCGTTATGAACACAAGTCTTCGACAACTTAAGTTGAGAGGCAATCGCACGTTCAGATTTGCCTTCGCCGTGTAAAACAACTATGGCAGAACGAGTTTCAGTGCTAATTTCGCGCACTTTTCCCATTTTAAGATGTCTTCACTGTAACAACGACGAGCTCAGACTAGTTAAGATAATGAAAAATTTACTCCATCAAAACTCAGGTAAAAAATATGTTTGAGGAAGCTAAAATAATCCGGAAGTACGGTTACCGCAAAACAAAACCAAAATAATTAGAAATGAGCAGGCCATAAAAAATATAACAATGACTCTATCACCTGGTAAGCGCGCGGTACTCATTTATGTTTTGAAACAATAGACCTTTAAAGGATGATAACTTAAAAATATACAATAAAAATGACTCTCAGAAATTCTTTGATAACAATAGAATACGCAGGTATTCAAATTAGCTCTTTATCATGTGTACTTTTGAAATATTTTGGTGGTTACAAAGATTTTTACAAGTGGTCTCAAACTTTTGGCCGGCAGTGTACATCACTCCAACACAAAAGCGAAAATACCTACGCTAGCCTACAAAATAGTTGAGATTGCTTTGCTCACCCGCCTCACCTACTTGCAAGTAATCTGTGACGCGGCATCGAATGAGTGGCTAGGGTTGCTTCTACGATGAGATTTTTATAATAAAACGAATGTGGTGAAAAAAACAGCTATTTTTATTGGTTGCCCAAATATGATTAAGTTTTTTAAAATGATGGATTTGAATCTTTATTCGCCGGTGGGTACCTAATACTTGATTTTAGGACTGTGTTGTTTTCAAAGCCATAATCGATTTGAAGGAACGCTGATCTGAAAAGCGATGTCCTATGTTGTGTGTACAAAATACTATAATCAAAATACCAAAATACTTATTTAACTATCTGTCTAATAGCTGAACTTCTTTATTTACGAATATTTACATAGTACCTTCCTAAGTTCATTTTTAGAGGAAAGGGAAAAATAATTCTAAAAACTTAAGATTTAAAATATCTTTTACTTTACCTTTTTTCGTCTCTAGACAAAGAAAAAAAATGTTAATTTTTCATTAGATCTTTGATTTCGGCATCCATCTACCGCACAATAGTTAGTACGACGCGCTTTCGACATCTAAATGAACGCATTTAACGTGCGTGCGCTCAAGCGGGCTTGTGGCAGCCTACTGCCTTGCAGCTCCGGCGATGTACAGAGCGGTAGGCATTTAACGCGTGGCCTCGAGCGAGTGACGGACGCCTGGTAATACCTCAAAACTAAATACAAGTATGTCGTCTTTTGCATGTCCAAAACTGGACATACAAGAGACGACATAAAAAAGTAATACCTTAAAACTAAATACAATAAACAAAAGATAAAAAAAACACTTTTAAACTGAATAAAGCACAATACGTACTTAATTGAAAACTTTTTTTTTCAAGTTAAGGCAAGAAGCGAATAAGAAACCTGACCTTTTCACTTCTATTCATTGTTACAATTTATGTCTTAATAATTATGCTTGATTTAATGTTATGTCCGCAAGTAGTAGTAGAACTTTTTGTAGTAGTAGTAGAACTTTTTGTGAAAGGTTCATCCGGGGAAGTACTACTATCATACATATTTCTGCCGCCAAGCAGTAATGTCTTCATTGCTGTGTTCCGGTTTGAAGGGGGGGGGGGGGGGGGGGGGGGGTGAAATAACGGGCACATGAGACTTTACAACTCTGGTCTCAGGGTGACGGGCGCATTGCAGTGTAGCGTTGGTCACGTGCTTAGTGAACGTGATCACCGCGGCATTGCAATTGCTGGTTACCGCTTACCATCAGGTAGGCCCTTGGCTTGTCTATAGGATTACAAGTATGTAGGATTGCATGGATATTGCAAGATAACATATTTTTTTTATTGCAAATTAATAAACAGTTTTTATTTATTCTTTAACCCGAACCGTTTTTGAGTAATTTACAAAAATATTGAACCCCCCCCCCTTTTCTCCGAAGATTGCAGAGATAAACCCGTGATACTTTTATACCTAATAGAAGTGTATGTAATCTTTATAGGAAAATTATAGCGAACTCTCTAATTTACATAGTTTTTTAGACAAGGGGGGTGGAAGGGGGGTTTTCAAAAATTTTGGAAAGTTACTAGGTGATGTGGGGTATCATATGAAAGGTATTCATTTGCACATCAATAAACAGTTTTTAGTTTTCCTTAAAACCGTATCGTTTTTGAGTTATTTACAAAAACCTTGAACAAACGACCGCCCCCCCCCCCCCCCCCCCTTATCTCAAAGTTTGCAGAGATCAAGAATCAAAAAATACTTTATTCAGTGCGGCCGCAAGGACCTTATTGACGCGTCACAAATTACAAAATAAAACAACACAAATAAATAGAATAAAGCACATAATTGAATCTGTTCACTTCAGATGACACGCGAGTTAGGAAAAGATAAATCCGTGATACTTTTATAGCTTTTAGAAGTGTATGTAAAGATTAGAGGAGATTTATTACAATCTCTCTACATAACATACATTTAAAAAAAATCATCGAAAGTTTAAAAAATCTACATAAGTTCCGCTATTAGACAAGAGATGGCGCTGTCAAGGTTCTCCAACAAAATATTAAACCGCTTTTGTCATAATATATTATATTGTATGATGGCACGGAAACCTCGGTGCGCGAGCCCGACTCGCTCTTGCCCGGTTTTTTTGTTTTAGCGTGTAGCTCAATAGTAGACCTTTTGTCTTACAATACCGGTATGAGTCGTTATTTGATAAAATGCCAAATAAAAAATAATCTTTACATAAAAAACCTCAAACTTCATTTTTCAAATAACTTTAGGCTCCCAGATAAAAAAAATACTCATTTTTTCTACAACCTACCTTAAAAACTACTTCCATTCATAGAGAAGTAACCCTGAAAATTTTATTTGGTTAGTAGCAAGGCATCGTGTTCAAATATTTTTTATACGATGGAAGTGCCAATAATCCTTAATTACATACCTAAAGCCTTTCAGATAAGCCACTAATTCCTTTGTGGTCATTGTAATGTAAATAGGTACCTACTTATTTTTATCAGGTAGCAGTAACCCGCTTACATTAGAAATGAATGAATAGCTAAATCATTTTAGTCTCGCATGAGCGAATTGCCTTTTTTTGTCTCGCATGCACAGGAGTGCATGGGCACTCCAGTGGTTGGTTGATTAGGTGGGATGCTTATGGTATTATTACATTATATTTTTTAAAGGACTTGTTGTTTTTCGGTTAAAGTTCCTTAGTCGTTTATCGTCTGCCCTTACCTGTGTTACGTTTTGCTTCCCAGTCTTTTTACTGAACCCTCTGAATTTGGCTTGTTTACTAAATAAATAAATAATGCTGGACAAATCACACAGCATCATCTAGCCCCAAGCTAAGCAGAGCTTGTGTTATGGGTGCTAGATGACTGATATACTTAATACATTATACTACATAGATAGATATTTTTATTATATATAGAAAAACACCCAGAACACCCTGAACAAATATCTGCAGATCGTACAGACATTTGTCCCGCGGCGGGAATCGAACCCGCAACCCCTTGCGTCGCAGGCGGACCTTCGCCCGCTGCGCCACAGAGCTCGTTAATACTCGACTTTGATACTAGATTGATTATTTTGAACTCTTGTTACCTGTCTGTCTGTCTGTCTGTCTTGTTACCTCGGAACGAAGACTGTGCGCGTTTACTGGACTGTACGAACTGTGCGATTAGTGCATCATGCCATATTCTCCACGTGAATATGCAGAAATCTATTATTGTTACGGTGCAGCTCAAGGAAACGCTCGAGAGGCTGCTAGAATGTACCAAGAGCAATTGATTAGAAGAGGTGGTGTACAGCCTGAGACCTACCCTGACTATCGTGTTTTCTTACGTGTTCGTAACGCATACATGGAAGGTCGCATACCCGGTAAATCTCGACCTGAGGGAGTGCCGAGAATCGACCCAAATCAAATAGAAGATTTTTTTTATTGTTTTTATATAACTTTTGTTTCAAGAATTATTAAATAGTGTTGTTTTTTTTAAGAAATATATTTAATATAAATGTGAATAGTGCCGAAGTGGAGATCCCTCGCGTCTTTATCACAAGTCTGGTAGTTAGTAAGAGCGAGTTAAAACTAACACTGTTATACTAGGTTTTCTATACCTGTAAGATCTTTCTGGAAATAAACGTTTTAAGCTAACGAAGTAGCTAAAGTAAATCAGTCTAGCTGTAGTTACATCAGTAATAATCATTATTGTACTGACTGCATAAGCTGCTGAACAAAGCCTACCTGCAAGTGCATCAATTTTGAAATAGAAAAACATTTATTCAATTCAAAAAAATAAAAAAATCTGCAGTGCATTTGGTAAACAAAATTAAATACATTGTGTCTTTTTAGCATTAAGCACGAGGTTGCCGCAGTGAACCAATTGTGCACTTGTGACAGTAAAATATTTACATCGTCATAATCATCTTTCTTTCTATCAACTTAGAAAATCAAAAATATAAGATACAAGAACTTTATTTGTATGGAACAGAAGTATCGTCTGCAAATAAAATGATATCACACAAGTTTTTTTTGCAAAAACGGGAGGACATTTATAAAAAAAAAAGGATCCTCGTGATTCTAATTCAATTCTTGATCCGTCTGATCTCTGACCGCAAACCTCATGATAATCGGCATCACTCGCTATAGCTTACTTAACCAGAGCGTACGCTGGTTTGTTAAACCTGTGTTTCTCAAACTTTTAATTTAATCACCCCTAAAATGTTCTCGTGTGCGAGTTGCGATTCCCAGTTCATGGATGGAACACTGTGCAGTATCTGCAAGCGACACCTGGATTTCCAATGCTCTAGCATCACAGAAACAGCGTAACGTAGACTCGGGGAAAGGCAAAAGACCTGTGGTGAGCCTAGATGGCGATGCCTTGGATTTGCACTGAGGGCATCGCCATCTAGGCTCACCACATCCGCACCTACACCGCCTACATCACCGTCTCCGAGTCAGTTGGATAACATGCAAGAGCAGCTGAATAACATCATATTCCGACTTGGCCTGTTAGCAGATCAATCAAATCAAATCGGAAATTGGGAAACTACCTTCGTGAATCATTGGAGATGACGCACGAGCTTATCGGTAAATACTCTGAAAAATTTAAGTTCTGGAGGATCGCGTTATCAAAGGAGAAAGTTGTCGGTGACATTCCTACTCTCCAAGCAATAGTTGCCAGGCTTAAACAAAAGCTGCAGGATGGAGACCAGTGGGCTCGAGCGAACAACGTTGGGATAGAAGTCAAGCGAGAAGTTATATGATACGAGCACCCGAGAACAATAGAAAACTCGAGCAAACAACAGGCACTGGTTTTGCATGTGGCTTTCAAACGTTTACGTGTTGACAAAAATAATGCGGGCCCAACTGGAAAACGATGTTGTTCAGTTGTTACTTACTTACTCTTCTGGCTCAGCGACCCAAAGTGGATCTTGGTCTCCGATACAAGACTTCTCCAGGCTTCTCTGTTTTGCGCTAGTTCTCGCCAGTTAGCAGCATCGAGTTTTCGCAGATCCGCTTCCACCTCGTCAATCCAGCGATACCGGGGGCGGCCGACTGGTCTACGCCCTAAAGGTATTCCCTGGTACACTTTCTTGACGGCTCGATCTTCCGCCATTCTCTCAATGTGCCCCAGCCAGCGCAGGCGCGAGCCTTTAAATTCGCCTATGATGTTTGGCTCTGGGATAAGGTCCTCTATCTCCTGGTTTTTTCGGACTCGCCAGGATCCATCCTCTCGTCTTGTTGGTCCAAGGATCTTTCGCAGCACCTTACGTTCAGCCACGAGAAGTTTGTTTTCTTCCTTCAGTGTTAACGTCCAGGCCTCGCAACCGTACATCAGAATGGGACGGATGACTGTCTTATATATTCTGACCTTGGTTTTTCTGCTCAGAAGTCTGGACGATAACACCTTGTGGAGCGCTGCACTGCATCTCAACGTATTCTGGATGCGTGCGTAGATCTCTTCCTCTCTAGAGCCTCTGTCTGTAATGGTGCACCCCAGGTATTTGAACTGCGAGACCCCTTTCTACACCACATGTCCCACATTTAGATCTTGCCGTTTAACACGAGTGTTTTTGTATCGTTTCATGTGGATGTACTCAGTTTTGTTGTAGTTGATTTTGAGGCCTAGGGGTTGTGCTTCATTTTCCAGCGTTGTGGCAAGTTGTTTGACCTCCGCTTGGTTACGGCTGAGCAGGGCTAGATCATCCGCGTAACCAATGACCTTGTGCTGTCCGTTTAACTCCACTCCAACGTCAAGTGTCATGACTTTTCTTACGACGTGCTCGAGGGCGAAGTTAAACAGCAGTGGTGACAGGGCGTCTCCTTGCTTAAGGCCGGTTATCACCTCAAAGTCCTCAGTTAGCACTCCTCCAACTCTGACCCTCATCCTGCTCTCCATTGTAGCAGCCTGCACCATCCTAACCAGTTTGTCAGGTATGTTGAAATTTCTAAGGATAGTAAAGATGTTCAGTTGTTATTGCATATAATCTAGTTGAGTTGGAGAGGGAGACGTATTGAGCCTCGAAGGCGATTGGTTGGCTTTACACTTCGGGCAACGGCAACGCCACCTTTTCTGCCTCTCTCCAAGTCTGCGATATCCATTTTCCGTGATCCCGGAACATTGGAAATCGCTTGCAGACACTGCACACCGTTCCATCCGTGAACTGGGATTCACAACTCGCGCACGACATAAGGCAGGATAAAAACACCGGTACAACAAGTAAACGTGCGCTCCGGTTTAGCAATAGGGGGCTTATACAATAAACCATCCTATTGAATCACTTTATCTATTTAAAAAACCGCATCAAAATCCGTTGCGTAGTTTTAAAGATCTAAGCACTAACATAGGGACAGACAGACCGCGGGAAGCGACTTTGTTTTATACTATGTTAAGATTGCAGAAAAGATTGGAAAGGTCAGCTAACTAACGATTAGGAAAGAAGACATAAATTACATCGCTCGCATACCGCCGAGAGTCCCGAGAGCAGAAAAACCTATTGTTATTTCTTTTAATAAACGCACTTCGTTGCCTCCTCTCGCAAGACCAAGCAATTAAGGCTAGAGCAGATTGGTTATACAACCGGTGGAGTTTTTTATGTCAACTGGTCTGACGCAGCATAACAACAACTCAGGCCAAGTCTTTAGCAAAAGTGAAGAATGTCAGGTATGTGGGGGTAAATTAAGCATAATATTAAGACAAATATTGTAACAATGAATATAAGTGAAAGAGTGAGGTTTCTTGTTCGCTTCTTTCCCTCACTTGTAAAAGAAAAGTTTTCCGAAGCGAACGAATCCATTTTTTTTTTAAATTTCGTATAGGTTTGCGTTTGACCACATCTTGCCTGATGCATAATAAGATGCTAAGCATGATGGTCAATTATTTGCTTTGTTCAATTTAAATGTGTTTTGTTTTTATTTTGTAAACTTACTATTCTAAGTAGCGTTTTGCTCTATTGAATAAACACTTATTGAGTTTGAGAGTTTGAGTTTGGTCAAACACTGTAAAATTATGGCGAGAATGTCTGATACATCTCCTTAACTTTTATAAAAAACGAGAATGACCTTATAAAGATGTCTTAATTCATATCTCCAACAAGAATATTAGTATTATAATATCAGAAAATATTCTGCTACTACTAAAACGTCTCAAAAGATCGAGAAACGTATGCAAAACCAGTGTCTTTTGTCTTTTTTCAGTGCTCTTTTGTTCTATTGTTTGACGCATGCGCACCGGTCGTAAGTATAGCTCTACTGCTAATTGCACCCGTCCGCTTCATGCGCTTACGGGCTGTTTTCCCTTGCGCTATAAATGGTTCAAGCTATATCTGCGTGACTGTGTTAGAGTTGTATGATGGGTTTGTTTTGAACTTTTATTTTTGTACCGTATTTTTACAAGATATTGGGGACATTTGGAGTTGGTTAACTATTATTATTTACAGCTTTAATGTCAGCTTACACTGGTGCCTCATTCATGTATTAAGATTTTATAGGTACAATTTAATTGCAAACTTTTATCTTCCTACAGTATTTTTGCAAATTATTGGTAACAATTCGACATTTTTATTTTTTATTTTCAGCTTCATTATTAGACTTCACCTGTACCTAATTAGTACAGAAACATTCTATAAAATTAATTTCATTTAGTCTCCTAAGTCTCAATCGTTTCTGGAAACAATATTAATCTTCAGCAAGCTATGTTTAGTTTTGTTATGCGAAGACGTATAGTTGGTTCGTGTATATTTAATAAGTTAACTATTATGCTTTATAAAACCGTTTGTCTTCCGAATAAAATTAAATGAAACCTCAAAATTATACCGTGTACTTATAACAGTTGTGACAAACACAATCGAAGGCCTTGGACAAATCACAAAAACTGCCTATTACATTTTTCGAACATTGGATAGACGAAGTGGGATAAGCACAGGCAAACATAGTGGTCAGATTTAAAATGTTTCATTACTGATTTACTAATAATAGGAGGCTAGCTGCAGTAAATATTATCTGCGTATACAAGTAGCAGATGTTAAAGTTATTGTCCTTGAGATTTTATAAGTATGGAATAGAAATGAGTAGTTTAAAATGCCTGTAAAAATATACCTGAATACCATCCTCTGATAACTGCGTCAGTATGTTCTCAGCTTTCCGAGACATGTCCACAAATCGACGGCACCGATGCAGGAGGGAGATGCATATGTAGCACATTGTCTTAGGTCGTCGGTCCGCTGTAAAGAGCTGAAACATTCACACATATTGTTTTATTAAAAGCGACCCTCCCCTGCTTCGCACAGGTGCATGTATGTATGAACCAGTCATCGGTCATCTTGTACGAAGAGTTTCTTGTTATAACGCAAAGATAAGCGATGTTGGATAGTGCCCTGGATTTCTACTGGAAACGGGGGGTTCTAGGCACCAGGATCAATCGGCTTTCGGCGTCCCATCAGCGGGCCACTAGGTGAGGTCTCCTGCCTGAAGGAAGGCAGGCTCCGAGGCAAAGAACCCAGGAAGTAGGCCGCTCCTCCCTTTACCCTTCTCACAACTCCGATCCTGGACTAGGCTTCAAACCAGAGACTTACACAACACACGTTGGATAGGCTTGCCAGACTGCCGACAAGCATACCTCCGGAAGATGGGCAACAGCGTCTATCCGTGTATCAACATCCCATACTGCGCTCACCAACCCGCCTGCCAAGCGTGGTGAGAATGGCAACTACCCCTCATGGAGATCCATGAGGGAGGCCTGTGTTCATCAGAGGACGTTTTATGGCTGAAATTTTGAAGATTTTCTAAGGAATAGTTTTAAAACTTAGATTAAGTAATTTCATGTATCTCATTTTAACCGAAACATTTGTGTTCTTATGAGAATAAAGTTCTTTAAACCTAAATGATGATGACAAAGAACGGACCTAAGGACAGTGGGCACACTAACGGGCCACTGCACCCTGCAACAACCACAAATCCTCAAACAACCGAGCTCACTCCATGAAGCCTGTGGAAGACCCCAGGAAGATTCTGCGCTTCTGGTCGGAGTTGGGCTGGCTATGCTAGTGAAGACACCTCACGCATAATGGACCAATCTGGAGTCCAAATGCGGAAAAGTGAGTCACACACATAGCATAATAACATCTGCCACCGCAAATAATTTGTCGCGCGAGATTTTTAAATCGATAACTCTTAAGATGTTGGGCAAATATGTTCTGTATGAACTACTCAAAATGTAAAAAAAAAACTAATTAAGATATTGTTACGAGCTGAGGGTTCGGGATTAAATAATGTAGTCCAATTTAACCAAAATTAACACTTTAATCGCGGATCACACCAATAAGAATCTCACAGTAGATTCACACAGAAAGAAACTTCACTTGTTTGTGTTCAAAACAATAAAGAGTGACCTTGGACTCTTTCGGCCGATCAAACACCGGTCTTTTCTGGATCTTTCGTGAACTTACTGGTTTACGTTTGCGCACGGCGCAACAATATATATTACAAGTTGGATAAAATAGCATCGCAAATAATACATACTTTTTAATAAAAAATTATAATAAGGCAAATAGTTAGTAGTAGCCTATGAGGTATGTTAAAAGATACTCTATATAAGACATAATTATGCTATCGCTGACTTTTTCATAGACCTTTTTATAAGAAACAATTCTTCAATACATCACTTCCACATAACTTCTATGGTTTACGCAGCGTACGCCAAAACAATTCCCAATAGGCGTGAAATTTTCTGACAACTTTAACAATCTTCTTCATCATAGTTTAGCGAACTTACACCAAACCTCAATAAAATTTTAATGCTAAACCTTCCTCTTGAAACTCTACATCCATTGGTGAAAACCGCATCAAAATCCGTCGTGTGGTTTTGGAGAAGAAAGCCAAACAGATAGATAGACTTAATAGAATCAGGCGTTACTTTGCGGAAATCCATATTATTATTTGTGGGCGGGAGGGCGGTGCAATGCATCTCAGCATTAGCGGAATTAAAACTAGATATTTTCTTTGTTTCTCATACATAACAGATAGATAGACATCCAGATAGACGCGGGCAGCGACTTCAATTTATAATATGTAGAGATTTACCAGCTTTTGACCTATAATTCTAATTCTGATGTGATGGGGTATAAGATCTGCACTGATGTCCCGCAATGGGGTGTATTGTGCATTGCCCCCTGACACCAACCCCAACCTAACCAGCCCAATTCCTTGAAATACCAGATGAAAATGAAAAATGAAAATGAAAAAGCATTTATTACAGCAAAAAGAAAAAAATATAAAATACAGCGAAACTTATGCTAAAACTTAAAAAATTAACATCTTAACTGTTTAAACATTGTTTCCTTTTTTGCTGAGGAATTAATTGTCCTGTGTTATTGGTGACTCCCTCACTAGGCTGAGCCTGTATCGAGGGAGCCGGCTGACGAATTAGCTAGACAACGAATAATTAAATGCTCAGCTGACAGAAATTACAATGAAAATTGAATACAAAAAAAACGGGACAATCTTATAAATCTAACTGTTATTATTATAGTTGAGAGATATTAGTTTAAATAATTAAAAAATATTATGTAAATTTAAATGTAAGAATATAATATTGAAAATGCAAAAAATGTTGATGTAGGTACCTAATTGATGATTGGATACGTGATTTTTCATCTTACGGTTACAAGCAACTCTTCTGTCTTATCATAATTTAGGGATTCAAGCCATCTATTGATAATTAGTTTTGCTTCAGCCACTGATTTATTTTTAATGTCGCAGGCTTTTATGACCTTGTTATATAAGCTTAGCTTAATGTAGGCGCCAGTGCGCTGGGCAAACCTACATGTTGTTTTTGGCACAGTTAATTTAAATACTCTTTGTTTCAATAGTAAGTCGTAGTCAGGAGCGGAGATAACAGATTTATGCACAGAGAGGGAGATCTTTAAAATGTACAATTGACGTACTGTGAGAACCCTAGCATCAGGATATAGGTTTGAGGTGGGATACCTATAAGGCTTGTGAAGCATAACCTTAAGAACCGACCGCTGAGCTCTCTCAGCTTGAATAATGATAGTCTTTGCAGCGCTGCCCCAGCATGTGATGCAGTATACTATTATCGATTGACAAAGAGCGTAGTAGACTGATTTTAGAGTGTCAAAACAAGCCACATGACGTAGATTCCGCATCACATTTACGATCTTTCTAATTCGAGCTGAGAGAGCTTCAATGTGCGGTTTAAAACTGAGCTTTTCATCGATATGGACTCCAAGGTATTTAAAAGATTTTGTGCGCACTAACGATACACAAGAACAGGTGTGGGCACTGCGGCTAGTGCATGAAGGAATGTGTAACTTTATGTCTAGGTTTCTGTCTGGAGCTGAAGCTAAGGTCTTGTGAAAACACATGTACACAGTTTTATTTGTGTTGAGCGTAAGTAGATTTCTCTGGAGCCATTGAAACATTAGTGTCACACCAAGTTCAGCTGAGTTGCACACCTCTGACCAATTAGGCCCATGAAAGATGATCGCAGTGTCGTCTGCATAACAAAGGATGTCGGCATTGGGAATATTGATTTGGTGAATATCGTTTATGTAGAGAAGAAATAAAGTGGGACCAAGAATACTCCCTTGTGGTACCCCGAAACGAATTTCCTGAGAACTACTGGTATTTTGATAGAGAAACAGTCCGCAGCATTCCATGTCCCCGAATGAAATGCTCTTTAGTTAATTAGTTTATACTCTTTTAAATTATCCTATAAAAAAATACTTATTAAATCTTCAAATATCTAAGTGTCTGGTATGATAGTTCTTCGATGTTAACAAAGTTTCTTATTTGAATCTTTAATATTATTTATTAACTAGGCACTATAGTTACTTAAAACACTGTTGTTCTTGTCAATATTTCAAAGATTTTTGTTATTATTTGTTTTTCGGATTATTGTATTGTATTGAGGTTGTTGTAAGATATTATTTAAACCCGTATTACTTTATTCATTTTTATTATAATTGTTACACCGTGTGTGTGGTCTGTGCTTTGCATAGCGCTACGGCGCCACCGAAAACCAGCGCTGCGACAGCATTCGTGTTGTTACAGCAAATGCTGAGTGGCGACCGATTTGTGTCTTATTTATTGTTTTTTTTTTTAATTATAATTATGTGTAAATTGCTAAAATAAGGTGCAAATAAATATTTTCTATTTCTATTCTATTTCTATAAATGCAGATGTTGTAGAAAAATGGATAACTCCATGAGCTCCTTTAGTCCCAATTTTATACAGTGGAGGCATTTTCAATGTACCTTCTTTTAAATCAGGAATAAGATGACATGGTATGATGGATTAATCATAGACAGTGGCTTTTATTCGCCTTCAATTTTGTGCCAACCTTCATAAGCCTATTTGAAACTTTTTAGCAACAAAAAAAAATGTTTTTTAACTTTTTTTTAATATGTATCCATTTGAGTACAGCATCAAATAGCTACCTATGATTTTGAGTGTCACAATTAATCTGGATCATGATGTAGATAGAATATAGATTAATTTGAGTGTCATAATTAATCTATATTCTATCTACATCATGCATAATTCGCTAGCAAGAGCACTACCCGATCCGCATTTCATTAAGCATCTGAAGAGAAGTCTGACAACTTGCTACCAGGAAAAATAGGCTGATAATACTGAATCCCAAAGAAAAAAAAAAGCTATGAACTCAACCACCTACAAATAATTCAAATTGTCAGATCTGCCCTGAGACCAACAGAAATTCAGAATTTATTAATTTATTTTCATAGTTTGCAATTACAAAACATACATCCATTAACAAAAGCAACATATTTAATGTTATGTTAACAGAAAATAAGGCAACAACTGTGGCATTGTTGTTATATGGTGTGTTAACAATAATGCAAATGCACACTGGTTAATAAGCCAATAAAACAAACTTTTATTGCTACTATTTACTGTACAATCATATTGCACAAACTTTTGTGATTAAAAATAACACACACCACATCTGAAACGGTCTAGTTTTATGGAAACAAAATTAGTATGAGAGAAAACGATGTCCTCTCATTAAGGTAAGCGCATATCTAATGATTTAAATCTTTGATTGCACATGACATAACAAGAAAAAATCTATATCATGCATTACGTCGTGTTAGTCAAACCCTTAGCGACGTGAACGTTTCCGTACGAGGGTCACTAATAATTAAGTAGCAGCGTTACATCTCGTGACAAAACTCCGTTAACAGAGGCTCATGCCCAACAGCAGAGAGGCATGATCATCTTAAGACTCAAACTACGACTTACCTTTGTTGCTAGCTTTTCAAATATCCCTTGATACCGAGTGCCCTTTATGTCGTACATTCTGGTATCACTAGCTAGGCATACTCTGCATAACACTACGTTGGTCATATTAATCACAACTGCCTTGGTTTCTTTCCCCCGAATTATTTGCAAATTTTACACTACAAAAACAACTCGTCCTTTTTCTCCGCTTGTTTACATTTCAATAGACCGTTGACCTGTCGTGCAGTGTGACCACATTTAAATTGATCAATCTACTTCTGCAGCTTTAAAAATCTACCAAAATCTACCAGAGCCTTGGGTCAAAAACTACCACAAATCTACCTTACGAGCATGATAAAATAGAGATGAAATAAAAATATATTACATTATTATTTACCTTTCTCTTTATTTATTACCTAAGTATTATACTTCGATTAATATTCGAATAATTCGAATATTATATTAGTTCGAATATTCGAATACTGAAATTGCAATATTCGAATATTCGATTAAAATCAAGAACACCAAACTCAGAACTCTGATGTGCATAAAATGCCACACAAAATTGAAAAATGTATGTGCACATTTAACACGAGTTTTGCCTAGTCCTTTCCATTCCAAAATGGAAAGGACTAGGCATCAACATTAACAGAGCTTTTACACGGGAAGTCTGTGGGTCAGGCATACCAAAAAATCGATGGACACCCTACGCATCCAGTATAATAATATTTTTAGGATGATGATGCGACTGCCCCGTTTCTGCAGTGCATCAGGGATGTTTTCGCAGTACCACACTGATGGCTTTTTTGCCATCATACGCAAAAAAACGGCTTCCCTGATGCGCAGGATACGGGACAGTCAAAACAGCATCCTGAGAACTGTGGCAGAGTGCCTATCATCACCACTCTGGAAGTGCCTTATACAGAGGGTGATTAATGAAGGGACCTTTATCGTTAATTAATCACCCGTGGTGCATCACAGTCCCCTTCTTTTTAAGTTTAAGTATATAACTCGTGTAAATATGGATTTACTGTGATCTGAAATAAAAGATTTTTATTTTATTTATTTTATTTATTAACGGCGAATACATGACTCACCTTCGGTTTGCCGACGATATTGTGGTCATGGCAAAGTCGATGGACGAACTCGGCACGATGCTCGAAGGCCTCCATCGATTCTCCCAACGGGTAGGCCTTAAAATGAACATGGACAAGACGAAGGTTATGTCGAATGTCCATGTGGTGTCTGCCCCAGTTATGGTTGAGAACTCGGCTCTTGAAGTGGTCGATGCGTATGTATACCTGGGACAAACTGTCCAATTAGGTAGGTGCAACTTTGAGAAAGAGGTCAATTGACGAATCCAACTTGGATGGGCAGCGTTTGGGAAACTACGCAATGTTTTTTCGTCCAAAATTCCTCAGTGCCTTAAGATGAAAGTCTACAATCAATGTGTGTTATCAGTGATGACATATGGAACCGAAACGTGGTCATTCACGATTGGCCTCATGAATAAGCTCAGAGTCGCTCAACGACCTATGGAGAGAGCTATGCTCGGGGTTTCTTTACGCAATCGAATCAGAAATGAGGAGATACGTAGAAGAACTCGGGTCACCGACATAGCCAAACGGATTAGCACGTTGAAGTGGCAATGGGCTGGCCATGTAGCTCGCAGAACAGATGGCCGATGGGGCCGAAAAGTTCTCGAGTGGAGGCCACGGACCGGCAAGCCCAGCGTAGGACGTCCACCAACAAGATGGGATGATGACCTGGTGAAGACTGCAGGTCGACGGTGGATGCAGATCGCTTCCAACCGCAATAACTGGAAATCCATGAGGGAGGCCTATGTCCAGCAGTGGACGTCCTACGGCTGAAATGCTGAAATGTTTCGACCGGATTGCATCTGGTCGTGGTCTCGTAAGTCTCCCCGCGATCACGACCAGGTGCAATCCGGTCGAAACGTCGGGAATAAAATAAAGGTGATTACGCGATAAATACCCGATAATCCCCTATTTTAATAATTCGTTATAACTTTCCTGTAATATCTATTTTATTTATTTATTTAATTAAATAGGACACCTTCCTATAAGTAATACCTAACAGTTTCAGGGGTTATTACTATCAGTGACACCAACTCCTATAGTGCGTTTCATCAAATAGTTCCTATGCCGTCATGTTGGCACCCCTGTCTGTCAATATTGTCAACACACTAAGACGTATCTTCAGGTTTTTCAGAGTTTTATTGGAATATCTTGAGAAAATCATGCCTAAAACATTAAAAAGTGGTGAAAGAGTGATGGTGTTGAAGGTGAAGGACTTTTGTGAAAGAGAAAAACGTAACGAGGGCCCACTTATCCCATTAAGATGTGTACAAGCTCGGGTTGCCGCCATTACAGGTTAGTAAAATAGGGTTACCAGCATCAGTTTGGATTAGGCCCAATAATCATATACTTATTATCATTTACAAAATACAAAATTCTTTATTCATAAACTTAAAATACATATATAACGGTGTTTGAGACCCCCTTTTAAGTAAAGTATTTTACCTGTGTTAGGGGAATGTCGCTCTGCCGAAAACAATGGAATTTGAAACGTACATTAAGTTCAGCTAGAAGTTATTAAATTATACTACACTCAAAACGTTTTTTATATTTACCTATATTATCTCCAGACTCAGAAATACCCATATAGATTATACATGTACACGTACATACAGTGTTTCCTAGAGCTATCTCTCCAAAAAGAAATAAAATAGAAACACTTCAGTTTAAATTTAGTTAATACATTTTTATAGTGGTTTTCTTGTACGTTTTCCTATATGCTTATGATATAAAAATCAAGGGTTTGCTTATAATGTTGGACACTACTGAAACACATATAAGCACTTGACTGATGTCAAACCAACGAAGAAAATAAGTAAATAATAAACAACGAATTTTGTTTTAGGAATATCTGAAAAAACAGTATCGAAAATTACCAAAGAAGGTGAGGTGGCAGCTTCAACTTCGAAAAAAATTACAACACCGCGCAAAAGTGGTCCTCGACGAAAAACTCACGAATTGGATGACTTCGAACGGTGTGCCTAAAATACATGAATTTTATGCCATTCGCTCTATACACTTCGCGAAATTATTGAATGAAATGCGAAATGACATAGGTTATAAAGGGAGTCGCACCACTTTGTCGAGAGTTCTAAAAAATATAGGATTTTATTTAAAAAAATGTAAATCCAAAAGAAAGGTTTTGATGGAGAGATATGACATCGTCGCCTGGCGTCATCGATACTTGGAAGAATTGAGAAAAAATCGTCTTGGAACTCAGCGGCCAGTTGTGTATTTAGACGAGACATACATACATACACTCTACATATTGTGCTGGAAAATGTTGGCAAAGTGAAACTGAAGAAGGTGTTTTATCCTCTGATTCCAAAGGACCACGGTGGATTATCGTTCAAGCAGGTGGCGCCATGGGCTTTATACCCAATGCTCAGCTGATTTTTAGATCACAATCGAAATCATGGGATTATCATGACGATATGAATAAAGTCAACTTTAATAAGTGGATTAAAGAAAAATTAATACCAAATCTACCTCCACAGTCAATAGTTGTCATGGATAATGCCTCCTATCATACTACTGTGCAGATGATAAGGCACCCACAATGTCCAGTACTAAGTCAGAAATGCAATCTTGGATCACAAATAAAGGACATTATTTGCCTACGATGATAAAAGCAAAGCTGTATGAAATTATTAAAGCACACAAACAGCCACCTGTATATGAAGCAGATGTGATGCTGAAAGAGAATGGCCATAAAGTGGTAAGGTTTCCACCTTATCATTGTGATTTGAATCCTATTGAGCTCATATGGAGTGTATTAAAAAGACGAATTGCAGAAAAAAACGTGGGTCAGGAAGCCAGTAAGATAGTACATATTACTGAAGAAGCATTTGCGACAATCACTGGAGAGGAATGGAGGAAAGAATGTGAGCACGTAATAAAAATTGAAGAAAAATACTACGCCGATGTCCCAGCTATAGATAGTGAAATGGATAGGTTCATAATCGAAGTAGGAGATGATAGTGATACTTCTGATGACAGCGAAGATGAGGAAATGTCAGATGTTGACATTTTAGATGAACACAGTTACTGTCGAAAATAATAAAAAAAATAAAATTTAGTTTTTTTTACTCATTGATCCTTTATTTTTAAATTCCCTACTATCTTTCTTATATATTAATGATATGAACTAGCTGTTCCCGCGACTTCATACGAGTCTTGTAATAGGACTTTCATATAGTCGACTTATACGATAGTTATGGCCATGAATGGTATCCTATTCGTACAACACAGGTAATAAGTTGTAATGTGGATGAAATTTTGAAAGCGGACAGGTTTATAATTTTATTTAGATGGATATACATAATTTAAAGCTTAATGTTTTAAAAATATATCTTAAAAGTCATTACCTAAGGCGCGTATGAAGTCGCGGGTACTACTCAGATACAATATGATCTCCCTGATTTTATGGTAGCACAGAATGGGTAATAATGACAACACTTATTTGCACTACTGCCAACATGACGGCATAGGAACTATTTGATGAAACGCTCTATAGCTACGCTGACATCGCCCGTAGACCTGCTTTATTAAAATAAAAACCATAAAAATATGGGTTTATAGGGCATTATACAGGATGTTTGGTGCATCGTGTTCCAAATTGAAATGGTCGACTGGGAGAGTCATCTGTTATCCTTTCAGACCCTTAAACACTTCTTATGTCTCGACTAAAATAATGACGGATTGACGGCGTCGGCGGCAGTTCGTCGTTTGTTCAAACTAGTTTACGCTATGCAAGAAAGAGATAGAAGATAGATTTTAGTTCGCGAGAGTGAGAAAACAAATTTTACCTGTTCCTCAAGTAACAATTACGCAAAGACTTATTTTCTTTAGAATTTGGAATTTAGTATTTTGTGACTCAATTCACAATTCTAGCGAATTCACAAACTTGTAAAAAAGATTTTTATGGCATGTGGCACACCACTAGCATGAGGATAGACTAGAGATTTTTTGAGGGAGTTGGAAGATCCCGGTCGCTTTTGTTTTTTTATAGCCATGCCAGCTTTAATCGAAGTCCGAAACTTTGCGAGTAAATAAAAAAAAACTAGATGGCTAATGTCACTAATTTTGAATTTAAAAGTACTGTTATACAATATACATCTAAATAAAATTAAAATTCAGAGTCTACGAATTATACTTTTTTTTAAACTTGTATTTGAATGTAAAATTTGGGTATTTTTTTAATAAAATAATAAAAAGTCGATGAAAAAAATCCACAGGGCATGAGAAGTATTTAAGGGTCTGAAAGGATAGCAGATGACCACCCCAGTCGACCATTTCAATTTGGCACACGATGCACCAAACACCAGGTATAAATTATAAATATGTGTCTAATATACTAAAGGGACGTTGAATTGAATGAGCCGTTTTCAGTAACAAAACAAAAAGAGTTTTCTACTAAACCTAACAGATGGAGCTGGCAAGCGGAGTAAGCAAGTTTGTGATTAATCCTGTCATTGTCAAATTGTGCCTACCAGTAAAAGTAAATCAACGCCATCTATATGTTTCGAGGTAACTATTTTTGAAGTTTTTACTTTTTAATGAAAACGCCTCATTTTCCGACCACTGTGCGGCGCTGTCGTAAGGCAGACCGGAGACGGTTTTATTTGATTTCACCATACTAGTGTATTATATTATCTGTGACCATACATACGAAGCAGGCAACTATTACATTTGCTGAATTTTGCTGGAAACACTGTTCTGACATTAACATTCTGACTGCTATGTCAAAATTAATAAAAAAAAACAAAAAGAAATAACGGGATGGGACCATCGAAATAGTCCCCGTAATTATTTTAGTTTTTTTCACTTTACGAGCTTATTTTCGTGACATAATTGTACTAAATACTTCCAAATGAGTGTAATAAATATGCTGTGCACAATGTTACCGGAGCTAATCGTTACGCGGTGTATGAAATAGTGATTTACAAGTCGGTAGTATATCAAGTTGTCAAATGGCCGTCGAGTAAAATACCTGTGTTTACGTGAATAATTATCCGCTAGAACTGGATAACGCTGCTGTGATGACAGGAATAGCTGGTAAGTGTCCTATTAACCGCAGCCCAAAGCTTATAAATACTCGATAATCTGTTTACAAGTGAAAAAATGCGTATGTTATCATTGATAGTAAAATCTAAACATTAGGTAAAAAAGAAGCTTTTGAGCTAGATTTGGATGTGCTAATCCCGTTTTTAGGTCAGCGGCGTCGTGTGTTAGTCAATACCTCGCTGACTATACGAGCCTTAGGCAATATTGTTGACATTTAGAAGAGGCTTTCGCAAACCACTATCTGGGTCACTGTATATGGGGTCATATGCGCGCGCACTTACGTATGCCGCCCCTATACGGGGGTGCGCACCCTGTATACATTCACTTTCAAAATTTACAGGAATCTCCCGTAAACTATTCAATGGAGGTGTGTCAGAGATGTAAACTAACATTAATTATTCTGACCAGTATTAGCACCATGCTAAGCCTTGAACAAGAAAAGCGTATGGTGTATGGTCAGTTTAGATGAGTGATAGCTGACCTACATAGACAATGTTTAATTATTCATAAATTGTGATTGAGGTTTTCCAAAGGCTGTGAAATGAGCTTGTTTTTTAACTCCGGAGTTTGTAGAGCAAGTAAGTTATTATTTTAATTATTAAAAACCATTTATTTTTGGTAACAGCAACTTATGGAAAAATGAGGAAAAATATAAACAAAATTCAAAAATACATGCAAAGATTTGACAAACATTATTGGACCAAGTTAAACTTATCCAATGCATCTAGTAAAGTAGCATAAATCTTGTAATATTCAGTTGGAAAACACAGACAAATTATACAGTTTTTTATTAAGGCCTTTGCATCTATTATAAATGATTTATACAGTGTCAGCAACGGGTAATCATGATGCCGCAGTGCCTGGGACAAGGATGTGAGTTGCCTCCACTCAGCGAGTCATTCCTTAGCCAAATAATTCTTGGCCAAATGGCCGAGTTAAGTTATTGTAAAAATAAAATTATTTACATTCCTTAACTCAGGCCATTTTTGCTTGTTTGGATTTAGTACAATCAGATATAAATAAAATGTTAGTAAAATTAAATTAAATAGGCAAATTGAATGATTAAACAAACAAAAAGTATTGGTAAATAAGTAAGTCCTTGTAACAAAAAATAAAGTAATATTAAGTAATTATCAAATGTATGGGATTATCGGGTATTTATCGCGTAAATACCTTTATTTTATTCCCGACGTTTCGACCGGATTGCACCTGGTCGTGGACGCGGGGATTACGCGATAAATACCCGATAATCCCATATTTTAATAATGTGTTGTGATTGCGAAAGTTTAAAAAAGACAATTATCAAATGATTTACACAATTAACGTTTTTTACTTTTAACATTAAACTTACTTAGGATTAGTTGCTAATTAACTGAGGTATGACCTTTTTGTCCACAAATAAATGTTAATTTACCTATATATTTATAGTTTTTATTTGGATCATACTTGTGGAATAATAAATGTTTTTCTTTTTCTTTCGTCTTCCTATAATGTCATGAAATTGTTATTAAATTAATTAGGTATTTGACAGCTGAAATAACTACAACTTATTAAAATAAATAAATATTACTGGACAATTCACACAGCATCATCTAGCCCCAAGCTATTTATTGAAGTCATCATTATTATTATTTATTTTTCAGCCGTTATTATCCCACTGCAGGGCAAAGGCCTTCATCCACTCCTCGCGATAGAATGCTGCTACAGGCCAAAAACTTAAATGGGCATCTAGTTCATTGCTCCATCTTCTTCTAGGTCTTCCACGTCTTTGCCGAAGTCATCATAAATAATGATACTTAACTTAAAAGTGAACTATGACTTTAATTGTTTATTTTTAACAAAATAAGTAATTTTTTGAGAATTTTCATGAGAATTTTTCAACCGAGTTAAGGGATGACTCCTCTCAGCTTAGTCAACTATTAGTCAGAGGAAAGTACATGTCAATATGTCTGAAGCTAACTAAGCCGCAGGTTTCATCACAATGTTTTCTTCACCAATGTTGATTGTTTTTTAACCTGCCACAAAAAAGAGGGGTTTGTAGTTTGACCACTGTATGTGTGTCTGTCTGTGACACCTGTATGTACAATGGTATGATGTGTAGATTGCAAACTTAGGGTACAAACATTGGTATGGGTGTACCAGAAAAGGGGGCAAAGGCCTCAAAAGGGGGCAAAGGCCTCAAAAGGTCACTAAAGATCAAAAATGGCATTCTTGGGTTTTTGGACATTTCAAGACTTAAATTTATTTGGTGACCTTTTGAGGTCACAATAATTTCGGTCCCCGTGACCCTAAGGTCACAATAATTTCGGTCCCCGTGACCCTAAGGTCACGAAAATCAATCACTACCCTTCTCTCATTAAGACAGTGCTAACAAAAAAGTTTTCATGTAAATTGGTCAACGCATTCGGTTGTAATCGTCTCATGCACAAACAGACAGACAGACAGCGCTATGCATATTAGGGGGCTTTGCCCCCTTATCTATATATACATATATAAAATTCATAGTCCTGACTGACTCGCTGACTGACTGACTGATATATCAACGCACAGCCTAAACCACTGGACCTACAAACTTGAAATTTGGCACACATATACCTTGAGTATCCTAGAGGTGCACTAAGAAGGGATTTTTCGAAATTCCCACGGGAACACATTTATATTTTGGAATCAAAGTGGCTCTGCAAGAAAAAGGGGATTTTACGTTTTATGACTTCCACGCGGACGAAGTCGCGGGCAAAAGCTAGTTTATAATAAAAAGAGCAGCCTCTGAGACTTGATAAAGTGTGGGGGTGAATTTATTGTTATTGCACATAATTTTTTACGCATCACACTGTTTCCTGGTTTAGTAATTAGTGTGTCACGTGACATGTAGGCCTCTTCTAGCTCTTTCCATTCATCGTGATTGCACGCTTTTCTCGTCGAGATTGATCAACATTCTACTATAAGGAAATAAAAAACAATGCTCTACAGTATTATCATTTATAAAAATTTTGATTGCATATTTTTTTTGCAATCAAATTTATTTTGTTGCATGATAATAAAAATAAAATGAACGTGCGCTGCGTTGTTTCCAGACGGCGAGGCGGCGCGGTGATGGCGGCCGCCCGCCCATGAGCCGGCTGCTCTGCTGTCTGCGCCCGCGGCGACGCGACATGGGCGCCGCGCTCTCGCATCCCCAGGTAACTGCATCCACAGAACAATAACTGCATCGCACCGTTCCGTTTCAGTAAATTCGAGGCCGTGCCGTGGGGTATCGGCAGAACGATGTTGTCGTCTCTTACGCAAATCTGGAAAGGGATACCTCCGGAAGTTTGCATGCCAATTGCATTTATTTGTAACAACAAGCTTGCCCATACAAATAAACCTTTTATAACAGAAGAATGAGAAAGCGAAATGGTGACATGCTTTAGTCACAAAAAGGTCTCTGTCTCAGCATTATGTTGGTTATGTTAACAACCAACTTTGGTGAAGTATGTATGTGTAACCATCCCTGTATTTAAGATCAGATTTCTTGCAATAAATGCTTTGATTCGTGTATCGCATTATCAACATAATATATTGCGCTCGCCAACCTGCCTGCCAAGCCTGGCGTGTATGGCACTCCCTCATGATCTTGGAAATCCATGAGGGAGGCCTATTTCCAGCAGTGCACGTGCACAGCACTTGTAAGACTGATATGATGATCGTCCGAAACACGAGAAAAATAATAGATATAAAATTAGACCTCGAACTTGTTTGCTTCAGAACTTTTTTCCAAACATATACAGGATGGATCAAAATGTTGGCTTTCATCATCACCATCATCATATCAGCCGTAGGACGTCCACTGCTGGACAAAGGCCTCCCTCATTGATCTCCAGGTACTGCGGTTGGAAGCCGTCTGCATCCACCGCCGACCAGCAGTTCTCACCAAGTCGTCTGCCCATCTTGTAGGTGGACGTCCTACGCTGCGCTTGCCAATCCGTGGCCTCCATTCGAGAACTTTGCGGCCCCATCGGCCATCTGTTCTGCGCGCTATATGGCCTGCCCATTGCCACTTCAACGTGCTAATCCGTTTGGCTATGTCGGTGGCTAGGTCTTTGGCTTTAGACTATAAAATAAATTTTGCCTACTAAACTGATAGTGCTCACATGTTGTGTTTCACTCATCTGACGATAGTAAGCGGCAGTATGCGGTTCAATGTTGCTATTTTTTGTAGGAGGGAGAGGCGTCCGACTGCGTCGTGCCGGTCGCGCCTCCCACCATGGCGGATGTCATACGGTGAGTGGGAAGAACGAAAACAGGTTTATTTTGGCCAACAACAATTTATAGTATCCTTTCCGGTGTTTGTTTCTTGTGCCAAATCCCAGAATGGTCTGTTGTGTGTCTGTTTTGTAGATGGCAAATGAAATAACTATAGAATTCAATAGGATTTTGTGTTGTAAAATCTGCAATCTGCAATGTTTGTAACTTAACCCTAAAGTTAAAGGTAAAAGAAAAACACAAGAACGTAGTGTCTTCCCCTTAAATAGAGACATTAAGAAAAGTGCCATTGGACACATTCTTAGATGTAATTTATTTTATAAAACTAAGTCAAAGTTAAATTGCTCATTCGCTAGATTGTAATATTAATAAAAAAGTTCATGTGCTTTTCTCAGAGTGAGGCAAAGCTTGAGATTGCGTCGTATATGCGATTTTACTGATAAAGCAAAGTAAATTATGACAATAGAATGGCTCAAACGGTTAATTATTAATAAGCTTATACTATTAGAATTTTATTGTGTCCAGAAAGATGAAACAAAACTGTTTTAATAACTGATCCAAAAGGCGTCCTGCAAGGGATTTATTAGGACCATTCATGTTTCATATGTGTACAGTTAATTTAGTTAATAAATACGAATATTAGGACACTACTTTCAAATAAGCAATATGTTTTTTTACTAATAAGTTGCTATCAAGGAATATTTCCACACACAAAGCCCTAAAGAACCCTTATTCCTTCCAGGGAGCGCAAGAAAAAGGCAGGCGGCGCGAGTCTGGGTACTCTGCGGCGAAGGATCGCGAACGCGGCGAGACGCCCGCGGGACAACAGACCTGACAGAGGTGTGTATGAGCGTGTGTATGTGTGTATGTGAGTTTGTGTGTGATCGTTTTCCGCATTTGAACTCCAACGTGGTCCATTATACGTAAAGTGTCTTATCTAGCATAGCCAGCCCAACTCCGACAAGAGCTAAATCTTCCTTGGATCCTCTCGTATTTAAGGACTACGTAGGCAGCCGATTCTCCCCAGACATCCTCTTCAGAGGCAGTCTGTGGCTCCTACGTTTAAGAGGTTGGCTGCAGTAGTTCGGACTTTTACTGACATGAGTTATAATAATAATTTATCAAAGATTTAAATTTAAATGCCGTATGGAGTCGGCAGTAGCCTCTCTCCACTCATTCCCGTGGGTGCAGTAAGAGCCTGCTGAGGATACCTCCGGCAGATAGGCAGCAGTATCTTTCCGTGTATCAACATCCCGTACTGCGCTGGCGAGCGTTTGAGTATGGCCTGTGTTCAGCAGTGAACGTTTTACGGCTGAAATGATGTAAGGTCTTCTTCACCATTCAAAATAATAGGATATAATAATAATAGTTTATTATTGTCCCGAATTACTTAGTAAAGTGCAATTTTATGTCCCTAACAGGTTTCGTCGGTATATTCCCACATTCTACTTGAAAACAGTATCTACCAACTATCGGTGTAATTCGTACTTATGGCGGGTCTGTGACGGCTTCAATAGACAACATAATACTTCTGTGGATTTGTTCGACTGTAGCGTGGCAAGGATGAGGCGCTTATTGAGTTCTGATTTCTTTAACTGAATTGAACTAACTTTATTTAATCACTTTTGTTAGCTTAAATCACCTTTGTTTGTTATAAGCTTGTATTTACTTTCGTGCTCCATTTCTATAATATTTCTAAAAGTGAAGACTTGTTATTAGCCGTTTGATTCTAGATTACTTATATATATTATGTTTGATTTGTGCTGTTAGTCTTCCTAAAATAAATAAATAAAAATAAAATAAATAAAAATAAAATAAATAAAAATAAAATAAATAAATAGTTGATAAATGGATTTTGTTCCTAAACTACGAGCTAAATGATGACGATGATATTGTGACACGCGCCCGGTAAGAGAGACTGACATGAACTAGCGAGAGAGAGCGGTCGTTGATACAGTCACTTATTTATTTATTAGGACCACCAACAAGAGATACACAGATTCAACACAATTTACTAATTCACGCCGTGGGGTGCCGGCAGTAGAATGTTACCCCTCCTCTCATACCCATGGATGCAGTAAGAGCCTGCTAAGGGATACCTCCAGAAGATGGGCAGCAGCGTCTTTCCGTGTACCAACATCCCGTACTGCGCTCGCCAACCCGCCTGCCAAGCGCGGTGAGCATGGCAACTAACCCCTCATGGAGATTCATGAGCGAGGCCTGTGTTCAGTAGTGGACGTTTTACGGCTGAAACGAACACAATTTAAAACTTAGGGACTAAGGGCCTTGCGCTCCCCCAATTAAAGGCGGCCACAGCATGCACACAATTGAACGCAACTCAACAAAAAGTGGTGAACGTATCGTTCGCAGGCTGCGAGCACGCGCGCTTCATCCGCTCCGTGGTGTCCTCCTGGCGGCTGGCCGAGGTGTTCCTTCTCTGCGAGGAGCTGGAGGCCGGGTCCGCGCTGCGGGACCTCACCACGCAGGCGGACCTGGCGCGCGAGCCGGCGCCCGCGCTGCACAGCGTCCTGCCGCGCGCGAGGCAGGACAGGTGAGCCGTCTGTGTCTCTCTGCGGGACCTAGCCACGCGGGCTGTTACGATTCAAAAAGGGAACCGAATCTCGTGTGACCATAGAGATGGAATTTTACGAAATCCTGTCTAAAGTGACGCGACCACGTCCTGAAATGAATAATGAATGCATGCAAAATTTCAGCTGTAGGGAACTCATAATAAATAAGAACCTACATACACCCAACATTATTATTTTACTACGAGCATAGCCGGGTGAAACAAGTAGTATGCGAAATCCGCTGCATCGCCGCATCCCGCGCGCGCCCGGCGCCACTCGCTCGGCGTGCAGAGCGCTGTGGAACGCACTAGCTGCGCGCCCGCTCCGTCCGTTCCTCGGTCGGTCCCTTACCTCTCGACGCAAGGCGCGTATTGCTTGCTTTACCGAATATAATTCGCGCGGCGTATTGTTCGTCTACTTACTTACTTTCTTTCTTGTGTTCTGATATCCTTCTGACTCTAAAGTGTTCTGTCTGTATCTACTTGTGTTGTGTTGTCACTATCCCAACTAACAATAAATAGCTTATACAGACTATAGTCTGTTATAGTATAGTCTGTATATAATATAGTCTGTTAAATAATACACTCCACACTATAGTGTGGAGTGTATTATTAATATTAATAATACACTCCACACTATAGTGTGGAGTGTATTATTTACCGCTATACCCCCCCCACACAGCCTGGTAGGTCTTAAAGTTTTAGAGATTTTGTGATGTGACAGCGAGTGAGCTTCTCGTGTAGGTAGCTGCGGCCACTACACGACTAAATTAGTAATTAATACTACTACATGACTCTATTACGACGCTGATTTGTATAAAATGGGCGTTTTCTGGGTCGTGTTAACGTCATTTCGACGTATTTACTACCGGAGTAGTGGCGACTTATGAAATAAATAAAATAAATAATGCTGGACAAATCACACAGCATCAGCTAGCCCCAAGCTAAGCAGAGCTTGTGTTATGGGTACTAGATGACTGATATACTTAATACATTATACTACATAGATAGATATTTTTATTATATATAGAAAAACACCCAGAACACCCTGAACAAATATCTGCAGATCGTACAGACATTTGTCCCGAGGCGGGAATCGAACCTGCAACCCCTTGCGTCGCAGGTGGACCTTCGCCCGCTGCGCCACAGAGCTCGTCAAATGTTTAAATGTTTGTTGCGTAGTCTTCACACCAGGATTTTTAGACCAAAGCGTCTTAAAACCAGACTAGACGCTCACTCCCGTCTCAACCGCTTAATACAACTACCTATAACAAGTATTTTAAAGTCAACAACAAACTTGGAAAAAAAAAAGTTTTCCGAAGCGAATGTATTCAATTATGTGCACTTTATTGTAATAATTTGAAAGTTTATTTTCAAGTGCGGCTATAAAATCCTCTCCGCTGCGCTCCGTTCTGTCTGCGCTGACCCTAAGCTGAGACAGAGTCCTTTTTGTGACTCAAGCGCAGCTCCATTATCTTTGCTTATGTCATCAAAGGTTTATAATGCTTGTTGTTGCAAATAAACTTTAAAATGACTTTCTTATTCTATTTTTTTGTATATCGTACGTATCTGGTAAGAGTCCGTTACATATATCATGTTTTAGCTCTAAGTTATTGCAGTGAACATACTTTGTGACGGCCGTTGGCACGGCTAAAGCCTGTATTACACTACACGATATTCAGGGCCCGGTAGTTAGGGCGCCCTAATCGCCCTAACTACCGAGCAAAGCTTGCCGGGTCCGACCGGTCGCCCTAGTTAGGGTCCCTTACGCTCTAACTCTTATTACACCACTCTTAATTAGGGTAAGGGTCCCTGAATACCGTGTAATGTAATACAGGCTTAAATGAAATAGTCTCGCAGCCAGGATCACAATCAATGAGGTCCATGCGGCCGCACTGAACGTAGTTTTTTTTGATTGTTTATTTATGAGCCTGATTCTTCCCACGCAGGGCAAATGCCTCCATTCTCTCTCTCCACTGATCCCTATCATGTGCTTTCTGGTGCGAATTGTCGCTGTAGGAATCTATCTCGTCCCTCCATCGCCGCCTCGGCCTGCCACGTGGTTGTCTTTGCTGGGGAGCCCAATCAGTGGTTGTTTTTGCCCAGTGTTCTGGGGGCATGCGGCTCGCGTGTCCAGCTTAGTCCCACTTGAGCTGTCCTGCTTTATACCCTCGTATGGATCCTTACCCACTAGGGGTTTAACAACGAGCTATGGAGCGCAGTATCTTAGGCGTGAAGCTGTCAGACCGCGCGCGGAACAGCACACTGCGCTCCGAAACACAAATCGTTGACGTTGCTCGCAAAGCCTGAAGTGGAACTGAGCCGGACACGTCTGCCGCATGTCCAGCGATTGGTGGACGAAGACAGCTAATGCTAGGAGGTGACGTGGAAGGTCGAGAATGAGATGGCGGGACGAGCTTGACGCGTATTTACCGTCTTGGCCTGCGTTAAGTCGCGAGGAGTGGAAGGAGGGAAGGGGGTTCTGTTGATTGTTTGCTGGGTAGTGTCTCAGCCCGCGGCGGTTGCAGGTGGTGGTGCGACGTGGAGCTGCGTGGCGGCGGCGGCGCGGCGCCCGCCTGGTCGCTGCACGCGCACCGCGCCATCCTCGCCGCGCGCTCCGCCTACTTCCGCGACCTGTTCCAGCGGTACCCTCCGTAAGTGGCGCCGCTATAGGTGTAACTGCGCCCGCCTGGTCGCTGCACGCGCACCGCGCCATCCTCGCCGCGCGCTCCGCCTACTTCCGCGACCTGTTCCAGCGGTACCCTCCGTAAGTGGCGCCGCTATAAGTGTTCAGTAGGCGTTTTACGGCTGAACTGACTGACCAATAATTGGTATGGTTGACTAGGTCCGTTTGTTTCAGGTCGTGCGCGCTGGTGCCGCTGGAGGGTGTCTGCGGCAGCATGACCCTCGCGGAGTGCGAGGCCGCCGTCACGGCGCTGTACAGCGGCCAGCGGCTGTCCGCCACCAGTAAGTACCCAGGCACGCGGCGGCGTGTCCGGACCACTTTTACAATATTATTGACACACATATAACCGGCAGGGTGATTGCGTATCTCGCGACAGGGTTTGCAGCAGGCGCTCGCTGCTGTCAAACGTCAATTTTGTCTTAGAGAATACAAGGAATTGACATTTTCAAAGAAATGAATAACCTTATCAAAAATTTTACGGTTCCGGTGGGATTCGAACCGACGTCCGTCAAATCGATACTATTTCAGCGGGTCCCGACATGGGTTCTGTAGCTTAGCGATCGAAGCACTTCCGGCTCAAGGAAGCGTCAAGTATCGATTTGACGGACGTGGGTTCGAATCCCACCGGAACCGTAAATTTTTTGATAAGGTTATTAATTTCTTTGAAAATGTTCTACCTAAGTGTGGTTAAACACTATAAAAAATAACAAACTATAGAATTTACATTTTACAGCAACGATCGCCTGTTGCAAACCTGTCGCGAGATACGTAATCACCCTGCGGGTATTTATCGCGTAAATCTTCCCCGGGTATTTATCGCGAAAATTATGAAGATCAAGTGAGGGTAGCTCAACAGTCGCCTTCGCTTTGCTGCGGTACCTCCAACACGTCAGTCTTCCCGCGACCATGCTCGGTGCAATGCAAGCGAAACGTCGGGAAATAATAAAGGTAATTTGCGCGATAAACACTCGGTTGTATGTATGTTAACAATGTGTTGTAATCGCGAAAGTTTTTATAGAAGACAAGTTTATAATATACTAGCAGCGCACAAAAAGTTTATATCTCGTTCCTCAGGGATAATGTAGCATTCATTGAAATAATTTTTCAAATCGGTCCGGTAGTTTCGGAGCCTATTCAATGCTTACAAACAATCAAATCTTTCCTCTTTGTTATTAGTTATTAGCAGGGCTCCGCAGTTTCACCCGCGTAGTTATAAAAACGCGCGCAAATATCTATAAAGATATTCCTTGAATGCAAATGGTGTAAAAAGCTGTTCAAAATACTCGTGATGAATCTCGTATTGTCACTGGCTGGGGTTTGGGATTAAATAAGATAAAGTTAGATAAAGATATTTTTTTTTATTTTGTCACAGAAATAACACAATATTATATTATTAAAACTAATTAAGTTTAGGTAGAATAATACGGTGACAAAAAAGGTCACTACTCAGCATTTGCTGTGGCAGAGCAGGTCGTACCACAGCGCTGGTCTTCCGTAGTTACTATCGTTTGCGATTGGTGGCATAAACAATGCATAAATAAGCATAAATAATGTAGTCCAATTAAACACTTTAATCACACCAATAAGAATCTTACAGCAGATTTACACTAGAACGCTTTGTCACAGAACACTGATCACCACTATAACACTTGTTCAATATCACTGAACAACACTATAGCACTTGTATTCACTTTGAATTCGCTCGGATATATCGCACTGTTCACTTCCGTAGCCAAATAAAGACTCGGCAAACACGCTCACGTGTTTATATCGCACATAAAGACCATTCGAGACGCGAAAGTATCTAGACTCACAAACAATAGATTAACAGATAATCAACTTTATTTACAACCGCGCTATTGTTTTCAAAACTGATTTTACTAGAAACTTCAACTGTTTATGTTCTAAAATTAGAAGTGACCTTTGAAATCTTTCTAAGGTGTTTACGTTAACACTGGCCCTTTCTGGATCTTTCGCTGATTTACTAAGTTTGTGCACAGCGCAAAACGCTACTTTGAATAGTCAGTTTACAAAATAAAAACAACACATTTAAATTGAATAAAGCTCATAATTGAATTTGCCCGCTTCGGAAAACTTGTTTTCCAAGTGAGGTAAGAAACGAACAAGAAACTTATAAAATATAAAAACACCTTCGCAATTTATTATATAAATATTTTTGTACAAATTTGATTATCATAAGAAGTGTTATTATTGAGTTAACCTTAAAAGATAGACGTAAAGCTATCGCAAACTTTTTTTTGAACTTTTTAAGGGGAACAGTTCCGCCATACAATGTTCGATGTTTATCTTTATAGGCATTAAATGAAAGTACATTAAAAGCACGTTTTCAAAAATGTTTTTTAAACTTAAACTTTTTATTTGCAGAATATGAAGAAAACCCAGAGGCTGGATTGGACATCATAAATGGTGATAGTAATTGTGAGTCACATTATTTATTTATTTATTATCATCAAAATTATCACTATCATTACAGGAAGTTCCCTATTCAGTTATGTAACGTCACAATTTTCGGTCATACAAATAAAAATACAAAATACAACCATAATTAACACGTCTGTTAAGAGACTTATTTATTTATATTGCCACTATGTAAACTCTTATAGCTCTTTACAAACCTTAGCGGTTTTTTGATGCTGTAATAACTTGTAATTCTTTTTAAGTTTGTTTTCTTAATTCAATAAATAAATTAAAAGAAAAAAAAACGTAAAATCAATAAAATGAAATGTCATTATAACTTAAAGTATATTGTAAACGTGTAAAATCATGAATACCTTACAAGCAGTGCTACGTATTTTACGATTCCGGTGGGATTCGAACCCACGTCCTTCAAATCGATACTTGACGCTTACTAAAGCCGGAAGTCCTTTGACCACTAAGCTACAGAACCCATGTCGGGTACCGCTGAAACTTTTGATAAGGTGATATCTGTTTGAGCACCGATTAGAGCGCCATCTACAGGTAACTAGAGTTCTCCTGTTCATTGTCTGAAGTTGCATTCAGTAGCAATTACTAGAGGTGTCGCTGTAGCTTATTCTAGTTTCCAGTCCTATGGTACTATAGGGCTAGGACGATGTTTAAATGTGACGGTATATGTTGGTCACGAAGACACACCGGCATCGCACATCACTAAAGTACCCACCCATAAAGTACGACGTTGCTATAGGTATTACAAAAGTCAGAGTTTTATGAACTCTGACTTTTGTACCCCACAACAAAGATTGGCACCAGATGAAGGTGACGGTGGAGGGAGGAAAGGGAGGCTTTTGTCCCGCAGTGGGATGAATCAGACTCATATTTTTTTCTAACCCTACTGTCTAACTTACTGCTGGGCAAAAGTGTCCCCCAAGTCCTTCCAGGAATCTCGCTCATTCGCCAGGTCCCACCACCAATGAATCCTAAATTTATCCAGAACGTCTGACAGAAATGTTGATTTTTGCTTGTAAGTTCTTTGTGTTTTTATTGTATGTATAAGAATGTGGTTACATCCGCGACATCACTGTCGGTTCTGGCGGAAGATCAGCGTTAGTTGTTCACGCAGCTAACACAATGCTGAGCCAGGTCCGATTTGTGATACCTGTTTGTTATATTCTTATAAGTGTGTAAAATTTGTATTACAAATAAACAAATTTTCATTTCATTTCATTTTCAATTTTCATTTCCTGCCAGCGTCTTTTGGGCCTGCCTCGACGTCTTCGCCCGTCCTCGGGCTCGGGATTGCACGGGGCTTGAGTGTCGCATGCATCCGGTGAGATGGGCCCGGATCTTCACACAGTGGGTGCCCGAGGACGGGCGCAGACGCCGAAGCAGACTCATAAATAATGATGAAGCCCCTTATCTTATTCTAATGGGGGTAACTAGATCTGCACTGACGTCCCGCATAGGGGTGTATTGTGCATTGTCCCCCGTGATGCTAGCCCGGCCCTAGCCAGCCCAACTCCTTAAAGTACCGGAGAAGGGCTCTGGGCCGCCGCCAGCATTCCCTGAGCATTCCCGAAGGATATGCAGATGTTGTAGAAGAAGATGATAAAGCCCCATCGGAGAAGCCTGTCGATTGCTCTGAAGTGGTCCGTGCCTTCAATAACGAATTGAAATGTCGCTTCCAGCTCGCAACAACACATGCACCTGCAGCAACGTCATCCCCCCGCGGGTGGTGGCGGCGCTGGACGCGTCCACTTGTTCCGTGCAAACGTCCATGCATTACCTACTGGATTCTGGTACGTATCAGTGTAAACGTTCATGTTCGACCAGTAACACGTACCTGCAGCAACATCGTCCCCCGCGGGTAGCGGCGTTGGACGCGTCCACTTGTCTTTTTTAAACTTTCGCGATCACGATACATTATTCTTCACCGGGAAGACTTCAGTCTTTCTTCCCGGGACCACGATGGGTGCAATCCTGTTGAAGCGTCGGGCAATAAAAAAGGTAAATAACGCGATAAATACTTGGTTAAATATGTGTTAACAAGCATTGGTACGGGGGTACCACAAAAGGGGGCGAAGGCCTCAAAAGGTCACCAAAGGTCAATAATGGCATTTTTGTGTTTTTGGACGTCTTCGGCCATTTTAAGACTTATTTTTTTGGTGACCTTTTGAGGTCACATTAACTCCGGTCCCTGTGACCCTAGGGTCACCAAACTCAATCAGTAACCCTTCTCTCATTAAGACGGTGCTAACAAAAAAGGTTTCATGTAAATCGGTCAACGCGTTCGGTTGTAATCGTCCAATACACAGACAGTAAACAGACAGACAGCGCTATACACATCAGGGGGTTTTGCCCCCTAAATAATGCGTCCACTTGTTCCGTGCAGTTCTTACACTACCTACTAGACTCTGGTATGTTTATGGAACCCAATTCCTCCTCCCCTTTGATTATAGTGTTGTATAAAGATGACTCATACATATCATACATATATAAGCTTGTAAGCTCAATACTCAATTTGCGGCTTTGGATGCCTCCACTTATTCCGTACACCCGTAATGGATATTGATGGACAAGACAAAAGGACGCTGCTGCCCATCATCCGGAGTTATCCCTTGGCAGATTTTTACTGCAATCACGGGCAAGAGAGGAGAGGCAAACTTACGATCACGTTGGTTTGAATACTACCGAATTGAACGTTTTTATAGACATTCATTTATTTGCTTTACAGAGCACACAAACAACATAATTAAGTACAAACAATCTCTTAAAAATTAGGTACCTAAAAACTAATCAAATAAGAAAATATTTTTAGACAAAAACCTCAAATATAAATCTACGTGCTACAGTAGCAAAATGCAGTATTGTGTCCACTGTGTTAACCAAGTTAACGCTATTATTCCGCCTTTCCCGTTTTTATTGCATTTTTATTTCATAAACACACAAGTGTGGCCAATATTGCAATATTAGCCACCTTGCTAATATAAATGAATACATTCCATACGTTACAGGCGAGATGGCGGACACGCGACTAGTGTTCCGGCTGGAAAACGGCTGCGGCTCCGCCTACGGCTTCCGGACGGCGCTGGAGCTTCCGTGTCACCGGGTCGTGCTGGCGGCGCGCTCGAGGTTCTTCAAGTGAGTGCTTAGACATCTCTATCCTATTATTCCGGCTGCGCCAAGTATCTTATGCTACTGGCTGCGCCAAGTATCTTATCCTACTGGCTGTGCCAAGAATTTTATCCTTCCGGCTGCGCCAAGTATCTTATCCTAACGGATGCGGCAAGTATCTTATACTACTGGATGCGCCAAGTATCATATCGTACTGGCTGCGCTAAGTATCTTATCCTACTGGATGCGCCAAGTATCATATCGTACATGCTGCGCCAAGTATCATATCGTACTGGCTGCGCCAAGTATCTTATCCTACTGGATGCGCCAAGTATCATATTGTACTGGCTTCGCCAAGATTCTTATCCTTCCGGCTGCGCCAAGTATCTTATCCTACTGGATGCGCCAAGTATCATATCGTACTGGCTGCGCCAAGTATCTTATCCTTTCGGCTGCGCCAAGTATCTTATCCCCCCGGCTGCGCCAAGTGTTTTAACTTACCGGCTGCGCCAAGTGTCTTAAGCTACCGGTTGCGCCTAGCGTGCTTGGCTGACTAAAACAAGTCTAAATCCGACGTGTTCCAGGTCGATAATGTCTCGTCGGAGCAGTTCCAACACGAACGGGGCTGTGTGCGTTGATGAGAAAGTGCTTCCGAGGAGATACGCGCGCGCCTTACTCCATGCCGCGTATACGGACCAGGTAACCATGCGTCACCATCATCTGGAAATCAATCGAGAATAATGTTTAAAATGTAATTTTAACCGACTTCAAAAATAGAAAGAGGTTCTTAAGTCGCCTGTATTTTTTTTTATAAAAGAGAGGGGTGGTCCGTATGTCTGTCTGTAGCACCTCTGTGGTAAACGACTGAATGGTGGAAAAAAGCTGCATTAAAATCAAATGCAGCTTTTCTTTAGCTCTTACCTAGTGTCGGGGGGTGCCAGCAGCAGAATGTTGCCCCTCCTCTCATGCCCGTGGATGCAGTAAGATCCTGCTAAGGGATACCTCTGGTATATGGGCAGCAGCGTCTTCCCGTGTGTCATCATCCCGTACTGCGCTCACCAACCCGCCTGCCAAGCGTGGTGAGTACGGCAACTTCCCCTCATAGAGATCCATGAGGGAGGCCTTAGTTCAGTAGTGGACGTTGTATGGCTGAAATGATAATTACCTATTGTAATAGTGCTAATTGAAATATGTTTTTTTTCCAGATTGATCTCAGTTTGATAGGAAGGAATACATCATCCCCCCCCTCCACCAACAGTGGGAGTACATCGGTGAGTACAAGCGGAATACAGGGTTTATTATAGTATGTGCACTAACCAGAAAGGAGGTGATTCTGATCTAGTAACAACATTAATTTGTCTTTAGGCGCGGGTCGATGGTTTCCACGCCATCGTCCGGAAGAAAACTGCCTCATTGCTCAGCAGAGTGAGGGGCAGTTCCAACAGCATCCTGCAGATCATTCCAGATCGCTGTGACCTGCCTGTAATGAAGGCTTTTATTCAGGTCCTGATCAGGTAGAAAGGCTCGCTTGAGACTGCCAGATTGGGACTTGAGTAAAGGCTTTGAACCTTCTTTGTTTTAGTTTTAGTTGTTTGGTTTTCCTGTATTTTCCTGTATTTTAACATAGATTTTAAGACTTAATTACTAACACAACAATGGACTTATGTTGTCTGATTTAATAAATGAATTTAATTTAATTTATTATTTTTGTTTCGAAAAGATTGTTCTATAAAATGTTCTCTATAGAAAAAATCCCTATGTTTGCCTTGGTATCTGTACGGCAACTCTACGCGGAGGTCAATGACCCTGTCAAGAATCAGCTGGCTTCTAGGTAGTCATTATCGTATAATCAGCTGTTGAAGTTAAAACTTTCGTGGACTTTACTTGAATGAAAATCACTGAATCCTGAAAAGTCGTAGAACAAAAGCTGTTCCTGGGGATGGTCAGAATCACCCCCTATCGGCTTAGTACACATGTTATAGATTAACCCTTATCCAGGCCCCAGGGAACACGACCACAGGTGGACTGGCTTTAAAAGTGGCGTTTGTGTTCCGATTCACGCTTATTTTGTGTGACCATAGCTGTTATGGATGGATCTGTTAGGATGTTATTTTCGGGTTGTTATTTATCCAGTTTGTTGGACTGTATGATGCTAATCTCTTAGTGTGTAAATTATGGATTAAGTAATAGAAGAAAGTATAATAAATGATTTTAATGAATAATTATCTTATTTTTTATTAGTATAAATCTATGTATAACATCATCTTCATGATCCTAGAATATAATTCTAGGAGAGTTTGAATCGGCGGTGTATCGCTTAGATCTGAGCATTAAATTATTATCTGGGAGGCATGCTTTCTTAACTTGGTTAAGGGTTAACTATAGCGATGCTTCCAGGCTTGGTCTGGTGTCGGCCGGAGTGGCAGCTCGCGGCCCACCAACTGTGCCATGCTGGACGACGCGTTTCAGTTGTACGAGATTGCGAGGTGAGTTACATTGCGTTTTTTTTATATTTATTTTTATATTTATTTATTGTTAAGGAAGACCGACAGCTTATATCTAACACAATATTACACTTATATATAGATAAAATGAAAAGCCAATTATTGGTCCTCACGACTAATTACAATTTAAGGGGTTGAGATGAAAATAAAACATAAAAAATATCATAAACAAAAATAGAAAACACAAAGAAATCTAAATAAGCTAATAGTTGCTATGTTTAAACAATTACCTACTCATATAACTACTCTAGCTTCTGTCCGCCGCTTCGCGTGCGTTGTACCCGGATAGAAAGTAGCCTGTGTGTTAATCCTGGTCAACATCGATATGTGTGCAAAATTTCAGCTCGATACGTGCGCTGGTTTTTGCGTGAAGAGGTAACAAAACTCCATTAAGCTTTCGGCTTTATAATTTTTTTAGGTATTTTTTAAATAAATAAATAAAATAATACTGGACAATTCACACAGCATCATCTAGCTCCAAGCTAAGCAGAGCTTGTGTTATGGGTACTAGATGACTGATATACTTAATACATTATACTACATAGATAGATATTTTTTTTATTATATACCTATAGAAAAACACCCAGAACACCCTGAACAAATATCTGCGTATCATACAGACATTTGTTCCGAGGCGGGAATCGAACCCGCAACCTCTTGCGTTGCAGGCGGACCTTCGCCCGCTGCGCCACTGAGGTCGGAGATAATATTAGTAGAGTGCTGGTAGTAAGTTGCCCCTTCTCTCACGTCCGTGGATGCAGTAAGAGCCTGCTAAGGGATACCTCTGGAAGATGGGCAGGAACAAGGTCCCGTACTGCGCTCGCCAACCCGCCTGCCAAGCGTGGCGAGTGCGGCAACTACCTCTCATGGAGACGAGGGAGGCCTGAGTTTAGTGGTGGACGTTTTACGGTTGAAATTTCATTTCATTTATTCTGATGATGATGATGATGTTCTGATGATGATGATGATGTTAAACAAAAAAAAATGTATTAAGCTGTTAAATTAATTACAAATAGGTAACACATAATTAACACACACCACATACAAAATAATAAATAATAGCAATTCCAATAATAAATAGTAATAAAATAATCCAATCAATTTTCTTTAATTTTTTTCTTTCAATGAATATAACTTTGCATTCAAATCAATCAAATCATATATATATATGGTGTTTTGGTGTACAATAAAGCATACTCTATCTATCTATATATATTTATTTCTCTCACAACAAACCGTAAGACAAAATGATTATACATGGAAAGATAAATAAAACTTATTCTATTTGAGTCGGTTTGCAGGAGACTGGTGTCTGAGATAGGTTAGGGAAAAACTGACCTAGGTCACCAGATCCCTTCACTCCCCGGATTCAAAATATAAACTATAAAATACAAATTATTTGAATAAATATAAATAAATAAATAATGCTGGACAGATCACACAGCATCATCTAGCCCCAAGCTAAGCAGAGCTTGTGTTATGGGTGCTAGATGACCGATATACTTAATGCATTATACTACATAGATAGATATTTTTATTATATATAGAAAAACACCCAGGACAACCTGAACAAATATCTGCAGATCGTACAGACATTTGTCCCGAGGCGGGAATCGAACCCGCAACCCCTTGCGTCGCAGGCGGACCTGTAAATGTAAATTTTATATAAATATATGGTATAATACATACATAGAATACATGTAATAACATTAATAAAATATGATTATTTATGTTTAACGAGTATGTAGTATGTTTATTATTAAATTATTATTTTATTTTATTTAATTGGAAAACAAAAAGCTTAATATTAAGTAAAGTAGTACAAACATAATGTGGCTAAACTAAAGCTAGAAACAGTTTCCACATTGTTATTATTTAACTGTGAATTAGTATAGAAATGAAAAATGCAATCAAAATTTTGTCTCCGACGGGACTCGAACCCGTAACGTTCAGGCGAACACCTTTAACGTAGGCTGCCTTTACCGTTCGGCTAAGGAGAAATTAACCGTCGGGTCGAAAATCTTGACTGCCTTTATCGGTTTCGAACCGAGTGGCGAAGAGGAGAGCAGAAATCCCCGACGGTTGATTGCTCCGTGGCCGAACGGTAAAGGCAGCCTGCGTTAAAGTTGTTTGTCAGTAGGTCTACCATGAGTTTTCGCAATCTATACTCGCTAGCGATTGTAGTTAAAAAAATGTATGAAAACTTGTACAGCGCCTCTAGCGGATAGTTTGTTACTAAAATACGCAGTAAACTACGATACTACAGAGACTGTAGTTTGGGCTTCATTTGCTTAGAATTTCGTACCATGAGTTACAAATCTGACAGATGTCATAGTAACTTACTATTACTACTGTAGTAACGGCAGGCGATCGAACAGTGACAACTCATGGTAGACACACTGAACGTTACGGGTTCGAGTCCCGTCGGAGGCTAAATTTTGATTGCATTTTTCATTTTCTTTAAACGATACCTTAGTGTGGGTTTACACTTTAAATACAAAAAATAGCTGATTTCTCTTTTGTTCGCAGGTTTCTCGAAATGCCGATAGTGGTGCAGGGCTGCGAGGACGCCATCGTGGAGGCGCTGGCGCCCGACACGCTGCACCACGTGCTGCGCTGGGCCGCCGCCGCGCACGCCAGCCAGTGGGTGCACCGGTGAGTACTGCACATAGGGCTCCAGTACTGCACATAGGGCTCCAGCGTGGAGGCGCTGGCGCCCGACACGCTGCACCACGTGCTGCGCTGGGCCGCCGCCGCGCACGCCAGCCAGTGGGTGCACCGGTGAGTACTGCACATAGGGCTCCAGTACTGCACATAGGGCTCCAGCGTGGAGGCGCTGGCGCCCGACACGCTGCACCACGTGCTGCGCTGGGCCGCCGCCGCGCACGCCAGCCAGTGGGTGCACCGGTGAGTACTGCACATAGGGCTCCAGTACTGCACATAGGGCTCCAGCGTGGAGGCGCTGGCGCCCGACACGCTGCACCACGTGCTGCGCTGGGCCGCCGCCGCGCACGCCAGCCAGTGGGTGCACCGGTGAGTACTGCACATAGGGCTCCAGTACTGCACATAGGGCTCCAGCGTGGAGGCGCTGGCGTCCGACACGCTGCACCACGTGCTGCGCTGGGCCGCCGCCGCGCACGCCAGCCAGTGGGTGCACCGGTGAGTACTGCACATAGGGCTCCAGTACTGCACATAGGGCTCCAGCGTGGAGGCGCTGGCGTCCGACACGCTGCACCACGTGCTGCGCTGGGCCGCCGCCGCGCACGCCAGCCAGTGGGTGCACCGGTGAGTACTGCACATAGGGCTCCAGTACTGCACATAGGGCTCCAGCGTGGAGGCGCTGGCGCCCGACACGCTGCACCACGTGCTGCGCTGGGCCGCCGCCGCGCACGCCAGCCAGTGGGTGCACCGGTGAGTACTGCACATAGGGCTCCAGTACTGCACATAGGGCTCCAGCGTGGAGGCGCTGGCGCCCGACACGCTGCACCACGTGCTGCGCTGGGCCGCCGCCGCGCACGCCAGCCAGTGGGTGCACCGGTGAGTACTGCACATAGGGCTCCAGTACTGCACATAGGGCTCCAGCGTGGAGGCGCTGGCGCCCGACACGCTGCACCACGTGCTGCGCTGGGCCGCCGCCGCGCACGCCAGCCAGTGGGTGCACCGGTGAGTACTGCACATAGGGCTCCAGTACTGCACATAGGGCTCCAGCGTGGAGGCGCTGGCGCCCGACACGCTGCACCACGTGCTGTGCTGGGCCGCCGCCGCGCACGCCAGCCAGTGGGTGCACCGGTGAGTACTGCACATAGGGCTCCAGTACTGCACATAGGGCTCCAGCGTGGAGGCGCTGGCGCCCGACACGCTGCACCACGTGCTGCGCTGGGCCGCCGCCGCGCACGCCAGCCAGTGGGTGCACCGGTGAGTACTGCACATAGGGCTCCAGTACTGCACATAGGGCTCCAGCGTGGAGGCGCTGGCGTCCGACACGCTGCACCACGTGCTGCGCTGGGCCGCCGCCGCGCACGCCAGCCAGTGGGTGCACCGGTGAGTACTGCACATAGGGCTCCAGTACTGCACATAGGGCTCCAGCGTGGAGGCGCTGGCGCCCGACACGCTGCACCACGTGCTGCGCTGGGCCGCCGCCGCGCACGCCAGCCAGTGGGTGCACCGGTGAGTACTGCACATAGGGCTCCAGTACTGCACATAGGGCTCCAGCGTGGAGGCGCTGGCGCCCGACACGCTGCACCACGTGCTGCGCTGGGCCGCCGCCGCGCACGCCAGCCAGTGGGTGCACCGGTGAGTACTGCACATAGGGCTCCAGTACTGCACATAGGGCTCCAGCGTGGAGGCGCTGGCGCCCGACACGCTGCACCACGTGCTGCGCTGGGCCGCCGCCGCGCACGCCAGCCAGTGGGTGCACCGGTGAGTACTGCACATAGGGCTCCAGTACTGCACATAGGGCTCCAGCGTGGAGGCGCTGGCGCCCGACACGCTGCACCACGTGCTGCGCTGGGCCGCCGCCGCGCACGCCAGCCAGTGGGTGCACCGGTGAGTACTGCACATAGGGCTCCAGTACTGCACATAGGGCTCCAGCGTGGAGGCGCTGGCGCCCGACACGCTGCACCACGTGCTGCGCTGGGCCGCCGCCGCGCACGCCAGCCAGTGGGTGCACCGGTGAGTACTGCACATAGGGCTCCAGTACTGCACATAGGGCTCCAGCGTGGAGGCACTGGCGCCCGACACGCTGCACCACGTGCTGCGCTGGGCCGCCGCCGCGCACGCCAGCCAGTGGGTGCACCGGTGAGTACTGCACATAGGGCTCCAGTACTGCACATAGGGCTCCAGCGTGGAGGCGCTGGCGCCCGACACGCTGCACCACGTGCTGCGCTGGGCCGCCGCCGCGCACGCCAGCCAGTGGGTGCACCGGTGAGTACTGCACATAGGGCTCCAGTACTGCACATAGGGCTCCAGCGTGGAGGCGCTGGCGCCCGACACGCTGCACCACGTGCTGCGCTGGGCCGCCGCCGCGCACGCCAGCCAGTGGGTGCACCGGTGAGTACTGCACATAGGGCTCCAGTACTGCACATAGGGCTCCAGCGTGGAGGCGCTGGCGCCCGACACGCTGCACCACGTGCTGCGCTGGGCCGCCGCCGCGCACGCCAGCCAGTGGGTGCACCGGTGAGTACTGCACATAGGGCTCCAGTACTGCACATAGGGCTCCAGCGTGGAGGCGCTGGCGCCGGACACGCTGCACCACGTGCTGCGCTGGGCCGCCGCCGCGCACGCCAGCCAGTGGGTGCACCGGTGAGTACTGCACATAGGGCTCCAGTACTGCACATAGGGCTCCAGCGTGGAGGCGCTGGCGCCGGACACGCTGCACCACGTGCTGCGCTGGGCCGCCGCCGCGCACGCCAGCCAGTGGGTGCACAGGTGAGCGCGGCTCGCCTGTAGCACTACCAGTCCAGTACAGGACATAGGCCTCCATCATGGATCTGCAAAATGCTAATTTTAATCTAATAAAAGTTTAACTCACCATAATATACAGGGTGTAAAAGGACAACAACCGAAAACTTCGGGAGGTCAATGTACTCGTCAATTTGAATAACTTTTACTAAGGAACTTTTGCTGTAAAAAAATATAAAGAAACAGCTGTTCCGTATATTTTTACAGGGTGTAAAAGGACAACAACCGAAAACTTCGGGAGGTCAATGTACTCGTCAATTTGAATAACTTTTACTAAGGAACTTTTGCTGTAAAAAAATATAAAGAAACAGCTGTTCCGTATATTTTAGTAAAGTAGGTATTGTACTTTTGTATGGAACAGCTGTTTCTTACTGGGACCTATCCGCAATATAGCTTGGCGTGTTCATGCAAAATTCCTCAGCAATCCAGTTGCAAAATCTTGCTGGACTACGCCAATGGATTGCGCTATGAAATTACAGCAAGGGTGTAGTTGCAAATATAATGCGCCATATTGATCAACAAAATTGCCCGCAAGATGCAACTTTTCTAGTCCGTACATACTTGGTACTTGGTGAGCGGACTGGTTTCCGCAACTAGGCCGCTGATGGGCCCTTTTTGCGTGACGGACGGCGTTTGCTCAGTCCAGCCACCCGATGTGCTCCAGGAAAGCCAGCAGCTTGGCAGTCTCGGCGCAGGGCTCCCGGGGCGGCCCCGGCTCCCCGAGGTATAGGTTTCTTTGAGACGCCGCGCTGCTGCGCTCCAGGAGTACGCGCGCGGCTGTCTCCTCTGCTGCCAGCCCCCCTACAAAGGGGGCTATCAGTAATACCTAGTGTATAAAAGGTACTTGTTAAGTGAACAGTGGCCAGTGACAATACCGACGATTCGTCGGAGTTTGTCACGGTTTTTTCTAGCCCGTTTACAGGCACCTTTACGATATTAATTTATACATTTTCCAGGCAAGCGATGCGCTACCTGCGGGACGAGTTCCCCACCATAATGTCGCACAGCAGCGCCGGCCGCGTGCCGCGCGCCGCGCTGGCCGCCGCGCTCGCCAGCGACCACCTGCAGGCGTCGGAGCAGCAGGTGCTGCGCGCCATCGTCAAGTGGAGCACCGACCAGCCGCCGCAGAGAGGTATTACATAATGTCGCACAGCAGCGCCGGCCGCGTGCCGCGCGCCGCGCTCGCCGCCGCGCTCGCCAGCGACCACCTGCAGGCGTCGGAGCAGCAGGTGCTGCGCGCCATCGTCAAGTGGAGCACCGACCAGCCGCCGCAGAGAGGTATTACATAATGTCGCACAGCAGCGCCGGCCGCGTGCCGCGCGCCGCGCTGGCCGCCGCGCTCGCCAGCGACCACCTGCAGGCGTCGGAGCAGCAGGTGCTGCGCGCCATCGTCAAGTGGAGCACCGACCAGCCGCCGCAGAAAGGTATTACTGAAAAAATGCCCACCTAATTTCCTCCCTGACACAAATCCCCCCTCTCTATTGAGGAGGATATTTAAATATAGCTAGAAAAACAATCATACTCCCATCATTCAACCCCATGAACCTTCTTCCACGCTTTCATATCTCAAATATCCCTACTATGAAATAGCTAGAAAATCAATCCCACTCTCCCCTCATTTCATACTACTCCAAATCCCCCCTACTTGTTCTTTTATACCTCCTATATCCCCCAAATCAAACAATCCCACCACCATCCCATGCCCCCCTCATTTCATACTACTCCCACACTACACTACAACTACAAATCCCCCCTACTCGCTCTTTTATACTTCCAATATCCCCCAAATCAAACAATCCCATCACCATCCCATGCCCACCTCATTTCCCCTATGCGCCAAATTTCTCCTGCTCTCACTCTCGATCTACTCAAAACAAAATAGGGCTTACCCAATAAAGTATGGTTTATATTAAAATAATAAAAAATACGTACAATTTATTTCAAGTTTAATTTTAAGAATTGGTTAACACATTCAGGATCATTAAAAAAAACATTACAGTACCTTTTTAACGGACGCAAGATAGCTGTAGGCACTGCATACCGCCTACCGTGGCAAAATATCGAAACATTCCTTGATGCGCTAACAGACTCGGTGTCTTCTCTCTCTGCTTTTGACCACATCGTATTAGCTGGAGATTTCAATATAATTTTTTTAGGGATAAATTCAGATTTAAAAAAGCTCCAAGATTTTCTTACTTGTTTTATTTAATCTTGACCAATTTGCGAAAACTCTCAGGCACTTCACGGATCATAGTGAAATGAATTAATGGTAGTCTATTAGTTATAGTCCATTTGCAGATGATATTTAAATCATTTTGAAGTTGTTGGGTGTCATTGGAATTAAAAACAGTTTCATACAATTTTAAGTCATCTGCAAAAACTGAAAATTTGGTATATTTTATTTCAGACGCTATGTCATTAATGATTGTCAGAAAAAGTATTGGGCCTATATGTGAACCCTGAGGAACTCCGCTAGTAGCGGGATAAGCCTCAGACTCATAAGCGCACACGACAACCGTTTGTAATCTATTTTTATTTAATACTTTATTGCACACAAACCTAAATAAGGGTACAATTGGTGGACATAATGCCGAAGGCATTTTCTACCTGTCAACCACAAAGGTAAATAACTGTAAAATGGCGTGCTAACATAACTACTTAAATATTCAATAAAACACAAACTGTAAGTACCTTAAACTAAATTTACATAACAAAAAAGAAAATCGAATATTAACTTATTTTACTTAAATTATATATATATTATATCCATTACACTATAAATAAGAAGAATACCCCATAATTATAATACCCATATATATGTACGTGTATATATATATATAAATATAAATAAATATAAAGCGACAGCTAGAAAGGAGAAATAAAATCAAAGGGTTTCGAAAAGATGGTCACGAGTAAGCTTTTTAAAACACATCTTTGATTCAGCCTTTCGAATATTGTTAGGAAGTTCATTCCAGGCTCTAACAGCCTCAACAGAAAAGGAACTGCCAACAAATGATGTGTGGTGCCTAGGAACCTCAAGAAGGAGATTGTCTGATGACCTTAATTGCCTATCATGAGATTCATCTAGATACCTAAAACGATTTTTTAAATATGTAGGTGTAAAGGGATCATTTAGAATTGAGAAAAGAAGAGAAAGCATCCTGAGATCTATATTAGAGATACGAAGATAACTACTTTAAACGTGTTCATGGATTCTGACTAAGTGAAGTTTACGCATTAAGAGCTGATGGTCGACTTTGTCAAATGCTTTGTTTATGTCAGTGTAAATAGCGTCTATTTGATTACCCAAGTGTGGTATCAAATGAAAGATGATGTATAGATTGCAAAAGCGAGGAAATACATTACAAAAATTAGGTAACCTCAGAAATTAGGAAAAATTTTGGCGTTACTTAAATTTTTCTATTTGTAAACTTGTCCAATATCCTTTTAAATAGGGGTCTGTTCGCAGAGCCGAACGTAGTCTGGCACACGGCGCACTCGGTGTCGCGGCGCGGCGCGCGGCGGCGCTCCGGCTGCGACGCGGCGCTGCGCGAGACGCTCGCCGCGCTCGCGCCGCTCGTGCGCACCGAGCACCTGCCGCACGACTCGGAGACGCTGCAACAGGTGAGCCCCCCCTCCCCCCACTCCCGGCGCTCCGGCTGCGACGCGGCGCTGCGCGAGACGCACGCCGCGCTCGCGCCGCTCGTGCGCACCGAGCACCTGCCGCACGACTCGGAGACGCTGCAACAGGTGAGCCCCCCCTCCCCCCACTCCCGGCGCTCCGGCTGCGACGCGGCGCTGCGCGAGACGCACGCCGCGCTCGCGCCGCTCGTGCGCACCGAGCACCTGCCGCACGACTCGGAGACGCTGCAACAGGTGAGCCCCCCCTCCCCCCACTCCCGGCGCTCCGGCTGCGACGCGGCGCTGCGCGAGACGCACGCCGCGCTCGCGCCGCTCGTGCGCACCGAGCACCTGCCGCACGACTCGGAGACGCTGCAACAGGTGAGCCCCCCCTCCCCCCACTCCCGGCGCTCCGGCTGCGACGCGGCGCTGCGCGAGACGCACGCCGCGCTCGCGCCGCTCGTGCGCACCGAGCACCTGCCGCACGCCTCGGAGACGCTGCAACAGGTGAGGTGTATACTAGGTCTGGAGGAATAATGTATATGTCGCTCCTTCCCCAGCTGGTCCGGCGCGGCATCATCCCGAGCCCGCCGCCGCCGGAGGAGGGCTCCACCGCGCACGCGTGGCTCGGGCGCGGCTCGTACCGGCCCGCGCGCTGCTTCCTGCCTTACCTGGACGAGATCAAGGTACACTATAGTATATAGTCGCGTGGCGGCTACGTCCGCGCGGTTTGAAGATACGGTTAGTGACCCAATTGATTGATGAAGAGAATATGTCACTGTGATATCACTATTGGTGACCCGATTGATTGATGAAGAGAATATGTCACTATGATATCACCATTGGTGACCCGATTGATTGATGAAGAGAATATGTCACTATGATATCACCATTGGTGACCCGATTGATTGATGAAGAGAATATGTCACTATGATATCACCATTGGTGAACCGATTGGTTGATGAAGAGAATATGTCACTATGATATCACCATTGGTGACCCGATTGATTGATGAAGAGAATATGTCACTATGATATCACCATTGGTGACCCGATTGATTGATGAAGAGAATATGTCACTATGATATCACCATTGATTGATTGATGAAGAGAATATGTCACTATGATATCACCATTGATTGATTGATGAAGATAATAGGTCACTATGATATAATCATCATCATTGTCAGCTTGTAGTGACCCACTGCTGGGCATAAGCCTCCTTCCCTCACCGCCAATCAGCTCTACTCTGGGTCTTGCATCCAGGTCTTGCCTTGTACGGCAACTATACCGTGGCCCGCGGGTTGATTACGTATCTCGCGACAGGTTTTGCAACAGGCATTACTATGACAGTTATTGAATTGGCTTAGATAACTTAAATAAAATGCAATGAAAATATCTAGTTTTAATTCCGCTAATGCTGAGATGCATATGCACCGCCCTCCCGCCCGCTAATTATGCACATGCAGGGAGAACTAGGTTGTCAGTGCAGCATGCATACCCGAACCCACACGACGACACGTGTTTCGCCTCTCCGCGAGGCATCTTCAGGTGATTAACGCTAGATATTTTCATTGCATTTTATTGTCATGGATTTCCGCAAAGTAACGCCTGATTCCATTAATTAAATAACTTACACAAAAAGTGATGTCTGGTCGAGTCAAAACTGATAGATACATCAAGTTACCAATTAGCTGTTGATAAGGTAATTTATCTACATTAGTGGCTTTATTTAAGTTTAATTTACTATTTTTTTTTTTTTTTAAAACAAACAGCTGTTTAAAACATTGATTATAGTAAAATTAATAGACAAAATAATCCTAGGAGTTTCCACTTATAAAAATCAATGTGTACCTATACTAAAATAAAGAAGCTTATATATGAAAAAATAACTGAATATGTAATACAAAAAAGAACAAAATATCGAGTAAGAAATTAATTTACCCATTGATACAAGCCATGATCATCACAACACTCGCATAATGTAGGTACTTATAACAATTTTTAAAAAAAGGTCTTATTGTTTAAGTATTTAACACCGTTTTTACTCATACAAAATAGGTCGACATTTTGGGAATATTCTTTGTTGTAAAGATTAACTATTCATTGGAGTGTCAATGGTTTTACAGTCATTCTAATTTATTTACATTGTGGCTTTGACGACCTCTGTGGCGCAGCGGGCGAAGGCTCTTTACTTCTGTTGAATCGTTGGAAAAGATGAAAAAATCGTCAACATATGTAAACCGTTACGATAGTTATACATTTATCATGCAAAATTTGTAACTTATGCCCGCTAACAAAAAAATAAAAAAAAGCCGTGATGGCCGAGTGGTATTTACCCCCGACTTTTCATTCGAAGGTCGTGAGTTCGACACCGGTCGTGCACAAATAGAGTTTTCTTTCTTGAAAAATGTATGTACACACTTAACACGAGCTTTAACGGTGAAGGAAACATCGTGAGGAAACCCGCGGCTTAGTTAGCTTCAGACGTATTGACCTGTTCTTTCCTCTGAATAATAGCTGACTAAGCTGAGAGGATGGTATAGGTGCTGGGCAAGCCTAATCCATCTAACAATGTCCCAGGCACTGCAGCGTCCCGTACAGCATGATTACCAGTTGCCGACGCTGTATAAATCATCTATAATAGATGCAAAGGTCCTACTTATGCCCGCCGCTTCGCGTGCGTTGTACCCGGATAAAATGTAGCCTATGTGTTAATCCTGGTCAACATCTATACGTTTGCAAAATTTCAGCTCAATCCTTAGGCTAGTTTTTGCGTGAAAGAGTAACAAACATCCATACATTCATACACACTCACATACTTTCGCATGTACATATGTCAGTTTGTTAGGTAATGTATCTATGGTCTTTTTAAACTTTTGCGATCACAATACATTATTTATTACTATACATAATATTAGTGGGATGTATGTTAGTTTGTTATGTAATGTATCTATGGTCTTTTTTAAACTTTCGCGATCACAATACATTATTACTATACAGGGTGTATTATAACATGTGTTTTGTACTAACCCGAATGGCGGGTTTCAGCCCATGATGAAAATGGTCCCAGGGTCAACATTATTTTTATTTTATTTTAATAAAAAAGAACCTCATTGTGGTTAAAGGTATTTTTATTTGTATCTGTACGGCAACTCTTCGCGGAGTTCAATGACCCTGTCAAGAATCAGCTGGCGTGTAGGTTGTCATTATCGTATAATCAGCTGTTGAAGTTAAAACTCGTGGTATTTTCTTGAATGAAAATCACTGAATCCTGAAAAGTCGTGAACAAAGGTTGCTCCTTGGGATGGTCAGAATCACCCCCTTTCGGCTTAGTACACATGTTGTGTTACACCCTGTATTGGATTTTTGTCATTTCATTTAGTCATTTGTCTTGATTGCTGTAATTTCAGGCTCTGCTAGATTAGTACACATATTGTGTTACACCCTGTATTGGATTGTTGTCATTTCATTTAGTCATTTGTCTTGATTGCTGTAATTTCAGGCTCTGCTAGATTAGTACACATGTTGTGTTACACCCTGTATTGGATTGTTGTCATTTCATTTAGTCATTTGTCTTGATTGCTGTAATTTCAGGCTCTGCTAGATTAGTACACATGTTGTGTTACACCCTGTATTGGATTGTTGTCATTTCATTTAGTCATTTGTCTTGATTGCTGTAATTTCAGGCTCTGCTAGATTAGTACACATGTTGTGTTACACCCTGTATTGGATTGTTGTCATTTCATTTAGTCATTTGTCTTGATTGCTGTAATTTCAGGCTCTGCTAGATTAGTACACATGATGTGTTACACCCTGTACTGGATTGTTGTCATTTCATTTAGTTATTTATCTTGATTACTGTAATTTCAGGCTCTGCTAGAGGACCAAGCGGTGCCGGAAGCGGAACTGGCGCGCGCGCGCCGAGCTAGGTACCTACACCGGATACCGGATACGTTGTACATGGTGAGTGTACTTTTTATAATTAACTCAGAATCTATCTGGAATGTTTTGATTTTTATTTATTTATTTATTTATTCAAATTGCTGTATGGGCTTACAGATTAATCCAAGGCGCCCAGACACTATACTAACATAAATATACAATAGAAAAAAATACATAGCAAACCTTAATGAAAACTAATTAACAATAAATATTACATTGATACAAGAACAAAAAGATAGTAATTACAGCAGATACAAAAATGATTCCGTTGGCGTTCGAACCCATATCGGTCAAATCTATCCCTGACCCTTCCTAAAGCCGGAAATGCTTCGAACGACTAACCTAAGGAGCCCGAAGACGGGTTTGTACGGTGCGTCAGCGTTTTTAGGATTCCGTACCCAAAGGGTAAAAACGGGACCCTATTAATAAGACCGCTGTCGAAGGACCATAAAGATGTATCTTTATGGTCCTTCGAGCCGGATGCGGCTGATGCGAGAGAATGGTGCGGTCGCACCGTACAGGGTTTGTTGATATTCTTGATATGGTATCGGTTGAGCACTGATTTTAGCGCCATCTACAGTTCTCCTGCTCATTGTCTGAAGTTGCATTCGGTAGCTATGACAAGAAGCTAACTTTCACTTTGAAACTTTACTAATCGTTATGGGATGACGTAATTATAAATTATAAATACCGACAAAGTGTAACTATTTTATAGAAATAAAAAATGTACTTAATCAAATCGTATCTCTGTTGACAGTCCCGGTCGGAAACCGAACTGTGCATCGTGCAACCTGACATAACCATTCAGATAGCAGTTAAACACACTGTCAAGTATTTTGGCCACAACCGTGGCTAAAGGGATGTGTCTATAATTGGCCTTTTCCGAGAAATGTATTGAATTACCGGTCACTGTAAATCTAATGAGCGCTTGAACAAACTCTGAAGAAGATCTTCTGTTAATACTTTCTGCTCGGCGTTCGAGGAGGCAACACGTCCGGGCAGCGGAGGTGTTGTTTGTTGCTGGGCCTGCCTCTGCCTCTTTGTTGTTTCTAGTGTACTCTGTGACGAACGGGGATCAAATTCCGCGTGTAGATGCCTTGTGTACTTGTTCTCTATTCCCTTCGTTATCTCCAGGTGGCAGCGGCCCGCAACCCCGAGTCGGTCTGCCCGTCCCCAGGCGTGGGCGCCGACAGCGCCGCCTGCCTCTCCCCCGCCACCCTGAGCATGGTCCGCGCCCGCGCCCGCCACCTGCGCCAGCTCGCCAGCCACCACCGCGCGACCAGGACCCGCCACCACTCCGCCAGCGCACAGGTGACTCCCCCGCCACCCTGAGCATGGTCCGCGCCCGCGCCCGCCACCTGCGCCAGCTCGCCAGCCACCACCGCGCGACCAGGACCCGCCACCACTCCGCCAGCGCACAGGTGACTCCCCCGCCACCCTGGGCATGGCCCGCGCCCGCGCCCGCCACCTGCGCCAGCTCGCCAGCCACCACCGCGCGACCAGGACCCGCCACCACTCCGCCAGCGCACAGGTGACTCCCCCGCCACCCTGAGCATGGTCCGCGCCCGCGCCCGCCACCTGCGCCAGCTCGCCAGCCACCACCGCGCGACCAGGACCCGCCACCACTCCGCCAGCGCACAGGTGACTCCCCCGCCACCCTGAGCATGGTCCGCGCCCGCGCCCGCCACCTGCGCCAGCTCGCCAGCCACCACCGCGCGACCAGGACCCGCCACCACTCCGCCAGCGCACAGGTGACTCCCCCGCCACCCTGAGCATGGTCCGCGCCCGCGCCCGCCACCTGCGCCAGCTCGCCAGCCACCACCGCGCGACCAGGACCCGCCACCACTCCGCCAGCGCACAGGTGACTCCCCCGCCACCCTGAGCATGGTCCGCCAGTGCACAGGACGCCCACTGATAAACATAGGCATCCCGTGTCGCTGCTGCCGTGTCGCTGCAGCTCATTTTCTGGAGGTATCACTTAACAGATTCTTACTGAGTCCACGTACAAGGGAGGATGGGGGTTCAGTGAATTCAGAGTAGTAGAACTTTCTGTGAAGAGTCTATTCGGGGAAGAACTACCACCATACCTATTTCTGCCGCCAAGCAGTAATGTCTGCATTGCTGTGTTCCGGCCTGAAGGGTAAGGGGCCGGGGGAACGGTACCGTAGCGCGCTGGTGAGTCAACGTTTTCATGCATCTCTTATGAACAGGTGTATAGTGTATGCTGATTCTCGTGAAAACTGTTAAAACCGGCCAAGTGAGAGTCAGACTCGCGCACGTTCAGTGCGCAGGGTCCATACCATTATTTGGCAAAACAACTTAAATATTCCGTAAGAACGACAAAAAATCACGTTTGTTGTATAGGAGCCCCCATTTATTATATTCTGGTTGTAGTATTTGTTGTTATAGCGGCAACAGAGAAATACATCATCTGTGAACTGTCTAGCTATCACGGTTCATGAGATACTGGTGACAGTCAGATAAAAGTCTGTTCACATATTTTTGCGCGGTCGGTTTAGGAATGAATCATTGTGCATTTCATTCTAGCGCGCGGGTAAACACACTATGTCAGGTGAGAGAGCATACATTTAGGCCGCGCCCACTGACGACTTTGCTTCCGCGACTAGTTGGACCTTAAGTACATGTATCAGTCATCTAGTACCCATAACGTAGATGATATTGTGAGGATTGTCCAGCATTATTTACTTATTATTTCTTTCTAATTGATTGTTCCGAAAAGTTCTCAAGTGGAGGCCACGGACCGGCAAACGCAGCGTAGGACGTCCACCAACAAGATGGGCTGACGACCTGGTGAAGACCGCAGGTCGACGGTGGATGCAGATCGCTTCCAACCGCAACAACTGGAAATCCATGAGGGAGGCCTATGTCCAGCAGTGGACGTCCTACGGCTGAAATGATGGTGGTCCTAGAGGACAAAACCACTTGGGAAGGAATCTGCTCCAACTCCGTCCAACGTAACATAAGACAAAATAAAATTGTTAAATGATGACTGTAACGACCGAGTTAGGTTCTTCTGTTCACTTCTTTTCCTAACTCGCGTGTCATCTGAAGTGAACAGATTCAATTATGTGCTTTATTCTATTTATTTGTGTTGTTTTATTTTGTAATTTGTGACGCGTCAATAAGGTCCATGCGGCCGCACTGAATAAAGTATTTTTTGATTCTTGGTGATGATGAATTGATTGTTTGTCGCAGATCGCGCTGCGCTCCGTGCGGGAGATGGGCCTGCCCGACTCCTGCGCAGACATCCTGCTGCACGAGGACGTTGAGAGCGAGACCGACCGCGAGTGCGACCGGGACAGGTGAGTCTGCTTCTCGGGGTGGACGGACTTTATTACTAAAAATGCCATTTTTGACCTTTGGTGACCTTTTGAGGTCACAATAACTCCGGTCCCTATGACCCTAGTGTCACGAAAATGAGTACCCTTCTCTCATTAAGACGGTGCTAACAAAAAAGGTTTCACGTAAATCGGTCAACGCGTTCGGTTGTAATCGTGTGATCGGCGACGCCCCCCTAAGGGGGGAGATCTTTAAACCGCACTGTTCACAAAAAGCCCGTCCACAGACTTTTTTAAACTTTCGCGATCACAACACATTATTACTATATTGGATTATCGGGTATTTATCGCGTAATTACCTTTATTTTATTCCCGACGTTTCGACCAGGTGCAATGCAGGTAATTACGCGATAAATACCCGATAATCCAATATAGTAATAATGTGTTGTGATCGCGAAAGTTTAAAAAAGTCTGTGGACGGGCTTTTTGTGAACAGTGCGGTTTAAAGATCTCCCCCTTAGGGGGCGTCGCCGATCACACGATTACAACCGAACGCGTTGACCGTTTTACATGAAACCTTTTTTGTTTGCACCTTCTTAATGAGAGAAGGGTACTGATTGATTTTGGTGACGCTAGGGTCACAGGGACCGGAGTTATTGTGACCTCAAAAGGTCACCAAAGGTCTAAAATGGCGTTTTTCGGAAACCTTCGCCCCCTTTTCTGGTACCCCCGTACCAATGCTTGTTGTAATAAGAACACAAATGATTCACTTAAAATGACATACATGAAATTACTTAATGTTTTTGCCGTGGGGTGCCGGCAGTAGAATGTTACCCCTCCTCTCATGCCCGTGGATGCAGTAAGAGTCTGCTAAGGGATACCTCCGGAAGATGGGCAGCAGCGTCTTTACGTGTATCAACATCCCATACTGCGCTCGCCAACCCGCCTGCCAAGCGTGGTGAGTATGGCAACTACCCCACATGGAGATCCATGAGGGAGGTCTGTGTTCAGTAGTGGACGTATTACGGCCGAAATGATGAAGTTTTAAAACTGTTGTTTACAAAACCTCTGGTGCCTGGTGTTATCAAGTCAAATCATTTATTTATGAAAACCTGTGCAACGTATTACATATTTATCGCAATTATCAAGACCTAACTATAATGTATGATGTTTAGTACTATAACCTATAATGTATGACGTGCTAGTTATAAACTGTGTCACAGCAAGTTATGGACTATCAAACTACGTTTACATATAAAAATACATCACAATGAATCAACATACAGGGTGAATTTTTGAGACGGGACCGTCTTCAGCCCGTCTTCTTAATAGCGGATTATAGCGGATCTACCCATAACAAAAAATTTGGCTAATTTAGAAGTTTGACTCTTTTACCGAAATGTATGGGAAAAGTTTTTCTCAATTTCTGACATTTCTAGTACTCAAACCTCAGTCGGTCCAGTAGAGACTATTGATCCTAATAAGCAAGAGGATCGATTGGCATCAAAAAAAGTTTTTGTGTAAAATGACCATTTTCTTGCTGACTGTACATTTTTTCCAAAATCTGTAAATGCAGTTCAGAATATCTTAAAAATTTATGGATAGTCTTCTAAATGCGTTTTCCTGTAACTATAACGGTTAAGGTACCTGCTCTTACTGTCCCGTCTCAAAAATTCATCCTGTATACAATATTACACCCCACGGCACGTGGGGTCATCATCATCATCATATCAGCCCGTTGACACCCACTGCCGGGTGTGGGCCTCCACTTCAGGACGCCAACGTAAACGTCTGTCGTCCGGCAACTCTGGCAGGTCTGCCATGAGACCTTCTCGCTAAAAGCATACCCCGTTAATAACTATAATGTTGTCGCAGTGAACATAACACGTCGGACTGGGAGACCAACAACGCTGCCGGCGCGCGCGACAGCGCCGGGCGCGAGTGGACGGCCGACGAGCAGTGCTGCAGGTGAGTGGACGGCCTTCCAGCCGCGACACGTGCGCTGCTGCGAGCACAGGCGAGTATCTCTAAGGGTCAGCGCAGACAGAACGGAGCGCTACGGAGAGGATTTTATTGACGCACTTGAAAATAAACTTTAAAATTATTACAATAAGTTGGATTCGTTATTAAGAGCCTGTACTGTCCCACTGCAGGGCAAAGGCCTCCCTTCCTTCCTTCCACCTATCTCTGTCTTGAGCTACTGTGGTCCAGTCTTCCAAGTATGCGTCGAGTTCGTCTCTCCATCGACGTCTTGGTCTGATTAATTAATTAATTAATCGACGAATCCAACTTATTATTATTATTAATAATAATAATAAGTTGGATTCGTCGATTGACCTCTTTCTCGAAGTTGGACCTACCTAATTGGACAGTTTGTCTTAGGTATACATACGCGTCGACAACTTCGAGAGCCGAGTTTAGTTCAGTCCTATTCTAACATGTAACATTAAATCACCGGTCCTTTCTCGGTCCTTCGCTAATTTTCTTTTGCGTTCTGTTATTACACTTTCTATGTATGGCATGTTGTTTACTTGTCGCTTAATAAACATACTTTGTAGTTAGTGTGGACATGTCTCAGCCAAGCCGTTAGTCTGGTAACGACCTCTGAATCGACCGGTTATCCGATGGTCGATTTTTATAATCGTGTAATTAGTTATGTCCTAAATATATAGATTTAAGGACGCATTTACGATTTGACGCGCTTGTATTGCATACTGACCATTCATTCAAAATGATCGTTACTTTATACAGCAAACATCAACAAAGACAAAAGATAGTCAACCTTATTTCTTAGACAATACGCTTTACGTGAATTAGCAACATTTTAGAATTATGGTGGAATAATAATGAAAAAAAATGATGATGATTGTTTAATGTTTCTTTTTTAACGTAGTTTATTTTTTATTATTTGAAATCTTCGAGTTATTGAGATCTATGCACCGAAAGTGGGCCTATTTTCATAGTTTTTGCGAGAAGAGGCTACGGAAAACTATATTTTTTGAATGAAAAGTACATATATTATTTTGAAGAAAAAAAACCCATGTTCTATAGACACTGGTTTTCTGGTTCATTTGGTATGCTTAAAATATGTCAAACTTCGACGGAGAAACTAGAAAATGATCCGGAACTAGTCCTATTTTCCTAATATTTTGACGCGTTTCGTAAATGCGTCCTTAACATGTTCCTTTTTTTAAAATGACTCCGAAGACCTTGTATGACAGTTCGGCGCAACAGTATTTATACAATGTGTATTTGTGTTACAGGACACTGAACAGCGCGGGCTCCGTGCGCTGCGCGTCCGCGGGCAGTCTGCGGTCCGCGCCCGCGCTGCACATTCCCTTAGGTGAGCAGCTTTACCACCTGTACCATCAACATCATCATCAACATCACCATCATCATCATTATCATCATAATCTCCATCATAATCATCAACAGCATCATCAACATCAACACCATCAACATCATCATCAACATCATAAATAATAATAATAATAATAATAAATAAATAAATAATTCTGGACAAATCACACAGCATCATCTAGCCCCAAGCTAAGCAGAGCTTGTGTTATGGGTACTAGATGACTGATATACTTAATACATTATACTACATAGATATATATTTTTATTATACATATATAGAAAAACACCAAGAACACCCTGAACAAATATCTGCAGATCGTACAGACATTTGTCCCGAGGCGGGAATCGAACCCGCAACCCCTTGCGTCGCAGGCGGACCTTCGCCCGCTGCGCCACAGAGCTCGTCATCATCAACACCATCATCATCATCATCATCATCATCATCATCATCATCATCATCATCCTAGGCTCCTCTAAAGCGGAGATGGCAAAAGTGGAGAGCTGACAGATAGACTACTAATATTATAGAGCTGAAGAGTTTGTTGTGTTGAACGCGCTGATCTGAGGAACTACAGGGTCGAATTGAATTCTTTTGGTGTTGGATAGACCAATTTATCGAGGAAGGCTATATGTTATAGCATCACGCTGAGACCAATAGGAGCAGAGCATCATTGAATGTTGCATAAACGGAAAACCTTCTGAGAGCTTTTTCGTGCGCTGCGTAAACAGTTTTAAGTTACGGCGGAATCGTTCCCCCTTAAAAGTACCTAAAGAAAGTCTCCCTTTATAACCCCCTCGGGATCAGTACTTCGCAGTATGCCCAGCGGTGGACTTCCCTCGGCTAAGATGATGATGATGATGATGATGACGATGATAATGATGATGATTATGGTGATGATGATGTTGATGGTGATTATGATGGTGATGATGATGATTATGATAGTGATGATGATGACATGGTAATGGAAAATCTAAACTTGATGGCAGAAAATATTTTCGCCTAAAGGCACATGGTCAATCGATGCGACTGGCACGGGACCGTGCTGGATCGTACAAACGTATCCTATGCCCAGCAGTGGGTGTAATCCGCAGGCTGATTACGCATCTCGCGACAGGTTTGCAACAGGCTTATATCGCTGTCAAACGTAAATTTTTCGCTTTTATATACTGCAAAATTGACCGTTGACAGCGATCATTGTGAGATATGGCTTATGCCAAAAATCCCCTTCGACGATCCCCTGCGAAGGGGATTATAGATATACCCCTGTTGCGAACCTGTGATGCGAGATACGTAAACGTTGCGGGCTGTGTACGATGACGATGAAAAGAAACATGTTTCTGACCAGAAAAAAACGTGTCTAAAGAATATTTAATAACGCCGGACAATTCACCCCGCATCATCTAGCCTCAAGCTAAGCAGAGCTTGTGTTATGGGTACTAGATGACTGATATACTTAATACATTGTACTACATAGATATATATTTTTTATTATATATTGAAAAACATCCAGAACACCCTGAACAAACATCTGCAGATTGTACAGACATTTGTTCCGAGGCGGGAATCGAACCCGCAACCTCTTGCGTCGCAGGCGGACCTTCGCCCGCTGCGCCACAGAGCTCGTTAAATGACTATGAAAAGAAACATGTTTCAAACCAAAAAAAAGACAGACATATTGTATATTTGCTACTTAGCACACAAAAAAAACACAATCAAACACAAGACAAAATAAAATTGCAAAAGGTACAAAACTATATCTATAAAAATACATTAGAACAACATCATACAAACAAACAGTTCTGAATTGCGTATGTGCTACAGTAGCAAAATGGCCACGACTCAGCATTGATGCCCACTGTTTGAGACAGAGGGCGCTGTTATTCTGCCGTAGCCACAATAGCTCTTTAAGTACACCATGTGTATGAAAGAAATTGAATAATTTCTGTATCATGTAGTAAGTTTTTGAGACTATTTGAGGAATTAGCTATCAGGAAATTTCACAAGGCTTAGGTCGCGTAACGAGATAGTCAGAGGACCCTGAGAGAACAATAAATACGTCTAAAGAACACATTCGCTCCCAACTCTCTCTATATTATTTATATTTATATACGTATATTTATATTTTGTGTTATCTGTTTTATATTTATCTTCAGAGTTATGTGTATGTATGTTTATTTTATCGTTATTTATTTTTTTAAATCATATTAACTACATATTATATTCAATATTACCTCATTTGTTTAGTTTTCACTGTTTTAGTACGCCACCGTCATAAATAAATTGAAATCTATCCTGTCCATCCAAAGGTTGCCTGGAAGAGATCGCTGTTAGCGATAAGGCCGCCCATTGCATCTATGTTTATTTTTAATAACTCTTCGTTTTCCTGTCACTCTCTTGATTGTGGTGTACAATAAAGTGATTCATTCATTCATTCTCCTGACACCATCCGTCATCTCGCAGATGTCGCCGCGGGCGGCTCGTGCGGGCGCGGGGCGCGCGCCGCGGAGCCCCCGGCGCGGCGCGTGGGGGGCACGGGGGGCGCGGGGGGCCGCGCGCGCCTCTCCGCCGCCGTGCCCGACGTCGCCATGGCGCCCAACGCGAACACGCATCTGCTGACGCACCGGGACTACTTCTCCCTACCGCCGCCTTGGGGTGAGATTGCTCATCTATCTATTCATGTCATCCTTTCAGCCGCAAAACGACCACTACTGAACAGTCCCTCATGGATCTCCTGACACTAGGACACTAAAGCTAGGACACTAAGGCGGGATGAAACATAAAGACACTTAGAGGGTCGAGTAGGTAACTAAGGCACTTAGGGGGATGTAGCATTTCGTGTCCTAGTTTAATGATGGCCGAGTGTTTAGATAAAGAAAATTGAAGGTCGAGTCGCTAGAACACTTAGGAGTTGAATCACTTAGAGGCCGTCTCCACGAGCGAGGGAATCGCGACGAGTCCGCGTTATAGAAATACGTGGCACAACGATAACATCGCCGCAATTCCCTCGCTCGTGGAGACGGCCCCTAACACTTGGACGAATGGAGTCCGATACAAACTCTCGGATGGTTAAGTCGACGTCATTTAGGGGGCTCCATCGCTAAGATACTAGGGCAGTTGAGGTAAAATACGAGTGGAGGATCACACAGTGTGTGGGTGTGGTCGGCACGTGGCCCCTCGGAGTCCACCCTCGTGCGGCGCGCGGGGGGCTCGTGAGGCGGCGGCGTTTGTTGGTAAAAGCTGAAAGAACGTCCGTGATAAGGGTCGGTCCCTTATCACGGACGTTCTTTCAGTCGTACTCTAACCATCTGCTATCCCATCTAGAGTTTTCAATGTGAACTCATTGTAAACTATCTTTTGCAGAGTACGGCGGAGTGGTTCTCCAGTTGGACCTGGGGGACGGAGCCACGCACACTCCTCGGCCGGGCTCCCGCGCGCAGAGAAACAGCGCCGCGCGCGACCGACCCGTCAGGGACCAGGTATGTGCCAGGCACCAGGCAGGGCCGCGACATGCAGAGGGGGGCGACGTAGCCACGCATACGCCTCGGCTCGTGCGACCGACCCGTCAGGGACCAGGTACGTGCCAGGCACCAGGCAGGGCCGCGACATGTAGACGGGGGCGACGTAGCCACGCATACGCCTCGGCTCGCGCGACCGACCCTTCAGGGACCAGGTATGTGCCAGGCACCAGGCAGGGCCGCGACATGCAGAGGGGGTCGACGTAGCCACGCATACGCCCCAGCTTGCGCGACCGACCCGTCAGGGACCAGGTACGTGCCAGGCACCAGGCAGGGCCGCGACATGTAGACGGGGGCGACGTAGCCACGCATACGCCTCGGCTCGCGCGACCGACCTGTCAGGGAGGAGGTATGTGCCAGGCACCAGGCAGGGCCGCGACATGCAGACGGGGGCGTCGTAGCCACGCATACGCCCCAGCTTGCGCGACCGACCCGTCAGGGAGGAGGTATGTGCCAGGCACCAGGCAGGGCCGCGACATGCAGACGGGGGCGTCGTAGCCACGCATACGCCCCAGCTTGCGCGACCGACCCGTCAGGGAGGAGGTATGTGCCAGGCACCAGGCAGGGCCGCGACATGCAGACGGGGGCGACGTAGCTACGCATACACCTCGGCTCGCGCGACTGACCCGTCAGGGAAGAGGTTTGTGCCAGGAACCAGGCAGGGCCGCGACATACAGACGGGGGCGAAGTAGCTACGCATACGCCTCGGCTAGCGCGACTGACCCGTCAGGGAAGAGGTATGTGCCAGGCACCAGGCAGGGCCGCGACATACAGACGGGGGCGTCGTAGCCACGCATACGCCTCGGCCGCGCAGAGAAACAGAGAGGTCCCTACGTCACGAACGCTGATTAGGATTTTATCATCTCGTCAGAGACAGACAGCGGAGTCTTAGTAGTAGCGTCAACACGGATTTTTATGGACTGATAAGATGATCATTACAGCCGAAAAACGTCCACTACTGAACACCGGCCTCCCTCATGGATCTCCATGAGGGGCAGTTCTTACTCACCACGCTTGGCAGTACGAGATGTTGATACACGGAAAGACGCTGCTGCCCATTTTCCGGAGGTACCCTATAGCAGGCCCTTACTGCATCCACGGGCATGAAAGGAGGCGTTTAAAACACAACTGAAGTATTTCTTATTAGAAAAACAAGAAGAAGGTATACACGAGCACTTCGTTAGCCAATTGTAGTATCTATGTTTTAAACTACGCTAAATGTCACGTAATAGTAACACAGTATTGGTGGGAAAATTGTGTGATTAGCCTTGTAAACGCTTAACCGATAACACATATTCTGTTATAATTAATGGAATCAGGCGTTACTTTGCGGAAATCCATGACAATAAAATGCAATAAAAATATTGAGTTTTAATTCCGCTTATGCTGAGATGCAGGAGCACCGCCCTCCCGCCTGCTAATTATGCACATGCAGGGAGAACTAGTTTGTCAGTGCAGCATGCATACCCAAACCTATACGACGACACGTGTTTCGCCTCTCCGCGAGGCATCATCAGGTGAACGCTGTAGGTGTTAACTGGTCGGCCGCCGGAACGAAAGAAGTTACTTTTATTTACTTCTATTTTTACATATTCTGTTCTTTTTTGACAAATATTTAATCTGCGATAAACAAAAAAAAAACAACAAAAAAACAAATTTTTTTATTGGGAACAAAAACATTTGATACAAAAACAATGGGAACGTTGAACTACCGCAAAAGTTAAAAAACTGTGTTGCAGAGTCAGCGCCCTCCTCCGAACATGACAGTCATAAGTTCCGTAAACAAATGCAAAGGCCTTACATTTTTTGTCTGTCAGTCACTCAACGGAAGTGTTTTATATATATTGATTTGCTGTCATAAGTGTTTGTCTCTGTACTGTATTCGTGTGATTGAAGTTCCAAATAAACTGTTTATCTATCTATCTATCTATCTATCACTGCCGACACCACACGCCAAGTGTGTCATCTGAAGTGAACAGATTCATTTATGTGCTTTATTCTATTTATTTGTGTTGTTTTATTTTGTAATTTGTGACGCGTCAATAAGGTCCATGCGGCCGCACTGAATAAAGTATCTTTTGATTCTTTGATTCTTGATTCTTGAGTAGTGAAATTAATTATATTTGTGACGATTCCAGGCGATGTCGTGTCTACGCGCTCGTTCTGATGAGGACGAGCTGAGGGCTGCCATAGAACTGTCTGTCATGAGAGGTGAGTGCAGTTATTCGGTATTCGTTCGTCCATTTTTAACCCCCAGACGCAAAAATAATAGATAGGGGCGAAACGTGCCTCCACCACTTTAACAAGTGAACGTGAACATTCCCGATTTTAAATATGTATTTGTTTGTCTGTTTATTTTATTTATTTAATCGATTTAAAAAAAAAACTCTTTCACTAAAAGACTGAAATATGTATTTATTTGTCTGTTTATTTTATTTATTTAATCGATTAAAAAAAAAACTCTTTCACTAAAAGACTGACCGACAGACGCGGCGCAGTTAAGTTTTGGGTGTAGTGAAGATTTTATTTATAAATTGGGTGCCAGTTACCGCCCATTGTCTATACGCCGGGGTCAACAGTGTAGGAGTTGTTGTGATCTATATAATTTATTACATACTGGCTCGACGATGCCCTCGTACAGGTCGCGCGATAGTTAAAGATCGCTCGGCAAAAGTAGAAGGGGTATGCGCAGTATTCAATTGTAAGGTCTATTTGGTGATGTGCGGAAAGAGGGGGGCGGGTGTGCGGAGTGAGGGGGCGGGTGTGCGGAGTGAGGGGGCGGGTGTGCGGAGTGAGGAGTGAGGGGGCGGGTGTGAGGAGTGAGGGGGCGGGTGTGCGGAGTGAGGAGTGAGGGGGGCGGGTGTGCGGAGTGAGGATTGAGGGGGGCGGGTGTGCGGAGTGAGGGGGGCGGGTGTGCGGAGTGAGGAGTTAGGGGGCGGGTGTGCGGAGTAAGGGGGCGGGTGTGCGGAGAGAGGGGGTGGGTGTGCGCTGACGGCGTCACGTCATTGGTAGATCAGTCGCTCTCAAGGTCTCAAGGTCACCTCCCGCGTTGCGTGCACGCGTCTCGGTTCGTGCGCGATTGGACACATGCGCCGATTGCCCCCACTAGAGTCATCGAGCGATCTTAAACCACTGCGCGACCTATATTTAGATTTTAACTCACCCCGAACTCACCGATCTTACACACGTGGAAACATACCTAATTCACGCCCTTCTGGCTCGCGTGACAGTTCTCATATCTAATGAGGCTGCTCAGAAATGTAGCCGGTCTGGATACTCTCAAGATGACATACCTTGCTCTCAGTCAATCGTTGATTACTTATTTAGGGGGCGAAGTCTGTGTATGGGACGATTACAATAGAACGCGTTGACAGATCTACATGAAACCTTTTTTGTTAGCACCGTCTAATTGAGAGAAGGGTACTGATTGATTTTGGTCACAGGGACCGGAGTTATTGTGACCTCAAAAGGTCACCAAAAAAAGTCTTCAAATGGCTGAAAACGTCCAAAAACCCAAAAATGCCATATTTGACGCTTTCGCCCCCTTTTCTGGTACCCCCGTCTTAAAGTGGGTTAAAACAACGTTCGAAGATTTCTTAATAATAAAGGTCGGCAGTGGATGCAGACGGCTTCCAACCGCAGCACTCGGAGAGCAACGAGGGAAGCTTTTGTCCAGCAGTGGACGTCCTACGGCGATATGATGATGATTTACTGATGATTTACAGCTTACTCGTCGTTTCACGGGCGCGCGTCGCCCCCGCCCGGCGGCGCGACGCGTCGCGTCGCGCCGCACTACCGCCCCGACCTGGCGCAACCCGGTAACTATACGCAGTTACACCAACATCATCATCATCTTCATCTTCATCGTGTTCATAAATGTGTAGTAAATAAATGAATGTCTATGTCTATGTTCATTCTAATCTCTACTCTAATTCTTCTAACTTTATTTATTATTTCTTCTAACTCTAAACTTGTATTCAATGAACAGACACAATTGTAAGACCAGCCTAATTCAATATTTACTGACTCTAAATTATGATGAAACTGAAAACATTATAGAAACCAAAATAACATAACATTACCACTCACATTTCACCTTAATACATAAACATACACACATAAACGTACGGACAAACACACACATACATACACAAACACACACATACATACACAAACACACACACACACACACATACATACACACTACAAGCACGCGCGTCTACTGTTGCCCGGACTCTTATGAGACCGGCGTACTCAGAAGTTCGCCTAGGACATTCCCCAGCACAAATTAACCAAACGCTTGGACATTATTACTTGCACCACACCTCATGACGTATTTTAGCAATAACAATCTACCCTAATTATTTTTTCTCGTTAATTATGTTTCTGTTTTATTTGATCTTCTTTTTAAATTGTCTTGCTAACAGTTTTAATTTGTATTTTTGTTTTAAGAAATTATATATAAATGTAATTTAAATCACTGTATGTAAGATAAGGAAGAGTGAGGCCTCCTAATACAGGTATTAATACTTAAAAGGAGGCTTCGATTACTGCTATTATCAATGTTATTTTTGTGAATAATAATAAAATAATTTGAATTTGAATTTGAGTTCATCATCATCTCCATCGTTTGCATCTTTCTTTGCATATGTATAGTTTTAGGAATTTTCTCGGTATCTTCGGTATAAGACGATATAACTTGCCAAATTTCATAGTTCTAGATCTACGGGAAGTTACCCTATGAACTTTGATTCCTTTGAGAATGTCGAAACATGCGTTTTTTGCGACATACTCGGCCGTGTCCTTTTTAACATGTTAATTGAAAATATTTATTTTTCACATCTTAAGGAGACTGTGGAGTATAATGGTCTTAATTTCAACTTGATCCCTCTACCTACACGTTATCGAGACTGACAGACAGACAGACGGACGGACAACAAAGTGATCCTATAAAGGGTTCCGGTTTTTTTTCTTTTGAGTTACGGAACCCTAGAAACGAAAGAACATGAACATTTTATTCGGTCACAGTAGTGGTCAGAAAGTAGCTTTAATCGTGGAACACGTTCCAGGCGGCTCCAGCGGCGTAGCGGCGGCTCGGCAGCTGGAAATGCCGCAGCCGACGGCGCCGGCCGCGCCGCCGGGGCAAGCGCGTACGTATCTATTTATTTATTTATATTATAGTATTCATTACGCCGTGGGGTGCCGGCAGTAGAATGATACCCCTCCTCTCATGCCCGTGGATGCAGTAAGAGCCTGCTAAGGGATACCTCCGGAAGATGGGCAGCAGCGTCTATCCGTGTATCAACATCCCGTACTGCGCTCGCCAACCCGCCTGCCAAGCGTGGTGAGAATGGCAACTGCCCCTTATGGAGATCCATGAGGGAGGCCTGTGTTCATTAGTGGACGTTTTATCGCTGAAATGATGATGAATGCATTAAGTATATCAGTCATCCACCCATAAACGCAAGCTCTGCTTGATGGATGCTGTGTGAATGGTCCAGCATTGTTTAATTTATTTAATTGCGTGCGCAGTGGCAGGCGCGCGCGCGCCGCCCTCGCCGCGGCGCCGCGAGTACTCTCTCTACAGGCACCAACACGACTATAGGTAAGAGAAAAACCCTCCAATTCATTACTAATAATAATAAGCCTTTATTTACTAACTGCAAAGAATCAAGAATCAAAAAGTACTTTATTCAGTGCGGCCGCATGGACCTTATTGACGCGTCACAAATAACAAAATAAAACAACACAAATAAATATAATAAAGCACATAATTGAATCTGTTCACTTCAGATGACACGCGAGTTAGGAAAAGAAGCGAACAGAAGAACCTAACTCGATCGTTACAGTCATCATTTAACAATTTTATTCTGTCTTATGTTACGTTTGACGGAGTTGGAGCAGATTCCGTCCCAAGTGGTTTTGTCCTCTAGGTAATCTGATATTTTATAATAAGAATATTACATAAAAAAAACATTATATAACTATTTTGCACTTCGGTTTTAAACCTTAATTCTAGTAATTAGCGCATCCTTGCGACGCATAGGCCTCCTCCAGCTGTTTCCACGTCTTTCTGTCCTGCGTTAGTCTTGTCCATAGCGGTCCTGCTACTTTCGCTATGTCGTCGAGCCATCTTTTACGTTGTCTTCCTCGTTTTCTTCTCGAACCATCGCGTGGTACCCGTTCCGTTAATAGTTTGCTCCATTTTTCACATGTTTCGCGTATCATATGTCCTGCCCATTTCCATTTTAATGTTTTTATTTTTTTTTGGTGGTTCATTACTACTGAATCCCCAAATGCCAGATATCAGTACCGCACAATCTCACAATGACTGAAACCAATAAGATAAACATACGTTTATTTTGTCACACAATTTACAATTAATCCATATTCAATGAAAAGGTTTAAACAATAAAATAAAAATGTGACAAAAATGGTCATTACTCAGTATAATAATATGCTGTGGCAGAACGGGTCCGTACCACAGCGCTGGTCTTCCGTAGTGACCGAAGTGTGCGGATGGTGGCTACCGCGATACAGAAATGCAATACGCTAAAATAAAATATAACAAAGTACCTATTAATGTCAAAAAAATAAACTAAACAATATATAACTTTTTGTGAATTAGATAACAATATTTATTCATGTAAATGAACTAACCAAAAATATATGAACTGAAACAATGAAAATAAAATAATATAAACTAAACAATATATTACTTTTTGTGAATTAGATAACAATATTTATTCATGTAAATGAACTAACCAAAAATATATGAACTGAAACAATGAAAATAAAATAATAAGTAGAGAATTATTTACATTTACATTTAATCATAATGTTTTTATCACGTAATGCTTGAAATTCTAAATGTGTTGATACCAGAATGACTGAATCACACGATCACAGCGTACCAACGTACCTGATCATCATGGTATATATACATATATGGATGGTAATCAAACTTTCTTATACACTGTCTTGACAATGCAACTAATTTATTAAGAACTAGCTTTTGCTCGCGACTTAGGCTGCTATCCCACTGGCGTTTTGCGAGCGTTGACGTCAACGTCGCGTCTGCGCATGACAAGCATTAACGTCCGCTGAACGCGACGTCAGCGTCGCGCACATGATACTATTTGAGGCGTACCTACAATCAGAAACGTAATGGATTCCGACGAGGAAGCACTAATAAATAACAATTACTACTAATATCAATAATACTGTTGGCTTTACTACGTCGACGAAAATTACGTAAACGAAAAACTCATCGTCAATTTTGGGAAAACCCTTTCCAATCGATCACAAGAAAGTTAATATTTCGCACTGTACGCTTTGTTGTCTTCAATTCAAAGTCTGGAATAAATAGAGTCCATATATCCTCCCATGCCTTTTTTTTAGCCACACGATCACTGTATTCTCGTTTTGCCATATCCCATAGAATAGAATAGAATACGCTTTATTGAAACAACATAAAACATACAAACAGGTATTAACAAGTAATAAATAACACATTATGCTGCTCAATGGGCGGCCTTATCGCTGAAAGCGATCTCTTCCAGGCAACCTTTGGATGGACATGAATGGGTTGAAAAAAGAGACGACGGTGGCGTAAATTCTACGTAAAAATAATATTAAATATTCATAATGAATATACTTATACATACTTAGAAATACATAAATAAACATAGGTACTACTATAATACATAATATATAAATGTAATACATATAATAATATACATATACATATTTATACAACTTTGTTCAAAAGTAAATATTACGAGTTAGAAACTGAGGAGAGAAAATATTTATAGACCATAGCTTTAAAAATAGCACAGGACGATTTTGAATTTCATTTATCAATAGTTCAATATCGAAATCGCTTTCTGATAGACGCGAAGTAGTAAACCTATCGAAAACGTGCTATGTGGTTTGTATGGTAAGCGACAGAAGTAGCGACACTTTCATTGCATTTCATGATAGCGTAGTGAAGGTAGGTGAACGACCTGTATTGCCACGCTAAATGGCGTCGAGTATACTTAAATTTTTTAATCTTACAAACTCGTGTTTCCTTCCAGGCTGGAGCCCCAGTACGGCGGATCCGCGTCAACTTCGCGCGGCCACAGTCCCAACAATTACGCGTGAAGTCAGCCGCAGCAGCCGACGGTTCAGTTACAGACAATAAGTTTTGAGATAAGACAGTGAGTTTAAATTCTACGAACAGTTTGCGTGAGTTAACTATTTCACTTTCAAAATTAACGTGAGATACACTTTATTAACATAGATATAACCGGGTATTTATCGCGTAAATTACCTTTGTTATTTCCCGACGTTTCGCTTGGATTGCACCGAGCATGGTCCCGGGAAGACTCTTAAATACCCGGCTATATGTATGTTAATAATGTGTTGTGATCGTGAGATACACTTTCAAATGACTCGTGAGTTAATACACTTTCTAATGACTCGTGAGTTAATACACGTTCAAATGACTCGTGAGTTAATACACGTTCAAATGACTCGTGAGTTAATACACGTTCAAATGACTCGTGAGTTACACTATTCATTGTTATGTTAAAGCTCCGTTCCCTGACGAAAGTTCCCCTGGGAGGAATTGAACACGTTGGATACCTATTTTCAACGAATATTTAACGTGTGTAGAAAACCCGTTTAACATAACAGTGAGATACACTATTCATTTTGTAGAAACGGGAATTACTCACGTAGTATTGTAACGTCGAAAGTCGTGTCACGACATTTACAAAATTAATTGTTTGTGAGAGGTTTATGTGCAAATCGTGTCTTGTCTTTTTTGTTTAATGGCTATTTGTGTTTGGTTTTACACAGTTCCGCCAGTGTCAAGTTAATTTATGAATCCTTATGTTATTTGGCTGGCCATGTTAGCGGCCATTTTGTACAAAAGTAAACGTTATGATAAGATGGCGGACCGCAATGTCGAAGAAGGTGTAGGCATAGACGTGCATTTATTTGAAACTATCGAGGACATACACAATAGAGAGGAAATGTCATTTGTTTTGTGAAAACAACAATTTCTAACTATTAAGACCCGCCGTGGGGTGCCGGCAGTAGAATGATACCCCTCCTCTCATGCCCATGGATGCAGTAAGAGCCTGCTAAGGGATACCTCCGGAAGATGGGCAGCAGCGTCTATCCGTGTATCAACATCCTATACTGCGCTCACCAACCCGCCTGCCTGCGTGGTGAGTATGGCAACTACCCCTCATGGAGATCCATGAGGGAGGCCTGTGTTCATAAGTGGACGTTTTAAGGCTGAAATGATGAAAATGATGAAGAGGCAAAGCCCCATTATGCATAGCGTTGTCTGTCTGTCTGTGCATGACACGATTACAACCGAACGCGTTGACCGATTTACATGAAACCTTTTTTGTTAGCACCGTCTTAATGAGAGAAGGGTACTGATTTTGGTGATTAAGGTCACAGGGACCGGAGTTATTGTGACCTCAAAAGGTCACCAAAGGTCAGAAATGGCGTTTTCCGGAAACCTTCGCTCCCTTTTCTGGTACCCCTGACCAATGCTTGTTAATAAGACGGAAAAGTACACAGGTCGGCTGTCGGCGCTGCGCTGTCGAAGGCGAGAGACAGTTTATTTATTTATTTAATACTTTGTGCACAAAAACAATGTACATAGGAGGACTTAATGCTAATAGCATTTTCTACCAGTCAACCTTGGCGTGCAAGAAAAAATGAGAAGGCACTAACAACAGAAGTAAGGAAAATTTCTTTGTAAATATTAATTAACATAAAATATACCAACACATTATATAACATAAATAAATATATATATATTGTCACAGTTGTCACTGCATTAGTGCGAAGCGCTATAGTGTTTCGGAATTCTGAAGACCTTATTTCTTCTCTATTGGATATGCGCTCGATGTTTCAAACACACTATAGAACAGCAGTATTTACGAGACAGCCAAGCTCAAGCAAAGCGATCGGGCGACGACGCAGCAGTGCGTATCTCACCCGAACCGTTTGGAGGCTCAACGAGCTATGGAGAGGGGTTTCGGGGTTATGGGGGGCTCGGGGTTTCTTTACGGGATCGAATCAGAAATGAGGAGATACGTAGAAGAACTCGGGTCACCGACATAGCCAAACGGATTAGCACGTTGAAGTGGCAATGGGCAGGCCATGTAGCTCGCAGAACAGATGGCCGATGGGGCCGAAAAGTTCTCGAGTGGAGGCCACGGACCGGCAAGCGCAGCGTAGCACGTCCACCAACAAGATGGGCTGACGACCTGGTGAAGACCGCAGGTCGACGGTGGATGCAGATCGCTTCCAACCGCAATAACTGGAAATCCATGAGGGAGGCCTATGTCCAGCAGTGGACGTCCTACGGCTGAAATGATGATGAACTTTTAGCAGAATTTGAGGAAACGTGATTCCGTTATAGCTTTGAGAGGGCTGTCTTAAAACATTTTGAGTAAGGGGGTATTAGAGAGAGTAGATACTTGACGCATCGACTGATAGTTAAAATTATAGTGAAATAAACTAGGACATTCTGGTGAACGGTGATGAAAAACATCAAACATTGATGAGTCAAAAGATCTGATCTAAGAATACTTAGAATATTCGTGGAAGACTTGATATTTAGACAGAACACGGAAAGCGTTATTGTTGCACTATGGTTAAACTTTTCTAGAAGAGAAAAAGGGACGGATAATAATAGAATAATGTTGCCTGGTAGAGACTTCTCGCCGATAAGTCACCTCTGCCGGCTGTGGACGACCTACTGATGATGAGGCTGAGTTACTCAACAACTTGTTCATAATGGATATTATCCGTTGAATAGTTATCAAAAGGAAAATTAACATTCTATTTAGTCTGGCAGTTGGATAATACAAAAATGATAGACAAGTATATTTGCCTTTTTCAAATTAACGCAGCAACGCTGAGATAAAGCGCGTCGAAGGAGTGGGGGCTCGTGACGTCAGAGCATAGTCGCAAACTTTACCGAAAACTTGTTGCCGCGTGACGTCACGCTCAGTTTCCACATTATGTATCCCCGTTATTTTTTAATTACTTATGTTAAAAACTTATTTTTAAAATTTAAAATTATAAGTAACCCCCCGACACCTTACCTAGTCTCGGAGGTTACCGGTTTTCTTTGTAATGTGTTCCTCTGTTTTGCAATCTACACATGACGCCTTTTCATTTGATACCAAACTCGGGTATATTTGGAAACATTCGATTATTCACTCCGTCTTTCATCCCCCCCCCCCCATATCTTGAAAACTTCTTAATCGATTTTGATAAAACAAGTTTAAGGTTGAACGAGTCGCCCATCTTTCCATACAAACGTGGAAGGGTAACTACTCCACTGTTTGACGTTAACCATCCAACACTAAGGATTATATCAATTTATCTCCGTCATAATCTATGTTTTAAGTTTTACCCCAAACTGTAATAAAAATATTTATTTCAAAAATACAAGCTTCTAAACTTTCGTATTTCAACACTGATTTTAGCCCAACTTTGGACAAAACTAAATAATATACGGAGAAAAAAAACTCAAAAATTAACGCCGTTCCGACATAGTATAATTATTGAAAAGTTTAAATGGATGTTATTTTGAAAAGATTACACTCAATTTTTTCTATAATAACCCTTGTGCTAAAAGTCTATTCACATACTTTTGCGCGGTCGGTTTAGGAATGAATCATTGTGCATTTCATTCTAGCGCGCGGGTACACACACTATGTCAGGTGAGATAGCATACATTTAGGCCGCGCCCACTGACGACTTGGCCTCCGCGACTTTCCTCCACGAAACCTGCTTTTAAATAAAGAAAACTGATTGCTAATCGGTCCACTAGTTTAAGAGCTAGACACACACACATAGCGGTCAAACTTATTATAACACCTCTCTTTTCTGTCGGGGTTTAAAAAATACGTGTCCAGCAGTTTATGTTAATCTACATAAAGAACAAAAAAATATATTTAATAGAATAACATATTGCAGTGAACATGAGGATAGAAAACTAAGAGATTTGGAACTCTTGAATTTTTAGGGTTCAGTACCAAAAGAGTGCCAACGACGCCATTTTTTATAGTTTAGCTATTTCTAACAAAAGTTCTACGGCTGGACTTTAAATAATGTATGAATGAAAATAATACAAAAAAAATATCAAAATTTTATATAAACTCAAAACAAGGGGTAAAAATACCTTATAAATATGACACAATTCTTAACACTTTAACCTGCTTTTAGCAGCAGAAGTGTTATGACTCTAATGATCTCAAATTGTATGAAAAACTATGTGTGAGACGAGTTCCATACATAATGTTGTATGATGTTCTTTTATTCAGTAATTTTAAGTTTTCTAAATACCCGTTTGCGTTGATGTTGAAAAACGTTAAGTGTGTTTTGTATGGAAATGTCGAGAAATTTTACTGTGAATGTATTTTAAAAAAACCTTAAAATTACTGAATACGTAAAAGAAAATATAAAATAAAGAAATATGTAAATAACATTATAAATAGTCGTTATATTTGTATATTAAGCTCGATATATTGATATAACTTAAGCAATATATATCTTGTTCGATACATAATGTAATAGTTAACACACTATATATATTATTTGTCATAATGTAAAGTTTAAATATCGACGATAATTGCCTAAACATGAATATATTTACGTTAAAAACATAAATTCAACTATTTTCCCGAAAATATTAATTGTAATACTTAAGTAAAATCAGTATTTATATATATTTTGTCATTATAACTTACTTCATGCAATAACTTGTGTTTGTATGAAGGGGGGTTTAGGTCGGCGCAGATGTAAAGACACTTTTACGCCCGCAAACTAGCCTTTTACATCTATATAGATGATTTATAAAGCGCCAGCAAATGTCAATTTATGCTGTACGGGACGCTGCAGTGCCTGGGACATTTTAAAGATAGATTACGCTTGCCAAGCGCCTATACCATCCCCTCAGGTCTTAAAGCGCCTAAGCCGCGGGTTTCCTCGTCCCAAACACGACGACCTATGTGGCGCAGCGGGCGCAAGACGTTGCGGGTTCGATTCCCGCCTCGGGACAAATGTCTGTATGATCTGGTGATATTTGTTCAGGGTGTTCTGGATGTGTTTCTATATAAATAATATATATAAGATAAAGATAAACATGAAACGAAGTTTATTTTGTTACCAAGCATAAAATATACACAATCAATTCGAAGGTACATGAAACCAAACAAAAAAAAAAACAATTAGTAGATAATTAAAACCATGGTAACAAAAATGGCCACCACTCAGCAAATGCTGTGGCACAATAAATCGCACAGCGCTGGTCTTCCGTGGTTGCATTGTATATCTATCTATGTAGTATAATGTATTAAGTACATCAGCCGTCTAGTACCCATAACGCAAGCTCTGCTTAGCTTGCGGCTAGATGATGCTGTGTGAATTGTCCAGCATGAATACCAGATGCTGTCGGTGTATAAAGCATCTGTATTATGTAAAAGCGTGTAAGTTTTAGATAGCCGACCTGTACCCACATGTCATACAGAATAAAATATATTAGTTAAGAATGCAATGTATATTGATACACTCTAATATTTAAATCGTTAGATACGCCCTTGGCGTAATGATACCGCGCTGTTTTGTTTCCACACGAAATGAGTGAGCACGCTCATTTGGAATCAGTGTACCTCTAAATACAGTGTTAGCCGGGCGTGTGCTATTTTCTCACGAAAGTTCGTGCAGAATGATTGCACAATAAATGGTAGCAATAACAGTTCGGTTTATTGAGAAAACCAGTGTGCGTGCGTCGGCGTTGTTGTTAACACGCATTTAAAGACAATGCCACAGCTTTTGGTGTCAGGGCACGTCTAACGATTCAAATCTTTGGATACACCATGGACCGCCATTAAAAGTAAGTAAAATAGTTCCAACTAAAACTCTTCAGTTCAATTCGACTGCATTTTGTAATCTAGTCCATTTTAACGAGAAATTGCGAAATTATTCTTATATTTTTACTTTCAAATGTAAATATGGAAAAATACCGGGGTTCTTCCGTGATATTCCTGTATTATCCTGATTGCGTATCTGAAAGTATAAAGCCTAGGGGTGTGGTGGAATGTTGCGTCACCTCCCTTGTCCGTGGATACAGTAAGAACCTACAAGCAGGGCTAGCATGGGCTGGGGATAAAACTTTTGTCCACCGGTTATTTCCACTGACAAGGGATAAAATTATTTTATCCACCTGCCAAAGCACGGCAACAGGGGGAAAGAGAATTATATCACTTTTTGACATTAGACGCGGATACTCACCCTCCGCCTATAATTTCAGGGACAAGCGTTTCCCCTGGTTTGTCCACCGTGAATAGTTTATCCACCCATGTCGCCATGCTCGGAGGGTGGACAAAATTGACAGAGGGGAATAGTATTTTGTCCTCTCTCCGTGGATGAAATATCTCCGGCCATGCTAGCCCTGCAGGAATACCTCCGGACGATGGGCCTTCTCAGCCTATTGGTGAATCAGTCAATCCGGCAGTGTGACTACGTATCTCGCGACAGGTTTCGCAACAGGCATTTTACAGCAACGATTGCTGTCACATGTCAATTCTGTATTAGAGAACAGCAAGGAATTGACATGTGTCAGCAATCGTCGCTGTAAAATGGTGATTACGTATCTCGCGACCGGTTTCGCAACAGGCATTTTACAGCGACGATTGCTGCCACATGTCAATTCCTTGCTGTTCTCTAATACAGAATTGACATTTGACAGCAATCGTTGCTGTAAAATGTCTGTTGCGAAACCTGTCGCGAGATACGTAGTCACCCCGCGGCACTGCCTCCGTAGTATCCTCAATGCGTCGTCTTAAGCATTTTATCAATACTCAAGCCACGGATAGTGGAAACCTATTTCGTTGATGTCACAATATTATTGTTTGTAAGTTACACACTTTGTTATTAACTTATCAGCTGCTTGCATTAAGATGACTGTATTCTCTTATACTGTACTAGCTTCTGTCCGCCGCTTCGCATGCGTTGAATCCGAATAAAAGCTAGCCTATGTGTTAATCCTGGTCAACATCTATACGTTTGCAGAATTTCAGCTCGATACGTGCGCTAGTTTTTGCGTGAAGAGGTAACACACCTCCATACAGACAAAGTTTCGGCTTTATAATATTAGTGAGACTAGCGCCGCCGCGTTTTTCACCCGCGCAGTTCCCGCTCCCGTGGGAATACGGGGATGAGATACAGCTTATGTTACTCGCTGATAATTAAGTCTCTCTTACCCGCGGATACAGTCCACGGGATACCTCCTAAAGATGAGCAGCAGCGTCTTTACGTGTATCAACGCGCTTTGGTGATTATGAGGTTTATATTCAGCAGTGGACGTGCTTGCTGAGATTATGATGATGATTATAATAATGAAGCGATTATATTCAATGCAAATAACAAATTGAACATTTAACTGAAATGTAATTGAACTAGCCATCTTAATGCAAGCGGTTAGTTGAACAGAGTTTAGGCAAGACGATATCTCGCACACTGCCATTTTAAAATACCTGTGTTGCCAATTCTGAAATTCCCTAAAATTAGGGTAAAATCAGCCGAGTATGAACTTCAAGTGGAAACCGGGTCGTTTCTCGAGAAGAAAAGTTCACTATACAAAAGAATTAAAATTTATGGAGACAAAAATAACATTGAACATCATGGGAACAACAGTCATCCCGGCACCGCGATGGGTGCCATCCTGTCGAGACGTCGGGCAGTAATAAAGATAACGCGATAAATACCCGCCGGCTGATTACGTAGATAGATAGATAGATAGAAAATACTTTATTGCACACCTTAAAACTAAACATAATAACAAGAAACACTTAAAAACAAAGTGACAATTACGTATAACGCGACAGGTTTGCAACAGGCGTAAATCTAGCGATCATCTCTGTCAAAACGTCAATTCGTGAATTAACTTTGTGACGAATGTACAACAGCATCTGATAACTAAATCAAAATTGACGTTTGATAGCGATTATCACGACATAAGCGCTAATTGCAAACCTGTCGCTAGATACGTAATACGGGAGCGGGCTAAATATGTATTAAAAATTTAACCTAAGATTGAATGATGAATGGTTCAAGCCGCATTTGTGGATAGGAGGAGCTATTATATAAATGTTTTATTTTTTCATGTTGGCAACACTCGGGTTTCTTGTACCTAATATGTATAGTATAGTTGTAATTTGAATACGATATCTTATTTATAAACGTTTTTATGAAACGTCACTAGCGATACTGCAGAGCCTGGGACATTGTTAGATGAAAAGTTGAAGACATGCTGAGCCAACGTATGCAAAGCATTTGACGAGCTCTGTGGCGCAGCGGGCGAAGGTCCGCCTGCGACGCAAGGGGTTGCGGGTTCGATTCCCGCCTCGGGACAAATGTCTGCACGATCTGCAGATATTTGTTCAGGGTGTTCTGGGTGTTTTTCTATATATATGTACAATAAAAATATCTATATACAGTGTATCCCTGGATAAAGTGCAACCCCGAAAGGGGGTGAAACTAGATCAAAAATTATCGACAAAAAAATAGAAAAAAAAAATTAAAAAAATTTCGTATATACTTTATTGATGAATTAAAATTTTTATTACTCACTAATGACTCTATTTAATAAAAAAATGATTTCTTCCAAAGTAGTGGGTCTATTTTGTTAAAATAAAAACCATAATCATGTCAGATATGTGACGATGACGATAAAATAACAAGTAACTCACAAACGAGTGGCTATCGTGACTAAAAGTTAAATTTTTGTATTAAAATTACATTTTTTATGCTGTTTTTTCAAATAATTTCCAAAAATCTTAAAATTAAGCCTATAATACTAGATATTTTTATGACTTTTTATTTTTGTCTATCATAATAGCTTTTAAATAAAAAAAAAACCTACGGTCTAACATAAAAAATGCGCTGGCTAGGAGCTTTTAAAGTTGACCACTGATTACGTCACCACTCAGGTAGAGACACTTTTTTAACTTCTATTGTTGTAGATTATGGTCGCTGGGCCTGTTCTATGAAAGATGAAGGGTGGGGATCGAAACAGGATTCACAACAAGGCACGCACGCCACTCGCCAGTCGCTCCGATATTCTCGCCGCTGCTACCGTCTACCGTACCTTACTGCGCCTTCAAGTTTTTGTTACGTTGTTTTGCTTTTGTTTTGTTATTGACTTTTTGTTACGTTTTTGACTTTTTTGTTACGTTTTTGACTGTACTTTGTTGTGTTGTGGAGATGCCGCGATTGACTGAGTTCTCTCCGCGTGAAATCGCTGACATCCATTATTATTATGGTATGTCACGTGGACACACAACAGTCGCTCGTTCTGCATACATAAATGCGTTTCCGAGCAGACTTGTACCGTCAGCACGAAATTTCCAAGAAGTTCACCGAAAGTTATCCAACATCGGACTTGGATTAGCAAGAGATCGCCGTGAGCAACAAGCTACCATTATTGACCATTCCATAGAAGAGGCCGTTTTAAACGATTTGTTTGCTGATCCCACAACCAGCATTAGACGCTTAGCTTTGCGTCACGGTATATCAAAAACATCCGTATGGCGAATTTTGAAAAAGAAGGGATTGCATCCATACCATTATCAGCGAGTACAGCATTTGCATGAAAATGTAGACAATCGTGCAAGATGCGTAATGTCTACGTGGATTCAACAAAAAATTATAAATAATCCACAATTCCTAAAAAAAATTTTATGGATGGATGAAGCGAAATTCACCCGGAATGGAATCACAAATTGCAGAAACTTACATGTATGGTCCGAGGAAAATCCACACCTAAAGAGGGCGTCTACTTTTCAAGTGCAATTTTCAGTTAATGTATGGGCAGCTCTAATAGACGACACGCTGATTGGGCCAGTTATTTTACCCGCAACATTAAATGCCGAAAGTTTTTTAAGCTTATTAAGAGACGATCTGCCACTACTACTGGAAGATGTTCCGCTGGCTACAAGGCAACAGATGTATTTGCAGATGGACGGATGCCCTGCGCACTACGGGCGCAATGTGCGAAGTTTTTTAAACGAAAACTACGCTAATAGGTGGATCGGCCGGGATGGACCAGTCGGGTGGCCGGCACGTTCACCTGACCTGACACCCCTAGACTATTTTCTGTGGGGTGTTATGAAACAAAGAGTCTACAGAACGACCGTAAACACCGAGGCAGAGTTACAAGATCAAATCATGCGATGTGCCGATGAGATAAGAAGTGACCCAGAGATGGTGCTTAGAGCCACACAACAAATCGCTCTTCGTGTGGCAATGTGCCTACAACAACAAGGAAGCCATTTTGAGCATTTAATGCATTAAATAAAACCCTTATTTCATACTCACATGTAATAAGTTAAATAAAAATGTTGTAACTAAAATTTGATTTTTAATACTACCTGAGCAGTAAAAACAAGTGTCTCTACCTGAGTGGTGACGTAATCAGTGGTCAACTTTAAAAGCTCCTAGCCAGCGCATTTTTTAAGTTAGACCGTAGGTTTTTTTTTTATTTAAAAGCTATTATGATAGACAATAATAAAAAGTCATAAAAATATCTAGTATTATAGGCTTAATTTTAAGATTTTTGGAAATTATTTGAAAAAAACAGCATAAAAAATGTAATTTTAATACAAAAATTAAACTTTAAGTCACGATAGCCACTCGTTTGTGAGTTACTTGTTATTTTATCGTCATCGTCACATATCTGACATGATTATGGTTTTTATTTTAACAAAATAGACCCACTACTTTGGAAGAAATCATTTTTTTATTAAATAGACTCATTAGTGAGTAATACAAATTTTAATTCATCAATAAAGTATATACGAATTTTTTTTATTTTTTTTTTTCTATTTTTTTGTTGATAATTTTCGATCTAGTTTCACCCCCTTTCGGGGTTGCACTTTATCGAGGGATACACTGTATGTAGTATGTATATGTATTAAGTATATCAGTCATCTAGTACCCATAACACAAGCTCTGCTTAGCTTGGGGCTATATGATGCTGTGTGATTTGTCCAGCATTATTATTTTTATTTTTTTATTTTATGACATCTATTATACTCCAGCCATTTTTGATGTAGAATGTTTGTTAACACACTGTCAATACTTAACCTTATAATAGCTTTCTTTCTAACTTTTTAAACTATCATGGTTGTGAAACCTATTTGCAATATAACTGGATATATAGCATGATTTGATTCATTTTGAGTTTCCCGATATTTCGGCGCAGTTCCACACGCCATTACAACGAATAACAAATGATCGTAAATGTCTCGTAAATATTGCATATAACTTTCTTTCTGTTGGTTTTTATATATATTTCTCAATTATTGGGGATTTATGACCACTCCCTTCAATATAAATTACTGTTAACCAGTTAAAAAACTAATCCTGAGGACTTCCTAATTCCTCAATTTTAAGTTTGACAGTTTGTTTACGGACATTCTATATCGAAAGTGCCAGCAGGGCTAGCATGGCCGGAGATATTTTATCCACAGGGAGAGGACAAAATACTATTCCCCTCTGTCAATTTTGTCCACCCTCCGAGCATGGCGACATGGGTGGATAAACTATTCACGGTGAACAAACCAGGGGAAACGCTTGTCCACGTCTAATGTGAAAAAGTGATATAATTCTCTTTCCCCCTGTTGCCGTGCTTTGGCAGGTAGATAAAATAATTTTATCTCTTGTCAGTGGAAATAACCGGTGGACAAAAGTTTTATCCCCAGCCCATGCTAGCCCTGCTGGAGTATAGCTTCAATTCTTATGAAAATGTTAACTCAGAAATATACTTATCATACGCACGCACGTAGTGTCGCACGCTTCCCATGCATGCGTTAGATCTCGATCAACAACAGCATGGTAGGGGCATATAAAGGTCGTAGCACACGTATTAACTCGGAAAGGGATCGTCACCGTATCAACTCGAGCCGTTCAGTATTAGTTATATGAAACTCCCTACTACAACGCACACTAATCGGAATCGTAACGAAATCGCCTCGCCTCGAGACAAGCTCACGAACCGCGGTGCGGTGCGTGGTCGACTTGCCGTTCCCGCGCTTACGGCTCTCCGTACCCTAGCTTACGGCTTTCGGTACCCTAGTTTACGGCTCTCCGTACCCTAGCTTACGGGTCTCGGTACCCTAGCTTACGTCTCTTCGTCCACACTTAACGTTCGGATTCAAAATGATTGAACTAGCCGTCAACCAGCGGTTGGCGAGCCGTAAGCGCGGCGTCGCCTAGCCGTAGCCGAGTCGACGTATCGGAGCATCTGATCCGCTTTGGTTTCGTGCTTGCCTTAGGTTGACGACTGTTTGACGGAGACGCGAAAGGCGATACGGTTACGATCCCTTTCCGAGTTGATACGTGTGCTACGACCTTTATACGGCATACCAGTGTTTCTAGAACTTACGACCGCAGCACGTCAGTGAATGAATACGCGGAACAAGTGTGACCAACTCTCTAACGTTGCATACGTGGCCTCAGTATGTCTTTACCTGTTCTTTAACACACACACACGTTCTTTAAACCTCATGCGTGTCAGAAATGACATCAAACGTCAAAAGTGACAGTAACAAACAAAACGTTTATAAATAAGATGAATAAATTACCTAAAGATTTATTTAAAAACTTGTAAATGTTCTGACTTGTTGTTTTACAAGGATTAAATAAAAGATAATTTTGACTGAAAAAGATTTTATTATTGTTTATTTTTGGCCGTTTTATCTACGTGTACTGTAAACTGTTCGAGCAATAAAATGAGAATTAGTTTCAATGTCTTGTTTGATTTTAGACCTTCCTTTCCTTTTTAGACCTGTCGGATATCGGAATATTATTTATTATTATGTTTTCAACGCACCACACGCGAGCGTAATAATATTACACACTAGTGCGTGATAGAATTATCCCTACAAATTTAAATTAGTACCTTACTGTAAGTTATATGCGAGTCGACAGAGCATTTTCAATTTTACCGGGTAATACAGTTATTTTCATAAGTAACACCAAAGAGGTTTTATGCCGCGGAAAATCCATATACTGGAATAAATTAATGTGTACGTCCTTAATTATGTAAACTAAACATTTATTATTATCAAATTATTCATTTCACAATAATTTGCCATAAAATATTAAAATATTTGCATTTTATTACATAAAATTATAATTTTCAAGAAGGCTGTATGTTTACTCACCTTGCACTGGCGCGTTAAAAAAAACTTGCGCGCCATTTCCCATATTCAAATATGAAAACTAAAGCTGTGATGCTTTAGTTTTCATATTTGGTTTTATCGTATTCGTCGCTGTGTGGTAAACTAATTTGTTTTTCCTCGCCAGTGTGTTGAAAAACGTCGTATGACTCGCGTGAGCATTGATCATTACATTCTCGGCTCCATACTGCATTCTCGCCTCGACTGTAATGACCAACATTGCACACTTGTTTCATAATGTACTTTTAGTATGTAGGGATAATCTCATAAATAAATTATACAATTCATAATTTTAATTTGTTTGCATTTCAGTTTCTAATTTTAGTTATTTTACATAAAAATTGGGAAGGAATTTAAAGAAAATAAAGAAAGAAAATAATATTTATTTAGATCTCATTTACAAATACACAAACGGAACTGTTACAATAAAATATTTATAGATATAAATCGGTCGCCAACTCAGCGTACGCTGTGTTAGACAGCACTGGTTTTCAGTGGCGCCGTGGGGAATTGAACATTCTACTGCCGGCTGCCACAGCCCTGTGTTCATCGCTCTTCTGATATTGTTTTCTCCACCAAGTGTGATGGATGTACAATTGTGTACAGCGGGGTATCGCAAATTACACGATGGGAAAATCAAGAAGAAAAAATGTTTATCCCTTACCTTATTTACCTTGTGTGTATGAGAGGGACCCCAAATTAATTATTTTTCAGCATTTTTTGTAGCAATTACTTATAAGTACTTACAATAAACTTCAGGGTGAGTTTTGTGTCATTAATAATGTTTGCTTGTACACCCGTTGCAGTGGAGTGCCGGCAGTAGAAAGTTGCCCCTCCACTCGTCCGTGGATGATGCAGTAAGAGCCTGCTAAGGGATACCTTTGTTTGTTGGGCAGCAATGTCTTTCCGTGTATCAACATCCCGCACTGCGCTCGCCAACTCGCCTTTTAAGCATGGTGAGCATGACAACAACCCTCTCAAGGTCTCGAAAGTCTTTGTGCATGTTTTTCGGTATGAACAATTTAGGTACGTTCAAAAAGGACTATCAAGATCACGTTGTTGCCATACTCGCCATGATTGGCAAGCGGGTTGGCGTAGGTACCTATTATATTTTTATTAAAAAAATATTAGTATGCAGGGCATACCCAAACTGAGTTATTATAAGGGGGACAGGGAAATTGTTAAACTTACCTTCATCGTTCTCTTTCTATTTTAGAATCAGTTAAACAAATAAGTAGATATGGAAGATTTTTATTTTATTATTAATATTATACAGGATTGCTTCATTGTCTTAAAACTAAATAAATTAACTAAATTTTATAATGGGGCGTTTCCATTAAAAAGTACTTCAAAAATAGTTGCCTCGAACGGTAAATATGGCGTTAGTTTTCTGTGTGTCTGCCATGAGCTGTCACTGTTAAAGCGCCTCTGTCAGATTTGTAACTCATGGTACCAAATTCTAAGCAAATGAAGCCCAAACTACAGTCGTTGTAGTATAGTTTATTGCGTATTTTAGTACCAAACTATCCGCTAGAGGCACTGTACAAGTTTTTATACATTTTTTAACTACAGTCGCTAAAGAGAGTAGATTGTGAAAACTCCTGTGTGTCTACCATGAGTTGTCTCTGTTAGATAGCCTGCTGTTACTACAGTAGTAATAGTAGGTTATTGTAGGTAGGTTATGACATCTGTCAGATTTGTAACTCATGCTACCAAATTCTAAGCAGATGAAGCCCAAACTACAGTAGCTGTAGAATAGTTTACCTACTGCGTATTTTAGTATCAAACTATCCGCTAGAGGCGCTGTACAAGTTTTTATACATTTTTTTTAACTACAGTCACTAGCGAGTATAGATTGTAAAAACTAGACCTACTGGTAGGAAACACAATTTGACAATGACAGCAATTGTGATTAATCGCAAACTTGCTTTCTCCGCTTGCCAGCGCCATCTGTTAGGTTTAGTAGAGAACACTTTATTTTCTACTGAAAGTAGCTCATTGATTTTTATTATGCCGAGTAGCTTAATGTATGAAATGTTTCTATACTAATCTAACTACTATCTAGGTACACACTAAATTATGATATTGACTAGAGTATTTTAATCCGTTTAACAGAGTTATATTTATCTTACATAAAATTATAATATTTTAAAGTATCTACCCTAGGATTTATTAATAAATGATTACTTTATGTAGATAACTAAATAGCCATTCACAAACAAAAATAAATAAATATATTAATTAGCAAATAATGGCCCTCGATGAAAAGTTCAAATTATATTATTTATTTTAGATTAAGTAGGTACCTTATTATTTATTTTTACAAGTTGATATGAAGGTACTTATAAAAAAAAAGAATACGTTAGCAAGAAATGGCCCTTGATGACATTGGTGGTGATTCTGTTATTGCACTAAATAGCTAAAGCTAATTAAATTGACGTAAACCGGACTACAATTACTTAAAGCTTATTCAGTTAGTGTCGTTTTAAAATAAGGGAACAATTATACCCATGTTTACGCTGACAGCTACTAATAAGATGGTGGCGATTCTGTTGGTGCACTAACAAGCTAAAGCTAATTAAATTGACGTAGTTAAACCGAACTAAAAAAACATAGCTAGTCGGTTAGTGTCGTTTTAAATTAAAAGGGAACTATTATCCGAGTATTATCCCCAATTATACGCTGACAGCTATCAATATAGAAACGTCAATCTCTTATTATAATTAGTTTTAGGAAGTGTAAAACAGAATCGTCTTAAAAATGAGCACAAAGAGATCAGATGAAGTTTGAAATACTGCTTTTACACAGAACTTAACTTTAATATTTTTTGTGTTATAGGTACCTAGGTATTTGTTGATATATCGGCAACAGAAATACATAATCTGTGAAAATTTCAACTGCCTACTCGTAGCTATCACGGTTCATAAGATAAAGCCCGGTGACAGACAGACAGACAGACAAACAGACTGACAGCGGAATTTTAGTAATAGGGTCCCGTTTTTACCCTTTGGGTACGGAACCCTGAAAAACTAAAGAAGATTACATGACTCATTACATTATTCACCAGTGAATATAAACCAATATTGTAATTCGCTATTTACACAACTAATCGACGTGACACCGCATTATTTACAAAGCATCATCGATATTTGTTTAGCCATTACACTGATGAGAATGGGGTAGCCTATTTTATTTGTTAGGGCAAAGTTTTGTCTATTTGGTTGTAGGAACAGTCAGAAATTATACATAATGGAAAATAAACTCGCTGAAAAAGCGGCGTTTCCCCCTAACGATTTACACACAGTGACCCGTTGGGATTTTTTTACGTTTCCCAAAGAGTTGCACCTAAATAATACATTTAAATTAAAATGACGGCGAACTTAAAAAAAAATATCAAAATGATTCTGATTCTGACAAAGATTTAAATAGTTAGATACGCCCTTACCGAAATGAGACCATTTTGATTCTACACGAAATGGGTGCGCTCACTCATTTGGAATCAGTGTACCTCTAAACACAATGTGCATTCGTGCAAGATCACTTTTCAATAAATGTTAACAATAACAGTTTGGTTTTTAAATACAATGCCACAGTTTTTAACCGACGAAAAAAACGGAGTAGGTTTCCCAATTCGACAGTATGTATGTTTTTTAATATTTTTTTGTGTGTTCGCAGATAACTTCGTTATTTATGAACCGATTTTGATGATATTGTACTATACTATTTTTTGGAAAGGAAATAATCCAAGGGTAGTCCCACAAGAGGTCGAAAAGTGGGTCGAAATTTGGGTTGAATGTTGAAATGTTATTCTTGAATCTTGTTATGATATACAGGGGTATTATAACGCTAACACCTTTTTATTGACCATCATTTGAAACAATCACTAAAAAATATGAAATAAGTTCTTTTTACAAAAAAGTAAACCGACGAATATTAACTAAAAATTTGTAAAGTAATTGTACTTTTGAGTCGTTTATTGTAAAAAGAACTTGTTGATGACATGAAACGATAATTTTTTTTAAGAAATTTAAATTTTTGATTCCATTTATTAGTCCAATCCAGTAATTAGATGGTACTTAAGATTATGACCACTAGGACCTGCTGATAAGCATACATTTTAGTGTAATTCATTTGTCTGACATCCATAAATAACAATAGATAAATTCATCCTGAGCAAGTTTTGATTAAGTAGTACTCATTCAAAGTATCATATTGTCCTAAGTGATTGACATGCTTGTAGAACCGGCCCTCGGTCTTTCTAAGTATCATAATAAAAGTAAAAAAGGTATTATATTGACATAATACAGTGTAGCATACAAGTTGAATCCATATGCTCCTGAACTAGTTATAAACTGTGTTTCAGAAGTCAAAATCCTTTCTTAAAGCAGCATGTACCACGCTTTTCGTCGAATTACAGGCAAAACTCGTTCTTTGTGAGAGCCCCATATTCCCACAATTAACTTTTGGTTGACTTCACTGATCTGGATCTATTTACCACAAAGCATGTATCCTTTAAGCGATATCTTTCCAAAAAATAGTTCAATTTGGTTCTATAACTATTAAGCATCGTATTCTTGCGAAGCTGCTGATTAATCCAGCGATCAAGATTTATTATGTATTTTGGACTCTTATTTGTGAAAACATTTCAATGGAATTTCGTTATATTCATATACTTTATTTTAGTCATTAGAGCTGTTTGTTTTCCAAATAAAATAAATGGTTGATATGCCTGTAGTATCGGCCCTGGTCGTTGGTCTGCGCGCCGGGCACGTACTGCGGGTAGACGACGAATTCGGACATCGCAGTCGTGCGCATGTGACGTACGTCGCTTTCAATGAGCGAGTAGTTTTGCGCATCGCTTTAGCTTGTCCTTTGGTGTGGCGTTCGTCTCCGTCTCACCAGACTTCCGTCGATTACTGGGAGGAGTCAAGCCATCCAGAACACACACTACTACTGGTACTTGGTGGCTGTCTCCTCTGCTGTCATGCACCCCCTAAGCCTGCTTGTTAAGTGAACAGTGGCCAGTGACAATACCGACGATTCGTCGGAGTTTGTTACGGTTTAGATTTAGTAGTTTTCGGGAGTATCTTCGGTTAAGAACTGGGAAGGCCTCCTTCGACTGTCTACAATCTTTTATACCTGTCCAGTAGTTTTGATGTAATTCTTCAGTTCGATGTCGGATCCAGGATCGAAGTTGACTAATCGGTAGGGGAACAATTGGCTCTGGTCCTGCTGGTTGTACTTCCGAGCCTCTCCTAGCCAGGGAATCCGCTTCGTCATTTCCCCTGGATCCGCTGTGTCCCTTTATCCATTGGTGAGTGACTCTGTTAGTCTTACTTACTTAGTATCCATCCAGAAACATATCATATCCAGAACACACAAGAGTAAAGTCAAAATGCGTTGAACGGGATGTGTCACAGGTCTGTCATACGTCATAACCTATAACTTTCGATATCCTTTTAGTGAAGGGACACATATACTTAAGTCAGATTAATTCTTATGTTCTTTCTTCATCGTGTTCGTTTGTCAAAACGTTCTTATATAACAATAAATAACTTCAACCTGAAAAAGTTTTGGATGCTACAGGCAGTGACATAAATAAGTATCCCCCTTGGACGAGATACCCAGCGCGACACAGTCATATACTTAAGATTTAACAGATTAATTCCTGTGTTCTTTCTTCATCGTGTTCGTTCGTCAAAACGTTCTTAAATAACAATAAATAAATTCAACCTGAAAAAGTTTTGGATGCTACAGGCAGCGACATAAATAAGTATCCCCCTTGGACGAGACACCCAGCGTGGCAGCGTGGTTTATTGACTCCCACTGTACATTCTAAGTATCATAGTGACCCAAGTGGTTGATGTGCCTGTAGTACCGGGCCTGGCAGTCTGCCTGCGCGCCGGGCACGTACTGCGGGTAGACGACGCCGCCGTACAGCTGCGACAGCACGTCGTAGCGCGGCGGCGCGGGCGGCGAGCGCGCGCGCGGCGACGCCATGCTGAACAGAGCTTATTGACTCCCACTGTACATTCTAAGTATCATAGTGACCCAAGTGGTTGATGTGCCTGTAGTACCGGGCCTGGCAGTCGGCCTGCGCGCCGGGCACGTACTGCGGGTAGACGACGCCGCCGTACAGCTGCGACAGCACGTCGTACGGCGGCGGCGCGGGCGGCGAGCGCGCGCGCGGCGACGCCATGCTGAACAGAGCTTCCGGGTCGCACACAAACTTGTACACGTAGCGCTCGCCTGGGGGACAACAAGATTAGCATAAAGTAAGATAAAGCATGCAGTGGGGTGCTGGCAGTAGAAAAAATAAATAAATTAATTAATTTCATTTCTATCATTATTATTATTTTTTAAATAATTATGTATATCATTATCTAGGTTTTAATATTTGTATGCCCATCTGCGGCGAGACATGGATGAACTTATTTTTATTTAAGACCATTATTACAATAATGGTCTAAAATGGTTTCGTACAAATAAAGTTCTTGTATCTTGTATCTAAATATATAAAAAAAAAAAAATATTACATATAAGGGATGCCTGCGGAAGATGGGCAGCAGCGTCTTTCCGTGAATCAACATCCTGTATTGCGCTCACCAACCCGCCTGCCATGCGTGGTGAGTATGGCAACAACCCTTCATGATCTTGGTGATCAATGAGGGAGGCCTTTGTTCAGCAGTGGATGTGCTACGGATTAGCACGTTGAAGTGGCAATGGGCAGGCCATGTAGCTCGAAGAACAAATGGCCGATGCAAGGACCGGCAAGCGCAGCGTAGGGACATCCTACAAGATGAGCAAAATACTTGGTGAAGGGATGCCGGCCGCTTCCAACCGCAATAACTGGAAATCTATGAGGGAGGCCTATGTCCAGCAGTGGACGTCCTACGGCTGAAATGATGATCAAGGTAAAGCAAAGGTTTAAATAGTTGATGTCAAAAACTGCGCCATTGTCTTTATATGTGTGTTGACAATAATGCCGATGCACGCACAGTGGTTTTGCCAGTAAACCCAACTGTTATTATAATATTTATAATAATATTTATTTAATATTTTATTTATAATAATATTTTGACGACCTCTGTGGCGCAGCGGGCGAAGGTCCGCCTGCTACGCAAGAGGTTGCGGGTTCGAATCCCGCCTCGGAACAAATGTCTGTATGACCTGCAGATATTTGTTCAGGGTGTTCTGGATGTTTTCTATATACTTAGTCTGGCCATAAATACTGTTACAATGAAAATAAACAAAATATTACATTTGAATTTGAAATCTGTTGTTTTTATATGATTGTTTATTGAGTTGTCTCATTTTGGCGCCAATAAATTGTACAATATTTTGCGATATTAAAATGGAGTGACGTGATAAAGAGAACCGAATCGCTGTGATTACATTACACAAAGTAGGTATGGAGCCAAATGCAATTTTTAAAGCTCTCCACACGCTTGGTATTAGTAAAATGTTTGTGTACCGGGCTATTCCTAGGTACAATGAGACCTTCTCTGTTTGTGACAGAAAAAGATCTGGCCGTCCACGTAGTGTTCGTACGAAAAAGGTGGTCAAAGCAGTAAGGGAAAGAATTCGAAGAAATCCTGTCCGAAAGCAAAAGATTTTATCTCGGGAGATGAAGATAGCACCCAGAACCATGTCGCGTATTTTAAAAGATGACTTAGGACTTGCAGCCCATAAGAGTCGTACTGGTCATTTCTTAACTGATAATTTAAAACAGAATAGGGTGGTAAAATCGAAACAACTACTGAAGCGGTACGCAAAGGGAGGTCACAGAAAAATTTTGTATACGCATGAGAATTTTTTTACAATTGAGCAACATTTTAACAAACAAAATGACCGTGTTTATGCTCAAAGCTCTAAGGAATCCTTCCAAATAGTCGACAGAGTGCAACGTGGGCACTATCCGACTTCAGTGATGGTTTGGTGGGGTATTAGCTATGAAGGAGTGACTGAGCCATAATTTTGTGAAAAAGGTACCAAAACATCGGCACAAGTGTATCAAGATACCATTCTTGAGAAGGTAGTGAAGTCCCTTAACAACACCATGTACAATAACCAAGAATGGTCCTTCCAGCAAGACTCTGCGCCGGGTCATAAAGCTCGGTCTACGCAGTCTTGGTTGGAAACGAACGTTTCGGACTTCATCAGAGCTGAAGACTGGCCGTCGTCTGATCTTGATCTTAATCCGCTGGATTATGATTTATGGTCAGTTTTAAAGAGTACAGCTTGCTCTTAACGCCATGATAATTTGGAGTCCCTAAAACAATCCGTACGATTGGCAGTGAAGAATTTTCCCATGGAAAGAGTGCGTGCTTCTGTTGATAACTGGCCTCAAAGTTTAGAGGACTGTATTGCAGCCAATGGAGACCACTTCGTATAAGCTTTTTATATTTTAAATTGTTATATATTTATGTATTAAACTAACACACTGTAAAAGTAATAAATGTTATTTGCAATAGAAAAAAATATTTTTCTTTGTTTCAGTATTTATGGCAAGACTAGGTATAATAAAAAATATCTATCTAAGTAGTATAATGTATTAAGTATATCAGTCATCTAGTACCCATAACACAAGCTCTGCTTAGCTTGGGGCTAGGTGATGCTGTGTGAATTGTCCAGCATTATTTATTTTATTTATTTATTTAATATATAAGTTATTATAATAAACCCAGCTGTATATACTTACATGTTAATAATAAATATATAAATAAAGTGTCAATGAATCAAGCAGCTAGTGACAACAGGACAAATAGTGTTCCTAACCCATAGATTTGAAGATCCTTAGTTATCAGCAATATTCTATTGAATAAGTTTCAGGATTATCTACAGAAATTGACGTCATTTAGTTCTTTTGTAGGCGAGGTCAACAACCACGACATTCTAAATATTGAACTGGGCTCTCATTTTCACATTTATGTTTTTGATAGGATTGAGTTTGACTTTGACAAGGGATACGAACCTGCGACCTTCTGCATGATCCCTTTCTCGTAGTAGTACCGCAGGGAGCGCGACAGCTTGTCGTAGTTCATCGCAGGGCGGTTCTTCTGCGCGCCCCAGCGTCGCGCCACCTAGCGTTAAGCAAAGATTTAAATTGTACTTTGTAAACTTATGCGATCATTAGACATAATTTTAAACTGTGGGATTTCATTGCGTAATCACCTTGTTTTATTATTTCTCGACGTTTCGAGTACTCTGCTGCTCTCGTGGTCACGGGTGGACCACGGATAAAGTAATTACGCAATAAAGTTCCGTTAAATAGTTTAAAATTAAGATTTAAAACGTTAGATGTGCCCTCACACCATAAACTGTGGCATTGTCTTTATTATGCGTGTTAACAATAACGCCGACGCACGCACACTGGTTTTTCCAATAAACCAAACCGTTATTGTTACCACTTATTTTGCAGTCATGTTGCACGGACTTATGTAAAAAAAATAACACACACCGCGTCCGGTACGTACACTGATTCCAAATGAGCGAGCTCACTCACTTCGTGTGAAAACAAAACGACAATCTCATTACGGTTAGGGCGTATCTAACGATTTAAATCTTTGGTGGTAAGTCAGTTCAATTCAATTCTTTATTGCAGAACATTTTGTACTACAAGGTCTTAAAATGTTTAGTTTTGTTATTTTTACAGTGTTCAACCACACTTAGGTAAAACATTTTCAAAGAAATTAATAACCTTATCAAAAATTTTACGGTTCCGGTGGGATTCGAGCCCACGTCCGTCAAATCGATACTTGACGCTTCCTTAAGCCGGAAGTGCTTTGACCGCTAAGCTACAGAACCCATGTCTGGACCCGCTGAAATTCTTGATAAGGTGATATCGGTATGTACATATATAGTAGCGAAATGGCCACACCCACTGTTTGAGACAGAGGGCGTTGTTATTCTGCCGTAGCCACAATAGTCACAGGACCCAGAGAGAACAATCTGACAATGACAGTAATTTTTGATAAGTCTCAAGCTTGCTTTCAATGTAATAAAAGGGAACTGCAGATTAGTGACAAATCTAAACTTTATCATCATCATCATTATCTCAGCAGGGAGTCCACTGCTGGACATGGTGAAATATTTTTTAAAATTGGTTTAGTTAATTAATACGTAATATATTTTTTACACCTTGAGTTACATTATTGAAGTTTTAGTAGGGATCCCTATCATCATCATCATCACCACCATCATCATCATCATGATTTCAGTCGCAGGACGTCCTCTGCTGGACATAGGCCACGGATTTCCTAAGGCTTTTTAAGCCTCCCTCATGGATTTCAAGAACTGATCATCCACACCCCCTGCCCATACTCACGCTTGACGAGCGGGTCTGCATTCCCTGGTAGCATTGATTAGATGAACTAAAGTTTTTGGCCACAACAGAAGACCAGCGCTGTTGAGTCGATTTGGGAAATTCTTTCTGGATGCGAAAAATATCTTTGCTTTTCCAGCAGTGGACGCCTAGTCGATGAGATGATCAGCTTAAGACAGTGTTACATCCTCAGGCTCGTGCAGTTTGAACTCCAGCCCCCGTCCGGTCCAGGCGACGCAGCGCGCCCCCTCCGCCAGTAGCGACACCAGGAACTGCCAGAGCTGAAGAGCCCCTCTCCTTCCACCTAATTCCAATCTGGTAGTATTGATGAACTAGGCAGTTTTTGGCTAAGGAAGACCAGCGCTGTGCTACGATCCGTTCTGCCACAGCACATGCTGAGGTTCCCTCATCATAATCTCCGCCGTAGGACGCGGACGTTCACAACTGGATAAAGACCTCCCTCATGGATCTCCAAGTTCGTATCATGTGGCAACACTCACCACGCTTAGCAGGCGGGTTGGCGAGAGCGGTAGGTACGGGATGTTGATACACGGAATGACGTTGCAGCTCATCTTCCGGAGGAATCCCTTAGCAGATTCCTACTGCACCCACAGTTCCACAGGCAAGAGCGGCGAGCACTGAGCTCGCCAACCCGCCTGCTAAGCGTGCACCCCTGACTATCCCTGAGAAGTGATCGTTTTTAACCGATTTGGAAAATTCTTTTTGGGTTTGAAACATGGATATTTATTTGTTACCTCCTCAGGCTCGTGCAGTTTGAACTCCAGCCCCCGTCCGGTCCAGGCGACGCAGCGCGCCCCCTCCGCCAGGAGCGACACCAGGAACTGCCAGAGCTGAAGAGCCCCTCTCCTTCCACCAGGAGCGGAGACTCCTCCTGGAGACGAGAAGTAGTATGTAGTCTTTGTAACTATTACGTCAGCAACTGGTAATCATGCTGTACGGGACGCTGCAGTGCCTGGGACATTGTTAGATGGATTAGGCTTGCCCAGCACCTATACCGTCCTCTCAGCTTAGTCAACTATTAGTCAGAGGAAAGAACTGGTCAATACGTCTGAAGCTAACTAAGCCGCGGGTTTCCTCACGATGTTTCCTTCACCATCACATCTTTGCTAAACCTTCGGAATAGAATTTAGAAGTCATGGGGTTGAACATCTTGAAAAATTAAAGAATCATTAAGAAGAAAGAAGATGCACATTATTTTTGACCCACTTACAACACATACATACATGCTACAGATACTAAACACTAGTTTGACAAAACATTAACTTAATTTAAACAGACAACAGACAAGCCAATAAGTGGCCTTCACGGCTAAAAAACAATTTAGATACCTTATTCTTGATACACTTCTTGATATACTGAGAGGATGGTATAGGTGCTGGGCAAGCCTAATCCATCTAACAATGTCCCAGGCACTGCAGCGTCCCGTACAGCATGATTACCAGTTGCTGACGCTGTATAAATCATCTATAGAGGTAATAGATGCAAAGGCCTTACTTTTTTCTTGATATACTTTATTATTGATTTTTAATGGATAAGTATTTCCTTTTATCTCCCGAAAAAAATGATGACTGGATTAATAAATAAATGCTATTATTATATAATATTATTGATCTAAATGACCTAGGTAACAATACCTGCATGCGTAGTGGTGACATGTTGCGGTGAAGCGGCTTCATTTCTCGGCGCGCTCGCTGTGGGCACAGCACTGGCGCCACAGATGGAGCTGCTTACTAGAATTCAAAGGCCGCCTATTTGTACGTGTTTACCTATTTATATTTTATTTTTAAGTTTATCTGTGTACAATAAAGTGTTAATTCATTCATTCATTCAAAGGAATTTTTCGATTTTGAAAAAAACATGGTAATGATCCGCTAGTAAACCTGCTTTGAAATAAAAAATGCATTCAAATCGGTCTACTCGTCTAAGAGCTATGGTGCCACAGGCATACACAGCGGTCAAACTTCCAACACCCCTCTTTTTGCGTCGGTGGTTAAAAATACACATTCGCTTTTATGTACTAGCAGCGCCCTGCGGTTTCACTTGCTTAGTTCCCGTTCCTGTAGGAATACGGGCATGAAATATAGCTTAACGTTACTCGCTCATAAAGTAGTTTGGTTTAAGCGTGATACATTTTTTAAACCTTGTGTTACATTATGGAAGTTTTAGTAAGGATACCTATCATCATCATCATTTCAGCCATAAAACGTCCACTGATGAACACAGGCCTCCCTCATGGATCTCTATGAGGGGTAGTTGCCATACACACCACGCTTGGCAGGCGGGTTGGTGAGCGCAGTACGGGATGTTGATACACGGAAAGACGCTGCTGCCCATCTTCCGGAGGTATCCTTTAGCAGACTCTTACTGCATCCATGGGTATGAGAGGAGGGGTAACATTCTACTGCCGGCACCCCACGGCATTTTAAATATAACTAAATAATATTTTTCTTTACCGCCGTGGGGTGCTGGCAGTAGAATGTTACCCCTCCTCTCATGCCCATGGAAGCAGTAAGAGCCTGCTAAGGGATACCTCCGGAAGATGGGCAGCAGCGTCTATCCGTGTATCAACATCCCATACTGCGCTCGCCAGCCCGCCTGCCAAGCGCGGTGAGAATGGCAACTACCCCTCATAGAGATCCATGAGGGAGGCCTGTGTTCATCAGTGGACGTTTTATGGCTGACATGATGAATATTTTTATTTTATTAGGAACCTTCGTTTTAAATATCTTTCTAATTTACTATCTAAAACTCATATTCCCTATTATGATTAGTGTTAGTATAGACTGTGGATTGAATGCTGTGGCACACTCACCAAGCTTCTCGTCCCAGTGCTGCAGCTCCGCCGAGCTGGTGACCGGTTCCTCGCGCTCCCGACCCTCGTCCTCCTCGCAGGGCTTGTACGAGGAACTGCATCTGGAGCCAACATATCATTTTTCTATTAAAATAATAAATAAAAGTTATAAGTATATATAGACTTTTAAAAAACAAGCTTTTAACCCCTCGCCTGCGGCGCCTTGCGCGCTAAAAATGACACATCTGGGTGCGGTTTTCGTGGGTTGTACGCGCGCGCACGCCGCTCGGTAATTGATTGATGATTGTCTTTTATTTTACTACCGCAACTATTGTATCATTATAGCTTTTTGAAATCAGCTTGAAATATTCTAACTAATTAAATAATAATTAAGACTCGTTTACAAATATACACTTCGCTACTCGAAGTCAAAGATTGAGTAAACGGATGGATCACCGTTTTATGTGTAAAAACCCCTAAATCTTAAAAATAAAAAGATTTTTAAATCAAATTAGTCTTTAATTTCCTTAAATAAACACCATGCTAAGATAAAAAGTCAACAAAAGCATAACTTCCCATTAATTTTTACAAGAAAAATAATCACAAAAAAAGGGTTGTTTTCGGCAGCCCTAGCGCCCAGATGTGAAGAGTATGAAATTCCAAGATTGTTTATGAATTCCACAAGAGTGAAGTTGCCTTTTTTATGGCTTAAGTCTCAAGAGTAGTTCATAAACAATACTCAGACAAAGCTTCTCACATCCCAAGCATACTATTTCAAGATTTATAAACAAAATGCCAGACCCCTTAAAATCCAACACCAAATACACACTATCAATTTATGTATGTATTGTAGTACAAAGTAGAATCAACGAGTTAGGTAAAAACATTTGTATCCAAAAACTACAATATATTTACAATAGATTTGTAGTAAAATAATTACCCTTTACCTTACAAAAACTTTTAGAAATTCAACAATCAAAACTTACAATTTTCTATGATATCAGCGCCAAGGATCTACCAACGTAAATGGATATGGCATTTCAGTAAAATCGGCGAAAATACTGAATGTACGAGTACTATTGAATAAAAAATAAATATCGAAAAAATCAACAGTCTGTCTGTCTGTCTATCTGAAAGTGTGTTTGTCTGTCTGTCAAATCTAGGATCTAAATTTTTTGAGTAATAAATACCTTGTCACTTTTGCAAGTCTATCCCAAGTTAAAATTACGTACCTACTTCATAAGTTACTGAATTACCAAAACATATTTTTTTCTTTATAGAAACGTAGAAATCGAAATGATGATGATGAATCTGACATACTGAAATGCCACATCCATTCCTATCTAGATCCGGCAAATGGTCGTTACGCGGACTGCGTATTGGCCCGCTCCGGGCCGATGCATGGAACGCTAGTATTTACTTCACTATTTTGAGGAAACCTAATTAAATTATAACAATATAACACATAAATAACATAACAATATGTATTGTTGACCTAATTAATTGGTTTTTTAGTAAGGACAATTAGTTTTTATGCCAAACAAAGTGTTTTTGTTAGAGTACTTTGCAGAAGAAAAATTGGGTGGCTGATGAAATTAGCAAGATTTTGAATGTAAACTTTATCAAAACCGACATCATTGATTATAAAAACATTAAACACTTACTTGTTCATGGTTCGTTTACGTTGAAAACACCAATTAAACACAAAATACACACAAAAACCCCAACCAAAATACCGCCTTGAATTTTTGAACTTCCCGCAAAAGAGCGCGCAAATCGACTGAATTTTCGAACTATGGGCGCCACTGTTGTCAATGTTTGCTACCTCTCTCTGTTCTTCAACGAACCCACTGACTAAGTTAGAGCAGTGTGGCGATAGGCGTTTATGGTTAATTCCGCGAAAAAACGGAGGCAGCGTGCGTACTGCGTATCAACCCGGAGCGGGTTGGTGCGCAGTTGCGCCATATTTGAATGGAACCCGGAGGGGGTTCATTCCTAGTCCATTGTGTATACGTTGTTTAAGTTGACATTTAAAGTTTTACACAAGTTCTGCTTAGCTTGGGGCTAGATGATGCTGATGATGATGCTGTGTGAATTGTCCATCATTATTTATTATTATTATTCTAATACTAAGTAAAATTTACCTGTGCTAGAGAGACCTCCTACTTAACAACGCGGCTAGATAATAGAATTATGTAAGTGAATACAATTTTTTTTAAGGTATTTTTAATTCGGTATTATTTTCGGGACAAAAATTAGCTCAAAGTAATTAAATATGAGACTATAAGTTATAATAATGATAAATATATAAACATACATATATTATAATACACGTATGTAGTTTGTACAATAAGAATTAATGAATTAAATTACTAAAATTATTAAAATAAACATTTTCCATAAAACTTAAACGACGTCTATACACAACATAAATGATATAAATTGATATAATAGATAGTCACAGATGATTTATTTCTGTGGCAGCTATAACAACAACAAATCAACAATACATAATAAAAACAGAATAAAATAAATATGTAAATGGATATCCAATACAACAAACGGGATATTTTGCCGTTTTTTGCTCGATATTAATAACGGCAAAAAGTAGACGCTTGAAATACTTACAGAATATTTAATTGTATATTCACTTTAAAAATAAATAATAAAATTAAAATAAAACAAATATTTGAGGGGGGCTACTTTACAACAAATGTGATCTTTATCCATTTTTAGCTCTATGTTAATACACTATGCGATTTTTGTTCGTAGTTTGGTTTACATGTAGTTTACCTATGTTATCTTGTTAATATTTTTGGTTTGTTTGTGGCATCATTGCTTACCTACCTACCCTAATTTAATAAGTGCTATTAATATAATGTAGACTCGATTTGGTTTATGAATAGTACATATTATGCAATGTAATAAAAAACAATAATGTAACTGTGAGTTTTAGACAAAAATAAAATAAAAAAAAAATAACGGCAACAGGTAGACGCTTGCAATATTCACAGAATATTTAAGTTGTTTTCCCTTCGAGCGCGAGTGCGACTCACACTTAGCCGATTTTCTTCTTAGTGTTCATTAAATTCAAGAATTAAAAATATAAAAAAAGTACGAATTCCCGATTTTTTTCCTTCTAAAACTACTTGTTTTTATGGGCTGAAACCCTCTTTCGGGTTAGTACTCATGTTATAATACACGTTGTATAAATAATGTACCGAACTATACTATAAGTAATCAGATATTATTGTTCTCATGGAAGTAACTTATTATTGTCTATAATTGAGAATAAACTTAAACATAAACATAAAATGTTACCTTTGCAATAAGTGGGCAGATTACCTGTGTGGGTGAAAGTGATCTCTATATTCCGGTCCGATTTCTGTTTCACCTTTACACCTGCAACAAATTAAATAATAAATAAATAATGCTGGACAAATCACACAGCATCATCTAGCCCCAAGCTAAGCAGAGCTTGTGTTATGGGTACTAGATGACTGATATACTTAATACATTATACTACATAGATAGATATTTTTATTATATATAGAAAAACACCCAGAACACCCTGAACAAATATCTGCAGATCGTACAGACATTTGTCCCGAGGCGGGAATCGAACCCGCAACCCCTTGCGTCGCAGGCGGACCTTCGTCCGCTGCGCCACAGAGCTCGGCATTCTAAATCGCTAAATGCATAAAAAATATGTTTTCAAAAAGCTAACTAATAATGTAAGGAAGGCTTAATGCTAAAGCTTTCTCTGCCAGTCATCCTGGGCGAGCAGAAATATGGCGTGGCGTGCGACGAGTAAAAAAGCATCTTTTTTTAAATTAAAATAAAATGAATAGATGGAATATATTTTAAGAATAAGGATAATAATAGTTTATTTTCAACATACTTAAATAACATAGGTAGGATATAATAATTAATATGAAAGTGTACCTTACACTTGCATATTAATCATATTTATATATTATTCATAATTGCATTTTTTGAGGGTTTATCACAAAGGGTAGCACAGGGAACATCCTTTGTGTACTGAATAAAAAAAAACATAGTTTTTCAGGATCCTATTACTAAGTCTTCTCTCTCTGTCTGTCTCTCCGTCTATCAGAGGTCTCATGATTCATAAATAATACTGGCCGGGTGATAGGTATTCATTCACATCACACTAGTGCTATGTATTTGTTACCCATTTGTACTTGTTTACCTAATTTGTACAAAAATGCGCTTTAAGCCCCGCCTCTTCGGGTCATGTCGCGACTCGAACATCAGCATTGAAAATCAGCATCGATCAATGCGGATGCTGATGCTGATATTCGCAACAACTCTAGTGTGCACGCACATACATTTTTCAAGAAGGAAAAATCTATTGGTGCATTGGTATCGAGTATCGAACCCACGACTTTCGGATTGAAAGTCGGCGGTACATACCACTACGCTAACACGGTTTTGATCTGACCATTGCTCTTTGGAAGGTGACTATTTTGCTGATAATGTTTTTTACTAAGGGTGCTTTGACAGACTTTTCTTGAGGTTTATAGCCCTAAAAATTACTAAAGGGCACTCACGGTGTGTGTATCTGCGTGTGCGCAGGTGTCTGCGCGTGTGACGGCGGCCGGTACAGCGGGGGCTCGTACGGCTCTCTTCTGGGGGGGAGAGGGGGGGCTTCTCTGGAACAAAGTTTGTAGATATAGAAAGGTATCATCATCATCATTACAGCCGTAAGACATCCACTGACATAGGCCTCCCTTATTGACTTAGAGATCCAAGTGCACGAGGGGTTGTTGCCATACTCACCACGCTTGGCAGGCGGTTTGGCGAGCGCAGTACGGGATGTTGATACGCGGAAAGACGCTGCTGCCCATCTTCCGGAGATATCCCTCAGCAGATTCTTACTGCATCCACGGGCATGAGAGGAGGGGTAGCATTCTACTGCCGGCACCCCACGGCAATGTAATTGTATGTATTATTATTTGGATATTTCTTTTATTATGCTTATGATAAACAAAGAAAAATATCTAGTTTTAATTCCGCTAATGCTGAGATGCATATGCACCGCCCTCCCGCCCGCTAATTATGCACATGCAGGGGGAACCAGGCTGTTAGTGCAACATGCATACCCAAACCCACACGACGACACGTGTTTCGCCTCTCCGCGAGGCATCTTCAGGTTAAACGCCGAGATGTTGACTGGTCGGCGGCTGGAACGAAAGTGAAGAGTGAAACTTTCGTTCCAGCCGCCGACCAGTCAACATCTCGGCGTTTAACCTGAAGATGCCTCGCGGAGAGGCGAAACACGTGTCGTCGTGTGGGTTTGGGTATGCATGTTGCACTAACAGCCTGGTTCCCCCTGCATGTGCATAATTAGCGGGGGGAGGGCGGTGCATATGCATCTCAGCATTAGCGGAATTAAAACTAGATATTTTTCTTTGTTTATCATAATAATATGGATTTCCGCAAAGTAACGCCTGATTATATTAATTATTTTATTATGCTGTTTATCTTATTATCTATGTATCTATATGTTAATTTTTATTTGTAAATTACCTACTCAAAATCATATTTATTTTTCGCACCACCACAAAAGTCTGCCCTACACAAAGGTTAGCTGGAAGAAAATGCTAAATAGCATTAAGTTCGCCTATGTACATGTTTTGGTGCAATAAAGAATTTTCTTATCTTATCTTATAGTAGTTTTTCGTAAACTTTCGCGATCACAATTCATTATAATATAATAGCATAAACACGGGAATTTATCGCGTAATACCTTTTGATTATTCCCGACGTTTCGACTGTGTTTCAACAATCGTGGTCCCGGGTTGACTGTCATCAAAAGGTATTACGCGATAAATTCCCGTGTTTATGTTATTATATTATCTTATAGTAGTTTCAAAAGTTAGTTAGGGTTGAACCACAATGAATGCACCTGTGCTGGTAATGCGGATGCCACGCTGCGTGGTAGGGCTGCGTCATGGTTCACTCGCCGCGCCTCTCCATGCTCGCCCTGCGAACAACAATCTACTGTAAGCTATTTTTACCTGACTGCCAATATCAAGGAGACAGTTGGTGCCTCCACCAACAATAACATTATAACAAGTACCTACCTACGTGAACATTCCCGCTATATACACCGTGCCCGTTAATAACCCAAAAGATTTAAGCCAACGATTCTAGAGCCTAATTAGAGTATATAAGAACTATATATTTATATATATTTATTATATCTGTATATATTTCGTGAGAACCTCTAATTGGCTCAATGTTTGTAACTCCGTTTTTTATTCTTGTATTGTAGGGTGTTGGTTTTCCAATAAATAAATAAATATAAAATTATTTAACATATAGTCCAAAAACCCATACTTAAGGAGATATTAATTATTAAAAACAAATCACAAGTTAAAAAATCTCCAGTCTAACACACCCTAAATGCAAACATCGTGCTAGACATAACTTGACACTTCTTGTCATAGAACACAAGTCACGGCATTCGCCGTTCGTCGTATGATTTCGGAGCGATTCGTGAAGTGTCACGCTCGCTCTTTGTTTCTCTACTTGAGTTTCTCAACTAAAGACTTGTTCACAAAGAAGGGGGCAATTAATATGATTTAATTTGTACTGAAATAGTAATTCAATTAAGACAAATAATTATACCCATGTTGATATAATATTACTTACTCGTATTGTCGTCAAAAATACATGATTTAAATCTTTCGGGTTATTAAGGGGCATGGTGTATATGAAAAATGTGAAATATGAAACCAAGGTAATAATACAAAGAAAGAAAGAAGAAGGAAAATGCATTTATTCGGGTACACGAAATTCATTTATTTAGATACACGATATATCATGCCTGAATTTGACGTTCTAACTCTATGATTCCGTGTGAAGAGGTTGCTTCCACCTCTAAGGAGGATGTATATATTTTATTTTTGTGTGTTCTCTTGCGGTACTCAAAAGGTTCTGTCAGAATACCGGCGTTGCATCTTTTATCTTAGGTGCAACTGTTGCTGAGACAGAACCTTTTGGCACACCACACTTTTATGGACACTGAAACGACTGAGAATTAGCTTAATAAGGTGTGGTGCATCAATAAACGCATTTTCATTTCATTTCATTCATTTACTCATCTATTATAGATGATTAATACAGCGTCAGCAACTGGTATAATAACTCCAAAAATTGCGCTCTATCGCCTAGTAAATCAGAAACATAAATAAACTGTAATAGCTCTCTGTTTCATAAAGTTATAGTGTGATTTATCAAAAACTGTCAAGGACCGAAGCACATTTTCTTCATTTAACAAAAAACATGAATTTTGGATTGAGTCAGTCTACGACTGGAGGTGCGATATCTAAGTACCCATTTTAGTAGGACAAATATTTCACTTAGAAACATCGTCTTCATCGATTGAGAGGTATTTAATTATCCCTTGATTAGCAGACGTCTGGCATCTGACAACGTTATTGGGAGATAATTAAGTAAAGTCTCTGCGGGAGATACAACCAGCATTTACAGGGTGAACGTTATACAGGGTGAGATTATCAATGATAGATTGAGAATAAAACGGACAAGTGCGAACGAGACTCGCGCCCGGAGGGTTCCGAAATTATTTGATGAAACATCTGTGCTAGGTAGGTATAGGCAGTACTAGGACGTTCAGCTGTCTTACGCCATTTGCCATAGTATATCTTGTGTACTAAGACCTGAGTTTATAGTCATTTATAGTCATTTATTCATAATTTGTTAAATCACACGTCATACATTTCCAAATACAATAAAATAAAAATAGTATAAATTTATGCTTATGTCTAATCGATAGAAATTATATTTATTTATTTATTTAAAATGCCTCCATTTTTTAAATAATTCTTGAATCAATAATTTTATGAATTTAATTTTCAACAAGAGACGAGGGGCAACATTCTACTAAAACCCTTATAGTTTCGCTTTGTCTGTCTGTCTGTCTGTCTATCCATTCGAAGCGTTATGCGAAGAGACTATTAGTCCTAGAAAGCTAAAATTTTAAAACGACGAGATGACGCTACAAAAAATGCTGAAAAAATAATTATTTTTGTGTACTCCCATACACGTAAGGTGGTGATGGTTTTTTTCTCATTGTAATGTGGTTTACCAAGCATACCGGAATACTTTAAACCGAAAACTCAATTAATTCCAGGTGTTTACACACTAGGTGTCTACATAGCGCGCGACATCATCAATTATTATTTTACTTTTTAAAGCGATGTGTGTTATAAAAGCTAGTTTTTTATCTTTATTATCCTTTAAATTTTATGCAGCACATTATGCATTGTATGTAATATATATTTTATTTGTGTATATATTTAATGTAAATTGTAATCCTTGTTAATTATTATATAATTATGTGAATTAAACTCAGATGTATGTATTTTAGCTTATACATCTAGGTTAGGATATAGTATATACATATAGTATAGAGATATAGATGTAGGTACTTATTATATTTTTTTTTGTGCACTACCTACGATAAATTAGTTTACAAATTACTTTTTTTCCTGGTAGGTTACCTGGAAGAAATTGCTTTGAGCAATAAGGCCGCCAATTTGTACAATGATATATTTATCCAAATAATTCTATTTTTTTGTATTTTAAGTGCAATAAAGTGTTCATTCATTCATTTATCCTTATTTAACTACTCCGTGCGGGCAGTAGAAGGGTAACATTCTACTGCCGGCACGGAGTGCTCCGCTCACGCAGTAAGATGGATGCAGTAAGAGGCTGCTAAGGGATACCTCCAGAATATGGCCAGCAGCGTTTTTCCTAGTATCAACATCCCGCACTGCGCTCGCCAACCCGCCTGCCAAGCGTGGTGAGTATGGCAAATACGCCTAATGGAGATCTATCCTTATGAGAGGCCTGTGTTCAGTAGTGGACGTGGAAATAGAACTCGCAACCTGCTGCATTTATATCGGCTACTAACCGTGTGTTGGTACCTAAATCTCCCTATGTTTCAATTTCATGAAATCCGGGCACATGTTCAAGAGTGCATTATATGCTCGGACTAAAAACAGCTATTAATAAATCCCCATATCTCAAAAACTATACGACTTATCAAAAATCGTCCACGACAATACATTTTTATTGATGTAATATGCACGTGGCCTGTCACAGCGTTAAATCGCGAAGAGTGGAAGAAGGGAAGGGAGGCCTTTGCCCTGCAGTGGGACAGTGGAGGCTAAATAATAATAATAATAATATTCTTATGTTTCAACTTTGATGAAAATCCGATCATCCGGTTCAAGAGGTATCCTCGGACGAAAATTCCAGACTTACATACATACAAATATTGAGTCAAAACGCCTAGTTGCCAAGAACTTCGTTCGCTTCGTTCACTCGTTCGATTATTTTAATTACCTTCGATCGAAATAGAATTCCATGGCTCTTATATCCTGTAGCAATTGAGCACCTGATCAAGTATCATCATCATTTCAGCCGTAAAACGTCCACTACTGAACTAAGGCGTGGAACTCCATGGGGGGTAGTTGCCATTTGCCATACTCACCACGCTTGGCAGGCGGGTTGGTGAGCGCAGTACGGGATGTTGATATACGGAAAGACGCTGCTGCCCATCTTCCGAAGATAAGAGAGAGAGATAAAAAAGATATAAACACCTTAAACTTTTATAGCCAAGGAAACGTAAGTAAAGATTACAGGAAAATTAAAACGAACTCTCCTAATTAGTATAGTTTTTTTTTTTATATATCGAAAGTTTAGGAAATCTACATTGGTTCTGATATCAGACAAGAGATAGCGCTGTCAAGGATCTCCAACAAATTATAAATCTCCTGTAACATTGTACGATGGCACGAAACCCTCCGTGCTCGAGTCTGATTCGCTCTTGGCCGGTGTTATTGTTATTTAAAGTGGATTATTATGTTTTAGTAGTGCATATTTTCCTGTTGAGATAACTTTTATCTTTGGACTGGCTTATTTAGGTAAACTAAATTAATTGTTTAATGTTGTTGTATTTGAATGTTATTGTAAAGTACTAGATTTAATGGTATCACATGTTTTTAATTTACCATTCAGTGTAATTATTAATCATTCATTTTTAATTTAACATTTATAAGTATATTTTTTAATATACTTATAAATCAATCAAAAAGTAAATTTATGAATCTATTCGCTTCCCTGTTATAAGCACTGGCAAAAGCACAGGATAAAAGCGATAAGATTTTTTTTTCGAATTGACAATGTATGTTGTTGACCGCAGATGGCCATGACAACGTTACCGGACTATGGCGAGCGCAGAAGGCGCCCAGCCGCAAAAGTTAGGTTGGGGCAACAAGCTCAAGGGCACCACTTAGGTTCGAACCACGGCTTGGACTGTTGCCAGATTTTTGTGTGTAGTGATGCTTAACGTCCAGGTGCAAAACTGCACCTTAAGACGGAAGAGTGTATTCTTCGGCCCTGCCGGCGGGACCGGTTATTGAATGTGCGCCTAGCAGCTAGTGTGGGACGGGTTGACGTCACCTCCGGGTTAGCGGCGGTGAGCTCGTCAACGGGCAAGCCGAGAACGTGTCTCGATCGACGGAGGAAAGAAAAGCGATAAGAAAATAAGCACAGCTCATATTTATAGTTATAGCAAGGGCTGAAACACATAACCGTGTTGCGTCGCCACACCGCTCAAAACGGCAGTAGCGTCACTGACGATTTTAGACACCGCGATACGAATTCCAGCGTTACAACATTCTGAGGTTACAACGTCATACTTGTTGACAATGATGCAGTTTCTTTCTAACACTCTTGCAAACAACACTTGTCAACCCGAAAGCAGTTTTAATTAAAATGTCTGACGTTGATGACGATTTATTTATATCGTTGGTTCAGCAACGCCCTTGTTTTTGGGATTCAGTGACGAAACTTATAAAGAAAAATTTATAAAACAAGAGGCATGGAAAAGCGTCTATCTTTAATGCTTTGGTCGCTAAGCGACAAAGTCCCTATAAAATGAAAAGCGATAAGAAAATAATGCTTCGTATTTTCGAGAAAAGAACTCGGCATTGGGATTCATATCCTTATTTAATGGATGTATCCAGTATCTTCTTTGTCGTATTTTAAAAATACAAAAACGCATTCCTAATTACAGATAAGCAATTAGTTTAATACGATCCATGGCAGAGATGTCTATCCACACTCAAAAATTACGAGGAAATGGTTACACTAACGTACGACAATAAAACGTTCTTTTTCGCGTCGCTGCAACGCCGCAACGCAACTGCCGTTATTAGCGGTGCGGCGCCGCCAGAATCGGCAATTTGCATTATGTGTTTCAGCCCATAACATAGAGGTAGATACCGATACAACCCATAGACTTCCCCTTGTCTATGAGATACATCATTATTGACCATCGGTTCCTGCAGCCGATGGTCACAGACAAGGGGTTAGGTCTCTATTCTGAGGATTTGTTAGATGAAGTCAACTCAAGCAAGTAGTTTTTATATATAATGTACTTTGTTTCGCCATTGCAACATTTCATTATGAATTTTTATGACCTAAATAAAGGTAAGAGAGATATAATAAATAAATAAATAAATAATGCTGGACAAATCACACAGCATCATCTAGCCCCAAGCTAAGCAGAGCTTGTGTTATGGGTACTAGATGACTGATATACTTAATACTTTATACTACATAGATATATATTTTTATTATATATAGAAAAACACCCAGAACACCCTGAACAAATATCTGCAGATCGAATTTGAACAAGTTCGTGATTTAGGCATATTACTAGATGTAAAACTAACATTTTCAGAACATTATGAATCAATTGTTAATAAAGCTTATAAGAGCTTAGGATTTGTCTTACGAGTGAGTAAGCCTTTTTCAGACATTTCTTGTATAAAGCTGCTCTACTATTCGTTTGTCAGAAGTATCCTTGAATACTGTAGTACTGTTTGGAACCCGCACTATATAACGTATATTAGCAATATCGAAAACATTCAATATAAATTTCTTAAACATTTAAATTACAGAAAATTCTTTATTCCCCAAACTTACAAAGATTCATGTAATTATCATCACCTTGCAAGTCTTGAGAATCGCCGCACACTTCTGGACATGGCTTTTTTACATGGCATATGCAACGGATACATTGACTGCCCCGAACTCGCCAGTAAGATATTATGTATAAATACCCCGATTACCCGCACTAGACACACCAAATTATTTGCAGTTTCGCACTCACTTACTAACTATGCACAAAACTCATTAGTTAACAGAATTCATAGAGTTTACAATAAGAGATTTGACTCAACTGATCTATTTTTTACTAGCAAGGGAGGTTTTAAAAAGGATGTAGTAAAAATATTGGAGGTAACTGCGTAGAAAGTAGGTACACATAAACAAAAAATAAATAAATAATTATGTATATATTCTAAAACGAATTGAAATAAATAAATATATTTCTTATAGTTTATATATATATTTGTAATTATTATTTATTTATTTCTTCATAGTAAATTGTTAGGGTTAGGTTTTGAATACTAGTTTTCTTAAACTGTTTTAATATATACTTTTTAACTAGATTTATTTTCACCCAATACTTTTGTTTAGATTTTTAACATTAATTTTAAGTTTGCTTTAACTGTCTGCTTAATTTTTTTTTTTCTTATATATAATGTAAATCCGTTATTGGTCGTAGGATACATATGTAATTTAGGATAAGGTAGATTAAGGACTGTGGATTTTGTTTAAATAAATAAAATAAAAAATAAAATAAATAAAATCGTACAGATATTTGTCCCGAGGCGGGAATCGAACCCGCAACCCCTTGCGTCGCAGGCGGACCTTCGCCCGCTGCGCCACAGAGCTCGTCAAATAATGTATAATTTGTTTTGAAGTTGGAGCAAATTCATCTCTTGTAAATCCTTCCCTGTGTTCTTAAGCTCCGTCCTTACACCATCCCTGTCCCGGAATCGAATCTGCCCCCCGTCGCTACCGGAAATGACCTCACCCGCCTTGCCGCAGTATACTTGTAAACATCTCAGTTCTTTGTGGTATTGAAGATGGGTGATAGGTATTGCGTCTGATCTTTAGATTTTTGGGTCACAGGCTCTAAATATCTAATAAATGAATTTATTTATTTATTTATGGAAACACAATTGAACTTACAGACTAAAAATCCAAAACATTCAAAAGTTAATTTATAATTAATTAAGGCTAAAAACAATTCAACAAGCTCAAGACAGTGATAAGTGGAAGGAGGGAAGGGAGGCCTTTGCCCTGCAGTGGGAAACATCAGGCTTATAAATAAATAAATAAATATAAAAACAATTCAATAAATTCTGTTAACTAATATCAGTAAAAAATAACAATGTCAAACACAAATTAAATGATATGGTTAAAATAGTCATACAATTTCATAAATATGTCAATATGTGAATGATATAGTAATAAATAAATAATGCTGGAATAAATGAATAATTGTCGTGGGGTGCCGATTGTAGAATGTTACCGCTCCTCTCATGCCCATGCAGTAAGAGACTGCTATGGGATACCTCCGGAAGATGGGCAACAGCGTCTGTTCGTGTATCAACATTCCATACTACGCTCACCAACCCGCCTGCAAACCGTGGTGAGTATGGCAACATCCCCTCATGGAGATTCATGAGGGAGGCCTGTGTTCAGCAGTGGACGTTTTACGGCTGAAATTATGACGATGAATAAATAAATAATGCTGGACAATTCACACAGCTTTTCAAGCCAAGCCAGCGCTGGCTGCCAACGCTGGCGAGAGTAGAGCGCTCGTCTTTTTTTACTGGCGCCAGCATTACTGGCTTAGTATAAACTCTGCTTTAGGGCACATCTAGCCCTGACACCAAAAGTGCACTGAAAACTAACGCAATATTACTGATAGTACCGAGTACTACTATTGAAAAGCTGAGTAGTGACCCATTTTGTTGTCATAAATTTTGATTGTAGAGGTATGTTCCTGTTATGTTACCTATTGTGACTCAATATGAACGTTTTTATTCGTATTCATATATTCTAGAAGCTGTCTATTTATGTGTTAACAATAACGCCGACGCACGCACAGACATAAAACACAGCTGACAGACTAGCTTTAGAGCCTCAGAAATAGCTTTTAGAATTTTAAAATTGCCAATAAACCAAACTGTCATTGTTACCATATATTGCAGAACTTTCGTGAAAAATAACACACTGATTCCAAAGGAGTGAGCTCACTAATTTCGCGTGGAAACAAAACGGTGCAGTCTCATTAAGTAGTATGGTAGATAAGGGCCTATGTAACGAGTTAAATCTTTGTCAGCAATATAGAAGTTTAATCACGACATGGACCTCGATGGCATTTTCTGACATTTCATGGAGGAAGTCATAGGAAAAGCGTTGCTCGAATCGGCTGCAGCAGCCGATGGTCACAGACAAGGGGTAAGTCTCTTTTCTGAGGATTTGTTAGATGAAGTCAACTCAAGCAAGTAGCTTTTATATATTGTACTTACTTTGTTTCGACATTAAACATTTCATTATGAGTTTTTATGATAATAAATCGGAAAGATACGACAGAAACAGATTTGTTTATTCATTTAGGTACTTATTTGGGAAAATATACATAAATAAAACTTAGGTACCTACCTGATTAATTCAATTATTATTTACTAGCTTCTGCCCGCCCGCTTCGCATGCGTTGTACCCGAACAAAAAGTATCAATCCTGTGTTAATCCTGGTCAACATCAATTAAATTAATTAAAAAAAAATAAAATTAATTTATTTCTCTTTAAGTACTTACATAATAATACAAATACAACACGTGTGCAAAGTTCCAGCTCAATCCGTAGCCTAGTTTTTGTGTGAAGGGGTAACAAACCTCCATCCTTACAACCTTTATAACATTCCATTACAGCCTTTATAACATTATTTATTAAACGTAATGAAACGGTGCCATTTTGTTTCCACACGAAATGAGTGAGCGCACTCATTTGGAATCAGTGTAGGTACCTACAAACACAGTGTAAGCCAGACGTGTAGTGTGTTATTTTTTTTACACGGAAGTTCGTGCAACATAATTACACAAGGTAGAAATAACAATTTGGTTTATGTGGAAAACAGTGCGCGTGCGTCGGCATTATTGTAACACTCATATAATGTCACTGTTTTTAGTGTCAGGGCACATCTAATGATGTAAATCTTTGATTTATTGCATGAAATAGGCACCTAGGGCTCAAGTGTCTTGCCCAGTCCCATTTGAGCTGAAAATCCCATATCAAATAAAACCGGGCAGGAGCGAGTCAGACTCGCGCACCGAGGGTTCCGTGCCATCATACAATATAATATATGATATGTGTAAGGCCTTTGCATCTATTATAGATGATTTATACAGCGTCAGCAACTGGTAATCATGCTGTACGGGACGCTGCAGTGCCTGGGACATTGTAAGATGGATTAGGCTTGCCCAGCACCTATACCATCCTCTCAGCTTAGTAAGCTATTATTCAGAGGAAAGAACAGGTAATAATAATAATATATGATATAGGCGGTTTATATTTGTTGAATAACCTTGACAGCGCCATCTCTTGTCTGACAGCGGAACTTATGTAGATTTTTTGCACTTTCGATGATTTTAAAAAAGTATGCTAATTAGAGAGTTCGTTATAATTTTCCCGTTATCTTTACATACACTTCCAATAGCAATAAAAGTTTCAGAGGTTTATCTCCGCAAATTTCGGAGATAAGGGGGCGAACGCTATTTTTTTCAACGTTTTTGTGAATAAGCCGAAAACTATACGGTTTAAAGCAAAACTAAAAACTGTTTTTTAATGTGCAAATTAATACTTACCCTTCATATGATACCCCACACAACCTAGTAACTTAACTTAACAATTTTGAGATCCCTATCCGCCCCCCCTGCAATCATAATAATAATATTTTTTAGCATTTTCATATATGCTATATTAGTAAAAAAGTGTTATCTTTAACCATTTCAAATTTCAAGTCGTTAGAATCAGTAGTCCTCGAGATATCCACTTGTGACAGACAGACAGACAGACAGAGTGATTATATAAGGGTTCCTTTCTACCATTTTGGTCCGGAACCCATAAAAAACATTTAATTAAGTAACCTACCAACAATGTTATCTTGTGAAAACTCTGATTTTACTGGTAGTAGGTACCAATAAGGAACCGTATAGTTCGCTTTGTCTGTCTGTCCGTCTGTCAGGCGCTTTGTGAAGAGACTGTTAGTATTCATCATCATCATTTCAGCCGTAGGACGTCCACTGCTGGACATAGGCCTCTCTCATGGATTTCCAGTTATTGCGGTTGGAAGCGATCTGCATCCACCGTCGACCTGCGGTCTTCACCAGGTCGTCATCCCATCTTGTTGGTGGACGTGCTACGCTGCGCTTGCCGGTCCGTGGCCTCCACTCGAGAACTTTTCGGCCCCATCGGCCATCTGCTCTGCGAGCTACATGGCCTGCCCATTGCCACTTCAACGTGCTAATCCGTTTGGCTATGTCGGTGACCCGAGTTCTTCTAGGTATCTCCTCATTTCTGATTCGATCGCGTAAAGAAACCCCGAGCATAGCCCTCTCCATAGCTCATTGAGCGACACTGAGCTTATTCATGAGGCCAATCGTGAATGACCACGTTTCGGTTCCATATGTAACACACATTGATTGTAGACTTTTTTGGACGAAAAGACGTTGCATAGTTTCCCAAACGCGTTGGATTCGTCGATTGACCTCTTTCTCGAAGTTAGACCTACCTAATTGGACTGTTTGTCCTAGGTATATATACGCGTCGACAACTTCGAGAGCAGAGTTCTCAACCATAACTGGGGCAGGCACAACATGGACATTCGACATAATCTTCGTCTTGTCCATGTTCATTTTAAGACCTACCCATTGGGAGACTCGATTGAGGCCTTCGAGCATCGTGCCGAGTTCCTCCATCGACTTTGCCATGACCACGATATCGTCGGCAAACCGAAGGTGAGTCATGTATTCGCCGTTAGTGTTGATGCCTAGTCCTTTCCATTCCAAGAGCTTGAAGGCATCTTCCAAAGTGGTCGTAAACAGTTTCGGAGAAATAACGTCTCCCTGTCTTACGCCTCTTTTTAAGGGGGGTTAGTCTTAGAAGCCTGTTAGTCTTAGAAAGTTGTAATTTTGCACAGACATACAAATTATAACGCCGAGGTTAACACTACAAAAAAAAATGCTGAAAATTAATACATTTACCCTCCAGACTCGTAAGATGCGGATCACCTTTTTTTCTTCATTTTCCCATAGTGTGAGGTATCGTTAAATTATATAGGTATATATTTAAATTTGTTATTTATTAATTATATTTTATTTATTAAGTATTTGTTACAAATCAAAAGGCATACCTAGCAACTAAACTTGTAAAATTACAAAATTTATCGTTTCACCCAATATTTTGACTAAAAGTCTAATCCACCCAAATCCAAGATCAAATTTACGATAAACGAAAGATAACAGAAAACATCATTTTCCCAACGTCAATTTCGCCAATATTCCCGCGCAAATAAACAATCAGTCCAATCACCGGCCGCGGTTAGTATGCGCGCGGCGTGATGTCAATGTCACCGTGACAGGTGGAATAAGCACAAGACATTGCGAAAAAGCCGGAAGGTTTTTTATTCGGAGTGTTTAATTTAGCTTTAATGTACAAATTATTATAAAGACATATTTAATAATTTATGCCAATCCGTCGTGGGTTGCCGGCATTATTTTTATTTAGTGTTTAATTTTGTTTTGGTGTACTATCAGATTCTGTAATCTGTGGTACTTACAATTTAATATAAGGATAATACATTATATAATTCTCGCCAATGCGCCGAGGGGTGTCGGCAGTAGAATATTTGCACCTCCTCTTTGCTTTTTGAAGATGCCAAGGCTTACCTACGGGTGATGGTCAGCAGCTTCTTTCCGTGAATAAACATCCCGTATTGCAAAGCCGTAACGTAACTGACGTGGTACAGTGACTGCAATAACATCGGAGGTCACCCTGCATGCTGTCGAGGCGAACGTCCCCCTCTACCTATCGAAGTTGGACCCTAACACCTCAGACGATCAGGTCGTACAATATGTGAAGGAGAAAGCCGGTTCTTATTCTTATTCTTGTGGGGGTAACTAGATCTGCACTGACGTCCCGCATAGGGGTGTATTGTGCATTGTCCCCCGTGATGCTAGCCTGACCCTAGCCAGCCCAACTCCTTAAAGTACCGGAGAAGGACTCTGGGCCGTCGGCAGCATTCCCTGAGCATACCCGAAGGATATGCAGATGTTGTAGAAGAAGAAGAAGGGCATGACTCTATGAGCTCCTGTAGTCCCGTCTCCGGTTGTTAGAAAGCCGGTTTTTAGGGTTTCGTAGTAAAGCAAGAAACTCCTATACCTACCTAGTGTCGCTTTGGCTGTTTTTCTGTCCGTCGATCACCGACTTTGCGACGAGACTATTAGTCCTAGAAAGCTGAAATTTTGCATGAACATATAAAATAACAATGCCGAGATAACGCTACAAAAAATGAATTGAGTAAGTATAAACTTTTTTATTCGTTATTTTTGCATGATGTGGGGTATTTTTGAATGGGTTTTTTAAAATCAATTAGGGGTTGCGAAGACAACTTTTCGATTTAGGGTTCCGTTTGCGAAATATTAAAGTTTTAAACTTTTTTCGAGCGTTCTTAAATCTAAACTGCTAGCTTTACAAATCTAAAAAAACCACGAATAGAGGTTTAACCATAAACTTTCTAGGAAAACTATATCGGTTGAGCTACCTTTGTTAGTTTTGGAGAAACAGTCGCTCAAATAAGTGATGTGGTTTACCAATCAACCGGAATAGTTAATAGAATAATAATAATAGAAAACCGAAAACTGAATTAATTCCTGTTCATATATTTTGGTAAACGTAAAAGAACATACACTAATTTCTAACACTCCATCGCTCGTTTCGGGATATGGGATCGGGATATACATATATCCCGAAACAAGCGCAAGCGTGGCCGCCCGAAACAGACTTGGCGACGCTCAGTCGTCGCCGAAGCAAAAGCACACGGGCTCACCTGGAGTGAAATTAAGTATGCAGCCTCAGACCGAACAAGATGGCGAACTGTTGTATCTGCCCTTTGCCCCGACGGGGGACATAGGAATCAAGAAGAAGAATTTCTAACAACAAGTCTACGGTTAACTACGAACCCTACATAGCACACGGCCCGATACACACCTGGTCTAATTTATTGGACGAAGAATCCGTCGCCGTTCTAGATACATCTGCAGCGTCTCGAGTCGACGAGAATGAGGAACACGACACTTAAATCGTATGTTCTTTAAGTACAAGTTGGCCTAGTACACAGCGTACGCTGAGTTGGCGACCGATTTATGTCTATAAATATTTTATTGTAACAGTTCCGTTTGTGTATTTGTAAATGAATATTATTTTCTTTCTTTCTTTCTTTCTTTCTTAGTGAGCCTTATAGTCATAGTCAATAAGTGTTTATTCAATAGAGCAAAACGCTACATAGGATAGTCAATTTACAAACGAAGAACAAGACACATTTAAATTGAATAAAGCACATAATTGAGTTCGTTCGCTTAAGTAATTTTTTTTTCCACGTGAAGCGAGAAGCCTAACAAAAAAAAATATAGATTAAATTAGATTTTTCTTTTTTTTCTTTCTTCTCAGCCCGGAATCAGGCGTCCGTCACTCGCTCAAGGCCACGCGTTAAATGCCTACCGCTCTGCACATCGCCGGAGTTGCTAGTAGGGATGTTCCGATACCATCAAAGTATCGATACCTACTCATATCAGTAGTACTCATATCGTTTTACGATACTACTCATATAAGTAACCATAAAGTATCGATACCTAGTTATAACGATAGGTTTTAGTATTTTTTTAGGAATAATGAAAAAATAGTTTTTCTTTTTTATTATTATTAACATACATATGACAACCGTCCATTAACCACCATTAACATACATACAACCGGGTATTTATCGCGTAAATTACTTTAATTTTTTTATTATTATTATTTAAATTATTAAATATTTATTATTAAATTTCCTAAAAAGAGCAGTTGCTCCAGATATTTGGGAGATAATCGGTTCCTCGCTTTGCACATCGTAAAACCCGCTTTGGAAAAAAGACCGCTCGGCACCGATGTTGCTATTACTGGTAAATACATATTTATATAGGCAGGGAAACACGAACTTCATGTCATCCTATTCGGCAAATGGATTATGTTTTAGAGATACCACAGGGTTTGAGAGGTAAAGTGATACCTCGTCTCCTTGATGAGTCTACTTCTTCTTTTTGTGACCGTGAGCCAATTCCTTGTGGTGCTGCCAGAAATCATAATCAGGGCGTTCAATAGATGTGGCATCGTTCTCTGATTAATTTGGGCTAGTCTGTTGATCGGTGACCATGTTTTTCAGTTTATTTATGGCTCGTTCACCAACCAAACAAACAATGTCAGAAAATAAATATGGCGAAATATCTGGCTTCCTAACAATCGAACCATTATGGCTGGCTCAACCAAACAAACAAATGGCTGCTATTGGCTGGCTGGTGACGGGCGATGACGCGCCGAGGAAAAGAAATAGTGCCGTTCGTTCGTACATGATTCGATTCGATTCAAGTACATTTGTTTCGATACCAAGTAGGTACTCTCTAGATTGATTCGATGCTAAAATTTGTTGGTATCGAAACAAAAGTATCGAGTACGTACTCGTATTTACTTGAATCGGAACATCTCTAGTTGCAAGGCAGTAGGCTGCCACAAGCCCGTTTGAGCGCACGCACGTTAAATGCGTTCATTTAGATATCGAAAGCGCGTCGTACTAACTATTGTGCAGTGGATGGATGCCGAAACCAAATATCTAATGAACAATTGATATTTTATATCTTAAGTTCTAAAAATGAACGTAGGAAGGTACTATGTAAATATTCGTAAATAAAGAAGTTCAGCTATTAGACAGATAGATAGATAAGTATTTTAGTATTTTGATTATAGTATTTTGTACACACAACATAGGTAATCGCTTTCTAGATCAGCGTTCCTTCAAATCGATTATGGCTTTGAAAACAACACAGTCCTAAAATCAAGCATTAGGTACCCACCGGCGAACAAAGATTCAAATCTTTGCTGGCGAAGTATCTAAATACCTATGTAGGTAAAAGAGCAATAATAGTATAGGTGTGTAAAGTGTGGCGTGTACTTAGTTCGTTATGTCAAAGATTATAACTACTACCATAGTATACCTACTGCGTACGGAGAGTAGGTAGGTACTTACCTCCCTGTACAAATGTCGCTGCTTTTCTTAACCGACTTAAATAAAGAGGATGTTCTCAGGCCATCTGATTTTTTTATTTATTTGAGAACTCTATCGTTTATGAACTGATTATTACTATATTGGATTAACGGGTATTTATCGCGTAATTACCTTTATTATTATCCTGACGTTTCGAACATCGAAAGGTATCCATCATTTTAAAAAACTAAATCATATTTGAGCAACCAATAAAAATAGCTGTTTTTTTCACCACATTCGTTTTATTATAAAAATCTCATCGTAGAAGCGCAACCCTAGCCCTAGCGATGCCGCGTCACAGATTACTTGCAAGTAGGTGAGGCGGGTGAGCAAAGCAATCTCAACGATTTTGTAGGCTATTATAGCGTAGGTATTTTCGCTTTTGTATTGGAGTGATGTATCTGTTAGTTTCTGTAATCTGTGGTATAGGCCTCCCTAAGTTTTTGCCAGCCTCCTCTGTCCTGTGCATTTCGCATCCAGGTGTGCCCAGCGACTGCGATAATGTCGTCGACCCATCGCGCTTTTGGACGACCCCGACCTCTCTGGCCGGATCTTGGCCACCACTCCGTTACAGCCTTAGTCCAGCGGCCATCACCACGTCTGGCCAGGTGTCCTTTAGAAATTTAGATTAGATTAAATAGATTAAATTATAGATTAATAGATACAGGCTCAATTATGTGGTTTAATCTATTATCGGTTCACTGCAGATGACACGCGTGTTAGGAAAATAAGAATGTAAGCTGCCAAGTACGAGTATAGAGTACCTAGTCATTTCTACAGTCGAAAAGCTATCAATAGCCGGATAAAGGCCGGAAAGGGGCCGGATACGTACCGGAAGCGGCGCGGCCCTAGCAATATCCGTAAGATCGCGCCTCGAGACAGAATCGAATTCTGATTGCTACTATTGCAAAAGAGATTTGCATTCGTTTTAAAATTGAGACGGATTCGTGAGATCTTGTTGCAGAGAAAATAATACTAGTCGCAAATTATCATCTCAGCCGTGGGAGACCATTGCTGGGCACACAGAGCTGCATAATAAAATAACTAGAGAGAGTAAGCTTAGCAAAATCTATAAAACCGAGCGTTGAAGTTTTGATGACAACAAGTACCTACCTAATCTTTTTTCACTTTCAAATGACTCGTGAGTTACACTATTCATTGTTATGTTAAACGGATTTTTTACTCACGTTAATTATTCGTATGGGGTGGGGTCGTTTAGTCGTGGGGTGCCGGCAGAAGAATGTTACCCCTCCTCTCATGCTCGTGGATGCAGTAAGAGCCTGCTAAGAGGTACCTCCGGAAGATGGGCAGCAGTGTCTTTCCGTGTATCAACATCTCATACTGCGCTCGCCAACCCGCCTGCCAAGCGTGGTGAGTATGGCAACAACCCCTCATGGAGATCTATGAGGGAGGCTTGAGTTCAGTAGTGGATGTTTTACAGCTGACATGATGATGATGATGATGAATTATTCGTTGAAAATAGGTATCCAACGTGTTCAGTTCCTCCCAGGGGAACTTTCGTCAGGGAATGGAGCTTTTTTACGCGGTACCATCTCCTTCCCTCTCACGCGCAGTGCAACGCGAGCGCTTGAGCGTTGGATACCTATTTTCAACGAATAATTAACGTGAGTAGAAAACCCGTTTAACATAACAAAGTACCTAATCATTATCATCCACTCGATGAACATTTTTTGATGTGTTTTTGCAGTTCGCAACAGAACTAGAGGGCATCTTTCAGTTTTTTCTTCGACGTTGTCGCAAAGATGACCGAGGGCGGACTGAATGATGGACGTACAATGTTTCTCGATCGTCTCGTACTAGTGCCGCATAAGTAGGTACACTTGCGGGTTCTGTTCTAGCCTTTTCTGTGTTCTGTAGCTATAGTCGATGCCATTTAGCGTGACAGTACAGGTCATTCACCTACCTTCACTACGCTATCATAAAACGCAATGAAAGTGTCGCTAATTCTGTCGCTTACCATACAAACCTATCGAAAACGTGCTATGTGGTTTGTATGGTAAGCGACAGAATTAGCGACACTTTCATTGCATTTTATGATAGCGTAGTGAAGGTAGGTTAATGACCTGTATTGCCACACTAAATGGCATCGAGTATAGTCATATTGCCAGGTGAGGCAAATACGTGGGATACATTATAGCCGTGGGGTACCGGCAATAGAATGTTGCCCCTCCTCTCTTGGCCGTGGATGCACCAAGAATATATTAAGGGATACTTTAAGAAGATGGACAGCAGCATCTTTCCGTGTATCAACATACAACACTGCACTCGCCAACGCATCTTGCGTACCAATTGAGCCACAAAGCCAGGTCGTGAAGTTTTTTCTAAATAAGTTATATCATATCTCAACCAGTCACACTGTAAGATGATATTCCAATTTGCAAAAAATACCCCGAAGATGTCGCTGTGGCAATCCTTGAATACTAATGTGGAAAAACTCCAAGAATCACCTGAGTAAGAGTGAATAATAATATCTGTGGTAAGGGTGCCTTTAAATCAATTTAGAGCAGTATTGTGCATTTGACGCGAGGTGTTATACAATGGGGTAAGATTTAGGTGAGATTTTTTGGTTCTGTTTTTGTTGGTATTCAGGGTTTCGTACCCAAAGGGTAAAAACGGTACCTTATTACTAAGACTCCGCTGTCCGTCTGTCTGTCTGTCACCAGGCTGTATTGATCGTGATAGCTGGACAGTTGACATTCACAGATGATGTATTTCTGTTGCCGCTATAACAACAAATACTAAAAACAGAATAAAACAAATATTTGAGGGGGGCTCCCATACAAACGTGATTTTTTTGCCGTTTTTTGCTTGTAATTATTAACGGCAACGCTTGAAATATTCACAGAATATTTGTTTTGATTATGTCGTTTTCCCAACGTCCGTCGTACGGAACCCTTCGTGCGAGAGTCTGTCTTGGCCGATTTTTCTTAATCATAATTGCTAGTCAAATACAATAATATTTACATTATTTTTGTTTATAATTGTAGGTACATTATGTGATTTTTTAATGTTATAGTTATTATATAAAATTATGATCTTAATACCTAGGAACTTAACTTTTAATTCTAAGTAAATTTACATTATTTTTGTTTTTGTTTATAATTGTACATTATGTGATTTTATAATGTTATAGTTAAATATAAAATTATGGTCTAAATAATTACACATGAGTATTTTTTGTTTTGGCCGTGAGGTGCCGGCAGTAGAATGTTACCCCTCCTTTCATGCTCGTGGATGCAGTAAGAGCCTGCTAAGGGATACCTCCGGAAGATGGGCAGCAGCGTCTTTCCATGTATCAACATCCTGTACTGCGCTCGCCAACCCGTCTGCCAAGCGTGGTGAGTATGGCAACTTTCCCCTCATGGAGATCCATGAGGGAGGCCTGTGTTCGTTTTACGGACGTTTTACGGCTGAAATGATGATTTTTTGTTTTGTTCATTTAATTTTTTTTATATTTGGTAAAAAAAAACCTCTGTAGTTACAGGTATTTTTATTTATAATATCAAGTACGGCAACTCTTCGCGGAGTTCAATGACCCTGTCCAGAATCAGCTGGCTTTTAGGTTGTCATTATCGTATAATCAGTTGTTGAACTTGAAGCTTGCTAGTCAAAGCCCGCACGTCCGTGCGGACCATCTATGCCACTTGAGAGGGGGGGGGGGGGGCACTTGCAACGAAATGACTTAGCGAGTGACCAACAGGGAAATGTCAAACCAATGATGATAGAGAAAAACGTACAAATAACACTTGACACTGGCAGAATTGTGTAAAACCAAACACACAAACACACAGCCATAAAAGGATGAAGAAGAAGTTAAAACTTTCGTAGTCTTTACTTGAAGGACGGTCAGAATCACCCCCTTCCTTCCATAATATGTAGATCCTGTATATCCTCACTGTAACCTCACTAATATTATTGTTCTGGATGGACTGTATATTTCTATCTTCTAGGTTTCCAATAATATTCCTTCCAGGATTATGACACTAAAAATAATTTAGGTTTTTTTATATCATCATTTATATCATCAGTCCACACTCGGTGCCTTCTAAAATAAAACGAATGACCGATTTGAAAAATTCTTTCCACCATTAAGTAGAATGCTACATTATCACTAACATAGTGTTTTATTTTGTTCCCGTATTCCCACGGGAACGGGAACTATGCGGGTGAAACAGCGGATTGCGGTTACTATGTATAACCAAAGATTACAGATACGTATAACTACGAATACTATTTGCTTGCCCTACAAAGTATATTAAAACTGGAGTTTGTGCTGAACAAACAGGATCATCTAATATTTATCCCCTGTTTCTCCTCGGGGATTGGAGGGGGAGGGGCGTGCCCGGAAACGGAAGCGCCTCCATTGCGTTTCGCTATACGTAGGTACCTACTTAGCATGTAGAATGTTTATTGCAAAGCTTTGATACGAATAAGTAACATCTATAATACTATCGCAGAACCATTCATTTCAGCCGTCAAACCACAGTAAAACGTCAAACACAGTAAAACCATGAGGGGTAGTTGCCATACTCATCACGCTTGGCAGGCGGGTTGGTGAGCGCAGTATATTGATACACGGATAGACGCTGCTGCCCATCTTCCGGAGGTATCCCTTAGCAGGCTCTTACTGCATCCATGGGCATGAGAGGAGGGGTATCATTCTACTGCCGGCACCCCACGGCGGTAAATAATGATGTAGGTATATTTATGGTCGCACATTTCTACTCATCATCATGACCATCATCGGAGTCATTAAAGTCGATTTTTTTGTTGAAAAATTAGGGAAATATTCCTGACCTTAGATCAGAAATAGGAATACTATTAACAGAAATAGGGTTAGATACCCTTCGTAGCCATTAAGGGCAGCGCCACCTGTAGCGCAGGTAAGTGGCGAAGCAACCCTTTCATCCCCTTATTTAGAGTGTCCCTTAGATAAGCATTCAGTTGCATTTGGCCGCCTTTAATTGGGGGAACACTAGCCCCTAATACCACACTAATACCTATGGTTGAAAATAATGTTTGATTTGTGTCTCCTGTTGGTGGTCTAAGTTATTATAAGTATTACATAATTAATTTAATTGACGCATCGAATCATGATCGTTATCTAGTGACATCTAATAACTTAATTTATTTTGTGTAATTTTGCATGCCATGTAGGCCTACTTTGGTGAAATATGTAAAACCATCCCTAAATTTAAGATCTTATTGTAACCATATTTCTTGCAATAAATGATTTATGATTTAAATATGGCCAAACACCAAATCATACTTTCTGAAATGCTTGACCTTTAGTTAAATATGCCAAAATCACTAGGTATATCATCATTTAGCCATAAAACGTCCACTAATGAACAAAGGCCTCCCTCATGGGTCTCCATGAGGGGTAGTTGCCATACTCACCACGCTTGGCAGGCGGGTTGGCGAGCGCAGTATGGGATGTTACTAGGTATATGTTTACCTACAATATATGAGGAGTTCACTCGATTCCTTACGGATCCCATCATCAGAATTGAGTTAAGAATAAAATAAAAATCGGCCAAGTGCGAGCTGAACTCGCCCACCGAGGGTTCCGTAGGTATGTAGGAACATAATATATTATCATAGAAGCACACACAAAGTCAAAGTTCATTTATTGCTTATGTACATGTTACAATAGGATGTTAATTTAAAATTTTAGCTTATATTTAGGTATACACGTTTCCGATAAATGATTTATTTACTTTTTGGAGTCCAAATTTAGGGATGTGCAATTTTTTTTGTATTTCTAAGAAGGGAAAGGAACAAAGAAAAAACATTTATTAATAACTACAGTTACATCTACTATGCAAATCACATCTCGTGATAAAATTATTTCTATTTTTGAGTGCACACAAAAAAGTAAACAGTAGTAAAGTAGTAAGTAAAGCAGCCTTTGCATCTATTATAGATGATTTATGAAGCGTCAACAACTGGTAATCGTGTTGGCCGAGTGGTATGTACCCCCGACTTTCAATCCGAAGGTCATGGGTTCGATACCGGCCGTGAACCAATGGATTTTTCTTTCTTGAAAAGTGTAAGTTCACATTTAACACGTGCTTAACGTTGAAGGAAACATCGTGAGGAAACCCGCGGCTTAGTTAGCTTCAGACGTATTGACCTGTTCTTTCCTCTGACTAATAGCTGACTAAGCTGAGAGGATGGTATAGGTGCTGGGCAAGCCTAATCCATCAAACAATGTCCCAGGCACTGCAGCGTCCCGTACAGCATGATAACCAGTTGCTGACGCTGTATAAATCATCTATAATAGATGCAAAGGCCTTACTTTACTTTTGAGATCAAAAACATTACCTTGTTAGATGTATGGCATTTCCATTAGGAAAAACCATTTAGGTGTTGTCACGACAATTTTTAGATTTAGAATTCCGTTTCCAAAAGTATGATGAAACTTGATCTAATTGATTTAATTTTTTTTTCAAACAATGTAAATCCGAGTACCTTCTTAAAACTCGCGACAAGCTTTTTTATTACATAGTATATTGTGTAAAGACGTTTTAAGTTGACATTAAACTTTAATGGAAAATGTTTATTTTATTATTTTTAGTGGGTACATTTAAATAAAGCTTTTTTGTTAAAAAGTATTTTTTACTTTCAATTTATTTTTTACTTTATGTTATCATTGGACAGTTGGTTTCTTGTCTGTGCATCCCATGACTGCCATGTTGGATTTATAGAGATGCCATATTATTTTTCAAGTAACTCTCAGCAAGGCCTTTCATTTGGTACCCATATTGTATGAGTGTATTAAGAATAACTAGTCCGCCATCTTGAGTATACCGCCATGTTGGATTTAGAGTAATGTCATTTAATTTTTCGAGTAACTCTCAGCAAGGCCTTTCATTTGATACATACCCATATTACCTATAGGAGTGCATTAAGAATAACTAGTCCGCCATCTTGGATGTTCCGCCATGTTGGATTCAGAGTATCGTCATTTCTTTTTCGAATTATTCTCAGCAAGCCCTTTAATTTGATATCCATATTGTAGGAGTCCATTAAAAATAACTTGTCCGCCATCTTATTTATTTATTTATTAAAAGTACACTGACATCGAAAGTATTTACAAATTATAAAAAAAAAACACATTTTATAGCCATCTTGGATTCAGAGTGAAGTTATTAATTTTTTGAGTTATTCTCAGCAAGCCCTTTCATTTGATCGCCCATATAGGAGTACATTAATTTAAAAATAAGTAAGTCGCCAGGATAGTACAGGACAGATGACAGTACAGTCCAGTCCAGTCTAGTCTAGTCTAGTCCAGTCTAGTCCAGTCCAGTCCAGTCTAGTCCAATCCAGTCCGGTCCGGTCTAGTCCAGTCTAGTCCAGTCCAGCGGTTAACTACGGATCCCTACACAGCGGGTGGCCTGACACGCACCTGGCCTAATCTATTATTTAAAGAGATACTTCAGTTCTGTATAGTCTGTAGTCATTTAGCAGTCGGTGTATCGCTCCCTGTCCCAAGGGATGGGTAATGTTAGTGATTTGGATTAAGTACTTATCTGTTTGCACCCCATTGTGTATCAACCCCAGAGGGTTCAATTTTGGAAATAATATGAATTAACAATGAATACGCCGTGGGGTGCCGGCAGTAGAATGATACCCCTCCTCTCATGCCCATGGATGCAGTAAGAGCTTGCTAAGGGACACCTCCGGAAGATGGGCAGCAGCGTATATCCGTGTATCAACATCCCATACTGCGCTCACGAACCCGCCTGCCAAGCGTGGTGAGTATGGCAACTACCCCTCATGGAGATCCATGAGGGAGGCCTGTGTTCATCAGTGGACTTTTTATGGCTGAAATGATGAACAATACAGGGGGTAACTTAAATAAAACAAAATACGTACGTATCTTTTTGGATCACTTCTTGAATTAGGTCGACTAGCGCAACAATCACTAAATTAATTTAAAGGTTAAAAATATAGCTTTATACAATTTAATATTTCGTAATTCGCTCTACAGGTATACCAATAACACATCATACTACAATCCCTTAGTCAGAGTGTGTTGTCTTTACAACGATCTTTTAATCAAATATAGTGGAAATATTGATATTTTTAAAAATAAATAAAACCGGGCCAGAGCGAGTCAGACTCGCGCACCGAGGGTTCCGTGCCATCATACAATATAATATATGACAAAGGCGGATTTGTATTTGTTGGAGAACCTTGACAGCGCCATCTCTTGTCTGATAGCGGAACTTATGTAGGTTTTTTACACTTTCGATGATTTCTAAAAAAGTATGCTAATTAGAGAGTTTGTAATAAATTTACTGTGATCTTTACATACACGTATAATAGAAATAAAAGTTTCAGAGGTTTATCTCCGAAAACTTCGGAGATAAGGGGGAACGCTATTTTTTTCAACGTTTTTGTGAATAAGTCGAAAACTATACGGCTTCAAGCAAAACTAAAACCTTTTGAAAACCCCCTTCCACCCCCGTTGTCTAAAAAACTATGCAAATTAGAGAGTTCGCTATAATTTTCCTATAAAGTTTACATACTTTTCTATTAGCTATATAAGTATCACGGGTTTATCTCTGCAAACTTCGGAGATAAGGGGGGGAACGGTCGTTTTTTCAACATTTTTGTGAATAACTCAAAAACGATATGGCTTAAAGGAAAAATAAAAACGGTTTAATGATGTGCAAATTAATATCTTTCCTATGATACCCCACACGATCTAGTAACTTAACTTAAACATTTTGAGATCCCCTATCCGCCCCCCTGCAATCATAATAAGAATATTGTTTAGCATTTTCATTTAAGTTATATTAGTAAAAAAGTGTTATCTTTAACCATTTCAAATTACAAGTCGTTAGCATCAGTTGTTCTCGAGATATCCACTTGTGACGGACAGACAGACAGACAGAGTGATTCTATAAGGGTTCCTTTTTACCATTTTGGTCCGGAACCCTAATTATATAAGTTCAAAAATGATATAGTAACCACTCTCATTAGTCATTACCGAGAGTGAGCTTAGTTTTACTTAAAAAAAGATGTTGTAACATCCTGTTTATTATGATTAACTGTATTAACTTTTCTAGTTTCATCTTCTCCGCATTTGTTTACACGGAACTGCTTAGTAAATAGTACATTTCTGTGTACACATATTTTATGATACAATCTACTAGGAAACATCTAGGAAACAATTGATGAGCTCTGTGGCGCAGCGGGCGAAGGTCCGCCTGCAACGCAAGGGGTTGCGGGTTCGATTCCCGCCTCGGGACAAATGTCTGTACGATCTGCAGATATTTGTTCTGGGTGTTCTGGGTGTTTTTCTATATATAATAAAAATGTATCTATGTAGTATAATGTATTAAGTATATCGGTCATCTAGTACCCATAACACAAGCTCTGCTTAGCTTGGTAGCTAGATGATGCTGTGTGATTTGTCCAGCATTATTTATTATTATTTATTTAATCTAGATCATTATTGTGCTTTATTTGTTTCTCGTTGATTGTGTTCTGTTTTGTGTGCCTTAATAAATAGATTATGTTTCCCTTGGCAGATTGTTACCGCATCCACGGCAAGAGAGGAGAGGCAGCAGCCTACTGCCGGCACCCTACGGCATACACATTCATTCATCATCATCATGTCAGCCGTAAAACATCCACTACTGAACTCAAGCCTCTCATAGATCTCCATGAGGGGTTGTTGCCATACTCACCACGCTTGGCAGGCGGGTCGGCGAGCGCAGTATGAGATGTTGATACGCGGAAAGACGCTGCTGCCCATCTTCCGGAGGTATCTCTTAGCAGGCTCTTACTGCATCCACGAGCATGAGAGGAGGGGTAACATTCTACTGCCGGCACCCCACGGCTAATTCATTACAACCATTGAATTCATACAATACTAATAATAAAATAATAAATAATGCTCGACAATTCACACAGCATCATCTAGCCCCAAACTAAGCAGAGCTTGTGTTATGGGTACTAGATGACTGACATACTTAATACATTATACTACATAGATAGATATTTTTATTATATATATAGAAAAACACCCAGAACACCCTGAACAAATATCTGCAGATCATACAAACATTTGTTCCGAGGCGGGAATCGAACCCGCAACCTCTTGCGTCGCAGGCGGACCTTCGCCCGCTGCGCCACCGAGGTCCTCGCAATTGAAATTGAATTCATACTCACAAACTTTCGCGGCTATAATATTATTAAGATAAAGTACAGTTTTAAAGGAACCCTAATTAAAAGGCCAACCCCGTTTATTAAATCATCAACAAAGTCGGAGTCCAATTGTTTTTAAGCCCTAAAGCCGTGTTTACACAGTGAGCAGTGCACCGTGTGATGGCCGCTTAATAAATTAACACTGAAGGGTTAATATGGTGCGGGAGATGCATCGTTTTAACTACATCATCGCGGGAGGTAAGATATTTGCGCAAAACATGTTATAAGTAGGCAGTAGAATATTGCCTCTCCTCTCTTGCCCGTGAAGTAAGAATGTGGCCTTTGTGTCTGTAGTACGATTGATTTGTACCATTGATGTTACAAGTGACACAACTTTGTATCTTTAGTACTATTAATGGTACTAGTGCCAATTATTTAGGAACAGTGGTACCATCATAAATATTGATGTAGCAACGAATGCTAAAAAAAAGGTAACCAGGCAACCGGTAGACGCTTGAAATATTTAGTTGTATATTCACATATTCACGAGAGACCACATTGCCTGTATAGAAAACAAAACAACGCAATCATCATTTCAGCCATAAAACGTCCACTGATGACAACAGGCCTCCCTCATGGATCTCCATGAGGGGTAGTTTGCCATACTCACCACGCCTGGCAGGCGGGTTGGTGAGCGCAGTATGGGATGTTGATACACGGATAGACGCTGCTGCCCATCTTCCGGAGGTGTCCCTTAGCAGGCTCTTACTGCATCCACGGGTAGGAGAGGAGGGGTAACATTCTACTGCCGGCACCCCACGGCATACAACAACGCAATAGCTACGAGTAAATATAAAAAAAAACATCGATTCAACAGATGTTGTGGCAGTCGTACGAAAGAGTTGTATCAGTGATTAGAGGAGGCTGTCAAGTCATCTATATTTGAAAATCTTTCGTTATTTAGGGGGCGATGCATAGCGCTGTCTGTCTGTCTCTCTGTGCATGAGACGATTACAAGTCGCGTAACCGAAATCGTCTTAATGAGAGAAGGGTACTGATTGATTTTGGTGACCCTAGGGTCACAGGGGCCGGAGTTATTGTGACCTCAATATGTCACCAAAAAAATAAAAGTCTTCAAATGGCCGAAAACGTCCAAAAACCCAAAAATACCATTTTTGACCTTTGGTGACCTTTTGAGGCCTTTTCTGGTACCCCCTTACCAATGCTTGTTTAAAATAAGTAACGTTTATTTTTGTAAATCCAGCAAAAAAAATATACATAAATAAATTTTAAAATGAAATGAAATTCGTTTATTCAGATAACAAGATCCTTATATAGAAAATAAAATGTCATAATTAAATGTCAAATAGAAGATCAACGCGTTCGGTTGTAATCGTCTCATACACAGACAGACAGACAGCGCTATGCATATTAGTGGGTTTCGCCCCCTAATTACACATAATTAAAGACTTACAAGCTAACAAATTATTGAGTCTTTCAATATCAAAGTTCAATTTAAAACATGTGAATTGGTTTCTACGCCGTCAGCTCCCAGTCTAAGTGGGTGATTTCTGATTGCAGTCCAAACAAGGCATTTAGGGAAGGGTAGCTCTGGTAATGCGCTGTTATTAATATTGATACAGACCTTTGGGAATATTACGGCCCGCCCGTTCATAACAGGAAAATATTTGGGTAATGTAAAAGCTGATTTGCTCTTTTGTTTATGATTTTGTATTTCCAAACAATCTTTTATAAAAAAATCCTTTAATAGTCTACATCATCATCGGCCTTTTCGTCTATTACAGACGATTCAGGCAATGCCTGTAGTTTGAGTGTTGCATTTTTTAAATGACTAAACAGTCCTATCTTTGAGCTCACTGCGCGACCGCAGTTTTGACAGACGTGGGTGTCCATTGCAGTTGGTGGATTGGATGTATCTGCCTGTCGATGCCGTCTCGCTCGTTTCTCGGCTAATGAGACAAACCAGGTTTGGTCGTAGTGTTTAAGACCTTCGTGTAAGTTTTTCCTCCATTCTGGTCTGTTCTCAGCCAGTGATGAAGGGCGGAGGGATAGGGGTCTTGTATCGTTCGTCCATCCACCACGTCCTGGAGAGGAAAGCTCCTTAGTAAACCCGGAACGGAGTTCCGTGAGACATCTTAACACCTGTATGCCATCTTTGTCATCTCCTGCAACCCTGATGGCCCCGTACGTATCGACTTGTCGTTCCTACGGCCCAGGCTATTGGGGCCAAGTAAGTGCGTAGGCGCTGGGCAAACCTATACTTCTTTAATCCCGTCCCAGGCGTGGTAATGTCTGTGGAGTAGGTAACTTCACCCGTGTCAGCCTGGCTACACGGACAACAAACCGGAAAGTGGCAATCTACATACGAGTAATGTCATAACCTGTAAATGGCGTGTCTACTATAATGTGTTTATTTTAGTTTATCGAACCCTTTGTAACCGACTACAAAAAGGAAGTTCTCAATTCGACTGTGGTGGTGTCATGTGAAGATAATCTTAAAGTTATTGTTTATTACAGAATAAATAAATCAATATAATGTATATAATATATACATATATGTATATAAAACCGTTACTGACTGAGGGACTGAGTGACTGACAGACAACGCACAGCCTAAACCACTGGACTTAGAGACTTGAAATTTGGCACACATATACCTTGAGTATCCTAGAGGTGCACTAAGGAGGAATTTTTCGAAATTCCCACGGGAACGGGAAATACGCGGGTAAAACTGCGGGGTGCGGCTAGTATGAATCATTTCAGCCGTTAAACGTCCACTACTAAACACAGGCCTACCTCATGGATCTCCATGAGGGGTAGTTGCCATACTCACCACGCTTGGCAGGCGGGTTGGTGAGCGCAGTACGGGATGTTGATACACGGAAAGACGCTGCTGCCCATCTTTCGGAGGTATCCCTTAGCAGGCTCTTACTGCATCCACGGGCAAGAGACGAGGGGAAACATTCTACTGCCGGTGCCCCACGGAAATGTATGAATATATACAGAAAATTAAGAGACAGGTCAAATATGTGTTTGTGTGTCTGTGTATCTGGCTGTGGCACCGTAGCTCTGAAAGGGTTGGACCAATTTTATTTTAGTTTTTTTTATTATTTAAAAGCAGGTTTCCCAGCGGTGGTTCTTAAACAGGTTTTATCAATATCGGTTAAGAAGTTTTATTTGATATGGGGGGTGAAAGAGGGGGTGGACAATCGAATGTAGGTAGTTAAATATACCCAAGTGTGGTATCAAATTAAAGGGCATGATGTGTAGATTGCAAAACTGAGGGTAAAAATTACAAAAAAAAAACCTCCGAGACGAGTTAAAGTGTATTAAAGTTAAAATGTGTTACTTTACATAAAAGTGCAATGCATTATCAAGATGAATATATTTTTGGAATTCAGAAAACGGTAAGGGGGCTTCGTGTCGTATATTGGCTAGGGGCCCCGACATTATGTTATATTTTTTTGTTGATATAGATAGGCTTGGTCTTGGACTGTCTAAAACACAGTTTGACTATATTTGATTTTTGCCTAGAACATAAAGTGACTACTACATAATCGTTCTGTCACTCAAATCTACTATAACACAAATTCACTAGTGCATATTTTTCCTAGATAGCATCGTGACATGAACCCAAATAGTCTGGACATTCGGGTAGAACATTTATTTCCCATCTTCTGTCTATATGTTATCTTCTGTTTATATTTGTTGTTACAGCGGCAACAGAAATACAACATCTGTAAAAATTGCAACTGTATAGCTATCACGGTCCATGAGTCACCAGGCTGGTGACAGACAGACAGACGGACAGCGGAGTCTTAGTAATAGGGTCCCGTTTTTACCCTTTTGGTACGGATTCCTAAAAACAATTATAATAACAGAATTGCCAATGTCGCCAATGCGTTGTCTTAAACTTGATTGAATGCCAACGAAGACAGTAATAGGATTCAATCGACACCCCTCCGTGATGAGCCCAAAGATTAAAATCATTAGATATGCCATGCACCAAAAACTGTGGCAGTGACTTTATAGGTGTGTGATGATTAGTACTATTTTTATTTATTTAGAATAAGTACATTTTTACAATACCTAACTTTATGTAAAGTTGTTTTAAATTAGTTAAGTACGACGATTGTTATGTTACCTACAAACACCTAAATTGTAGTGCCCTTACTGGGCTCATGTTTGGACTAAAAGCTAAATTATAAGACCTAATGTACACATGAACGCAATAAATGATTTGAATTTGAATTTGAATTTACTCTAGGGTTAATATTAGTAGAATGACGTGTGTTTTGTGAATACATAAGTGCGCACCAAACCAGTGAATTTCACTTAACCACAACCACATAACCTTATCAAACCGTTATCGTAAAAGGTAGTTTGGGGAAAACCAATAACCGACACAAAAAACTGTGACAGTGACTTTATATAAAGATAAAGAAACGTTTATTTTGTCACATTTTTACAATCAAATAAAAAAAAATCATCAATTCGGTTTTAAAACTAGTGACAAAAATGGTCACTACTCAGCAAGTGCTGTGGCAGAACGAGTCGTACCACAGCGCTGGTCTTCCGTGGTATATGTGTGTTAACAATAATGCCGACGCACGCAGGCTGATTTTGCCAATAAACAAAACTATTATTGCTACCATTTATTATGCAATCATTTTGTAAGAACTTTCGTACACGGTGTTTAGAACACTGATAGTACTTGGTAAACTTTCGCGATCAATAGACATAATTTTAAACTGTTTGACGGGACTTTATCGCCTAATTACCTTGTTTTATTACCGACGCTTCGAGTCCTTTGCTGCCCTCGTTAAACAGTTTAAAATTAAAATTAAGAATAATAATAACTTTATTTAACTTTGAAATACAACACAATTAGTATACTTAACTAAAAAATATACTTAACTAGGTACTATAGCAATTTATGCCAGTAAGACTAAATCAATTGCGCTAGTTTTGGAAATAACTCAATGACATAATAAACATTGGCGGTAGGTAAGCAAGCATACAGAATAAGAAAGCCCTCACCTCCCGTGCTAGTTAAGAACTGTGTTACAGCAAGGTAATTAAGAACACTGATTCTAAACGAGCAAACTATCTCATTTCGTGTGGAAACAAAACGGCGCGGTCTCATTACGGCGAGGTTGTATCTAACGATTTAAATCATTGGATGAGACCCCATGAAACTCCGAAACACATCAAAGTAGCCAAATAGTTGGCCTATTGTCTGTCCCACCTGCGGGCGGCGACACCCTGCATTGTGTTCTGAACACACTTAGCTAATTGACGGGGAAGAAGTCATGCCGTGTTGCCCGAGTCGCAGTGCCGGATTTACCAATAGGGCAGCAAATTTAGGCCATTTCTTTTATAGTCTTAGAGAAACAAAAAAAAACATGCACATAGTCTCGGAAATATTCATCATCATCAGAAACATCTATAGCACGTAAAACCGATTTCTGGCGAAAGATGGCTAAGATACATATATTATATGCCTATCCACTAATCACTTCATACATAATGTTTAATTAATTCATTTAAGCCGTAAAACGTCCACTACTGAACACAAGCCTGATGGATCTCCATGAGGGGTAGTTGTCATACTCACCACGCTTGGCAGGCGGGTTAGCGAGCGCAGTACGGGATGTTGATACACGGAAAGACGCTGCTGCCCATCTTCCGGAGGTATCCCTTAGCAGGCTCTTACTGCATGAGAGGAGGAGTAAGATTCTACTGCCGACACCCCACAGCCCAAACCTTTGTATCATCATTTCAGCCATAAAACGTCCACTGATGAACACAGGCCTCCCTCATGGATCTCCATGAGGGGTAGTTGTCATACTCACCACGCTTGGCAGGCGGGTTAGCGAGCACAGTACGGGATGTTGATACACGGAAAGACGCTGCTGCCCATCTTCCGGAGGTATCCCTTTGCAGGCTCTTACTGCATCCACGGGCATGAGAGGAGGAGTAAAGAGGAGGAGTAAGATTCTACTGCCGACACCCCACAGCCCAAACCTTTGTATAAATACGCCAAAATCCGCCAGATTCTATCATATTTTTACCACCATAGTTGAAAGTGTATCTATTTATACTTGAATGTGGAAGGTATAGGTGCTGGGCAAGTCTATACATAAAACAATGTAGGTACCAGGCACTGCAGAGTCCCATACAGCATGAATAATAAATAAATAAGTAAATAATGCTGGACAAATCACACAGCATCATCTAGCCCCAAGCTAAGCAGAGCTTGTTGGGTACTAGATTTATTTATTTATTTATTTAGAACACCAACATATCTAGCACTAAAACATTTTTAAATAAGTGTAAGGAGATACATTTGATGACTGACATACTTAATACATTATACTACATAGATAGATATTTTTTCATTATATATAGAAAAACACCCAGAACACCCTGAACAAATATCTGCAGATCGTGCAGACATTTGTCCCGAGGCGGGAATCGAACCCGCAACCCCTTGCGTCGCAGGCGGACCTTCGTCCGCTGCGCCACAGAGCTCGTCAAAATGTCACAAATGTCTGTACGATCTGCAGATATTTGTTCAGGGTGTTCTGGGTGTTTTTCTATATATAATAAAAATATCTATCTATGTAGTATAATGTATTAAGTATATCAGTCATCTAGTACCCATAACACAAGCTCTGCTTAGCTTGGGGCTAGATGATGCTGTGTGATTGGTCCAGCATTATTTATTTATTATTTAAACATATTTTTGGAATTCAGAAAACGGTAAGGGGGCCTCGTGTCGTATATTGGCTAGGGGCCCCGACATTATGTTATATTTGTTGTTACAGCGGCAACAGAAATACAACATCTGTAAAAATTGCAACTGTATAGCTATCACGGTCCATGAGTCACCAGGCTGGTGACAGACAGACAGACGGACACTCCCTCCACCTTCCCATGGTCCTACCAACCTTGCGGTTATACGGACCGAATCTGTGAGTTATGTTATGATCCACTCGGGTGGCTCAAGACTCTACAAAAACCTACGCACGCGTGTCCCGGCACTGACACACAGACAGACGGACAGCGGAGTCTTAGTAATAGGGTCCCGTTTTTACCCTTTTGGTACGGATTCCTAAAAAACAATTATAATAACATAATTGCCAATATCGCCAATGCGTTATCTTAAACTTGATTGAATGCCTACGAAGACAATAATAGGATTCAATCGACACCCCTCGGTGATGAGCCCAAAGATTAAAAACGTTAGATGTGCCAAACACCAAAAACTGTGGCAGTGACTTTATATGTGGGCGATGATTAGTATTCTAGGGTAAATGATGAAATGAAAAAGCATTTATTACAGCAAAAAGAAACTAACAAAATACAGCGAAACTTATGCTAAAACTTAAAATTAACATCTTAACTGTTTAAACATTGTTTCCTTTTTTGCTGAGGAATTAATTGTTCTGTGTTATTGGTGACTCCCTCACTAGGCTGAGCCTGTATCGAGGGAGCCAGCTGACGAATAAGCTAAACAACGAATAATTAAATGCTCCGCTGACAGAAATTACCATGAAAATTGAATACAAAAAATGGGACAATATTATAAAATAATCTAACTGTTATTATTATAGTTGAGTGATATTAGTTTCAATAACTAAAAATTTATTATGTAAATTTAAATTTAAGAATATATTGAAAATGCAAAAACTGTTGATGTAGGTACCTAATTGATAATTATGAATACGTGATTTTTTTATCTTACAGTTACAAGCAACTCTTCTGTCATATCATAATTTAGGGATTCAAGCCATCTATTGATAACTAGTTTTGTAATATTAATAGTTAATTAGTTTTCTAATATTAGTAGAATGACGTGTGTTTTGTGAATACATAAGTGCGCACCAAACCAGTGAATTTCACTTAACCACAACCACATAACCATAACCAACCGTTATCGTAAAAGGTAGTTTGGGGAAAACCAAATAACTGACACAAAAAACTATGGCAGTGACTTTATATGTGTGTTAACAATAACGCCGACGCACGCAGGCTGATTTTGCCAATAAACAAAACTATTATTGCTACCATTTAATAAGCAATCATTTTGTAAGAACTTTCGTACACGGTGTTTAGAACACTGATAGTACTTTGTAAACTTTTGCGATCAATAGACATAATTTTAAACTGTTTGACGGGACTTTATCGCCTAATTACCTTGTTTTATTACCGACGCTTCGAGTACTTTGCTGCCCTCGTTAAACAGTTTAAAATTAAAAATAAGAAAAAATAATAACTTTATTTAACTTTGAAATACAACACAATTAGTATACTTAACTAAAAACAGAGACTTAACTAGGTACTATAGCAATTTATGCCAGTAAGACTAAATCATTTACGCTAGTTTTGGAAATAACTCAATGACATAATAAACATTGGCGGTAGGTAAGCATACAGAATAAGAAAGCCCTCACCTCCCGTGCTAGTTAAGAACTGTGTTAGAGCAAGGTAATTAAGAACACTGATTCTAAACGAGCAAGCTATCTCATTTCGTGTGGAAACAAAACGGCGCGGTCTCATTACGGCGAGGACGTATCTAACGATTTAAATCATTGGATGAGACCCCATGAAACTCCGAAACACATCAAAGTAGCCAAATAGTTGGCCTATTGTCTGTCCCACCTGCGGGCGGCGACACCCTGCATTGTGTTCTGAACACACTTAGCTAATTGACGAGGAAGAAGTCATGCCGTGTTGCCGGATTTACCAATAGGGCGGCGAATTTAGGCCATTCCTTTTATAGTCTTAGAGAAACAAAAAAAACATGCACAGAGTCTCGGAAATATTCATCATCATCAGAAACATCTATAGCACGTAAAACCGATTTCTGGCGAAAGATGGCTAAAATATATTATATGCACTAATCACTTCATAATGTTTCATTAATTCATTTCAGCCGTAAAACGTCCACTACTGAACACAAGCCTGATGGATCTCCATGAGGGGTAGTTGTCATACTCACCACGCTTGGCAGGCGGGTTATCGAGCGCAGTACGGGATGTTGATACACGGAAAGACGCTGCTGCCCATCTTCCGGAGGTATCCCTTAGCAGGCTCTTACTGCATGAGAGGAGGAGTAAGATTCTACGGCCGACACCCCACAGCCCAAACCTTTGTATCATCATTTCAGCCATAAAACGTCCACTGATGAACACAGGCCTCCCTCATGGATCTCCATGAGGGGTAGTTGTCATACTCACCACGCTTGGCAGGCGGGTTAGCGAGCGCAGTACGGGATGTTGATACACGGAAAGACGCTGCTGCCCATCTTCCGGAGGTATCTCTTAGCAGGCTCTTACTGCATCCACGGGCATGAGAGAAGGAGTAAAGAGGAGGAGTAAGATTCTACTGCCGACACCCCACAGCCCAAACCTTTGTATAAATACGCCAAAATCCGCCAGATTCCATCATATTTTTACCACCATAGTTGAAAGTGTATCTATTTATACTTGAATGTGGAAGGTATAGGTGCTGGGCAAGTCTATACATAAAACATTGTAGGTACCAGGCACTGCAGAGTCCCATACAGCATGAATAATAAATAAATAAATAAATAGTGCTGGACAAATCACACAGCATCATCTAGCCCCAAGCTAAGCAGAGCTTGTGTTATGGGTACTAGATGACTGATATACTTGATACATTATACTACATAGATAGATATTTTTTCATTATATATAGAAAAACACCCAGAACACCCTGAACAAATATCTGCAGATCATACAGACATTTGTCCCGAGGCGGGAATCGAATCCGCAACCCCTTGCGTCGCAGGCGGACCTTCGCCCGCTGCGCCACTGAGCTCGTCTCGAGTAATGAATACTAGTTGCTGCAATATAAATCTATACTAGTGTATAGATTTATATTGCAGCGTGTATAAGAATATCTCTAAAGATTTCTGCTAGATGTCGCTACTCGGTACGAAACCGATAAAGGCAGTTAAAATTTTCGACCCGACGGTTAATTGCTCCGTATCCGAACGGTAAAGGAGGTGTTCGTCTGAACGTTACGGGTTCGAGTCCCGTCGGAGACAAAATTTTGAATGCATTTTTCACTTTCTACCTCTATATATGTATGATACCTTAGTCTGGGTTTACACTTTAAATACAAAAATAGCTTATAAAGTTATCTAGTTAAGTTTAAATTTCATCAAAATCCGCTAATCCGTTTAAGATTTAGAGGTACTTGGACAAAAAATACTAATTAACCCTCATATCTCAAAAACTACCCCATACATCAAAATTCCCCTAAAACAATCGATTTGTAATCATGTAATAATAAATAAATAATGCTGGACAAATCACACAGCATCATCTAGCCCCTAGCTAAGCAGAGCTTGTGTTATGGGTACTAAATGACTGATATACTTAATAAACTAGCTAACCCGGCGAACATCGCTTCGCACCTACTATAAACACTACTTACAACTTACAACTATCCTACAACTACTCTACAACTACCTAATAACTACCCTACAACTACCCTTCAACTACCCTACAACTACCCTTCAACTACCCTTCAACTACCCTACAACTACCCTTCAACTACCCTACAACTACCCTTCAACTACGCTACAACTACCCTTCAACTACCCTTCAACTACCCTACAACTACCCTTCAACTACCCTACAACTACCCTTCAACTACCCTACAACTACCCTTCAACTACGCTACAACTACCCTTCAACTACCCTTCAACTACCATACAACTACCCTTCAACTACCCTACAACTACCCTTCAACTACCCTACAACTACCCTTCAACTACGCTACAACTAACGCTGAAACATGTGTTTAATAATTTTGATAGTTATCTAACTATTCATGTGAAATTTCAAGTTCATCATCATCATCATCATTTCAGCCGTAAAACGTCCACTACTGAACACAGGCCTCCCTCATGGATCTCCATGAGGGGTAGTTACCATACTCACCACGCTTGGCAGGCGGGTTGGTGAGCGCAGTACGGGATGTTGATATACGGAAAGACGCTGCTGCCCATCTACCGGAAGAGTCCCTTAGCAGGCTCTTACTGCATCCACGGGTAGGAGAGGGAGGGGTAACATTCTACTGCCGGCACCCCACGGCTAACGGCGTTCAAGTTAATCAAGTGAAAAAAAATATTCCCCAACAAATTTTCATCCGCTTTATTTTCACTAAGGGGATATTTTTTGGGGAATTCTGATACATAGGCTCATTAAGTTTTAAATTCGAATACATATTATGCAAAATTTTAAAGTTTTTCAAGTGAAAAATAACGATTTTTCCATACAAACTTTCATCCCCTATTTTAAACCCTTCTGATTTAATTTACGCAACAAAATGTAGCCTATGTCCGTCTCCTGGCTTTAAGCTACCTTCCCACTAATTTTCAGCCAAATCAGTTCAGCCGTTCTTGAGTTATAAATAGTGTAACTAACACGACTTTCTTTTATATATATATATATATATATATATATATATATATAAATAAATAAATATATATTATATATATAGATTATACTACATAGATAGATATTTTTTGTTATACATAGAAATAATCTCCTTAAGTTTTAAATTTCATCAAAATCTGACCATCCGTTCAGGAGTTATCCTTGGAAAAATTTCGAACATTCAAACATTCAGCTGAAACGCCTAATTGCCACTGAGAACTAAGTTCGCTACGCTTGCTTGTTCGAAAAATAAGTTATGTTCAATCATAAAAGTAGAAGAATAAATATGTTCCATTAGTCGGCCTGTGTGTCTACCATGAGTTGTCACTGTTAGATCGCCTGCCGTTACTGCAGTAGTAATAGTACGTTACTATGACATCTGTCAGATTTGTAACTCATGGTACCAAATTCTAAGCAAATGAAGCCCAAACTACAGTCGCTGTAGTATAGTTTACTGCGTATTTTAGTACCAAACTATCCGCTAGAGGCGCTGTACAAGTTTTCATACATCTTTTTAACTACAGTCGCTAGCGAGTATAGATTGTGAAAACTCATGGTAGACCTACTGTTGTCTATCCCCACCTGCCAGACGACACCCTGCATTGTGTTCTGTTAAATCATTAACTAATGTTTTGAGTAAAGTAAAGCTGGACTCGCCCACCGAGGGTTCCGTAGGTATCATTTCAGCCATAAAACGTCCACTGATGAACACAGGCCTCCCATGGATCTCCATGAGGGGTAGTTGCCATACTCACCACGCTTGGCAGGCGGGTTGGTGAGCGCAGTATGGGATGTTGATACACGGATAGACGCTGCTGCCCATCTTCCGGAGGTATCCCTTAGCAGGCTCTTACTGCATCCAGGGGCATGAGAGGAGGGGTATCATTCTACTGCCGGCACCCCACGGCGTATGTATGTAGGTATGTAGGAACATATTAAATACCTATTAGTAAAAGTTTTTAAAATGCACATAAAGATGTTAAAGATTCGGTCACCCATCCAATTTATGACCGTAAGGTTGCTTAACCTCGATGATTGATTTCGTACTTTTTTTTATGATTCCATTCGCCATTCCAAATGTATATAGTTATATAGTTTTTGGATTTTTCTCTGTATCTACAGTATTAGACGATATACCTTGCCAAACTTCATAGTTCTAGGTGTACGGGAAATGAGTTCCCTATGAATTTTGATTCTGTTAAGAATGTCGAAACATGCGTTTTTTGCGACATAAACGGCCGTATCTTCTTTTCAGTTTAAGGATGAACGAGTCGCTCATCTTTCCATACAAACGTGGAAGAGTAACTACTCCACTGTTTGACGTTAACCATCCAACACTAAGGATTATATCAATTTATCTCGTCATAATCTATGTTTGTATACACCACAAACCGTAAAAAAAGTATTTATTTCAAAAATACAAGCTTCTAAACTTATTATTTACGTATTTCAACACTGATTTTAGCCCAACATTGGACGAAACTAAATAATATAATGAGAAAGAAAACTCAAAAATAAATACCGTGCCGACATAGTTTAATTATTCAAAAGTTGAAATAAATGTTATTTTGAAAAGATTACACTCAAGTTTTTCTATAGTAACCCTTGTGCTAAAAGTCTATTCACATATTTTTATGTGGTCGGTTTAGGAATGTGATTCATTCCTAAACCGACCGCGCATTTCATTCTAGGGCGCGGGTAAACAGGTGAATATGTCGTAGGAGTGTCTTAATAAATAAATAAATAAACACACTATGTCAGGTGAGATAGGATACATTTAGGCCGCGCCCACTGACGACTTTGCCTCCGCGACTAGTTGGACCTTAACTTAAAATATTGATTTTTCACTGCTTGAAGAGCCTTTAGATTTGAGTACCTATATGGTTTTAATTTCAACTCGATACCTCTACACGTTCTCGAGAAAGGGTCATGAAAGACTGACAGACGGAAGGACAGACAGACAGACAACAAAGTGATCATATAAGGGTTCCGTTTTTTTCCTTTTGAAGTACGGAACCCCGTCTTTTACTAGACCGTACAGAGGGCGCTATTGCAGATACTAATTTTTCGTCGAAGATTGTTTGTCATCGAGCAGAAGAACTAATATATTTATGTCAACGTCAAAGTTTCAGAAATGTTTGTCTTTTTGTCGTACATTTTATTTCAATTTGTACCCAATTCCCTCCGTTTTCGCAACCAAGAACGGCCACATAAACACAGAAAAGTCTTCTCATTTTTGTGCACATAAAATCTCTTCTCTTTTCTATGCACGTAAAAATGTACTTATTTCTTATAAAATTACATAGCCTTATTCATTTTCTACTAAGTATACCGAAAAAGGGTAAAAGCGGGACCCTATCACTAAGACTCCGATGTCCGTCTGTCTGTCTGTCACAGGCTATCTCATAAACCGTGATAGCCAGACAGTTAAACTTGTTTGAATAAACTTAGTATTTGAATATACTCCTGCTAAACGGGATGCTGCTGTTGTCTGGGACATTACCTTTTGCTTGCACCATCCTCTCAGATAAATGAAATGAAATTGATTGTAGAAACTGTGTACAAAAAAGATCTTAAAAGCTAGGGGAACAGCAGTTTATCTATTAATTATGGACGTACAATATTTATTTTTATACTGCAGCGTCCCGTACTGCATGATTACCAGTTGCTGACGCTGTATTAATTATCTATAATAGATGCAAGGGCCTTACTATCTATCTAACAATATTTAACTTACCTCTATATAAAAAACACTCACTCACTGACTAACTGACTGACATCATTGTTACAACACTTCCAGTTGGAATATCGGGAATCTTTAAACGGGGTTGTGTAGAGGGTGAGAGGGTGAGTACGAGAAAAATCGAAAACTACCCCTTTTCCACCCCCCTAATTTTTTTTCAATACTTCGCACAACCTACCCTCTAGTTTAACTTATATAACTAGGTAATTTATTGATTACAAAATTATTCAATGTCATAAAAACATTTATCTAAGAGCCACCTACGGAGTTTTGTCTTAAATTTACTAGTAGGCAGTTCTCTTATATCTCTAGGAATTATGTTAAATACTTTAACAGTCATCTAAGTCGAATAGTATAAGCAGGGTCGGTCCTGGGGGACGGCTGAGTGCGGACTTTACGGCATTAAGTAATGCTTAGTTCTCTGGTATTCACATCATAGTTCCTTTATTATTCACTAGCCGCACTCCGCGTTTCGCCGCGTAGTTCCCGCTCCCGTGGGAATATGGGGATGAAATATACCCTATGTTATTCAAGGATAATGTAGCATTCTAAAGGTGAAAGAATTTTACAAATAAGTCCAGTAGTTTCGGAGCCTTCAATGCATACAAACAAACAATCAAATCATTCCTTTTTAATAGAAGTGTAGATGTAGACTAGCCGCATTCCGCAGTTTCACCCGCGTAGTTCCCGTTCCCGTGGGAATATGGAGATGAAATATAGCTTATGTTACTCAGGGATAATGTAGCATTCTAATGGTGAAAGAATTTCGAAAATCGGTCCAGTAGTGTATTATTTTGTTCGTTACATACAAAATACAAATCTTTCCTCTTTATAATATTGAGAGATAGTGAAAGTCTAATAACAGAACGAGCCGAGATTGAAACCCTCGACACTCGGATCCAGAGCACCTCCCGCTAAGCCAATACTAGATCGCAAGGGGTCGCTAATAAACTGTAATTCTTAGATGGAGCCACAATACCGACCTGTGACGTCACAGCATGGCACATGTCAACTGCAAGGATGGGGTGACAATGAGCTCGGTGCGCGAGAGATATTGTGGGTTAGATATGATATAAAGATAAACATATATAAAGATATGCCGTGGAGTGCCGGTAGTAGAATGTTACCCCTCCTGTCATGCCTGTGGATGCAGTAAGAGCCTGCTAAGAGATACCTCCGGAAGATGGGCAGCAGCGTATTTCCGTGTATCAACACCCCAAACTGCGCTCGCCAACCCGCCTGCCAAGCGTGGTGAGTATGGCAACTGCCCTTCATGTAGATCCATGAGAGAGGCCTGTGTTCAGTAGTGGACGTTCTACGGCTGAAATGATGAATGAAAGATAAACAATGTATTGCCTCAATAACTCATATATTAATAATGAAGCCATTTTGTTTTCCAAAACAAAGATTTCAAATCACGATAAAAACAATTAATATGTTTAATAAAACAAGCATTGGTACGGACGGGGTTACTAGAAAAGGTGGCAAAGGCATCAAAAGGTCAAAAATGGCATTTTTGAGTTTTTGAACGTTTCGGCCATTTGAAGACTTTTATTTTTTTGGTGACCTTTTGAGGTCACAATAACTCCGGTCCCTGTGACTCTAGGATCACTAAAATCAATCAGTACCTACCCTTCTCTCATTAAGACGGTGCTAACAAAAAAGGTTTCATGTAAATCGGTCAACGCGTTCGATTGTAATCGTCTCATGCACAGACAGACAGACAGCGCTATTCATATTGCTTCAGCTGTAACACAGGTGCAACCTAGCACGACTGCTAGAGTACAATGTTTAGTTGAAGTTCTGTATTTGTAAAATATGGTTATGAATGTTTTTAAAATAAGTTATTTTGATCTAAATAAATAAATACTTAAATATTATAAAATATTTTCATCATCTCAGTCGTAGGACGTCCACTTGGACATAGGCAATGTTGCCTGAAATAAACGTATATTACTATAATAACTCTATAAATTTTCAACTCACTGAGCTAGATCTTCAGCGTTCCTCCTCCGATCCCTGCACGCTGTCTTACGTATATCATCGCCCCATCTAGCTACAGGGCGCCCTACACTACATTTGCCGACACGCGGTCTCCACTCAAGAACCAGTCTGCCCCAACGGATATCGGTTCTACGTCATGTGACCTGCCCACTGCCACTACAGCTTCTAATTCTAATTCTAGGGGGGGTCACCAGATCTGAACTGACGTCCCGCATTGGGGTGCATTGTGCATTGTCCCCCGAAGTACTGCCCCGACCCTAACCTAACCAGCCCAACTCCTTGAAGTACCGGAGAAGGACTCGGGGTCGCTGACAGCATTCCATGAGCACCCCCGAAGGGTATGCCGATGTTGTTGAAGAGGAAGGGCATCACTCCATGAGCTCCTGAAGACCTGTATCTAATCTAGTCTGTCTCGTGGCGCCACAGTGCAGTAGCACGTGCTCCACGGTTTCTTCCTCTTCAAGACACCCGCGACATAGTTCACTGTCTGTGGCACCTGTCTTAAAAAGATGGTAATTGAGATCACAGTGTCCCGTGATGACGCCCACCATCATACGTAGGTGCCACTATAGCTTGTTAATTCGCTGAGCAATGTCGATAACCTTGGTTCTCTGACGAATAACTTCGTTCCGGATTCGATTCCTTAGAGAAACTCCGAGTATAACCTCTCTCCATAGCTCGCTGAGCGACTTTGAACTGGTGGACAAGCCGGACGGTAAGTGACCGTTTTCGTTATTTGTAATGTTTTTACTCATTAGAAATTATTTTAGTATCTTTAGTCTCTTCGCAAAGCCGGACAGATAGAACAGTGTGTCTACCATGAGTTGTCACTGTTAGATCACCTGCCGTTGATACAGTAGGTAATAGTACGTTACTATGACATCTGTCAGATTTGTAACTCATGTACCAAATTCTAAGCAAATGAAGCCCGAACTACAGCAGCTGTAGTATAGTTTAACTGCATAATTTTAGTACCACACTATCCGCTAGACGCGCTGTACAAGTTTTTATACATTTATTTAACTACAATCGCTAGCTAGTATAGATTGTACAAACTCATGGTAGACCTACAGACAGACAGAGCAAAACTATAATAAATAAATAAATAAATAAATAAAATAAATGTTTATTGCAATTACTTAAAAACTATACACACAGGTTCTGGAGTCACCCTTTAAGCAAAATTTGCTTGTGTTGGGTGTTATAATGGTTCCTTGTTGTACCACGGAACCCTAAAAATGAAATCTAAACCAAACTAAGTGTATTTAATAGAACTTAAAAATAATCATCGAAATCGTTTCATACGACGGAGTTCTGGGGAAACACAGATTTAAAAAATACAGACGAATTAAGAACCTCCTACTTTTTGAAGTTGGTTAAAAATAAACAGTATTTACTTCGTAATTATCTTTTTCCCAAGTAGTCGCAAAAACAACCTGTAAACAATTTAGCTCCCTATACTTTTCCTAATTAAAATTAATAATTACAATTATAATTAGCCGTAAGTGTCCCACTGCTGGGCAAAGGCCTCCCCTCCAACTCTCCATACATCCCGAGCCGCCGTCAATTCGACCCATGCGCTGTTATGCCGGTCTAACTCGTCACGCCATCGCTTCTTCGGTCTGCCGCGGCGCCTCACCGTATTGGGGCTCCACTGAGTGGTGATCTTTGCCCACAGGTCTTCGGTTTTTCTTTATTAATAATAATAGTTTATTAATTAGTTTAATGTAGATACTAAATCTAGGTTACATGGCAATTAGTTAAGTTGCCAAGTTGATTTTCCTACAATATTTGGTTGACAGGTAGAAAATGTCTTCGGCATTAGGTTCGCAATTTGTGCATCATTGTTAAAATTGTGCGCTATACAGAATTTATAAATAAATAAAAATATCCCAGTTTTTCTAATCTATACATTGTTCCCCTACAAAGTTACCTCCCGCTGACTTCGAATCAAAAATGTCATATCTCCAAGAAACCTTACTTTTATGCCATCTTTGACACACTTTCAAACCAATAAGTACCGTATTTCAGATAGAAATTAGATCTAAATTCGTTTACTTTGAAAACATAATGATTTGCAGAAGCTCAGAGTATTCAATATTTTGTTAGTTTCGCATTTTAATATGGGTAAAAACCTGAAAGGGGTAGATTCTGACCACTTCAAGAAACAACATTAGATTTACAACTTTCCAGGTAAAATCTCCGAGTACGATCATGAGGGGGTTGTTGCCATACTCACCGCGCTTGGCAGACGGGTACGCGACGTTGATTCACGGAAAGACGCTGCTGCCTACTGGAGGTTATTGACAGATTCTTACTGCATCCACGGGCAAGGGAGGAGAGGGACCAAATCTAATGTCATAACACTAGCTGATACCCGCGGCTTTGCACGTGTTTTTTATAGCCTGTAACCGTCCCCTATAAATGGTATGATAGAAGGGATAACATTCTACTGCCGGCACCCCACGGCAATTAGGAATACCTTAAATCCTTGTGTGATTTTAGGTATTCTTTTATTTTTTTTATTTTTTATTTTACCTGTACGGCAACTCTTTGGCTGAGGTCAATGACCCTATCAAGAATCTACTGGCGTATTGGTTGCCATTACCGAATGATCATCTCATCATCATTTCAGCCGTAAAACTTCCACTGATGAACACAGGCCTCCCTCATGGATCTCCATGAGGGGTAGTTGCCATACTCACCACGCTTGGCAGACGGGTTGGCGAGCGCAGTACGGGATGTTGATATACGGAAAGACGCTGCTGCCCATCTTCCGGAGGTGTCCCTTAGCAGGCTCTTACTGCATCCACGGGTAGGAGAGGAAGGGTAACATTCTACTGCCGGCACCCCACGGCAATGATCATCTGTTGAAGTTAAAACTTTCGTGGTCACTTCTTGAATGAATAACCGAATTATGAAAAGTGGTAGAATAAAAGTTGTTTCTTAGAGTGGTCAGAATCACCCCCTATCGGCTTAGTACACATAATATAATACACCTTGTACTAAGGTCAAGGTAGAAATTTATACTAGCCTTTACCCAGTGTGGGTGTTACCGGCTGATTAGATAGATAGATAATCGGCCAAGTGCGAGTCGACTCACGCACGAAGGGTTCCGTATTTAATCAAAATTACGTTTGTTGTATGGGTGTCCCCCTTACATATACACATATTTTATACTGTTTTTATTATTTGTTGTTATAGCGGCAACAGAAATACATCATCTGTCAAAATTTCAACTGTATAGCTATCACGGTTCATGAGATACAGACCGACAGACAGCGGAGTCTTTTAATAGAGTCCCGTTTTTACTGCCGGCACCCTACGTTACACGTTGGGTTTGTGTACGGAAGCCTAATATTATCCTAATAACACTGGCAGTATGTAAAACAAATTTCGTTTAAGCGAGTACTTGAAAGACAGCTGTCAAATGTCATTTATTTGACAAAACCACCACAAAACCAAATAAATTTTGTTTCAGCCGTAAAACGTCCACTACTGAACACAGGCCTCGCTCATGGATCTCAATGAGGGGGTAGAAAAAATAAATCTAATATTAATTAATTAATTCATTCATTCATTCATGAAGTTGTATTAGACATCCTGTATACGAGTGTAACATTTGATCAAACAATAAGCAAGGCGATTTTCCAGGCGGCGCGGCGGCTCGAAGCACAAAACAATATACTCTAACGAGAAGAACTACAAGCAGCTCGAAGCGCGTCGCATAGAAATAAATGAGGTAGGTACCTACTTAGTTGTAAATATACTCAATACAGTTACTGTTCCTCACTCGATATGGTCTCACAGTAGTATCGATTCTTCGTGTATTGTATTCGTATAATTGATGTACTATGTACCTACTTTTAGTCTTATTTTTTTGTGACTATCTACCTACTGTATGTCTTTGGTGTTAGACGTACCTACGTATAGATTTAAGATATGAGGGCCCGATACGCTTAAGACAAGCCCAAAAGGGCTTTTTGAGTGTATTTTAGTTTAAAAACTATTGTAATTCTCTTGAAATAAATAAATAAATAAACCATTCGTTCGTTCAACACTTTGATTTCTGATTGCTCGTCGTCAAATTGACATTTGACAGCTGTCTTTCAAGTACTCGCTCAAACATTTTGTTTGAAATTTGTGTTGGTGTATTCTTGGAGATGACACTTCAAAGGAGCAAAGATTAGACTTGAGCTGCGGTATAAGTTTGAAGATAAAATTGTTAACATGCACTTTAGGGAACCGTGGGGTACAAGGGGTGTCGGAAGTAGGGCTAGGAAGTAGGATGTTGGCTCTCCTCTGGCCGTGCCGTAGGAATCTACATAGGTAGGTATACCTATGTAGATTCTTACGGCACGGATGGGCAGCAACGTCTTTCCGTGTATCAACTGTGCTGTGCTGCGCTCGCCAACCCGCCTGCCAAGGGTGGTGAGTATGGCAACAACCTTCTCTTGATCGTACTAGGTAATCCATGAGGGCTATGACTTACACAATCAATATCTAAAATGGAAATTGTATTAGTTTAATTTTTCAAAACGTCCGGGTTCGATTCCCGAGCTGAGTACAAGTTTCTTTTTTAAATGTCATCACCATCATCATTTCAGCCGTAAAACGTCCACTACTGAACACAGGCCTCCCTCATGGATCTCCCTGGGGCGGTTGCCATACTCACCACGCTTGGCAGGCGGGTTGGCGAGCGCAGTACGGGATGTTGATACACGGAAAGACGCTGCTGCCCATATTAATCTTAATGTGTAGGTAATCTTTGACTTTATTTCTTATTCTGAATTTATTTCTATGTTGTGTATTGTTTTTGTTTAATTAATGTTATTGGTGTAATTACCGTTTTAATTAAAGTTAAATAAATAAATAAAATATGCGGTAATTTTTGAGATGTTGGGGTTCAATAGTTTTTTTTTTGTCTAAGGATAACTCTTGACCGGATGATCGGATTTTGATGAAAAATTTAAGAGATTACATCAATACAAATGGATTGTTGTATTAAAAAACAGCGTAAAAGAAAAGGAATGAGTTGATCACTTCCCAAAATGTTCATTAGAAGAAACAAAAAGTTTTAAGCATAGGTATAACTAGTCTAATAAGTATTAATTTATGTGCAAACATTTTCAAGTTATCAAGATCAGATTGCTGCAAGCTGAAAACTATATTTTACACATCAATAATATAAAAACAAAAAAAACCGTTATACAGACACCATAGGAACGGTTTGAGACGGCGATACTAGGACAAGCTTTAAAGTATTGGTGTATATGTACGTACGAAATCGTACGCAATCATCGCTATCAAACGCCAATTTTATGCTTGTATAACACAAAATTGACAATTGACAGCGATGATGATTTACACCTGTTGCAAACCTGTCGCGAAATACGTAATCATTCTGCCGTGCCGTGGGTTATAAAGTTTTTTTTTGCCGTGGGGTGCCGGCTGTAGAATGTTGCCCCTCCTTTCTTGCCCGTGGATGCAGTAAGAATCTGCTAAGGGATGCCTTCGGAAGATGGGCAGCAGCATCTTCCGCGACTTTAACACCCTATACTGCGCTCGCCAACCCGCCTGCCAAGCGTGGCGAGTATGGCAACAACCCCTTATGATTGCGAAACCAAGGACCAGGCCCCGAGTTCCCGGCAGCCCCGCTAGTCGTGGCTACGGTAGCGGCCACGGTAACGGCGGGGCTAGGGGTGCTAAGAATCCCCGGGAGACGGACGGCTACCAACCCCAACGACGACCACTGGCCCTGGTAACACACAACATCCGCACTTTGAGGACAGACGAAAAGATTGTTGAGCTGGAAGAAGAAATGAGTAGGTTACACTGGGACATTTTAGGATTATCAGAAGTCCGTAGAGAGGGCGAGGACACGATATCCCTTAAGTCCGGTAATCTACTCTACTACCGGGAGGGCGACCAACAGTCCCAAGGTGGTGTCGGGTTTCTCGTTCACAAGTCACTCATTAACAACATTGTCACCATCGACAGTGTGTCGAGCAGGGTCGCATACCTAACACTCAGAATATCTAAAAGATATTCGCTGAAGGTTGTTCAGGTATATGCGCCGACCTCGTCACACCCAGATGAAGAAGTAGAGTCTATGTATGAGGACATTAGTAGGGCCATACATACGAACAAAACTCACTTTACTGTTGTTATGGGGGACTTCAATGCAAAGTTAGGCAAGAGAAGCGATGATGAGTTGAGAGTGGGGCAATTTGGGTATGGGCAACGGAACCCCAGGGGACAGAGGCTGGCCGATTTTCTGGAGATCTTTCTCCACTCTCCTCTAACGATTCGGTGATCACTTCCGGTTTTCACCCTGTGAATCACAGTGACATCATTGAATACCCGTTTCTTGTTGGTCAAGATGAAATCAATCTCATTTCTCGTGGAACCATCGGGACTCTTTATGATGAATTCTTTCTTCCAGAAGCCGCCTCACAGGAAATGGACCTGGATGAGTCCCGATGGTTCCACGAGAAATGAGATTGATTTCATCTTGACCAACAAGAAACGGGTATTCAATGATGTCACTGTGATTCACAGGGTGAAAACCGGAAGTGATCACCGAATCGTTAGAGGCACATTGAATATGAACGTTAGACTTGAAAGGTCCCGTCTGATGAAATCTACGCTCCGACCCACTCGTGCACATATCCAAAACCTCGAGAGCTTTCAACTCGAACTTTCAAATCGCTTTGATTGTCTGGGTCTCGAAGAACATGCATCAGTGGACGAGATCAATAACAGGTTCGTAGAAACTGTCCATACGGTGGGGTCTCAGTTCTTTAAGACGCCCCGTACAAATAGACCTCAGAAACTCTCGGATGACACTCTTAACCTCATGGCTGAACGACGCTCATTACGACTGCAGTCTCCCGATGATGCTAAGTCACATAGGCAGCTCAATAGACAAGTTTGGAAATCCTTGCGGCACGATATTCGTACCTTTAATACAGCTCGTATTAAAGATACGATAGAGCGGAACAAAGGCTCCAAAGTGTTCGCGAGAGATATGTCTATTGGGCAAAGCCAGATGACGAAGCTGAAGAGGGAAGATGGCAGTATAGCGTCAAGTAAAGCAGAAGTGTTAAGGGAAGTCGAAAGGTTCTATGGACAGCTCTACGATTCGGTCACTAAACCTGTTTGCAGTGTGGCAGAAGACCCTAGAGCCAAGCTGACCCGACATTATACCGAAGATATCCCGGACATCAGCCTGTACGAGATCAGGATGGCCCTGAAACAGCTTAAGAACGACAAGGCGCCGGGGGAGGACGGAATCACTTCAGAGCTTCTGAAAGCGGGTGGATCACCGATACTTAAAGTCCTTCAGAAGCTCTTCAACTCCGTCTTGTTCGAAGGTATTACGCCAAAAACATGGAACAAAAGCGTCGTGGTACTGTTCTTTAAGAAAGGTGACAACACCTTGCTTAAGAACTACAGACCGATCTCGCTTTTGAGCCATGTTTATAAGCTGTTTTCAAGGGTCATTACAAATCGTCTCGATCGCAGGTTTGATGACTTCCAGCGTCCCGAACAAGCCGGGTTTCGAAAAGGCTACAGTACCATAGACCACATTCATACGCTGCGGCAAGTGATACAGAAGACCGAAGAGTATAACTTGCCGCTATGTCTCGCGTTTGTGGACTATGAGAAAGCCTTCGATTCGATCGAAACATGGGCGGTGCTCGAGTCTCTCCAACGATGCCGAATTGACTATCGGTATATCGAAGTGTTGAAGTCTTTGTATAGAAACGCCACTATGTCTGTCCGAGTACAGGAACAGAGTTCGAAGGATATTCCCTTAAAAAGAGGCGTAAGACAGGGAGACGTTATTTCTCCGAAACTGTTTACGACCGCTTTGGAAGATGCCTTCAAGCTCTTGGAATGGAAAGGACTAGGCATCAACATTAACGGCGAATACATGACTCACCTTCGGTTTGCTGACGATATTGTGGTCATGGCAAAGTCGATGGAGGAACTTGGCACGATGCTCGAAGGCCTCAACCGAGTCTCCCAACGGGTCGGCCTTAAAATGAACATGGACAAGACGAAGATTATGTCGAATGTCCATGTTGCGCCTTCCCCAGTTATGGTTGAGAACTCGGCTCTCGAAGTTGTCGACGCGTATGTATACCTAGGACAAACTGTCCAATTAGGTAGGTCCAACTTCGAGAAAGAGGTAAATCGACGAATCCAACTCGGATGGGCAGCGTTTGGGAAACTACGCAACGTCTTTTCGTCCAAAATTCCTCAGTGCCTTAAGACGAAAGTCTACAATCAGTGTGTGTTACCAGTGATGACATATGGAACCGAGACGTGGTCATTCACGATTGGCCTCATGAATAAGCTCAGAGTCGCTCAACGAGCTATGGAGAGGGCTATGCTCGGGGTTTCTTTACGCGATCGAATCAGAAATGAGGAGATACGTAGAAGAACTCGGGTCACCGACATAGCCAAACGGATTAGCACGTTGAAGTGGCAATGGGCAGGCCATGTAGCTCGCAGAACAGATGGCCGATGGGGCCGAAAAGTTCTCGAGTGGAGGCCACGGACCGGCAAGCGCAGCGTAGGACGTCCACCAACAAGATGGGATGATGACCTGGTGAAGACCGCAGGTCGACGGTGGATGCAGATCGCTTCCAACCGCATTAACTGGATATCCATGAGGGAGGCCTATGTCCAGCAGTGGACGTCCTACGGCTGAAATGATGATGATGAAATAATAACACACACCACGTCCGGATAACACTGTTAGAGGTACACTGATACCAAATGACCCACTCATTTCATGTGGAAACGAAGAGGCGCGATCTCATTACAGTGGCGTATCTAACTAATTAAATCTTTGGGTCATTATTTCAGCCATAAAACGTCCACTGATGAACACAGGCCTCCCTCATGGATCTCCATGAGGGGTAGTTGCCATTCTCACCACGCTTGGCAGGCGGGTTGGTGAGCGCAGTATGGGATGTTGATACACGGATATACGCTGCTGCCCATCTTCCAGAGGTATCCCTTAGCAGGCTCTTACTGCATCCACGGGCAGGAGAGGAGGGGTAACATTCTACTGCCGGCACCCCACGGCAAAATCTTTGGGTTAGTTAATGTTATTGTGCCTTATAAATTGCTCATACTTCAATAGTTTTTGTCAATAAAAATACTTGCAAATAATCGCCGAAATATTCGGTGATATTCCTTCACTCGTTTTCACTTTAGATATTTATAGGGTTCCGTACTCAAGGGGTAAGAACGGGACTCTATTTCTAATACTGTGTTTGTCCGTTGTCCGTCTGTCTGTCTGTCTATCTGTCTGTCATCAGGCAGTACCTCATGAACCGTGATAGCTAGGTGGTTGAAATTTTGATTTGATTTTACAGATGATGCATTTCTGTTGCCGCTATAACAACAAATGAAACTAAAAACACAATTAAATAAATATTTAGGGGACTCCCATACAAAAAACGTGATATTTTTTCCGTTTTTTTGGTCTAAGTATATTATTAGCGGTAACAGCGTTTGTAATATTCACAGAATATTTAGTTGTATATTTACTTTGAAAATAAACTATTAAATTTAAATACAACAAATATTTGAGGGGGCTAAATACAACAATTGTGATTTTAATACCGATTTTTGCTCGATATTAAAACGGCAACTGGTAGACGCTTGAAATATTAACAGACGGTACGGAACCCTTCGTGTGTGAGTCTGACTCGCACCTTGGTCGGCTTTATTTTAATAAATGTCAAGGTAGGTAACTCTGTTAAGGTAGGTAAGTATAATCTATGGGACCGTCTCCACGAGCGAGGGAATCGTGGCGATTCTATAGCGCGGACTCGTCGCGATTCTCTCGCTCGTGGAGACGGCCTCTAAGAGTGTATAGAAATACGTGGCACGAACCATAGATAGTACATATTAGTGGCATGGACGATTCCCTCGCTCGTGGAGACGGTCTCTAAGTAATATTTTCTTTTCAAAATTAATTTGTATCTAACATTTAAAATTAAGTTTGCCAACTTTAAATACTATTCTTAAAATTAGTTCTTTATATCCAATTATTGCCGTGGGGTGCCGGCAGTAGAATGTTACCCCTCCTCTCCTACCCGTGGATGCAGTAAGAGCCTGCTAAGGGACACCTCCGGAAGATGGGCAGCAGCGTCTTTCCGTATATCAACATCCCATACTGCGCTCACCAACCCGCCTGCCAAGCGTGGTGAGTATGGCAACTGCCATTCATGTAGATCCATGAGGGAGGCCTTAGTTCAGTAGTGGACGTTTTACGGCTGAAATGATGAAATGATGATACCCAATTTTATACATATGTTTTGCAAATAAAGTGTATGAATTATGGTAACTTCATTTCATTACACAGGCTGATAGGGGATTGTTGCCATACTCACCACGCTTGGCAGGCGGGTTGGCGAGCGCAGTATGGGATGTTGATACACGAAAAGACGCTGCTGCCCCTCTTCCGGAGGTATCCCTCAGCAGATACTTACTGCATCCACGGGCAAGAGAGGAGAGGCATAATTCTAATGGCACCTCACGGCTATGTAAACTTACTGCTGTTAAAATATAGTTTGTTTTGCATTTCACTAAGAAAACAATTTTGAATTAAATTTTTTTTCTAGATAGATCTTAGCTAGGTACTTACTCCGTATTATCCAATTCGTAGTGCTTAGTTAGTTCACAATCAACTTAAAGTTTTTACCTTTCACAACACTTATAACCTTCTTAGGCAAGGATCAAATCTGTGAGTTAATTAATTATAAATCAAGGTTCAATATTTTCACAAATATTTTGGATTTTCACTGAAATTTACACACTGTTTAGGGTTAGTAGAAACTACTAAAAAAGTAATAAAATAATACTGATAATAATAATAATATATATAATATTATATATATTATATTAGTACTGTAGTTTAACTTACGCGAAAACGATTTATTTTAATTGATTTCTAGCAAATGTATCACTATTACTGATTATCTAGATTGTTCCACTTTTGTCCAAAGATTTTATTTAATACAAAAAAGTCTATGAACATCGCTTAAAATTATAGAATATCACTACTGATATTATTTTATTATTATTTATATTTATTTTAATAAATGATTTTTTTATTTTTTTTTTATTTTAGAGTATTCAGTTTTGTACACCGTATTTATTTACTTGAGCGAAATTGCTTCGAAACTAAAAAAATACACAGTACCTACGTGCTTATTGCAAAAAATATTTCCAAATAAATTACAGCCCTAAATCACTGACACGTGAAAGAATCACCGGGGGCTGCTGATCGACTGACTGCATTAGGGGTGGATAGGGGCGTGGTCTTGAGGGGTGGGGAACGCCCACTGGGTGGGCAAACGCACGCCCACTCTACCATTGTGGATGGACACACAGAGGAGATGGTGAAGAAGGATTAACCCTGTACTAAAAAACAGAAACATCAGTTTTTATAAGCACTTGAGCAGCGATATTTTTCTTTGTTTTCATAAAAAAATATTTATTTATTTATTAAGACACTCTTACGACATCTTCACATTACATTTACAAAGTACATTAACAATACTGGTCCCGTGTGAGACACCTTTACAGGAGTGTACCTACAGCACTCGATATAAAAACTAAAAACAATATTGCTCATACATAACCTTACAAAACTAAAATTAAAATCAAAATTACCTAACTACAAATTATACAATAAAAAGAAATATTACGAAAGTAAACATTTTATTCGGTCCCAGAAGTGGTCAGAAACTTGCGTTTCAAACCACTCAGTGAGACCGAATACATGTCAATGTCACAAGACTCTTTTTACAAGTTTTCTATAAGATCGTATACAACGATTGACCGGTGAAAATTTGCCTATGTTAGTTCTAAATGAATAAATATCAAAAGGATTTGTTTTTCTGAAACGAGGCAAGGTGCGGGGTACTGATATTTTCAGCAAGGCTAATATTTCCGGGGCATCATATATTCCATTTGCAGTCTTAATATATATTGATCTAGTGACCAGTAGGTCTACCACCATGAGTTTTCACAATCTATACTAGCTAGCTATTGTAGTTCAAAAAAAAATATGAAATCTTGTACAGCGCCTCTAGCGGATAGTTTGTTACTAAAATACGCATATTATACTACAGCGACTGTACATAGTTTGGGCCATTTGCTTAGAATTTGGTAATATGAGTTACAAATCTGACAGCTGTCATATAATATTAACGTCATAATTACCACTGTAGTTCCGGCAGGCGATCTAACAGTGACAACTCATGGTAGACACACTTCTTTGTTGATGCTTAAGATATTTTTCATCCCCCCATCATGGATAGAGTATTTTAGCTCTTCGATATCTGAGTGTAAAAGCCGTTTTTATCTACTAGAGGATAAAGTAAATTGAATTTAGAACGTCTTCTGCACTAAGTTTGTGAATTCAAAACATGTAATAATTATATTTGCTCAACAGGTGTATCAAAACAAGGGCTACCTATGAAATTTTGTTTCAAATGATTTTCAAATGACGACATTGCTTCGAAACTAAAAAGTTAGCTTAACCAGTTAGCTATACTAGAAAGTTAATTTAATTAAAACTACCTACAATCAAGATTTTTTCAGATTAGTAAAGCTAGCAGTTTTGTTTAAGAGGGAGGGGTTAATATTTTACAAAAGGAACCCTAATTCAATAAATTGTCTTTGCAACTCCTCATTGGTTTCTAAATACCTATTCAGCGATACCCCATGCAATCATCATCATCATCATTTCAACCGTAAAACTTCCACTACTGAACACAGGCCTCCCTCATGGATCTCCATGGGGGGTAGTTGCCATGCTCACCACGCTTGGCAGACGGGTTGGCGAGCACAGTACGGGATGTTCATATGCGGAAAGACGCTGCTGCCCATCTTCCGGAGGCATCCCTTAGCAGGCTCTTACTGCATCCACGGGCATGAGAGGAGGGGTAACATTCTACTGATGGCACCCCACGCCAGAAAATAAAAACAAAAAAAATGTCTAAAATAACATCTTATTAGAATTAGAATGACGCTCAAGCGTTTCGTACTTACTTAAGTGTCGATTTTCGGATAATATTGAATTATGACGACGCATAGAATAGAATTAGCCGTGGGGTGCCGGCAGTAGAATGTTACCCCTCCTCTCCTACCCGTGGATGCAGTAAGAGCCTGCTAAGGGATGCCTCCGGAAGATGGGCAGCAGCGTCTTTCCGTATATCAACATCCCGTACTGCGCTCACCAACTCGCCTGCCAAGCGTGGTGAGTATGGCAACTACCCCTCATGGAGATCCATGAGGGAGGCCTTAGTTCAGTAGTAGGCGTTTTACGGCTGAAATGATGATGAATGATGATAGAATAGAATATAAAAAGATTTATTGTTATCACAATCACTTACATTGTACATACAGTTATTAATTACATGATAGAGAGGTGAAAATAATAAGGCTACCCCTCAGCATCTGCTACATCAGCACACGGCTGCTGGAGCGCTGGTGTTCAGTGGCTCCCGTATTAATAAAGGTGCAGTAGAATGTTGCCCCTCCTCTCATGCCCGTGGATGCAGTAAGAGCCTGCTAAGGGATACCTCCGAAAGATCGGCAGCAGCGTCTTTCCGTGTATGTACTGCGCTCGCCAACCCGCCGACTAAGCGTGGTGAGTACGGCAACAACCCCTCACGGGTACTTAGAGATCTTGAGGGAGACCTGTGACCAGCAGTGGACGTCCTACGACTGCGATGATGATGATAATAAATGGTTCCTTTTACCAATTTGGTCCGGAACCCTGATAACCCCCGAAAAAAACGACTCCTATTTTTTTTTTTGGTCACATAGTACAGTATTCATCCTATTCTTTTTTTTTTCTTCTTTTTTTCGGCTTTTTGAGAATAACTAAGGATTTAGCAGCACTTCCCCAACAAGTACCTACCTAACACTGTAGACCCTAAGAGTGATTGACATAACGCAAAATAAACAGATCAAGGGATTGCTGCGCTAGCAACATTTCGGAGACTTTGAAACTACGATTCTTCTTATTCTTGCAGATAGGGTTTTCAGAGCTTAGTTTCTCGTCAACTAATAAAACATTAAAAAATAAGAATGCTCTAGAATAGAGGCCCTCGGCAAGCGCAGCGTAGGACGTCCACCTGCAAGATGTGCAGACGGCTTGGTAAGAGCCGCAGGTCGGCGGTGGATACAGGCCGCTTCCAACCGCAGTACTTGGAGATCGAGGGAGGCCTTTGTCCAGCAGTGGACGTCCTACGGCTGATATGATGATGATGATGAAGAGTTCTGTCTGAAAAATTGTACTTACAGTACAAAAAAAGAATCAAATCGATTTAAATTTTTGTACATTCTGCCCTACGCGCTATTCTACGTTCGTTCAAAGAGTGGTCGGTCATCAACATCAATGAAATCCTACAAATACTATGAATAGTTAATACTCTGTGGTCATTTATATACATACAACTATCTCGTTAGTAGGAGGAAAAGAGATACACATATGTCCTTCTCGCTCGTACGCATTGTCTGATCTACTGGAGAAGAAAACGGACCTTAAAGTCAACTAGTTAGGGTACTAAATTATTTGTAGTTCAGTTATAACAACATCCGGTTTTGTAATGTTATTGCCCGTGTGACGTTGTAAAATGTTGCAGTGTGGACAATTTTACCATGTTTTGGGGAGATTTTTGTAGGGAATAAATATAATTTTTGTCTTTTAAATGGGTATGTATTTTATATCTCAGGATCAAAGGGCCTGTCTACAATTTTTTTATTAAATACCTATGATTAATTTAAGATACATTTAATAAGGTTTCTAGGTTTTACTAAGGCTATACATATATTAGTATGTATACGCATATCTATATGTTATTTATTAATTATGTATTATAATTTTATTTATATAAGGTACAGTTTTATATATAATTATTTATGATACTCCTTCTATTAAATATTCTAAATTAATGAAGGTAGGTAAACGCTGTCTCAGTTTTGATTACACCGCGGCATACAGGGAAATTCAAAACAGATCCTATCACATTGATAAAGGGCTGAAACCAGGATAAATCTGCATTAAATCAGATTACTCGTAGGTATCCCATAAATAATATATTCTACGAATATCTATTGGGTATTTCCCTATCTTCACTATAAATACAGGGAAATTAAAAGCAGACTCGCTGGCAACCCAAAGTGAGTGGTCTCACTCGAACCAGTATTGGTTACGCCTGAGATGATGATGACGCGCTCGTGTTCGGAATTCAAATTGAAAATAAGAACTTTTTACGCGATAAAGTAATATAAACAGTGTATATTGTTGGATTTCTAAAAAAATATTATTCAATGTAGTTTTGTGAAGGCGTGTTTGTGTATTTGTGTTTTAAAATGAGGTATGTACGATTTTATGATAATTTATATCTTAGGATTCCGAGAATTTTGCAAGATGGCGTGACTATTTAAAGGTCCTTACTTAGTATTGTTATTATCTGTGTCAGTAGTCAACACTATCGCGCAATATTTACCATAGATAAAAAAATTGTTAGGTAATTATTATTACAAATCAAGAACGATAATTAATTAATTTAAGCCTCTTATGTATATAATAAAACTTAATAACATGTTTTTAGGGGGCGAAGCCCACCATTATGTAGGTAGCGCTGTCTGTCTGTCTGTCTGTCTGTGCATGACAAGATTACAACCGAACGCGTTGACCAATTTACATGAAACCTTTTTTGTTAGCACTGTCGTAATGAGAGAAGGTTACTGATTGATTTTGGTGACCTTAGGGTCACAGGGATCGGAGTTATTGTGACCTCAATGTTTATTTTGAAATTTTGAAATTTACTTAAATTATTTTTTTTGTTTTTTCGGAAACCTGCGCCCCCTTTTCTGGTACCCCCGTACCAATGCTTGTTATTGTTAAGTACCCATCAATTTGTTGGTTTGGTCTGAGTTTGTCTTTGCCCGCGTTTCTATGTTTTGCGAGGAACCCTAATAATTTTGTTAATTTTGACGAGTTTCGTTTCAGCTGGACTAATAATCGGTTAAGGCGCAGGTTCGATTCTCGCAGGGGGGGACATATTATTTACTTTATGCAGATCTTTGTCTTGATTCTGAGATTCTTTTAAGAGTGTAAATAAAACAAAAAATAAATGATAAAGTTTGTTTTTTGTTTTTCAATGTTCTTTATTTATCTTAAGAAAGTACAACATTAAGTTGGGTTTTACCAAATTAAATAGTTCGTTACGAAACGGGTTAACTGCATTCCAGAACACTATCACTGTCCGATGACGTAGGCCGGTCTTTGTTCTCGCGCAGCAAGTAGTGATGGGGCAGTCGATAGCGATTGTAAGTAATAATAATAATAATTGTTTATTTACCAATTAAGCACATATAAAAGTACAATTTTGTTTAGTTTATATTATATAACATGCAATTCAATAAAATTATTGGTAACAATGAGTATATTACTAAAGAAAAACAATTAATATATAACAATGTTGTATGGCTTGGTAAAAATCTAAGAGAGATACAAGTATCGATGTAGGGAAGAAGAAGAAGAAGAATACATTTATTAGACACACACACTAAACTTAAAAATAACTATAGTAAAAACACTGACTTATTTCTAATTTTAATCTAGGAGTACCTACCCAGTTATATATTCTGCGACATAGGTAGTGACAAATAGATGGTAAGCAGCTCACTCAGCGGGTCAAAGCAGTATGAATACTATTTCAAGTAGGTACCTAATGAACAAACCAGTTCACAAAGTTGTGTGAGTCCAAAGGGGCCTGACTCAGCATTATGCTCCCACACATAAGGAATGCTAGGAAGCGCTGGTTTTCAGTCAGGAGTAGGGAAGATTCGTCCACCGGGATCTACCGATAGCCGACACGAGTTTATTATTAAGATTACACGTGCCCATTAAATAAAATGTGTTTGCCAAGTTTAGGATAAACTCTTTAATTGTAGGATAGTTAACGTTTAGATGTAATTGGCGGATGTTCGTGCGAAATACCGTATTGTATAATAAGCTTAATCTTAAATGCTTTATATACTTATAGCTCTTGCTTTAAATGATTAAGTAAGTACTTATTTGTTTATCATCTCTTGATGTTATAATAATAAAAATTATAATAATATACATATATGTATGTTATAATAATTCTCATTGATATTCATAATAATAAAAAAATAATAATACGTTATTTGCCGTCGGGTGCCGGCTGTAGAATGTTACCCCTCCTCTCATGCCCGTGGATGCAGTGAGTGCCTGCTAAGGGATACCTGCGGAAGACGGGCAGCAGCGTCTTTCCGCGTATCAACAACCCTTACTGCGCTCGCCAACCCGCCTGCCAAGCGTGGTGAGTATGGCAACTACCCCTCATGGAGATCCATGAGGGAGGCCAGTGTTCAGTAGTGGTAGTTTTACGGCTGAAATGATGATGATGAATTCGTTAAGTAAAAAGCTGTTATTTTGACATTACGAACAGACACTTGAATTACTTTATAGGTAACGCTACTGACTTTAAATCCGAAGGTCGTGGGTTCGATACCGGCAGTGCACCAATGGATTTTTCTTTCTTGAAAAATGTATGTGCACACTTGACACGTGCTTTAACGGTGAAGGGAACATCGTGAGGAAACCCGCGGCTTAGTTAGCTTCAGACGTATTGACCTGTTCTTTCCTCTGACTAATAGCTGACTAAGCTGAGAGGATGGTATAAATCCATCTAACAATGTCTCAGACATACCGGAATACTTTAAACCAGAAACTCAATAATTACCTGTTATTAAGTTTTGGTATGGTATAAACCGCCGTGGGATGCCGGCAGTAGAATGATACCCCTCCTCTCATGCCCATGGATGCAGTAAGAGCCTGCTAAGGGATACCTCCGGAAGATGGGCAGCAGCGTCTATCCGTGTATCAACATCCCATACTGCGCTCACGAACCGCCTGCCAAGCGTGGTGAGTATGGCAACTACCCCTCATAGAGATCCATGAGGGAGGCCTGTGTTCATCAGTGGACGTTTTATGGCTGAAATGATGATGATGATGAAGTTTTGGTAAACGTAAGAAAACTAGAACACGAACACTACACGCACCTGGCCTAATTTATTTTATAAATGTTACGCTATTTTACTGTTGATATTAAGAAATCGTTCCTACTGTCTTACCAGGAATTATCATAATTAAAGATATAAACATGAAATATCATAATTAAAGATATTACCTAGGTATATATTTTTATTTTCTATTTTCAAATGTTTTATATATTTTTTTTATATAAAATAGTATTTAATTATGATGAAACTCATAGTAACTACAAATAAGTACCACTTATACTTTTAAGTATTTACCTAATACTATATCATTTTTATTTAAGCATAAGTTTAGTTTAATATAATCGAGTAATATTGTAATAACGCATGCTGTGGCAACCTGTTATTAGAATAGTACATAGTTCGAATATTTTAATGTATAAGGTAAGAAAAATGTTATGTGCTACTTCTGTTGGGCGTCCTTATAAATAAATAAAAATAAAATAAATATTTCGACATAGTCGAAGTGCCCCATCTAGTGTCAAATTGTGGGAAATATCTCCAGAATTTACCGGGAAAATAGCTTTTGTTTTTTATGCGACAAAGTGCGGCCACTAGCCGAAGGCACACTTGAGGTTAATTAAAAACGCTTATTTTGTCACATTTTTACAATCAAATAAAAAAAAATCATCAATCGGTTTTAACACTAGTGACAAATATGGTCACTACTCAGCATGTGCTGTGGCAGAACGAGTCGTACCACAGCGCTGTAGGTCTACCATGAGTTTTCACAATGTATACTCGCTAGCGACTGTAGTTAAAAAAATGTATGAAAACTTGTACAGCGCCTCTAGCGGATAGTTTGGTACTAAAATACGCAGTAAACTATACTACAGCGACTGTAGTTTGAGGTTCATTTGCTTAGAATTCGGTAGCATGAGTTACAAATCTGATAGATGTCATAGTAACGTAGGTAGGTACTATTACTACTGTAGTAACGGCAGGCGATCTAACAGTGACAACTCATGGTAGACACACTGGTCTTCCGTGGTAACCATGATGTGCGGTTGGTGCTACCGCAATGCACGGTAATTATATATTTATTAGATACTTGCACATTAAAATCGAATTAAAAAGAAATACAAAATAAAATAAATATAACATTTTCACAAAAAGGAATATAAAATTACATGGATAATGTAAGACACAAAATAATTAAACACGAACAAATTCCATGCAATATAATATACAACAAATAAAAAAGATATCACGGATCTATACTAAAAATGAAAACTAAAGGTAAGGCACAAAACGACTACTTATTTTTTCTAACTTTTCACTAGACAAACCTTGTATGGTTTAAAGTGTCGTATATACATATATAAGATTAAAATAAGTTTTTTTTGATAAATAAATAAAATAAAATAAAAAATAAATAAATTCATTGTCATTAAAGAATAAAAGAAAAAAAAAAAAGTATGTAGAAGGTACTTCTTTAATGAATTTCTAAAAGACCAAATTGAAGCGGTAACCTCGAACAACTGCAATAACGCGGTGACCATATTCACGAAGCACGTGACCAACGCTGCATTGCATTGCGCCCGTCACCCTGAGACAGATTGTAAGGCCGAGAGACCCTAAAAGCCGGAACACAGCAATGCAGACATCACAACTTGGCGGCAGAAATATCTATGATGGTAGTACTTCCCCGGATGAATTCTTCATAAAAAGTTCTGCTAGGTACCACGACAAAAACATTCGCAAATAAATGAAATATTTATTTATTTATTTGCGAGCGATGGAGCGCAGTATCCTAGGAGTCAAATTGTCAGACCGGATAAAAAATAGTGAACTGCGCTCCAAAACACAGATCGCAGACGTCGCCCAAAAATCGGGCCAATTGAAGTGGGATTGGGCGGGTCACGTCTGCCGCAGGCCGGATAAGTCATGGGCTAAATCCACAACCGAATGGATCCCGCAAGACAGGAAACGACCTCGCGGCAGACCGAGACGTCGATGGAGAGACGAACTCGACGCATACTTGGAAGACTGGACCACAGTAGCTCAAGACAAAGAAAGGTGGAAGGGAGGCCTTTGCCCTGCAGTGGGACAGTGCAGACTCTTAATAATAATAATAATTATTATTATTTATTTACGCTTTGTATGTGCGAGGGTGCGAGCGCAGCGGGATGTTGATACACGGAGAAACGCTGCTGCCCATCTGAGGTATTGGCAGATACTTACTGCATCCACGGGCATCTCTACTTCCGACACTTCACCACCGCAGCATAGTATTAGTAAAATAAAAAAAATTAAGTTGTGCTCTGGTATTACCACGTATTAGGTACTACCTAATTTTTTTATTTTTTTTTCGAAATGACAATATAAGTTGTTGACCGCAGATGGCCATGACAACGTTACCGGACTATGGCGAACGCAGAAGGCGCCGCAAAAGTTAGGTTGGGGCAACAAGCTCAAGGGCACCACTTAGGTTCGAACCACGGCTTGGACTGTTGCCAGATTTTTGAATGTACTTGATGGTTAACGTCCAGGTGCAAAACTGCACCTTAAGACGGAAGAGTGTATTCTTCGGCCCCGCCGGCGGGACCGGTTATTGAATGTGTGCCTAGCAGCTAATGTGGGGCGGGTTGACGTCACCTCCGGGTTAGCGGCGGTGAGCTCGTCAACGGGCAAGCCGAGAACGTGTCTCGGTCATAATCATAATCATAATCATTTATTTGCCAGAATGTATGTACAATAAGATCTTAATTAAATATAATGTCCAGTTACAAACTACCAAACATGGCGTGCAAATATAGTTAAAATATTAATAATATTAAAAATTATATTAAAAATAAAAAATAATGTTAATAAATGAAATAAAAATTTGCCAAATTAATAAGTAAAACAAAAAATAATTAAATTAAAGATCAAATAAAGTCAAAATATATAAAAAATGTCAAATAAAATCAATAAAATCAAATTAAGTCAAGTAATATAAAAAAGAAACAATAAAATCAAATGAAGTTAAGTTATAGTCAAGTTTTGAAGCTTAAATATTCATTCACGTTATAAAAACAATTCTAAATTCGGTCGACGGAGGCTACCTAAATGTGGTTAGGGCAACATAATATCCAATTTTCATAATCATGAATCATTTATTGCAAGAAATATTGTTACAATAAGATCTTAAATTTAGGGATGGTTTCACATAACCAAAGTTACCTACATGGCATGCAAAATTACACAAAATAAATTAAAATAATAGATGTCACTAGATAACGATCATGATTCGATGCGTCAATTAAACTAATTATTTTATACTTATCTAATGTCCATAAATTCCTTAACACTATACAATTTTAATCGAGATTAAAATAACATAAAGTTTCCATTGTGGTTACTGCATAGTAATTATGTAGAGATACGCCCCTTTTTTCCACGATAAATGGTTATTAGCTTGATAATATTAGTATATTGCGGCGCTCCGCAGCGCGTAGTTCCCGTTCCCGTAGGAATACGGGGATAAAATATATGATGATTATTGCGTGTAATGTTAACACAAACTAGTTTCAAAAGTTATAAATGCCATTATTTATTATTTTAAATTTAACTAATATTGTGCTGCCGGCAGTAGAATGTTGCCTGCCTTCTCTTGCCCGTAGATCCTTCTCCTCTCGTTATCTTTGGAAGATGGACAGCAGCGTCTTTCCGTGTATCAACATCCCGTAACTGCGCTTGCCCACCCGCCTGCCGAGAGCGTCGAGTTGGCAACAAACCCTTTAAATCTTGGAAATCCCTAAGGTAGACCTATGTCTAGCAGTAGACGTGGACAGGATAGTGTCCTACGGAGATGATGATGATGCCACTCTTGCGTCTCAGCCGGTATTAAAATAGTCGGTCAAGTGCGAGTCTTACTCGCGCACTTAGCATTTCGTACCAAATCAGTGCCGTGGGGTGCCGGCAGTAGAATGTTGCCCCTCCTCTCTTCGGTTTAAAGAATCTTTATTTCTCAATAAGAACAATAATATTCACTTGGTTGAGAACATTTAAAGTTTTTTAACATGTAAAAGTCTACGCATTAGTGCGCTACCTGCTAACCTTAAGTAATTTAATTTTAATGTAATGTACATACAAAACAAAACCAGAGAAATCAAAGTACCAGAACAAAGTACTCAGTGATAACTAAAACAAAAGGTACTGATCTTCGCAATCATGTCATTTATTTATTTAGCCCGTGGATGCAGTAAGAGCCTGCTAAGAGCTACCTCCGGAAGATAGGCAGCAGCGTCATTCCGTGTATCAACATCCCGTACTGCGCTCGCCAACCCGCCTGCCATGCGTGGTGAGTATGGCAACTGCCCCTTATAGATCCATGAGGGAGGCCTGTGTTCAGCAGTGGACGTTTTACGGCTGAAATGATGATGATTCAATCAAAATTACGTTTGTTGTACGGGAGCCTCGCTTATAATATTTATTTTATTATGTTTTATTATAACAATAAATACTAAAAGTATTTTAATACTAAAAGTATTTTAATACTAAAAGTATTTGTTGTTATGGCGGCAACAGAAATACATCATCTGTGAAAATTTCAACTGTCTAGCTATCACGGTACATGAGATACAGCCTGGTGACAGACGGACGGACAGCGGAGTCTTAGTAATAGTGTCCCGTTTTTACCCTTTGCGTACGGAACCCTAAAAACGAAACGTGCTATTTTCAGTGAATACGTATCTTTATGACCTTAGGGAGTTTTTAGTATCTAAAGCTTAGCATCGTGTTCGTAATTGCCAGATAATCTAAAAATAAAGATTCACTTATTGCAGAATCTTCGAATATTGAGTGATATAGTCCTCATGCCGTGCCGTGGGGTGCCGGCAGTAGAATGTTACCCCTCCTCGCCTACCCGTCGTGGATGTAGTCTGTAGATGGATGTAGATGGAGTCTGGATGTAGTCTGTAGATGGAGTCTGGATGTAGTCTGTAGATGGATGTAGATGGAGTCTGGATGTAGTCAGGCTCTTGCCTGCTATGGGATACCTCCGGATGATTTGCGGCAGTCTTTCCGTGCATCAACATCCCGTACTGCGCTCACCAACCCGCCTGCCAAGCGTGGTGAGTATGGCAACTACCCCTCATGGAGATCCATGAGGGAGGGCTGTGTTCAGTAGTGGACGTGTTACGGCTGAAATGATGATTTACTACCTACTAGACCCCTCAACTTCGTCTGCGTCATATAAGGAGAGTGGGTCGTAGGTACGTACATTGAAAATGCGCGCGCGCAGCAAAACGGTGATAAATTTCTAAGATGGTCCTTGAATTTAAATGGTGTAAAAGGCAATTCTGTGGGCCAGCAGTACAGCATTGTTACCCCTCTTCTCATGCCCGTGGATGCAGTAAGAGCCTGCTAAGGGATACCTCCGGAAGATGGGCAGCAGCGTCTTTCCATGTATCAACATCCCGTACTGCGCTCACCAACCAGCCTGCCAAGCGTGGTGAGTATGGCAACTACCCCTCATGGATCACCTTGAAGGAGGCCTTAGGCAGTAGTTTTTGATTAACGCAAACAAACAAATTCTTCAGCTTTAATATAAGTATTAGTATATAAATTATAAAGCTCATGTGTTTGTTTGAACGCGCAAATCATAGGTATACAATAATATAATGGAAAATACAAAACTGATAATTTATCGTAGCGTTAAGTACGTCTGTTCCAACGATTACTAATGATTACCTACTTACATGATTTATGAATACCTATCTCAATAAGTAAGGCCTTTGCATCTATTAAGATGATTTATACAGCGTCAGCAACTGGTAATCATGCTGTACGGGACGCTGCAGTGCCTGGGACATTGTTAGATGGATTAGGCTTGTCCAGCACCTATACCGTCCTCTCAGCTTAGTCAGCTATTATTCAGAGGAAAGAACAGGTCAATGCGTCTGAAGCTAAAGCCGCGGGTTTCCTCACGATGTTTCCTTCACTGTTAAAGCACGTGTTAAGTGTGCGCATACATTTTTCAAGAAAGAAAAATCCATTGGTGCACGGTTGGTATCGAACCCACGACCTTCGGATTGAAAGTCAGGGGTACATACCACTCGGCCAACACGGCTTTTCTTTTTTGTAATATTACGTTCAAATAACTATTTATCATTTCACAGGAAAACCACAAGCTTTTAAATTTCCCCGCAATTTAGATCTTGCCAACGTCATTGTTGAGATGGAATGTGGGCGAAGGAAATGGACATATTTTGTGGGTTTACAGTACGGATACTTCATTGTCTTTTTTTAAACTTTTGCGATCACAGCACATTATTAACATTCAGTCTTCCCGGGACCATGCTTGGTGCAAGAATCAAGAATCAAAAAATACTTTAATAAGTGCGGCCGCAAGGACCTTATTGACGCGTCACAAATTACAAAATAAAACAACACAAATAAATAGAATAAAGCACATAATTGAATCTGTTCACTTCAGATGACACGCGAGTTAGGAAAAGAAGCGAACAGAAGAACCTAACTCGCTCGTTACAGTCATCATTTAACAATTTTATTTTGTCTTATGTTACGTTGGACGGAGTTGGAGCAGATTCCATCCCAAGTGGTTTTGTCCTCTAGGTAATCTGATATTTTATAATAAGCTTTATTGCACAGATTGCATTTGATAATGTTTTTGAATTTATTCAATGATAACTTCTGCAACTCACTTGGGAGTTTGTTGCATTGCCCTTTAAAATAAATAAATAATTAAATAATGCTGGACAATTCACACAGCATCATCTAGCCCCAAGCTAAGCAGAGCTTGTGTTATGGGTACTAGATGACTGACATACTTAATACATTATACTACATAGATAATAGATAGATAGTTTTTTTATTATATATAGAAAAACACCCAGAACACCCAGAACAAATATCTGCAGATCGTACAGACATTTGTTCCGAGGCGGGAATCGAACCCGCAACCAGATAGATAAAAGATATAGGTAAAGCAATCCAAGCGAAACGCCGGGAAATAAAATGAAAATGGGTTTTGTTAAAATTTACGCGATAACTACCCGGTTATGCGGATACCTAATATTATTGTAACAAGCTTTTATTTCGTCCGTTTGTTATTTAACAAGCAATATATATAAAACTCTTCCGTTACTGACTGAGTGACTGGCAGACAACGCACAGCCTAAACCACTGGACCTAGAGACTTGAAATTTGGCACACATATACCTTGAGTATCCTAGAGGTGCACTAAGGGATTTTTCGAAATTCCCACGGGAACGGGAACTACGCGGGTGAAACTGCGGGGTGCGGCTAGTCTCTATATATACTTCTATACTAATATTATAAAGAGGAAAGATTTATATTTCGTATCTTTGTAACGATTAAACTCAAAAGCTAACAGACCGATTTCCAATATTCTTTTACTATTAGATAGCCCACAGATACATTATTCCCTGAGTAACATAGGCCATATCTTATCGCCGTATTTCCACGGAAATGGTTTAAATAATAGTTGTAATGCAAACTTGAATCATCATTTCATAATTTCAGCCATAAAACGTCCACTGATGAACACAGGCCTCCCTCATGGAACTCCATGAGCGGTGGTTGCCATACTCACCACGCTTGGCAGGCGGGTTGGTGAGCGCAGTATGGGATGTTGATACACGGATAGACGCTGCTGCCCATCTTCTAGAGGTATCCTTTAGCAGGCTCTTACTGCATCCATGGGCATGAGAGGAGGGGTAACATTCTACTGCCGGCACCCCACGGCAGACTTGATTAAACAATCCAAATATGTAAAGGATTTCTCGAAAGTTAAAAAGTTATTTTTGAATAACGTCAAAATCCAGGCACCGAAGGAGGGCTTCAGGGTAGGTACATACATGTAATGACGCTGCTCATCTTCCGGAAGTATCCCTTGGCACATTATTACTGCATCTAAAGGGGGGCCAAAAGCCGTTTATGACGCAAAAAACGCATGTTTTGACATTCTCAAAGGAATCAAAATTTATAGGGTAGGTACTTCCGGTAGATCTAGAACTATGAAATTTGGCAAGTTATATCTTCTTATACTATAGATACAGTGAAAAAACCAAAAACTTTGCATTTGCAATGGGATCATAAAAAATCGTCCTTAAAAATGTACGAAATCAATCATCATTAAGCAAACCCTACGCGCGGTCATGAATTGGATGGGCAACCGACTCTTTTTGTGCATTTTAAAAACTTTTACTAATATTAATTATGTTTATTTATTTATTTATTTATTAAGGGATAACAAACAACTACATTATACATATATATAAGTTTCTTATGTATAGGTACAACTTAACTTAAAAGCTACGAATTTATAAAAAATGCAGCCCATTGCGCTATCCACATATTGTGGTTTTGTCTATAGAAACGGAAGAAGATAATCATGAAACTAGAGGGTTAACTTTTACTTTATACAATAGCACAGAACATAAGTATATAGAGATGTAACGACAAACACAAAACAAAACAAAATTAAGACAATTAAAAAATAAAATAAAAATAAAAGAAACTGAAAGGGTTTGCTAGTTACAACGATCTTGTAGGAAAAGTGAATTTATTTATATATTTATGTTTCTTAAATCTATTTAAGGTGCATGCAAATATATCTATATGGCTAAAGTTACGATTAAAGGACTCTACCATACGACGTATTGGAGCACGATTGCCTGCATTTGTGCGGCAGGTGTCAAGAGCAAACAGTAATAACGATTGCGAAGGTCTTGGAGTACAGGTTCTAGGGACTGTGTAGCATATCTTTCTGACTAGATCCATACATTCGAAATTACTGTGCACGATATTAAAAAGGGTAACAGCTTCAAGATTACGTCTGGACTTGAGTGAAAGTAGTTTATAAAATGAGAGTGAGTTACTATAAGAGTTACGGGGATTATTACATCTATAGTTTACTGAACGCAGGTATTTACGTTGAATTTTCTCAATCGACACCGCATACTTATCGTAGAAAGGATTCCATACTGGTGCCGCGTATTCTACATATATGTTCCTACATACCTACGGAAGCCTCGGTAGGCGAGTCCAGCTTGCACTTCATCATCATCATCATTTCAGCCGTAAAACGTCCACTACTGAACTATGGCCTCCCTCATGGATCTCCATACTCACATATGGCATATGGTTGCCATACTCACCACGCTTGGCAGGCGGGTTGGTGAGCGCAGTACGGGATGTTGATATACGAAAAGACGCTGCTGCCCATCTTCCGGAGGTGTCCCTTAGCAGGCTTTTACACAGCACGGCATCCACGGGTAGGAGAGGGGGTAACAGATTCAGATTCATCTGCCGGACCGCCGGATCAGAACATTCTACTGCCGGCACCCCACGGCATTGCACTTGCACTTGTCCGGTATTTTATTTAAATGTAAAAAAAAACAGATAAGCGGATAGGTTGTAAATCTCGACATCAACACCAGATGGGTTTCCACACGCAACCACATCCGGCCATCTCACCTCGATAGCGATGGGCCAATACGCAATATTTCGTAGAACTTGGGTTTATCCAATTAACATTATCTTTAGGAGATAAATGGTTTACAACCGCATAGTAGTGACCTATTAGATATTATGTTATTACTAGCTGACCCGCCGGTTTCCCCCGCATTAAGATAACGTTGATTCGTTAATTGGGAAGGATCATAATTGTAGCAGTCTTATGTATGCAGCACCTATTTGTGGGGTCAGTCCTCCGAAGTAAACCAGTGTAGCCAAGCTGGTCTAAATTGGCTTCTGTCAGATGAATCACACCTTGTGGCAGTCACCACAAGGTTACCGTTGATACCCAATCCGATAATGTCTCCCAAATGGGATTCTTCTTCTTCTTCTAAATAGAAGAAGAAGAAGAAGAAAATCATTTATTGATCCACATCAAGCTTAAGTAAATAAAATGAATAGGTACCTACTAAAATATTTAACAAATTTAATATGAACAAATGAAAACAAGTAAAATTTGTGGACCAAAAGGTTCTACTCGTACCTCAGCATAATGTTAATCCTTAAATATAAGATTAATGTTTACTGTCTTAATTTTAATGTATCTGCAATCAATTATTATTTTAACTGTCATGTAATTTTAATCTTAATTATGTAATCATCAGTTTCTCTATTGTAATAATTTCTGTCTATTATGTTGCTGTAATTTTGCTTTTTACTTGCTAGCTCAGTTTATAAATATTTTTAACATGCTGTCTTCACCATTATAGTGACACTAGGCTAGTACAAATCAGGAATGTTCCTTTCATAATGAAACAGAGTACTCTGTGTTGGTGAACCGGTTAATAAATAAATAAGGAATAACGCTGTTTTTCAGGTAGGACCTTAAGTGAGTGTCGCACATAAAAAAAACAAAGTTAAATAAAATAGATATTGGTTTTATTTAATTATTTTATTTCCCAACGTTCGTACATAATCATCTCAGTCGTAGGAATGCTGTCAGCGTCCACAGCTGGGCATAGGGCTGCCTCCTTCATGGATATCCAAGATCATGAGATTTTCCAACCTTACAAACTTTCATCCCCTAATTTGCCACTCAGGGTTTCATCATCATTTTTTTCCGGGGGTTGGGTTGCTTAATGATGATTGATTTCGTACATTTTTTAAAGATAAAGATAAAAAACGTTTATTTTGTTTCACACATTACAAATACAACAAAAATAAAAACATACAGACATGGAAACAAAAAAGGAAATCGCTCAGCATGTGCACAGTAGCGATGGCGCTACGTGCGCTGGTTTTCTGCGACACCTAGAGTGTGTGAGGTAACGGTGCGACACACGCAAAGACATTGACACACGTTACAAATGACAAACGAGTACTAAAGAAAATTATGTTATAATTAAGAAATAAGAAATAAGAAAATTTTATTGTTAAATTGTGTAGGTACATATACATGAAGGTCTTAAATAAATTTAGGTATCAACAATTTTATCATATCTATGACATACAATAATAAATTTGCAATTTAATTCTATATTGCACAAAATTATACACAAAGTTGGATTACAACATTTATGTAAGCCTATATTAAGGACTTTTTTATGATCCCATTGCAAATGTATATAGTTTTTGGTTGCATCTATGACGTTGTGCGTGTGTTATCACTTGAACCTATTCTGATCTTGTCCCCAGGAAATCCATGACCCTCCTAACTGTCCTGGCCTTGGCATCTGCCCAGGACTACCTTGGCTACGGATTTGATACGGTAGACTACAATGATATCGACAGATACTCCAGTCCCGTCGAAGGCAGCCCCGATTGGCGATGGAGTGAGATAGACACTGGGAAAGAGTATTATCCGAAATGGAACAGGGATTTCAAGATCACGACTGCTCGCGATGGACAATATGTCAGCGTGTTCTGTAATGTAAGTGACCTATGAACTATCTAATAATAATATAGAATCAAGAATCAAAAAATACTTTATTCAGTGCGGCCGCAACGACCTTTTTGACGCGTCACAAATTACAAAATAAAACAACACAAATAAATAGAATAAAACACATAATTGAATCTGTTCACTTCAGATGACACGCGAGTTAGGAAAAGAAGTGAACAGAAGACCTAACTCGATCGTTATAGTCATCATTTAACAATTTTATTTTGTCTTATGTTACGTTGGACGGAGTTGGAGCAGATTCCGTCCCAAGTGGTTTTGTCCTCTAGGTAATCTGATATTTTATAATAAGCTTTATTGCACAGATTGCGTTTAATAATGTTTTTGAATTTATTCAATGATAACTTCTGCAACTCACTTGGGAACTATAGTTAACAACATGTAGTTAGAGAGACCATGCCTTGCCGTAACAGTTTTTTACCTAGCACGGGAGGTAGTAGTAAGGCCTTTGCATCCATTATAGATGATTTATGCCGCTACAGCAGCTGGTAATCATGCTGTACGGGACGCTGCAGTGTCATTACCACCCTCTCAGCTTAGTCAGCTGTTAGTCAGAGGAAAGAACAGGTCAATACGTCTGAAGCTAACTAAGCCGCGGGTTTCCTCACGATGTTTCCTTCGCAGTTAAGCACGTGTTGTGAACTTACACTTCTCAAGAAAGAAAAATCCATTGGTTCACGGCTGGTATCGAACCCACGACCTTCGGATTGAAAGTCATTGGTACATACCATTCGGCCAACACGGCTTACGGAGTAAGATCTTGATAATTACGGTAAATATGGTACATATTATGTTGTTAAGATTTTAATAAATCAATGAAATGATTGATTAATTGATTGATAATTATATTTTAAGTGACTTTTTTAACCAACAGGTTATTACAATTTTAAGTAACCCTCTAGTGTACACATTACCTTTTTGTCACGACGTCCTAAACGTCAACTCGCTTTATCTAAGCATTATTTAATTAATTTGAAAAGGCAGTTAATACGAGTCTATTAATTTTTAATTATCTAACTGACGAACTAGAATAAGAATAAAATCAACTTTATTTGGAGCATAAAAAAGCCGTGCTGGCCGAGTGGTATGTACCCCCGACTTTCGATCCGAAGGTCGTGGGTTCGATACCGGCCGTGCACCAATGGATTTTTCTTCCTTGAAAAACGTATGTGCACACTTAACACGTGCTTTAACGGTGAAGGAAACATCGTGAGGTAACCGCAGCTTAGTTAGACGTATTGACCTGTTATTTCCTCTGACTAATAGCTGACTAAGCTGAGAGGATGGCATAGGTGCTGGGCAAGCCTAATAATCCATCTAACAATGTCTACTGCAGCGTCCCGTACAGCGTAATTACCAGTTGCTGACGCTGTATAAATCATCTATAATAGATGCAAAGGCCTTACTTTTTTTTATTTGGAGCATCAACTTAGAACTAGACGTTAATATGACAAACTGAAAGTTACAATAATGAATAAGGCAAAAAAATAAAATAAAACAAGATGCTTCAAATAATTTTTTGCCTGAGTCGGACACCAATTATTGGTGTCCGACTCAGCATAAATGCATAAATTTACACAAATCTAAGATTGTCACAACGCTGATCTTCCGTCGGAAACCAACTAGGGCTGTTACGCACGAGATAAACAATTAATCATAACTACACTACATAAATACGGGTCTAAAACATAAATAACGATGTATAACACTACTCTATTTAGCAAACACTGAGAATAATCCTAATTAAACTAAGATCATTAAAACACGAAGAGAAATACAAAAAAGAAATAATAATAATAACACTGATGAGCACAAAGAATTAGATAATAATAGTAGTGGCATATTAATAGTAATAGCAAGTGTAATGGCAAGAAAACAAATTGTATGGTGCGAATAATAATCATTGAGCAAGAGGTAGAAAGGAACATAGAGTAAGAGAGATGGGATTCATAGTAGTGAGATCTCGTGAATGAAATCATTAAATAAATAAAATAAATAATGCTGGACAAATCACACAGCATCATCTAGCCCCAAGCTAAGCAGAGCTTGTGTTATGGGTTCTAGATGACTGATATACTTAATGCATTATACTACATAAATAGATATTTTTATTATATATAGAAAAACACCCAGAACACCCTGAACAAATATCTGCAGATCGTACAGACATTTGTCCCGAGGCGGGAATCGAACCCGCAACCCCTTGCGTCGCAGGCGGACCTTCGCCCGCTGCGCCACAGAGCTCGTCAAACATTTGCTTCTGACCTTCCAAGAGCATTTTCTTTAAATTTAACCTAAAGCCTTGAATGCTTTGACTATTATATTCTGTCATCATGTTATTTATATTTGTGTATTCTAGGAGCAACTCCTCAACTGCGCCACCCTACCCCACGTGAACTACGGTCAGAAGAAGCGGATCCAGAAGCTGATCGTGGACACATGCGCCTTGAACACATCCCTCTCATGTGTCCTCGCATCTATGAACGCGACAGGGGTCGATTTGATAGTGCTGAGGAACTTGAAGTCAGAGATTGAAGAAGGGATAGTACGCGATCTGGATGGAGTGACCTACCTCATGGTGCAACAGTCATGTAAGTCATCATGGTTTTAGCCATAGGACGTTTTTTTTTTTTTAGTTTTAAAATTACAGGATTTTATCGCGTACCTTTTTTATTATTTTCCCGACGCTGAAATGTGTGCGAAACGTCGGGAAAATAATAAAAAAGGTACGCGATAAAATCCTGTAATTTTAAAACTAAAAAAAATAAATATGTTAACAAATCGCGAAAGTTTAACATGTGTAGATAAATTTAAAGACTGAGATTAAAGAGGAAACAGTACGCAGGCTTGATGGAGTAACCTACCTTATGGTGCAAGAGTCAAGTACGTCCCATGATTCCAGTCATAGGACGTCCACTATTGGATATTATAGACCTCCCTCACGGACTTCCAAGTATTGCGACATGCAGCGACCTACACCCACCTGCAGAACTTACCAAGTCGTGAACTCAACGGCGGTAGATATATTGGTGCTGAGGAACTTAAAGACAGAGACTGTCCAGAATCAGCTGACATTATCGTATAGCTGTTCAATTTAAAACTTTCGTAAACATTTCTTGAATTAAAATTAACGAATCTTGAAAAGTAGTAGAACCAAAGTTGTTCCATGGGTGGTCAGAATCTCCCACTTTCAGCTTGGTACACATATTACAATACACCATGTATTCAGAGCAAAGAACATGGCAATACGTCTTAAGGTGACTAAACCGAGGGTTTCCTCACGATGTTTTCGTTCTCCGTTAAAGCACATAGATTGTTTCATGTAACAAAAGTCCATTAGTGCTCGTCCGGTATCGAACACACGGCCTCTGGATTGTAAGTCGGGGCACATACCACTCGGCCAATACGACTAATACACATAATTACACATGTTGGTGGCTCAAATAAATAAATAAATAAATAATACACCCCGTATAAAAGATGTAATGGCCTTACTAGTTATCAAGCTAGCTGTATTTAACCCTAACTTTTTTACACCCGACAAAAAAGAGGGGTGTTATAAGTTTGAACGCTACGTAAGTGTTTTGTCTGTCTGTAGTACCTTAGCTCTTAAACGAGTGGACCGATTTGCATGCAGTTTTCTTTTATTTAAAAGCAGGTTTTCCGGCGGTGGTTTTTAAATATGAATCATCATTTCAGCCATAAAACGTCCACTGATGAACACAGGCCTCCCTCATGGATCTCTATGAGAGGTAGTTGCCATTCTCACCACGCTTCGCAGGCGGGTTGGTGAGCGCAGTACGAGATGTTGATACACGGATAGACGCTGCTGCCCATCTTCCGCAGGTATCCCTTAGCAGACTCTTACTGCATCCATGGGCATGAGAGGAGGGGTATCATTCTACTGCCGGCACCCCACGGCAAAAATATGAATGAATGAATATATATTTATTTCAGATAATAATAATTATACATATACAATTTGGTTAGTGGCACACAGTAAAACTTTGCTTAATGTAATATCAAAATCGGTTAAGAAGTTTACAAGATATGGGGGGGGGGGTGAAAGAGGGTATGAATAATCAAATGTTTCCAAATATACCCGAGTTTGGTGTCAAATGAAAGGAAATGATGTGTAGAATGCAAAAGAGGGTACACATTATAAAAAAAATTGGGTTACCTCATCAAAATGAAAAATAATTTATTACAGTGAAACAGGATGAAAATAATACACATTACTTAAAACTAATTACACTGAGAAATAAATATAAATATAATCTGTGTAAGTATACCACAAGTCAATAACTCAATGTACCACAAAAGCACTTACATATATCACAGCTATTAAAGTTTATAATCATTTACCATTAATTATTAAACAATTTGAAGGAAATATGTTCAAGATTGAATTAAAAAAGTGGCTTGTCAATAGAGTTCATCATAACCTAACGGAATTGTTTGATAGTCAGTCATGTAGGTTGATTTTTGTTCTAATTTGGTATTCAGAAGTATATGCCTACATAAATGTTGTAATCCAACTTTGTGTATATTTTTTTGTGCAATAAAGAATTAAATTGCAAATTTATTATTGTCATAGATATGATAAAATTGTTGATACCTAAATTTATTTAAGACCTTCATTTATATGTATCTACACAATTTAACAATACATTTTTCTTATTTCTTGATAACATGAGGCTACATAGACGAGGTACCTCTCAGTTTCCTCACTAGGCGAGGCCTGTATCGAGGAAACTTGCATACGAAATAATTATATAGATAACAACAGTGTACTCTAATTTGAGCAATATATACATACATATATACACAAGGTAAAATTATAAAAACACAGTCATATGAACACGAGTTTTACAATATTGTATAAGATAATAGTGAACTATTAATTTATGATTGAATATATTATTTAACTAGAAGTCGCCCGCGGTTTCACCCGCATCTTTGGTTACTGCTCCGCTCCCGTAGGTCGTAGCGTGATGCTATATAGCCTATAGCCTTCCGATCCTTCTTTCGATAAATGGGCTATCTAACACTGAAGAAATTTTTCATATCAGACCAGCAGTTCCTGAGATAAGCGCGTTCAAGCAAACAAACAAACTCTTCAGCTTTATAATATTAGTATAGATATTGATATCGATTCGATTAGTATTAACTATATCTTCTGTCTGGTCATAATTTAATGTTTTGAGCCACTTTTCATAGACTAGGAAGTAAGTAAGTGTCGGAGGTGACTTAAAATGTTTGATTTTATAAACTTGTTATCTCTCTTTCAGATGCTGTCAAAAGAATACCCACAGAAGCGCTTAAACACCTCTCATCACTCCAACGATTAAGAGTATCCCAGACGGGAATTACCAGCATACCATCGAACACTTTCAAAGGAGTTAGCTTGAAGAACCTTACCTATTTGGAGATCTCGCTGGCTAACTTCTCTGAGATACCGGCAAGCGCGTTCGAGGGGTTAGACGGCTTACGAAACCTGTCACTGTTCAAGAATAACATACGAACGGTTGATAAGGACGCCTTTAAAGGTTTGCATGTTTAAGATTATAGCTTACACAACCCAATGCGGGACGTCAGACACCTAAATGCGGGACCTCGGACACCCCAATGCGGGACGTCAGTCACCCCAATGCGGGACGTCAGACACCCCAATGCGGGACGTCAGACACCCCAATGCGGGACGTCAGTCACCCCAATGCGGGACGTCAGACACCCCAATGCGGGACGTCAGTCACCCCAATGCGGGACGTCAGACACCCCAATGCGGGACGTCAGTCACCCCAATGCGGGACGTCAGACACCCCAATGCGGGACGTCAGTCACCCCAATGCGGGACGTCAGACACCCCAATGCGGGACGTCAGACACCCCAATGCAGGACGTCAGACACCCCAATGCGGGACGTCAGATACCTCAATGCGGGACGTCAGACACCCCAATGCAGGACGTCAGACACCTCAATGCATTACGTCAGACACCCCAATGCGGAACGTCAGACACCCAAATGCGGAACGTCAGACACCTCAATGCGGGACGTCAGTCACCGCAATGCGGGACGTCAGACACCCCAATGCAGGACGTCAGACACCTCAATGCGGGACGTCAGACACCTCAATTCGGGACGTCAGACACCTCAATGCGGAACGTCAGGCACCCCAATGCGGGACGTCAGACACCCCAATGCACGATGTCAGTCACCGCAATGCGGGACGTCAGACACCCCAATGCGGGACGTCTGACACCCCAATGCGGGACGTCAGACACCCCAATGCGGGACGTCAGACACCCCAATGCGGGACGTCAGTCACCCCAATGCGGGAAATCAGACACCCCAATGCGAGACGTCAGTGCAGATCTGGTAACCCCCCCCCCTTAGAATTAGAATATTTCTTTTTTGAATGATGAAGATGACTTTTCAAGTAAATCTGTTTTTATAAAATCAAGAAAATGAAATCTGATTTGTTCAAGTTGGGTTGGCGAGCGCAGTACGGGATGATACACGGCAAGACGCTGCTGCCCATCTTCCTTAGGTATCACTTGGCAGATCCTTACTGCATCCACGAACAGGAAAGGCAAGATTCCGCTTGCGTTTAGATTGATACTTCATCATTTGAACTGTGTAGTTGCCATACTCTCCACGCTTGGCAGGCGGGTTGGCGAGCGCAGTACGGGATGTTCATACACGGAAAGACGCTGCTGCCCATCTTCCGGAGGTGTCCCTTAGCAGGCTCCTACTGCATCCACGGGCATGAGAGGAGGGGCAACATTCTACTGCCCCACGGTAGAGTGTAGATTGATACTTACTGATTGTATTTCCAGGATTATCATCACTGGAACAAGTGGTCCTCCAAGACAACGCTATCAGCGACCTGTCTGGGGCATTCCAGCACACTCCTCGCCTTCTCGAGCTGAACGTGGAACGGAACCGAGCTGATCTGCGGCTGGGGCGGGGTGCCCTTCCTCTGCCACTGCTGAATGTGGTGAGACACAGCAGACACACACTCATGCACACATAGACACATCATTTCGTTTCAGCCGTAAAACGTCCACTACTTAACACAGGCCTCGCTCATGGATCTCCACGAGGGGTAACTGCCATACTCACCACGCTTGGCAGGCAGATTGGCGAGCGCAGTACGGGATGTTGGTACACGGAAAGACGCTGCTGCCCATCTTCCGGAGGTATCCCTTAGCAGGCTCTTACTGCATCCATGGGTATGAGAGGAGGGGTATCATTCTACTGCCGGCACCCCACGGCGGCATCGACACATCATTTATTTGCCACTAAAACACACAAAAAATACATACCTATAAAACCAAGTTACAAACAGGTTGGATATAAATGAATGAATGAATATATATTTATTTCAGATAATAATAATCCATTATACAATTTGATTAGTAGCACACTGTAACAACTTACAAGTAATGGTTAGTAAACATAATTTAAAAATTAACAGATATATGAATGGATAATAATAATTAAATAATTCTACGAACTAAACATTCCCATATGGGCGAGGATAATCTCCTTTCTTCTTCTTCTTCTATCAGCTATAGTTTTTAGGATGCTGTTTGGACTGTCCCGCACTCTGCGGATCAGGGATGTTGTCTTTTTGCGAAATAAGGCTGCTTATAACTTAATCAAAAATTTATTTATTTATTTATGGAAACACAATTGAACTTACAGACTAAAAATCCAAAACATTCAAAAGTTAATTTATAATTAATTAAGACTAAAAAGAAAAGAAACAAATGAAAAAAATTACACAAATGAAGTAGGTGTACCTACATGAACATATACACACACATATAAGCAGGTACACACACTCGCACTCACGTGTGCGTGTGTTTGTTGATACGCGCACGCACACACTCACTCACTCACTCAATCGCGTGCGCATTTATTTAGGTTTGCTTGTGTATTAACTTTATTTTAGTATCATTACAAAATATTTAGTAAATATTTTGGAACTGTAATTGTAGTTTTATCAAAATGTGTGTTCTGTTCGGGAAGCTGTAGGTATTTTGACTTATAGAAGGTGTTATCGAAGGCTCCTAGCTTAAGGATGAACGAGTCGCTCATCTTTCCATACAAACGTGGAAGGGTAACTACTCCACTGTTTGACGTTGACCATCCAACACTAAGGATTATATCAATTTATCTCGTCATAATCTATGTTTGTATACACCCCAAACCGTAAAAAAATAATTTATTTCAAAAATACAAGCTTCTAAACTTTCGTACTTCAACACTGATTTTAGCCCAACTTTGGACGAAACTAAATAATATAAGGAGAAAAAAAACTCAAAAATAAACGCTGTTCCGACATAGTTTAGTTATTCAAAAGTTGAAATAAATATTATTTTGAAAAGATTACACTCAAGTCTTTCTATAATAACCCTTGTGCTAAAAGTCTATTCACATATTTTTGCGCGGTCGGTTTAGGAATGAATCATTGTGCATTTCATTCTAGCGCGCGGGAACACACACTATGTCAGGTGAGATAGCATACATTTAGGCCGCGCCCACTGACGACTTTGCCTCCGCGACTAGTTGGACCTTAATTTTTGAAGCTTAACCTACATACTGATAGCTTTTAAAGCTGAATGAAACCTAGGGCTTAATTAGCCCTAGGCTTCACCTATTTGGCGACTACGCCTATTCTGATATTCTATACTCTAAGGACGGTATTAATTTAATGATCATCTCAGGAATGCTGTCCACTGCTGGAAATAGGCCTCCCTCATGAATCTTTAAGATCATGAGGGGATTGTTGCCATACTCGCCATGCTTGGCAGGCGGGTTGGCGAGCGTAGTACGAACTATTGATACACGGAAATATGCTGCTCATCTCCCGGAGGTATCCGTTGGCAGATTCTTACTGTATCCACGGGCAAGGACAGAAAGCACTCTACTGCCGCTACCCCACGGTATATTTCATTTATCTCATTCTAGCTCTCAATATCGCACTACGAAGGTCAGCTAACCCTGGACCCTGGATCCCTATCGGACCTGCCTGCCCTGCAGACCCTAGAGCTCGCTGATGCAGGGCTCACGACGCTGCCAGGAGACCTGTTCCAAGGAACCACGGCCATATCCACGCTACGACTGGGGAAAAACATGATAAGGTAGGATCTTGAACCTTCCTTCATCATCTTCATCATTCCAGCCGTAAAACGTCCACTACTGAACACAGGCCTCTCATGGATCTCCATGAGGGGTAGTTGCCATACTCACCACGCTTGGCAGGCGGGTTGGCGAGCGCAGTACGGGATGCTGATACACGGAGAGACGCTGCTGGCCATATTCCGAAGGGATCCCTTAGCAGGCTCTTACTGCATCCACGGGATGAGAGGAGGGGTAACATTCTGCAGCCGGCACCCTACGGCTAATACGACATAGGTCTATGAGCGTTTATTTACCTAAATAATTTTGTTACAGTTCGCTCCCGGACTCAGTATTTGAAGGATTCACAAAACTACAGTACCTGTCTCTCTCTAACAACAAACTGGAGAACGTGACAACGAATACGTTCCATCCGTTAGTGGGACTGAGAGAGGTATATCTGGACGGGAACCAAATACAGGTTCTACCAGAGTAAGTACCTACAATTACTGATTTACTTAGTTTAGGCGCCCAACACCTAGTTCTTAAAGTTAGTTCATTATAAACCAAAAATTTAAAGGTTATACAGGATGTATTTGTAATATGTGTACCCAAAAGGGGTTAATTCTGACCACCTCAAGGGACATCCTTAGTATTGCGACATTTATTTATTTATTTATTTAGGTACACAAAACACAAAACAAGCAATACAAAAATAATAATAAAAACACTGAAAATGATCTGGCTTGAATCGCAACTCATGTGTACACGACAAACTTAACTAACAATATAATTTATGTTAAATGAAGCTTAATTAAAAACAAGAAGACAAAAAATGCAAACAATATTAGGTAATTATTATTGGAAGACAAAATAAGTAAGCCAGTAAACCTACATAGCTACCTTAAAATTATTTATTCATCCTATTGTCGTTACAACACTACTACTGGAGAATTGTAGCTGTTAAAATGGAGGATGTCTTTAACAGTTATAATATATCTATGTAAACTGTAACAAAATATATCCAAATTAGGGTTTTCATTTGCTAGTTCGTTGTAAGTCCTACACATTCTTGATAGTGGGTTGTAAAACGAAATATTATTTTATATGTTAGTATATGGACGAACTCGATCAATACCGAGTTGACTGGAGGGAAGTGGCTCAGGATCGAGATGCGTGGAGGGAATCGGGGGAGGCCTTTGCCCAGCAGTGGGATCAGATGGGCTTATAATAATAATAATAATGTAAGTAAGGCAAACAAATTGCTACGACTGGCTCTACGTGCACTAAATTTTGTGTTAAATGAAATGTTTGAAAGTAATTCAGACGAGTCTAATAAAGAATGGAGGATCTTGTACAGATATATTAAATCGTACATTATAGGATTCTGTGAATTTTATTCAAGAAAAGAGCACGAAAGTTTTAACTTCAACAGCTGATTGTTTTTTTTTCAATTAGCTGTTGTGCTGCCTTTATTCCACTTTTATGTGGGGTCGGCACAACAGGTTTTCCTCTTCCACTCCGCTTTATCAGCCATTAGTTTGTCAGTGTTCAGCGTCACTTATTACATGGCTCTCTTTTAGCTTCAGACGTTCTTTCCTCTGAATAATAGCTGACTAAGCTGAGAGGATGGTATAGGTGCTGGGCAAGCCTAATCCATCTAACAATGTCCCAGGCACTGCAGCGTCCCGTACAGCATGATTACCAATTGCTGACGCTGTATAAATCATCTATAATAGATGCAAAAGGCCTTACTTTCTTTTTCTCTTTCAGCAACCTGTTCGATACCATGAAGAGGTTAGAAACAGTGTCCGTATCTAGGAACCAGCTGACGGAGCTCAGTTTCTTCGTCTTCTACGGAGCTACCTCATTGAAGACCCTGGATTTATCCCACAATCAGCTGAACTTCGATTGCCAAATGGACGACGAATCGGACGACACTTTATCTCTGAAGGGTGAGTACCTATCATCATCATATCAGCGGTAGAACGTCCACTGCTCGACATAGGCCTTCTTCATTGATCTCCAGTTACTGTTGGAACCACCGCCCACCGCCAACCTGCGGTTCTTACTAAGTCCGCCCATCTTGTTGCTGGATGATGGAACTTTGCGGCCCCATCGGCCATTTGTTCTGCGAGCTATAAGGCCTGCCCATTGCCAATATAACGTGCTAATTTGGCTCTGTCGGTGACCCGAGTACTTCTACGTATTTTCTCATTTCTGACTCGATCCCGCAGAGAAACAGCGATCATTGTCCTCTCCATAGCTCGTTGAGCTGAGGAAGCTCAGTTCTTTTATCTTCCACGGCACCCTGGATCTATCCCACAATCAGCTAAACTTCGCGTGCCAAATGGACGACGAATTTGACGATACTTTTTCTCTGAAGGAATCATCATATCAGCCGTAGAACGCTGGACATAGGCCTTCTTCACTGATCTCCAGGTACTGTTGGAACCACCGCCCACCGCCAACCTGCGGTTTTTACTAAGACGTCAGCCCGGGCGCCCATTGTCACTTCAGAGTGCCCCTTTGGCTATGTCGGTGACCCGAGTTCTTCTACGTATCTCCTCATTTCTGATTCGATCCCGTAGACAAACCCCGAGCATAGCCCTCCCCATAGCTCGCTGCGTTGAAGAAGCTGAGTTTTTCTGAGATGATGAAGGGTGATGATAAAAAAAAATAACAAAAGCGAAAAACACTGGTACAATAACGAGATGTTTGTACTTACATTGAATAAACAGATTATAATAACGAGTGTACCTTGACGAGCGCCGTTTCCCGCACTAGATGTCTGTGTTGTAGAATAATCCCACTAATATACAGCCGAAAGTTTGTTTGGATGGAGGTTTGTTACGTCTTCACGCAAAAACTAGGCTACGGATTGAGCTGAAACTTTGCACACGTATTGATGTTGACCAGGACTAACACAAAGGCTACTTTTTATCCGGGTACCAACGCATGCGAAGCGGCGGGCAGAAGCTAGTAATAAAGGAAGAATCTAGACACGCGGAATCGTGTCCAGCCAAGTTGTACTTTCAACTTTTGTAAGTGTGGAATTCTGGCCTAAAGGAGTCAAACTCCGACGGTTCATGGGACGCCTGCTAGCTGACCCGGTGCCCAATTCATTGGACGGTAATTTATAGCCGATAACACTCACAAATACTGTGGCTTTCTATTAGTAAGAATTTTGAAAATCGGTTCCGTAGATCCAGAGATTACCTATATACATATATACCTATATACACCGTGCCCCTTAATAACCCGAAAGATTTAAATCACGTATTTTTGACGACAATACGAGTAAGTAATATTATATCAGCATAGGTCTAATTATTTGTCTTAATTAAATTACTATTTCAGTACAAATTAAATCATATTAATTGCCCGCTTCTTTATGAACAAGTCTTTAGTTGAGAAACTCAAGTAGAGAAACAGAGAGCGAGCGTGACACTTCACGAATCGCTCCGAAATCATACGACGAACGGCGAATGCCGTGACTTGTGTTCTATGACAAGAAGTGTCAAGTTATGTCTAGCACGATGTTTGCTTTTAGGGTGTTAGACTGATGATTTTTTAACTTGTGATTTGTTTTAAATAATTAATATCTCCATAAGTATGGGTTTTTGGACTATATGTTACATAATTTTATATACCTACTTTAATTAGGCTCTAGAATCCTTGGCTTATTTTTTCGGGTTATTAACGGGACTGTGTATTTATAATATTAGTATAGATGTATGTTAGTTTTAAGGTATGTATCTATGGGTCGTAGAATAAGTTATTGAAGATCTTTCTACTTATCCATTGTTGCCTGAAAATAAATATTATTTAGGGGACGAAGCCCCCTAATATGCATAGCGCTGTCTGTCTGTCTGTGTATGAGACGATTACAACCGAACGCGTTGACCGATTTACATGAAACCTTTTTTGTTAGCACCGTCTTAATGATAGAAGGGTACTGATTGATTCTGGTGATCCTAGGGTCACAGGGACCGGAGTTATTGTGACCTCAATAGGTCACCATAAAATAAAAGTCTTCAAATGGCCGAAAACGTCCAAAAACCCAAAAAATCCATTTTTGACCTTCGGTGACCCTTTGAGGCCTTCGCCCCTTTTTCTGGTACCCCCGTACCAATGCTTGTTGTATTAATGTTTACGCTCTCCTTCCAGCATACGACTCCCCATTGAATTCGCTGGTCTACCTAGAGAGGTTAGACTTAAGCCACAATCGGTTCAGATACGTTTGCTCCGACTACACCCAGCTGATGCTGCGGCTGCAACATCTGGACCTGTCTTACAACAACATCACATCACTGTTGGTATGTACAACACGAATATAGTAACAGTGAATAGAAGTGAAAGAGTGAGGTTTCTTGGAAAAAGAGTTGTCTTAAGGTCCAACTAGTCGCGATGGCAAAGTCGTCAGTGGGCGCGGCCTAAATGTGTGCTATCTCACCTGACATAGTGTGTTTACCCGCGCACTAGAATGAAATGCACAATGATTCATTCCTAAACCGACCGCGCAAAAATATGTGAATAGACTTTTAGCACAAGGGTTATTATAGAAAAACTTGAGTGTAATCTTTTGAAAATAACATTTATTTCAAATTTTAAATGATTAAACTATGTCGGAATGGCGTTTATTTTTGAGTTTTTTTTTCTCCTTATATTATTTAGTTTCGTCCAAATTTGGGCTAAAATCAGTGTTGAAATACAAGTTTGTATTTTTGAAATAAATACTTTTTTTACGGTTTGGGGTGTATACAAACATAGATCATAACGAGATAAATTGATATAATCCTTAGTGTTGGATGGTTAACGTCAAACAGTGGAGTAGTTACCCTTCCACGTTTGTATGGAAAGATGGGCGACTCGTTCATCCTTATTCGGTCGCGAATACAATGTGCTTTATTTAATTTAAATGTATCTTGTTCTTCTTTTGTCATTGACTATTCTATGTAGCTTTTTTGTTCTATTGAGTAAGCACTCATATTGACTTTGACTTAGACAACCCTTAGTATTGGTCTGCCAAATCATTAGCCAGCTTATCGCCTCTACAGCTTCATCGTCTTTCTCAGCCGCAGGACCTTCATGGATCTGCAAGTACTGATATTAAGGGGTTATTGCCATACTCACCATGGTTTGCAGGCGGGTTAGCAAGCGCAGTTTGGTATGTTGATACACGGAAAGACGCTGCTGCCTGTCTAAGCGTGGAGGCGGTGATCATTAATCTGTGGAGGCCGTAGTGATAAGCCTTATTCCTAAGGTTTTACAATGTTATTACAAAAAATGTCAAACTTGTCATATCAATAGACTATTATACAGGGTGTATTATGAAAATGTGTACTAACCCGAAAGGGGAGGTTTCTTCGGAAGGAATAAAAATCGGGAATACGACTTTTTGTTATTTTTTTTAGGTTTTTTTTAAGATTTTACTTGTTGGAAAATCCGGAGGTCATAATCGGATTTTTTATTTTTTTTTGCTGACGTTACCATTATCCTACGCCATTATGTGTAGTCAGCTGTTATAATTAAAACTTTCGTGGGCTTTAGGTACTTGAATTAAAATCATCGAATCCTGAGAAATCGCAGAGCTAAAGTTGTAAATAAATAACACCCTGTAAATGTGACAATAAAATTTAAATTTAATTTAAATTGGTCGATTTGTTCCATTTTACCCCTGGTGGTAAAATTTTACACCATCTTAACACCGGTGGTCAATTAGAACTAAAATCGTCACATTTTATCACTAGTGGTGAATTGGGAATAAGATTTTCCCAGTTGACCACCAGTGGTAAAATGAGGTGGTTTCCGTCTCAATTGACAACCGGTGGCAAGTTCATGGTGGTCAGATGGTCCAGAGGGGAATTGACGGCGGATCGGGATGCATGGAGAGTTGGAGGGGAGGCCTTTGCCCAGCACTGGGACACTTATGACTAATTGTAATTGTGAATGTGACAGTGACAGGACTGACATAATGAATTTTATTTTTCAGGGATCAGACGTAAGCTTCTACAACAACCTTACAGCAGACTTCCGTCACAACCAGATAACAACAGTTCAACCAACAGATCTCACAATACAGTCTCATCCAAAACTCATCTTAGGCTACAACCCGTTTAACTGCGACTGCAATATCTATGACTCTCTCAAAAACCTGAAGAATCTCAACTATGACATGTCCAGTGCAGTCTGTAATGCACCGAGATCGCTCAAAGGTGTAGCTTTGAAAGCCTTCGGTAGTGATGCGGTAGATGGATTAGGCCATACTTCAGTTTCTTTGAACAAACTGATATGTGTCCTGCCAGAAATTAATAACTGCGAGTGTTTGATGCGTCCAGCGGAGAACAGAACAGAATGCGTTTGCGAAGAAGCCGTTGAACTCCCTGAATCTCAGATTGGTATGTTACTGCGGCTTAAAACACTGAGAAACCTGCAAAACATCCCCAAATTCGTAACGAATCTCAGCTTATCTCATTTACAGTTAGATACAGTACCTCACATCCCTGCGAATGTTAAGCATCTCGATCTAACTAACAATAACTTAGGTAGGATACCACTCAGCGTCTTAGCGCGTAACATGACACTTGATCTTAGCAACAATACGTTTAAGTGCTCCTGCGCTGATACTGAAAGCTTACAGAATCTCCAATTGTATAAATATAAGATTAACGATTATGTAGATTTAGTGTGCGATGACGGAATCTCTTTATACAATAAGCAGGTATCGCATTTATGTGATGTCTTCTATTCTTACGCCATAGGCGGCTCTCTAGCTCTCATAGGATTGTTCATCGCTGTAGTAGGAATTGCATTGTACAAATACGGACTGCATATACGCATATACTTGTACAATAAAGGACTTACATGCTTCGACAAAGAAGAAGAATTGGATGCTAGTAAAAAATACGACATCTTCCTCTCATATTGTCACGAGGACGAGAAATACGTGATTGAATTACTAAACATTCTAGATGTAAGGTACAAAGTGTGCGTTCACACTAGAGACTTTGAAATCGGCGAGGAAATAGCGAAACAGATTTATAGGGCCGTTGCGGACTCTAGGCGTACTCTAATTGTTGCATCAGAAGCTTATTTCAAATCGCCGTGGTGCTTGGAAGAGATGCGCGCAGCGTATAAGCAAACGGAGCTAGACAAACGCATCAGAGCCATTGTTATTCTACGCAAGGACGTGGATATAAAGACAGTACCGGAGCGACTTAGCACGTACATGAAACTTAATACGTGTGTGTTCGAGGACTCTTTCATGTTTTGGAACAAGCTCTACTACGCTCTACCGAAGAAGATAACGGTTGAGGATGTGAGAGTTAAGAACGCGACGAAGAAGGCAGTTAAAAACCTTTCAGGGGGTCTGAACGTGGTTTGCAATGAAGATGGTAAGTTGGTTAATGTAGCTGTGTTGAAAGACGCGGATGTTAAGTTTTAGGAAATGTTCAAGATCTATGAAAGATCTAAATAGCTGATTCAGGGTGCGTGAGACGCGCAAAGTCAATTTAGCTTAGATGTAAAATTTTAGGACGTCTGCCAGATCTATGAGTCTTTCGGGAGGAATGAACGTAGTTCACATTGATGAGGGTAAGGTGGTAAATATTGAAAGTTGCGAATGTAAAGTTTTGGGACATCTGCAAAGATCTGAATACTTATCTGATTCGTGGTGCCTGAGACGCGCAAAGTCAACTTATCTTAGTTGTAAAGTTTTAGGAGGTCTGCAAGGATCTTTGAAAGAGGGTTTATTTGTGATTCGCGCGCAGTCAGTTTATCTAGCTGACTCGCGCAAACGTCGTTACGCACCGCACCCCAATTGCAGCGCCATCTACCGGATCGAAAGATACAGGGTGTATTATAACATGTGTACTAAGCAGAAAGGGGGTGATTCTGACTGTTCCGAAGAACAACTTTTGTTCTACGACTTTTCAGGATACAGTGATTTTCATTGCATTTAGATTAAAAGAAATACAAAGTCCCGAATTATTTCCTTCTATAACTACTTATTTTTATGGGCTGAAACCCCCTTTTCTGCTTAGTACACATGTTGTATATATACACCCTGCATAAATAAAATAAAGTTTATTTCGGACATTGTACAGGTAACGAAGAACACATACATAGTCCATATAACAAACAAAGAACATACTTATGTATATTGAAAGACGCAAGACATTACCAACAAAACTAAACAGGCACAATGTATGGGACAGGCACAATCAAGCCTCCCAACAATAACTTGCAGGAAGCTGTTGGCGCCATATTAGCCTATGTTACTAACTGATAGTGTAGCATTTTATTGATCGATTCGATAATGACTTTTATTAGCCGGTGAATGGTGTCACTTGGGCTACTAATATTTGAAAAATAGAAGGTTCCTTCATCGAGATAAAATCCTATAGAGTCAACAATCTATATAACTGATAACACAGAAAAAATGTCCTAGCGCCGTTCACAATGACATCTACTGGTTGTCAATCATTTATTTCTTTATTTATTCATTACGTAACCTCTCAAAGGCATGCGTACGAACAGGGAACAAGGCAGCAGTAACCACAACCGTATCCTACCTAAACTTAATTAGTTATAAGAATATAATATTATGTTATTTCTGTGACAAAATTAATCACATTATTATTATTATGTTAAATTTATCTTTATCAGTGGAGACGCTATTTAAACAAACATTTAGGAATTATCGTGGCTAGACATCATTTAATAAATATAATACGGCTTACACCACGTACCTAACTTATTATCATCTTGCTGACGTTTCGTAGACCGTTTAGAGGCCCTTCTTCATGAGCACCGTTCGTGGCCGACTCCGAGGGCCGCGAGACGAACGGTGCTCATGAAGAAGGGCCTCTAAACGGTCTACGAAACGTCAGCAAGATGATAATAAGTTAGGTACGTGGTGTAAGCCGTATTATATTTATTAAACATTTAGGAGGTTACATTTTGTGAAATATTATCTACTTTGTGAATTTATATGTAACTAGACTAGAAGGACTCCGGAACTAAGCACCTGATTTCAAAAACATCTAAGTTTCAGGATGGACATAAAAACTCATCTAAAATAATAAAACGTTATCGACTTATCTTAATTTAGTTAGAAAAAAGTAAAAATTTAAGCATTCAACAACGTGGTATTATTATTATGCATAATTCATTCAAAATATGTAAAAACGTTTAGTGTAGGTTTCAATCCACATCATAGTTTTTCGTTAGAACACGATTTGCGTCAAAATAAGTCTGCGCACAGCATACCGTGCGCCGAGTTTCGGCTCGGAGATTTTGGTTCTGTGTTTGGGACTCTATAGGATTTTAGCTCGATGGGTTCCGCACTAAAACGCTAGGAGCAGCCGGTATTAAACCAAACAGATATCTCAATAGAATCTCAGGTAAGTGTAATGTTTCTACCTCAATGATGGTCGGCTCAAGATGTAAAAGACTTCTTTTAGGCAGCTTATGATACCGCTGACCTCAATCAATAGGAGATCAAACGAACTTGCGAAGGGAAGTTCGATCACTGTTATATGAGCACAGATAATATAATACACTAGTTATGAGTCATTTCATTCGAAGATATATTATTATTAACAAAGGTTACCTACGTTTGTCAATAATATATGTTTCGTATTCAAATTTTATCTAGATGTGTAGGTTAAGTAGTGATTATTTTGGGTCTTAGGGTCTTGTTATATTTAATAGCCTGTAATGTAATCTTACGTGAAATAAATATCACAAGGTGAAGTAAGTCATATAATAGCACCTTCGCGACGTGGCAAGGCACGTAGATGCCAACTCACCCTGAAGACGGTTTGCTCGAAAACCTTGACGGCATGATTATTCAGAATCTACAATTAGAAAAAAAAATGTATGTGAGCAATCCTTTCCACTCAGGTCCACATGCAATGTGCATAAAAATATTTAATAAAATACTTACCACAATTTAAATCATTATTAAAACAGTACTTATGAAAACATTGTTTTATAAGTACTGTGTAAAAACCTTACAAGATTTTTTAGAGCTGTAGGTTTTATTTGTTTGTTTTTTTTCTGTTCATATTTTAGGAAAACAAGTTTAGTAATGTAGGTATGTGTTAATCACATAACATATTCTTCGTTTTCTACACTTATAAGATTTTCTTTGGTTTTGTACAACTTTTCTTTTTCATAGCTTAATATAGGTAGCTATATTAACATGTACCTACTTACTTAATACTTTGTCACCTAGCATGTATAAGGTACGTAACATATATAGGTAGGTACCAAATTGTAATTATAAGTGCATTACTGTCGTGCCCAAACCGGGTCCATGTTTGGAACTATATTTTGTTAACATCTTCACTTACTACAACGTGGTTGCAATAAATAATTTGACTTTGACTTATCTACGTACCTATATTCAAATTGAAGCACCACTTATCAAACATTACTTACTTGTTGATTTTGATGGTTGATCATGATCACTCCTATCAAATCTGTCAAAAAATAATGCTAAGTACACAAGCAAATTTTAAGTGTTGTAGTTTAATGCATTTTGTTGTTCTTACATGTTAACGCAGTTTTGATATTCAATAAATCTATTTTCTTTTTAGTTTATTATATATAAATTAAGTTCTTTCTGTTTAATTTAGACATAAACGATGTCTGTTTCTAACCCCCAACAAAAAGGAGAAGTGTTATAAGTTTGACTGCTATGTGTGTGTGTCTGTCTGTGGCATCGTAGCTCTTAAACAAGTGGACCGATTTGCATTCAGTTTTTTTATTTAAAAGCAGATTTTCCGGTGGCGGTTCTTAAATATGTTTTATCAAAACCGGATATGAAGTTTACAAGATATGGGGGGTGAAAGAGGACATGAATAATCAAATGTTTCCAAATATACCCAAATTTGGTATCAAATCAAAGGAAATGATGTGTAGAATGCAAAAATGAAAGTTATATAGAAATCGGTCGAGCCATTCATGAGATATGGGGGTTGAAAGTAGGGGTTCACCAATTGAGGGGTTCCACGATTGTTCACAATCGAATGTTTTTAAATATACGCAAGTGTGGTACCAAATGAAAGGGCATGACGTGTAGATTGCAAAACTGAGGGACATTACAAAAAAAAAATTAGGTCACCTCAGAGACTAGGTAAAATGTCGTGGGTTAGGTATTTAAAATTTTATATATTTGTGTAATTACAAACTATGGAAATAAAGTGAATGAATTTTGATATTGTATAAAAGCACTTGGATATAGGCATATGGCATGGCAATCATGTTTTTGTTATGTATATGTATGCAATAAATGAATAAATAAATATTATGTAAGGACCAGTCACTCAAAGAATATAAGCAATAATCTACCATGTTGTAGAAAATAATATTGAATAATTGTAAGACTATATATATATATGTATGTATATATTAATGTTAGATACCTAATAATCATCTAGGATATAGAACCAATATTATTTGACTGAATTATCTTGTAATACTTTGTATAATTGCCCATTAAATAAAAACATTTAAACAAATTCAAAGTTTAATTTTTATTTAAAATATCTAGAAAATAACATCACATTATCAACTTAACAATAAATTATTTACAAAATTATGCGATAGCATCGCGCTCGCACCACAGTTGAATTTCATTTGCGTTTTCATAAAAAAGACAAAACGTCAGATAGTTCCGCAGAACCTAATAGATGGCGTTAGTATACTGTTGGTAAATTTATAACAGAATAATCATTTATTTCTCTCTTGCAAAAGGTATCTAGATGGCGTTAGTATTTTACTGTTGATAAATTTATAACAGAATAATCATTTATTTCTCTCTTGCAAAAGGTATCTAGATGGCGTTAGTATTATACTGTTGATAAATTTACAATATAATATTCATTTATTTCTCTCTTGCAAAAGGTATCTAGATGGCGTTAGTATTATACTGTTGATAAATTTATAATATAATATTCATTTATTTCTCTCTTGCAAAAGGTATCTAGATGGCGTTAGTATACTGTTGATAAATTTATAATAGAATAATCATTTATTTCTCTCTTGCAAAAGGTATCTTGAGATAAAGACTTAATTAAAGACATGTTTTGCACGAGACTGGTGCCTGTGGAAGGTTTATAAAAAATCAGAGTCACGGGTCACCAGTGCCCTGCTACGATAGTCTTAAATTACATCACATTTTGGGAGTGAACACGCAATGATGTTACATATAAAAGAAGGTAATAAGGTATACAGGGTGTATAACACGTGTACTAAGCCGAAAGGGGGTGATTCTGACCATCCCAAGGAACAACTTTTGTTCTACGACTTTTTAGGATTCAGTAATTTTCACTCAGTAAAGACCACGAAAGTTTTAATTTCAACAGCTGATTATACGATAATGACAACCTAAAAGCCAGCTGATTCTTGACAGGGTCATTGACCTCCGCAAACAAAAATACCCATAACCACAATTAGGTTTTTTTTATAAAAAAGTTAAAAAAAATCCGATCATGACCTAAGGATCATTTTCACATCACACCATCTAGTAAAATTATAAAAAAATACGAACTCCCGATTTTTTTCCTTCTAAAACTACTTTTTAAATTTTTTTTTCGGGTTGGTACACATGTTATAATACACGTTGTATAGTGACAATGACAGTATATTTAATTTTTTCATTACTACTGCTAGCTCCGCTCCCAAGCTCCATCTATTAGGTTCTGTAAATACATAACAGTACAGTAAACATATAATTGCTGTCAATTCTGTTAGAACACGTCCTAACTAAAGCTAATTAAAATTGAGAAAACGGACTAGAATGACGTTTAGCTTCTTGGTTAGTGCCGTTCTAAAGTTAAAACGGAACAATTTGACCTAATTTTAAATTGACAGTTCTAAGGAACATCAAATCTCTGATTATAATTAACTTTAGTAGTGCAACAACAGAATCGACACCATTCACAATTTAAATGAATGTGCATGCTAACTTGAACATGAGAAATAAAACAAGAAAACTGAATAAACTACAATAATTATAAGATACATATAACCGGGTATTTATCGTGTAAATTACACACCTTTATTATTTCCCGACGTTTCGCCTGGATTGCACCAAGCATGGTTCCGGGAAGACTGACAGCGAAACGTCGACAAATAATAAAGGTAACTTACGCGATAAATACCCGGTTATATATATGTTAATAATGTGTTGTGACCGCGAAAGTTTTAAAAAGACAATAATTAATTATAAGCAACCAGTTGTGTTATAACAGTTCAGTCTTAGTATTATGGCAGTTATGAAATATCGCAAAATTTAAGGCTGGACAGTTGGTCCCGCGAACTGCCTGGAACAGTTGACCGAGTGGTCCGAGTCGTCCCCAACATAAACAGTAGCGGTCAACTGAGCCCGCGGGATGAGTTGTGTGTGGGCTGAGTTGCCCCCGAAGGTTAATAATCATTGATATAAAAGCATAGATGAGCCCTCACCGTACTGAGACCGCGCCGTTGTGTTTCCAAAGTGAGCTCACTTTTTGAATCATTGAACATCGAAACACAGTGTTAGTTAGCCGGGCGTGTTGATCTTTGCATCTAAAATAGATGAAAAGTGTCACAAAATGCCATCTTGTGCATTTCGCAAGTGCACCAACAATTCCAGACACACAAATAAAGCCAAAGGTGTAACATTTCACTCGTAAGTATCGCGATTTTGTTAAATAACTATTTGTTTGCTTCCGTTGTCAAAATAACAAATTAAAAAATGGAGATTGCAAGAAAGAGAAAGTAGTGTTTGCAAATAATGTGGGAGAAAAGGAGATAACACTATTTTTTCGGTACGCGTGGCGTGTTGCGCATTCGTCGGCAGTATTGTAAACAGAATGCCAGTTTTGGGCTCATCTATGCTTTTATATCAATGGTAATAATCATGGTTCCAGTAAAACCGTGGTTAAAATGTTTAAGTTGGGCGGATTGCATCATGAATATTGAGAAGTGTACTAAAATAAGTGCACATGAAGTGATACTTAGTAAATCGTGTTGAGTTCATTGTAAGGCGACCGTATTATTGTAAGTAAATTATTTATAGCATTCTTAAGACTGTTCGCTTCGCTCGCGTTTGTCTACATCTATTGTTTGTTTATCATCATGATTGTTTGTTTGTTTGTATGTGTTACGGGTAATGCTAGAAGATTGGGTAAACCTAGGTTTAAAGGAGTTTGGGTAAAGTCCGAATTATAATTATATTATGTTATTAATTAATGCAAGAGTGAGTTAAGGGCACCCCGAGATTAGGTTTGGTTAGGTTACTTTTAACCCTTTACACAGAAATAGGAGCCCCGCGAGGCGGGGCTCCGTCGATTTAATATTATTCGGACTTTACCCAAACTCCTTGGGTTAGGTTTACTCAATCGTCTAGCATTACCCGTAACATATGCAGAGTTCAGCTAGTTTTCTATAAAATTTGCCGGCAGAAGCGGTTCCCTTAGAAACAGCTCGCTTTGCTCTTTTCAAATATTTTTGTACGCTTTTAAGACGACGCATATTGACGACGTGGCGTCAGGTATTTGAACTTTTTTTAGCAGTTACAAAACATTTGGAATTGACGTTTTATGTTCTAAACTTTCCACTTCGGTAGTTGGTTAACAGATTGGGTAACTATAACAACACAAAACATCACAAAAAGTTCTATATGAAAACATAGATTTACACTTTACACATGAACGAGACAGAGACAGATAACCTTTAGTACAGAGAGCCTTTAAATTGTCTGTACGTATGTCGTAGGATGATTTGAATCATCGCGAAAATTCTAAAGATTTTGCGAAACACGGATAATTAGACGATTGTGATTACATTTAAACCTAAAAACCTAGTCTGTCCATCTCGGTTCTGTCACAGGCAGTGTTTTCGGATGTGTAAGTAATCACTAACCACAATTGTCTAATCATCCGTGTCTTCGCAAAATCTCTAGAAGTTTCGCGAGAATTCGAATTAACAAATCACTCTACGAAACATATAAGTTATAGCACTCTTTACAAAATGGCAATTGGATTTTACATAATTAAAACGAGTACCTACCAATAGTTTGTATTTTTTGTTATTTCTGTATTGGCGCTTACGGCTTTTCATTTACAGTTAGCTTTTCGCGTTAGCTTGTATGCAGGCGGTCCCACCTAGTCCGCGTTTCACCATTTCCATTTGAACAATTATTTGGTCGTGATAGCTTTGTATAACCTCAGTCGCGTCTCCGACAAGGCCGCCAGAATATTCGTACCATTCAACTCCACACAGCCTATATCTAACGACGGCCAAGTCGAAGGCAAAGACATAGTTCTCGCCCCGTCCAAGCCGTGAAGAATCGTCGAAGAGTCGCTCTCCGAGTGCGCCGCGACCCACGAGGCACCCGGCACCTTAACAACGCTCGCCCTAGACATTAACGTCGCTCTAGCGGACCCAGTAAATGTCTCCTCCACATCGGACAGTATCTCTCCGTTTGGCACGCTCGCTCTTAGCTTGCAAACAGTTAGCTTTGACTTCTCCAGCCCGCTCGGTCGACTCGATATAATCGCACGGTGACTGTCATTGTCGTAGCATAGGGACATGAACGAACCCTCAACAGGCAGCGCCCTCGACTCCCACTGACGGTTGTTGGCACACCACAACCAACAGGAATTCAACTGGCATGATAAGAGACCATATTCAGTCGAACAGAGCGATACGACAGGCGACATATCGCCAGGAGCTGATAGAAGATTCAAGTAAGTCGAGGGGTTTCTCACATCGTACTGGTGGATTATTCCACCGACGCCGCCGACGTAGAACTCATTGCTGCGAAGGTAGTCCCAAGAGCAGGACCAGAGGGGCATGCCAGCGTTCACTGTTAAACTTGAAAACCCCCTTTCCACGATCCGGGCGGTACTATCTAAACTAACACTGAGTAATAAGTCTCTGGGCTGAGAATACGTGATGTCTCTGATCGCTTTCGGATGTAAAGGAACGAAATGGCCTAGGCTAAAGTCCACGCAATTGATCTTCCTTATTCCGAAGCCAGGGAAAAGGTAGTTCACACTTTTCTGTGACACATACAGCTCATAGGTTCTGCAGTTGTAAGTCAGCACCCGGCAACCACCGTCTTTTGATATTTCCAAGTTCTTTTCCAGTGCGAATCTCCACGTTTTCTTGACAGGTTGTTCTTTCACCTGCGATTTCATGAGACCGCGCAGCACCTCGAGTTGCATCGAGCAGGCGTGGTGAGCTATCTTAGATTTCTGCAACTCTAATTCTGTGCGGCATTTCTCTGAGGTTAACGTGTCTATTTGCTTCTGCAGTGTTGTGATTTGTGAGGTGTCCGCGGCCACAAGTCTCCTTGCGTAAATGGGTCTTATATCTTTGATGGTGGCTCTGCTTTTGCATGTTGGGCAGGATCTGTCCTTAGCAGTCTTCGCTTTCAGCCATCTCTGGACGCATTGCGAGCCGAACAGATGACCACACTTAAGCGCTACAAGTCTGTGCTCTCCAGAATTTCCCCAGGAGTCTAAGCAGATGGGGCAAGTCTCTCCATCAATATCCTCGCTCGGTGTTTCGATTTTGCGCAGTTTAGCTGGTGGTTCTTCGCAGTCGTTCTGTTCGGAGAGTGCTGACGACTGGTTGGAGTCTTCGTTCGTGTCTATAACAGGCTGCCATAACCGGCTTTCTGTTGCAACAGTGCCTAAGCTGTCCAATTGGTTAGATTGTGGTTCTGTATAGGTTTGAGATTGAGGTTCGCTTCTTTCTGCATTTTGGTTATTGGTTCGGTTTGATAGGGTTTGAGATTGAGGTTCGCTTCTTTCTGCATTTTGGTTATTGGTTCGGTTTGATAGACTAAATACTGGTGATGGAGGCAAGTCAACGGCGAGATTAAGGTCGCTTGGGGTCGCTACAGGGCTTCTGGTAGGGCTGTCCAGATCGGAGAGAATGCTAGAGCTCTCGCGGCCCGTTTGGGAGCCAGGTTGACTCATCTTGTCTCATTTAGGTGAGTACCTGAAATAGAAATAGTACCTGGTATAATAATTTGTACATAGGTGTTACAGATAATGAACACTCACTATCTATTAGTCTGTCTGTCAGTCTGCGGCTTTACGAAGAAACTATTAGTCCTAGAGAGCTGTAATTTTGCATGGACGTATAATATAATCACACCAAAATAACGGTAAAAAAATAGAAAAAATAATACAATTATTAGATGTTTATAAGTTTAGGTAAAGGTAAAAACACACATCAACTTCTAACAACAAGTCTACGGTAACTAACCTGCACCAAGCACGCATTTGGTCTACTTTACTTTATAGTTAGCCAATTATGGATTTAATTAAATTTATGGATATAATACTGCTGAGTAAATGTCTCCTCCAAATTCTTTTATTTGTTCCTATTAAAAGCGATGTCCCACCAATCTTCTCGGAAGGTGTTAAGCAATTAATTAAGAAAAATAATTAATTTAGACCTATACTTATACTCGCGGAAGGCCGAGAATGAGATGGCGGGACGAGCTTGATGCTTATTTACCATCTTGGGCTGTAACTGCGTTAAGTCGCGAGAAGTGGAAGGAGGAAATGGAGGCCTTTGCCCAGCAGTGGGACAGTATCGGTTGAATAATAAAAAAATATAAATATAGGTACTCATACTCAATTGAATTGATTTTGAATATAGAAACTAAAATGAACTGTTTTACTATAGTAACTTTCGTGACTTATTACATTCATATGAAATAGCGGGAATGTTCACGTACTTGTTATTGTTGGTGGAGGCACCAACTGTTTCGACCCTTATCGAGGGCCTTCGTCAGGGTGAACACGGCCCGCCAACAGCAATAACAAATACGTGAACATTCCCGCTAATTAATATTAATAAAGTGAACTGGTTGCATGTCGCATGTTGCATAGCGCTGTATGTCTGTGCATGAGACTATTACAACTGAACGCGTTGACCGATTTACATGAAACCTTTTTTGATAGCACCGTCTTAATGATTGAAGGGTACTGATTGATTTTGGTGACCCTAGGGTCACAGGGACCGGATTTATTGTGACCTCAAAAGGTCACCAAATAATAAGTCTTCAAATGGCCGAAAACGTCCAAAAATCAAAAATTCCAGTTTTGACCTTTGGTGACCTTTTGAGGCCTTAGCCTCCTTTTCTGGTACTCCCGGACCAATGCTTGTTTGATATCAGTGCAGACCAATTGTTAGTTTGAACCCTAGATATTTTAAGTTACATCATCTTTACATTCTATTTGTACAAAAAGTATCAATAAATAAATATTTATATCAGACCTGAGTGTTTTTCTGTTATTATTTTGCAGTTATGTTTTTACAAAAACAAATTTAAGTATTTAATAGTCATCTGGATCCCAAAACAGAGCTTTAGTGGGCTTGATGCTGATGTTTGAAATGTTAATTCTTTGCCTTTACTTAGAATTATCTATTGCAAAACATGTTGAAAAACCTCTATGGGTCAGATGGTTCTAGAATAATAGCTGGCTGGAGAGACAAAAAGACGCAAGAGTGGACCAAAATACCTCAGAATAGAGAACTTTGCCCTGCACTGGCATAGTAGAAACTCACAATAATTATAGTTTTGACCAAAACCGTAACACAAAAGATTGATTATTTGAAAGATTGATATTCTTAACCATAATTAAGAAGGTTATACGAAAAACTGGAGAATCTTGATATACCTTTTCATCCATTATTATTCATTAGTAAAATAAGGGATTTTGTATCACAAAATTGACTCACATCAAAGGGTTTGCATCTGCTCTCATGTTATCGGTAAGGTTTAGGTTAAGATTGCAACTCATAATGAGTTAAATCATGAATTTTAATAATTTTTATTTCTCTTTATCAAATCTTTATCAAAGTATTACATAAGAGGGGCCAATCCAACTTACTTTTCATACAACCGCTCGTACGTGGGTGTGGCGTCGTAATAGATCTTTCTATGAAACTTTTGATCTAATAGGTATCTTGTGCACTATAGGTATGTATCTAGGTTTCTATCCAAACAAAAAATCAAAATTTGGAGAAACAAATTGAGTATAAAATTTGTTTTTCCAAATTTGGTCATGTATACGTACTGTGTTTTGTCTGTGCTGTTTTGTTGCCAAATAAAAGTCTATCTATCTAAATTTTGATTTTTTGTTTTCGCAATTTTCAAGCCCTCACCTCCCGTGCTAGTTAAAAACTGTATTACGGCAAGGTAAAGTCTGTCATTAATTGTTATGATACTCACATTTGTATGTTAAATTGTTAAACAACTTGTGTTTGCCTGTAATTGGTATCGCAAGTAGCAGACAACATTTTTAGAATGTTAAGTTTTAATTCTTATCCTGTGATACTGTTGGCACACCTAACAAATAAATAAAAAATAGCAGATTAAGAACCCTTACAGGAATGCTTGTGCATGATAGGATAGCCTTGCAATAGCTATGAAAGTTAATGTAAATAAATAAATAAATAAAATAATGCTGGACAATTCACACAGCATCACCTAGCCCCAAGCTAAGCAGAGCTTGTGTTATGGGTACTAGATGACTGATATACTTAATACAATATACTACATAGATAGATATTTTTTATTATATATAGAAAACATCTAGAACATCCTGAACAAATATCTGCAGGTCATACAGACATTTGTTCCGAGGCGGGATTAGAACCCGCAACCTCTTGCGTAGCAGGCGGACCTTCGCCCGCTGCGCCACAGAGGTCGTCAATGTATTTCATATTTCATTTATTTCATATTAATATCATATCATAAGTAATGTCAAAGCAGGACTAATAACTTAACAATCTTGTTAAATAATTAATATAACATTAACGCCCATTGTATGTTATATTTGTCTGTGTTTCTCTTTGTGAAATTTATGTTATATGGTGAATGTACAATAAAGAGTTTATCTATCTATCTATCTATAACTTAAGAGCTAGGTTCTTCTATTCTCTCCTCTCCTAACTCGTGTGTCGTCTGAAGTGAACAAATACAATAATGTGCTATATTCTTCATTAATTTGTGTTGTTTTATTTTCTATAGTAAATTTATAAATGGTAATAGTAAATTTATAAAATGGTAATAGTAAATTTATAAATTTACCTGACATTGTTATTATCACTTTCATTCTATTGTTAATACTACATTTTTTTAACTAAATTTTTGTTCATTATGCATGTATCTGTTAATAATGTTTATCTTTGTTACCTAACAGAGGAAACTTTGCTGGTTTCTGTTTATTTTATGTTTAATTTTTAAGTATAAAGTACTGTTTGTTTCCCAAATAAAATAAAATAAAAAATATAGTATTTTTTGAGTTTGAGTCTATTCACTGTCATCAGCTACACGCATTCTCCCCATCCTCAGAAGTGGTGCCCAGACTTGGTCATTTAAGTACCACAAGTTCAGCCTTGGGGTTTGTCAGATGGTGTGCAGCATCTTAGGAGTTAAACTTACAGACTGCATTAATAACACAACACTACAAATAGCCGACGTCGCTGAAAAATCCGCCAAACTGCGCTGGGCACATCTGTCGTATGTTAGACGACAGTGGGCGAAGATCGCAACTGACTGGGTCCCGGGCAGACAATGGCCTTATGGAAAGCCTAGATGGATATGGCAAGATGTGCTCGACTCTTTTAATAAGGAATGGGCCCTTGTTGGAGAACCACAAGAGATGGAGAGAGGTAGGAGGCCTTTGCCTGCAGCCAAACAACACAGGCTAGTACTAAGTCTATTCACTGTACCATGCTATAAAAAAATCAACCTCAAAATTCTCTTCTTTCTGATGATTCTAAGACCACACTATGTGGATAGTGTGATGGGATACATTTTTATTTATTTGTGGCTTATTTAAGTTTCTTAAGTATAAGTAAAAAAGCCATGTTGGCCGAGTGGTATGTACCCCTGACTTTCAATCTGAAGGTCGTGGGTTCGATACCAGCAGTGCACCAATGGATTTTACTTTCTTAAAAAATGTATGTGCACACTTAACACATGCTTTTAACAGTGAAGGAAACATCGTGAGGAAACCCACGGCTTAGTTAGCTTCAGACATATTGACCTGTTCTTACCTATGAATAATAGCTGACTAAGCTGAGAGGATGGTATAGGTGCTGGGCAAGCCTAATCCATCTAACAATGTCCCAGGCACTGCAGAGTCCCGTACAGCATGATTACCAGTTGCTGACGCTGTATAAATCATCTATAATAGATGCAAAGGCCTTACTTTTTACATATAAGTTGTTCCTATACTTAAGAAACTTATATTAATAATTTAGCTGTTTGTTATCCCTTAATAAATAAATACTTATACAAGATTTACTGTGAGGGACAGAGCCTAGCTAGTTACCCTTTGCAAAAAAAAATATTTATGTAATAAATCAACATCAACAAATAATATAACATCATTGTATGTTATTGAGGCATTTATTCTATGGCCAGCGAGTGCAAGCAATAGAATTTTGCCTATCCTCCTTTAAGGATGCAGTTAGAACTTGCTAAGTTCATCTTCTGGGGGTATGTACTTTGAACGATGATTGTTGTAGGTAGTTCAAAGTATTATTTATTGTTGAAGATTAAGCTCTTTTTATATTTTAGAAATATGTGCACAACTCTGTAGATATTTTTTAGAGTTATGATTAAATAAAATTACTTATATTGTACGTCTTGATAAGGACAAATTGTTAAAAACAGTACAAACTAATTTTAAGATCTATATGTACAACAATTTTCAATAAATATTCTCTATTCTATTCTATGCCCCAGAAGATGGGCAAGAGTGGCTTCTCATGTATCAACATCCCATACTACGCTCACAAGCCTGCCTGCTATGAGTGGAACGCGGGTGAAACCGCGGAGTGCGGCAATACTATATAATTTACGAAGCCTTGAGGCTGAGGTTTTTATATTCATTTAGTTGTAGCATCAGATTTGGACATTCTACTTACCATTCATTAGATTTGTAGTCAATATCGCAGTTGGTCTTCGAAAGGGCATCAGTTTTGCACGCCGAAACAACAACACGATTAAATTTATTTTCAGTTTCAATCCAAACAAAACAGAATTCAGTCAGCTGCTTGAAAGTCACAATTTCTCGGTAGGTTCTATTTCATCGTGGTTATGATTTTGGCAGGTTCAGTTTTGACATTTTTTTTTCTTTGAGATCTTATTTTATCGGTTTCTTTTCGCAAATAATCGACACGCGCAAGGGAATCAAAACCTACAGGGTACTTCCCGTGAACTCAGAACCTTGTACGAAGCAACGTCTTATAGCACAGATAAAGGAAAAATTGCGAAAACTGTAAATTTTTAGTAACATCATATCTTTCCTCGTAAACGCGTAAGGTATTAAATTGAAATTCATATCAAATACTCAGGTCTTATAAACCTACAGGTTTGTACGGAACCCTCGATGCGCGAGTCCAACTCGCACATGGCCGGTTTTTTTTGTGTTCATTTTCTTTTTGTTCAGCCCCATAGTTATAATGTTAAAAATCTTGTCGAATAAACAGACGTTGGCAAAGTGGTGAAATATCTTTTCTGTCACACACGCCATTAACAAAAGAAGAAGAAGACATGATGTCAATACATACTGTCTGTCTGTCTGTCCCTATATTTACATAGATCTTCAAAACTACGCAACGGATTTTGATGCGGTTTATTTTAATAGATAGAATGATTCCAGAGGAAGGTTTATATAAATGCATAACACATGCATAATTTATATCAGCATTGCACCCGTGCGAAGCCGGGGCTGGTCGCTAGTAGAACATAATGCAGTATTTACGAGACAGCCAAGTTCAAGCAAAGCCTACGGGCGACGACGCAGCAGTGTGTGTTTCACCCCAACCATTTGGAGGCGCGTTTGCTCCCTTCATAACTCAAAATCTATCAAACACGTGAAATTAAATGAAAGTTAATTTGAGGTCGTATATAAACACATTTTTTGCGCTCACATTGCAACCTCTTTCCTCCGTCGACCGAGACACGTTCTCGGCTTGCCCGTTGACGAGCTCACCGCCGCTATACCCGGAGGTGACGTCAACCCGTCCCACATTAGCTGCTAGGCACACTTTCAATTACCGGTCCCGCCGGCGGGGCCGAAGAATACACTCTTCCGTCTTAAGGTGCAGTTTTGCACCTGGACGTTAACCATCCACATTCAAAAATCTGGCAACAGTCCAAGCCGTGGTTCGAACCTAAGTTGTAACGTTGTCATGGCCATCTGTGGTCAACATAATATTGTCAATTCAGAAAAAAAAATCACATTGCAATTGCTGACTGAACCCTACGAGATAGATCAAAATAATGTACTACAGTATTATGCCGTGGGGTGCCGGCAGTAGAATGTTACCCCTCCTCTCATGCCCGTGGATGCAGTAAGAGCCTGCTAAGGGATACCTCCGGAAGGTGGGCAGCAGCGTCTTTCCATGTATCAACATTCCCAACTGCGCTCGCCAACCCGCCTGCCAAGCGTGGTAAATATGGCAACTACCCCTCATGAAGATCGATGAGGGAGGCCTGTGTTCATTAGTGGACGTTTTACGGCTGAAATGATGATGATGACAGTATTGTACACCTTAAAAAGTTCTACAAAAAAGTCCGCGATGTTATATTCTGTAGTAGGTACTTATATTTACGAGGGGGGGTCAAAAAGTCCGCGGAACGGAAGGGTTGCGAAGGGCTGGGGATAACTTTTTTTACCTGGTACTCTCCAGATACTCCATACATGTATAAATACCAAATTTTAGACAAATCGAGTCATTACACTTAAAGTTATCACTAAATTAGCAGTTCAAAAGTAGAAAAACTTGTACTGGAAGATGCTCGATTAAAAATTAAACAACTTGTAGAAATAGTTGAAGCATCGTCTACAACCATTTTGAGTATCATCCACGATCATCTTGGCATGTCTAAGGTCAGCGCAAGATGGGTGCCGAGAATGCTCTCAGCGATTCAAAAAAAGCAGCGCGTCGAGTGCTCTCGCGAGTTTTTGGAGCTCTGTAGCGGGTACAAGGACAAAAACTTGAACCGGATTGTTACTGGAGACAAAACTCGGGTTCATCATTATGAGCCTGAATCAAAACAGGAGCCTATGCAGTGGCAGAAAAAAGGCGCAGCACCCCCTAAGAAATTCAAGATGTCACAATCGGCCGGAAAGATCATGGCCACTGTTTTTTCGGATTCAGATGGGATTTTGTTATTAGACTACAAAGAAAAAGGATTGAATATCACAAAGGGATACTATGCCACTCTACTGGAAAAATAAAAGATGCCAGCAAAGAAAAAAGACTGGGAAAATGGATTCGAGGAGTGCTGCTTTAGCACGACAACGCACCCGTTCACAAGAGCCATGTTGCAACGAATGTGGTTACGAAACATTACACCGCCCTCCCTATAGTCCAGATCTAGCTCCCTCTGATTATTATTTGATTTCAAAATTGAAAAAAGAACTTCGTGGAAAAAAATACCGACGATGAAGAAGTTAAGTCAGCAATTTTAGCCTATTTTGAAGGCCTTGATAAAACATTTTTTTCGAAGGTAAGTATAAGCAAACTTTTTGATAGATCTGAAAAATGCATTAAGCTTAAGAGAGAATATATTGAAAAGGAAAAATAATAATTGGTTTAATTCAGCCCTATTTTCCTGCCATTCCGCGGACTTTTTGACCTACCCTCGTAGTATCAGCATTGCACCCGTGCGAAGCCGGGGCGGGTCGCTAGATAAAAATAAATTAGCAGTCTCCGAATAGCCAAAGAAAAACAAGAACAAGGAGTCTCCGAATAAAATAACTGTGACTTATGAGTCATAAGTTATGACACACTGTAAATAAGTACCTAGGTAAGTATGAATAAAATAGGCATGGTTCTGTTTTGGCCACGAAAAATAAAAACCTTAATATCACCGGTAAACGGTCCTCAGTATTTGGTTTCTCACATCTCATCAATTCGTAAAAATAGGAGAAAACATCTATGTACCTACATATATATTTTTATAGTTAGCCTTTGCTGTCATTGTCAAATTGCGTTTCCTAAAATGTCTATTACTTACACCTGTGTTATTCTAATTCCTTTACCCTTTGTTGCCCATGGTCCCTGTGATAGTCCCTGGAAGGTACCACGGGAATTATTTTACCCGTGGTCCCTGAATTTTGTATAAGCTAACTAATTTGAAAAGGTATAATTAACTGTATATTATTACAGAAAACAATAAAATAAAACATAAGTACCTACAAATATTAACACATATTTAAACGGGTATTTATCGCGCTATTTACCTTTATTATTGCCCGACGTTTCGACAGGATTGCACCCATCGTGGTCCCGGGAAGACTGACATGTTAGAGGTGACCGCAGCAAAGCGAAGGCGTCTTTTCAGACTACCCTCACTTGGTTTTCATAAATATAAAAACTTGAGATTAAGGCTGTTTCACACTGGGACAGCACACTACACTAACTGTATCAGCACACTTAGGTTGATTCACACGTCGAGTACACTTGGCTATCACTGGATTCCATGAGGCAGAGAGTCTGAAGCCGTCTTCACGATTGAAATTAGGATACTTCTTAATTTCAATTGCTTCCCGAACCATTCTCTTGTAATAGTGCCTCTCGTTGGCTATAACTTTGGGATTGTGGAGTTCAATCCAGTGATTGGGTCCTGAGTCCACTACATGCTCAGCTATAGCAGACCTGGTCACTTGTCGATTTTTCACCGCTGCTATGTGTTCCTTTACACGTTCAGCGACTGTGCGCTTCGTTTGGCCTATGTAGGAACGTCCACAGCTGCAATCGATTTTGTAAACACCAGGAACTTGCAAGGGTACTACATCCTTAGGTGTACGTAGACGCTTAGCCACTTTAGTGTGTGGGGTGTAGATTGACTTTATTGAAAACTTCTTAAGTAAGTTTCCAATTTTGTCAGTTACACCTTTCACGTACGGCAAGAAGGCTGACTGTCTCTCGACTTCCGTTTGCTTATCTTTGCGTCTACGACTAGGATTCCATCTATGAGTCATGTAGCCATTCCGCTTGAGAACTCCCTGAACATGATTCAGCTCTCCGGGTAAATGTTCAGGGTCGCAGAGGTCATAAGCTCTATTCATCAGTGACGAGACTACTGACTGCAGATGTGACGGATGATGGTGCGACGCAGCGTTCAGGTATCTATCGGTGTGTGTCGGCTTCCTGTACACGGTATGACATAAGGTCCCATCAGGACTCACCATGACTTTCACATCCAGGAAAGCTAAAGATCTGTTCTCCTCTATTTCATGCGTTAGCCGGATCTTCGGGTGTAGGGAATTCAGATATTCAGTAAGCTGATTAACTTCCTGTACATTCATTGTACCCGTTGATCACGCAGAAAATGTCGTCGACGTATCTCTTCCAAAGTTTTATACCGCAGGCCGTAAGATCAATCATAGTTTCAAAATGTTCCATCCAGATATTGGCTAGTACCGGGGCCACTGGGCTTCCCATAGCTACACCATCAATCTGGAGGTAATGTTGCCCTTGGTATAAAAAGAAATTGCCATCAAGACAATTCTGAAGCAGAACAGCATACTGATCCGGAAGTTCATTGTCACTTAGTCTCTGCCTTACAACATCAAGGCAATCCCTGAGAGGAACGTTGGTGAAGAGAGACTCGACGTCAAAGCTTACCAGTAAGTGCCCAGGTTCCAACTTCGTGTCCTTGATGATGTCGATGAAATGGCGCGAATCTTTAACAAATGATGACCCCTTTCCCGTAAGTGGTTGCAATACTCCAGCAACGTGCTTTGCTAGGTGGTAAGTCGGGGAGTCAATTTGACTTACGATAGGTCTTAGTGGCACGTCGGGTTTATGCACCTTGGGCAAACCATACATCTTGGGTGACTGAACAATGGCTGGTCTATGCAGTCGATCGAAGACATCATCTGTGAACAAGTCCCTATATTCATTCACCAGTCCTCTAATGCGCTTTGTTACTCTGGCCGTGGGATTGTATGAAACCGGCTTGTACACCTTTTTGTCATTTAGTAAAGTCCGTATTTTTGTGTCGTATTCCTGTGATTTCATAACTACGGTGGCGTTGCCCTTATCAGCTTTAAGTACGAGGATCTCCTCATTTCTGCTAAGGTCTTGAAGAGCTTTTCGCTCCCCCGCAGTTATATTGGCTTTAGGAGGTCAACATTTTCGCAATATAACAGAAACATCCTGTCTCAGCGTTTCCGCGTCATTCGTAGGTATTTTATTGCGAAGAATGGTCTCCTCAACACTACTGACAATATCTTCATACGGAATTGTTTTCGGTGTCAGAGCATAATTTAAACCCTTCTCTAGTATGCTGAGCGTGTCATCATTTAAACAGGTGTCGGTTAAATTTATAACCGTTTTAGGAATTTGTGTCGGCGACTGTACCTTATTGCGTTGTATCTTACTATCTCTGGACAGCAATCGTTCTAACTTCTTTTCATGCCGCTCGGTACAACACTCATAAGTCCGCTGTGCTTGATTGTAGGTTATTCGATCACACAAATTAAAATCACACAATGATAACACCACACTACATTCCATATGAAGGTCATACAGGTCATTTTGTACTTTATTGAGGTAGCACTGGTCGTTCCTTATAATTTGCTTTAGAAGGCGGACACTCGCATTCCTTAGAATTTTGCCGGAATTTTCAATGTCACTACGCGGTTTTATGCGACAACACGTAGGAATAAGGTCCCAATCACGGCATTTTGTTAAAAATGCCAGTGATGTTATAAGACGTGCACTTTTATTCCGCAAAGATTCTAGCTGGCACACTTTTTTCACTATATCCGGCCCGTACCGGTTAGCAATAGTCTTTTTTAAACTTTCGCGATCACGACACATTATTAACACATATTTAAACGGGTATTTATCGCGCTATTTACCTACCTTTATTATTGCCCGACGTTTCGACAGGATTGCACCCATCGTGGTCCCGGGAAGACTGACATGTTGTGATGGGTGCAATCCTGTCGAAACGTCGGGCAATAATAAAGGTAAATAGCGCGATAAATACCCGTTTAAATATGTGTTAATAATGTGTCGTGATCGCGAAAGTTTAAAAAAGACTACCTACAAATACTCTATGCGTTTGTGCTCTATTATAATAACAAAATGAATAACTTATACATACTCCTTTAGTTCCTTCCGAATGCAATCCTTGTTTTGGTTTACCGCAGTTTATCAAGTGCATGGCCAACGTCTATGTTATCATCGATTAGGTTGGTACCCACCGGGCCACCCAACAAACCATTGTGTGTACAAGCACTGTGCAGTATGCTGACGCTGTATAGGTAAAGACCTAAAAACCGACTATAGCCAATCATTATGTTTTTGACACATGTCAAATATGACAGTAATGTCAAAAATGACAGTAGGTATACGAAAAAAATGACGGTAAATATTTAAAATTGTAGACTTACATTACATATAGAGCTAATTTTTCGATGACAGCTGTCAAACTTCAAACGGCCATATCTCGAGAACAACTCGTCCTACACTTTCCGTTGTGGGTTCGAATGAAAGACCTTGATGAAATCTACTATTTCGATGACAGCTGTCAAACTTTAAACGGCCATATCTCGAGAACAACTCGAAGATTGATTATCGGTTAGATTAATACCACGAATAATCGAATTTTCTTTGGATGACAATGCATGGTCAGCTATGTGACGTCACTCTAAATCCAACATGGCGGAAAACCCAAGATGGCGGACTACTTATTTTTAAGTTACTCCTATAATATGGGTATCAAATGAAAGGACTTGTTTAGAATAACTCAAAAACTGAAATGACGTCACTCTGAATCCAACATGGCCGAACACCCAAGATGGCGGACTAGTTATTTTTAATGTAGGTACTCCTACAATATGGGTACCTATCAAATGAAAGGCCTTGCTGAGAGTTACTCGAAAAATTAAATGACATCACTCTAAATCCAACATGGCGGTATACTCAAGATGGCGGACTAATTCGTAAAATGAAATAACATCACTCTAAATCCAATATGGCAGAATACCCAAGATGGCAGACTTGTTATTTTATTAGAATAGAATAGAAATATTATCACAGTCACTTACATAGTACATACAGTTATTTAATTACATGATAGAGAGGTGAAAACAATAAGGCTACTCCTCAGCATTTGCTACATCAGCACAAGGGCTGCTGGAGCGCTGGTTTTCAGTGGCGCCCGTATTGTGTGGCGCAGGCGGCACTGCGATGCACATTTTATATAAATTCACAAAATTTTAATACAACATTAATTATAAAGAGCAGATAGTCATTACTTAAGTACACAAAGGAAGCAAGTCAAAAGACAACTAGGCAAACTTATAGTAAAAATCTAGGTTAATAAAAAAAAATAACAACAGCTAACAATATAAAACCATGCCATACAATAAGTTGGCTCTTCCACGTCCTCTGAACGCTATGTAGCATTACTAGAGATGATTTTATCACAGTTGCCTGGATTCAATCCCATACGATTTATGACCGACTACGAGGCTGCGACAATGAAGGCTATAGAAACAGTTTTGCCACAGGCTATAGTCAAAGGCTGCTTCTATCATTATGCGAAAGCTCTGTGGAGAAATGCGCATAGGTGTAAAATTACGAAAGCTCAAAGCCAAAAGCGAATTGTAGCTGTGGCCACAATGTTAGCTTATCATATGAGAAGGTAATAACCTTCTCAAATGATAAGAAATGGTTGGCAATATGTCACAGATGATATGTCAACTGATGACACAAACATGTTAAAATTTAAAAAATACATGAACGGCAGTGGCTAAAGATTGATGAATTTATCAAAAAGTGGTCCTTATACAGCGAACTCCTCCGTACAAATAATTGCCTGGAAATGGCCAATCCATGCCATGGAAAAATAACGAACTTGTTGGCAAAAAAACACCAAACTTGAAAAAGATTGACAATTTTAATGTATTATAAATGAAAGGTGTCCACCTTTCCAATATTGGAAAACCGACGTAGAGAACCCATCAAACGAGATGAATTAATACTGAAGACCAACATAATGCTTAGTAATAATGATATTGATGAAAGATTATTCTTAGAACGATTAGTTTGGAAGGGGTCACTTTTTGTAGGTTAATAGTTCTTTACAGCGCGATGTAAATTAATTATTTTTTTGTTAAATAATAAAGCTGGAAAAATGCTTATCACTGTGTTGTTGTTTTTAGCCCAAGTACTTACCTAACTGTAAGTTTACTCGTTTGTCGTACAAGTTCCACTAGGATCGATTAATCGAACCTACTAAAAAGTTCACATAGTCCGATTGATCGAACTATCAAAAGTTTCAAGAACACATGGTTCGATTAATCGAACCAACAGGAAAAAAAAGTTCACGTACTCCGATTGATCGAACCATGCGGTCGAACCACGTGGCCGGCCAGAAGCGACACGTTGACCTCACAAATCACAACACTGCAGAAGCAAATAGACACGTTAACCTCAGAGAAATGCCGCGCAGAGTTAGAGTTGCAGAAATCTAAGATAGCTCACCACGCCTGTTCCATGCAACTCGAGGTGCTGCGCGGTCTCATGAAATCGCAGATGAAAGAACAACCTGTCAGGAAAACGTGGAGGTTCGCACTGGATAAGTCCAGGTCTCAACCCTCAAACCAAGTGGTTGCCGGGTGCTGACTTACAATGAATCTGAATCTGAAGCTTCGGAAGCTTTCACCTGCGATTTCATGAGACCGCGCAGCACCTCGAGTTGCATCGAACAGGCGTGGTGAGCTATCTTAGATTTCTGCAACTCTAATTCTGTGCGGCATTTCTCTGAGGTTAACGTGTCTATTTGCTTCTGCAGTGTTGTGATTTGTAAGGTGTCCACGGCCACAAGTCTCCTTGCGTAAATGGGTCTTATATATTTGATGGTGGCTCTGCTTTTGCATGTAGGACAGGATCTTCCCCTAGCAGTCTTCGCTTTCAGCCATCTCTGGATGCATCGCGAGCCGAACAGATGACCACACTTAAGGGCTACAAGTCTGTGCTCTCCAGAATTTCCGCAGGAGCCTAAGCAGATAGGGCAAGTCTCTCCATCAAAATCCTCGCTCGGTGTTTCGATCTTGCGCAGTTTAGCTGGTGGTTCTTCGCAGTCGTTCTGTTCGGAGCGTGCTTGTTTCTAAAACAACAATAACAAATACGTGAACATTCCCGCTAATTAATATGAATAGAATAAACTGGTTGCATGTTTGATATCAGTGCAGACCAATTGTTAGTTCAAACCCTAGATATTTTAAGTTACGTCATCTTTACATTGTATTTGTACAAAAATTATCATCATCATCATCATCCTCCACAGCCCGACTTCACCCACTGCTGGGTAGAGGCCTCCCTTTGTCTTTGTCTTTGTCTGTGCCATCCGCCACGATTCTGTGCCAGTCCTATCCATCGTTTGCCCGCGACTTTATCAATGTCTGCCTATCTAGCTGCCGGACGACCAACTTTTCCGTATCCTTGTCTCGGCCACCGTTAAAGCTTTACTCCAAAAACAAAAACAACAAAAAGTATAAAATAAATAAGTATTTTTATCCGCTTGTTTGGTTTTGGCTTCGCTAGCGACCAGTGTTTATGGTTCCACTAAAAAAAATATTATTTGTAAACTATAGTGTTTATCGACTTTTTGTTTGTTTTGGAGCCTTCTGGGTGAAGTTGACAATGACAATAACAAATTAAATTTACGTCGCCTAAGAAAAAATAATTTAATTTGATTAAATAAAAATAAAAAAAATATATGCATTAAAATGCATAAAAAATGCATAAAAAATGCATTTTAGAATTACGATTACAATAATATTTTGTATGAAGACACCAACTTATTTTATTATTTTAGTGAGGTTATACTACAAACTATGTATAAACAGTAGAAAATGTAGATAGAACTAAAAATAAAATCTCATTATCAGCTGAAGTAATTTTAACTCTGTATATCCCGAGCACAGACTAAATTATGAATTAACGTACTGACAAGCTTCATTCAAACCCTTTCTATAGAGCATAAATACCACAATAGGTACGTTCCATTGTAAAATCCGAGCCAGTATCCACTGGTATCCACTTAGCGCCGACGCAGAGCGCACACCGTATTTCGCGCCAAAACGCGAAATGCGGTGCATAATCGGCGCGGCGCGAAACCAAACAAGTATCAGACCTGGGTGTTTTTCTACTATTATTTTACCTACACAAAAAAATAAGTATTTAATAGTTATCTGGTTCCCAAAACAGAGCTTTAATTGTAAAAGGGCTTGATGTTGATGTGTGAAATGTCAATTTATTCTAGTTATTCTTTACCTTTGTGGCGTGCTGCTCCACATACCGAAAAGGTTAACTATAATAATATTCCCGGGAACCTACCTCGACTCTTAATACGACCCTGCAAAAATCCTTAGTGCGGACCTGTGAAATCGCCCCCACTACTTGCCACAGCGCCGCGGAGCTCGCTCGCGCCACCGTACGCGGAACGAACGAACGAACGAGCAGTGAAGAAAGGACTCGAAGCCGACCGCACGTCTCTGCGCAACGACGCGCCCGCGTAACACGCCGCGATCTAGATACCTAGCCTGAACTTAGTAACTGTGCCGGTTTTGTGATAGCGTAGACAGACATTCTTGTGTAAGCCAAATTGACTGTGTGTGTACCTACCTACGTACTAACCTTATCTGTGTGCCGTGTACCTATCTCAATAAACTTTGTAACTGTATCAACTGGTGTTTGGCTGTATACCTACCTAGCTACCTACCGAAGTACGATCTATTCTCCCGCTGCTATATTGGTGACCCCTCTGAAAACTACACGCTGACGCACGATGACAACCGAAGCGGAGAAGCAGCGCGTGGAAGATCAGAAGCCCGCAGAGTTGTTTCGGATTGGAGTTAGAGTGCCGCCATTTTGGCCCGACGAACCTGAAATATGGTTCGCTCAAGTAGAAGGCCAATTCGCGATCTCCGGCATCACATCTGATATTACGAAGTTTAACTACGTGATTGGACAACTCGACCATCAATTCTCAAAGGAAGTAAAAGATATTATTATCTCACCACCAGCCACAGATAAGTACGAGAAGCTCAAATCGGAGCTTATCAAAAGACTTAGCGCTTCACACGAAAAGAAGGTAAAACAGCTTCTGATGCGCGAAGAGTTAGGTGAGCGAAGACCATCACAGTTCCTTCGTCACTTACAGGGCTTAGCTGGACCCAGTGTGCCTGAAGAGTTTGTGAAGACCATCTGGACCAGCCGTCTTCCGCGAAACATCCAAACGGTGATCGCCGCCCAACCTACATCGTCGCTAGAGGTACTTGCTGATTTGGCCGACAAAATACAGGACATTGCCACGCCTTCACCTCAAGTCGCAGCAGCTCAAGCAGGACCCGGATCCAACATGGACGCCATGGCTCGAGAAATCGCCGAGTTACGTAAGCAATTGCAAAATTTATCATCGCAGCTTAACTCACAGAACCGGCGATCTCGCTCTACACAGCAGCGCCGTGATCGAAGCCGATCAATGACTAGGTCTGTATCCAACTACCGCAAATTCCCGGAATGCTACTACCATTTCAAATTCGGCAGCGATGCAAGGAATTGTATAAAACCGTGTGACTACGAACCAGAATCCCGGGAAAACAGTCCCAGAAGATTCCCGGGAAATTCCCGGGATCCCGGGAAAATATCGGAAAACGCCAGGGGTGGTCAGTAATGGCGACAGATGACTGCCCCCACTCCTCTGGTCGCCTGTTCGTGGTAGATCGTCAGACCAAAGTACGATTTCTCGTAGATACGGGAAGCGACGTGTGCGTGTATCCGCGATCCGCCCTGTCAGAGCGACGTCATAAAACGGATTTTCAACTGTCCGCTGCTAACGGAACACCCATCAACACGTACGGATATATTATGCCAATCTGGAGCTAAATTTAGGCTTAAGACGCGATTTTCCCTGGCGTTTCATCGTCGGAGATGTAACCAGGGCCATTATCGGAGCTGATTTTCTCAAACACTACGGCCTGATCGTCGACATCCGCAACCAGCGCCTACAAGATAGCATGACCTCAGTCTACGCTATAGGTAAACCAGTTAAGTCGTCGAACACGATATCATCAATAAAAATACCACTCGGCAGCGGATCCACCAGATACCTTAAACTACTCTGTGAGTTTCCAGAAATCACCAGCCCATCCGGACGTTATCGAGAGGTAAAACACAACACCGTTCATTACATCAGGACAACGCCAGGCCCACCAGTGTCATCTTCTCCTCGTAGACTTGCACCTGACAAACTGCTGATAGCTAAAAAAGAATTCGAGTCGATGCTTAAATCAGGAATCGCCCGTCCATCCGAAAGCCCTTGGGCCTCTCCACTCCATCTAGCCCCGAAGAAGGATAATGAGTGGAGGCCTTGCGGTGATTATCGCTCTCTGAACGCCCGGACTATCCCAGATAAATATCCGGTGAGACATGTCCACGACTGCACACACAATATCACAGGATGTAAAAAAAATTCCACCATTGATTTGGTAAAGGCCTTCAACCAGATACCTATCTTCCATGAGGACATCCAGAAGAGTGCCATAACGACCCCATTTGGCTTATATGAATTTCCGTTCATGACATTTGGCCTTCGCAACGCTTGCCAGACGTTCCAGCGTTTCGTCGATGAGATTACCCGCGGTCTAGACTTTGTCTATCCATACATCGACGACTTTCTGTGCTTCTCCAGAAACGAACAAGAACACGAAGACCACCTCCGACAGCTGTTTGGCAGACTCAGGGACTACGGTGTCATCATTAACACCGCCAAATGCCGCTTCGGAGTATCTGAAGTCTCCTTTCTCGGATATTCCATCTCAGCCGAAGGAGTCAAGCCACTTGATACAAAGGTAGAAGCCATAAAATCATTTCCACAACCAAAGACCGTACGATCATTGCGAAGATTCTTAGGAATGATCAACTTCTACCGAAGATTCATACCGGGTGCCGCTGAATATCAGACTCCACTAAACGCTCTTTTGACGGGATCTGTAAAAGGTTCTCACCCAGTGCACCTATCTGGTGATACACTAAGAGCTTTTCAGGAATGCAAAGATAGCTTATGTCGCGCCACACTCCTAGCGCATCCTGACAGCCATTGTAAGCTCGCCCTAGTTACTGACGCATCGGACACGGCGATCGGAGCGGCCCTACAACAGCAAAAGGATCATGCATGGCAGCCACTAGCATTCTTTTCCCGCAAACTTTCACCAGCCCAGACGAAATATTCGCCCTACGACAGAGAGCTACTAGCGATCTATGAAGCTATCAAATACTTTAGACACATGTTAGAGGCCAAAGACTTTATCATTTACACAGATCACAAACCTTTGTGTTTCGCCTTCCATACTCGCAAGGACAAATGCTCACCCAGACAATTCCGACACCTAGATCTGATATCACAGTTCACCACTGATATACAACATATTTCTGGAAAGGACAACGTGGTCGCAGACACACTGTCACGAGTAGAGGAGGTACAGTTTACCATAGACTACTCAGAGCTAGCCCGCTCCCAAGATGCTGATCCAGAACTAAAACAGATGTTAGACAGTGAAACCTCTCTACGCCTTGAAAAGATCAAGATACCGGAATGTCGAACAGAACTCTACTGCGATACCAGCACCCAGACTCCAAGGCCCTACATCACGCCAATGCTGCGTAAACAAGTCTTTGAAAATCTTCATGGACTCAGTCACCCCGGTGCAAACGCCACGATCAAACTCATTACTGAAAGGTACATTTGGCCAGGGATCAACAAAGACTGCAGAGAGTGGACTCGCGCTTGCCTGGCTTGCCAACGATCTAAAGTCAACAGACATGTTTCTACTCCTCTTGGAACATACAAACTTCCGCATGCACGCTTCATGGATGTGCACATCGATCTCATCGGACCGCTACCCATATGCGGTAGAAATCGTTTTTGCCTCACAGCAATCGACTGTTTTACTAGATGGCCCGAGGTAATGCCCATACCCGATGCAACAGCTGAAACCGTAGCGAAAGCTCTTCTCGCCGGGTGGATATCGCGGTTCGGGTGTCCCACTTCAATAGTCACCGACCGCGGTCGTCAATTTGAGTCTGCTCTGTTCCAGCATCTATCAAAATCAATAGGATTCCAACACAAAAAGACTACTGCTTATCACCCGCAATGTAACGGAGCCATAGAAAGATTTCATCGCCAGTTAAAAACCTCTATCACTTGTCATAGTACCGAAAACTGGATGGAAGTACTCCCATTCGTCCTACTTGGAATAAGAAGGGCCTACAAAGATGACCTGAAAACAAGCGCAGCTGAATTAGTCTACGGAGAACCACTTCGCTTACCTGGGGAATTTTTCGATCCGAACATCGCAGGAACGACCGATATTACAGATTACACAGGTCGTCTTCGTCAATTCGCTAATAACTTAAAACCAGTACCTGCTTCTAGACACACACGACAATCTGTCTTTGTCTACAAAGATTTAGCTACCACTAGTCATGTGTTCTTGAGAGAAGATGCGCTAAGAGCCTCTTTACAGCCTGCATATACTGGACCCCATCCAGTTATAGAAAGAAATGACAAATATTTTAAACTACAGATAAAAGGAAAACCTGTGACAGTAACAGTTGATCGCCTCAAGCCAGCATACATATTGCCTGAAAGAAGATCAGTAAGATTTCCCGAGCATCTCCGGGACTTTCAAACTTAATCGCCCTACTCGGTCTCTGTAGGGGGGTGATGTGGCGTGCTGCTCCACATACCGAAAAGGTAAACTATAATAATATTCCCGGGAACCTACCTCGACTCTTAATACGACCCTGCAAAAATCCTTAGTGCGGACCTGTGAAATCGCCCCCACTACTTGCCACAGCGCCGCGGAGCTCGCTCGCGCCACCGTACGCGGAACGAACGAGCAGTGAAGAAAGGACTCGAAGCCGACCGCACGTCTCTGCGCAACGACGCGCCCGCGTAACACGCCGCGATCTAGATACCTAGCCTGAACTTAGTAACTGTGCCGGTTTTGTGATAGCGTAGACAGACATTCTTGTGTAAGCCAAATTGACTGTGTGTGTACCTACCTACGTACTAACCTTATCTGTGTGCCATGTACCTATCTCAATAAACTTTGTAACTGTATCAACTGGTGTTTGGCTGTATACCTACCTAGCTACCTACCGAAGTACGATCTATTCTCCCGCTGCTATACCTTTACCATTAACATTTAGCTTTAAAAATAATAATGATGTAATTAATATCTGAACTATACCTATGCATTATGTGTGGCAACACGCTGTAACTGTCGACACTAGACAAACCTTGTATGGTTTAAAGTGTCGTATATATATAAGATTAAAATAAGTTTTTTTGATAAATAAATAAAATAAATAATAAATAATAATTGTATAATATTTAACAAAAAACCAAACAGACTAGAACACCATTACATATCTATGTCCTTAAGAAATGTTAACTTTCATCATGGACTTTTCATCGTTTAAGAGAGGTCCTCAAACAAAAATTGCAGACATAGGTACAAACATTCAGGCGAAACTCGAAATTGCCACTAAAAAATTAATTCGCTTCGCTCACTTGTTCGAAAATATTCTAACAAAATACAACGAAAAAAAATCTTCGTACTACGTGTTATTGTGCTATTTACCTACTACATGAACGTAAACAGCGGAGCGGCACAGAGCGACATGACCACTCTCTGTGATGGCACGACCGGTACTGGATACACAGTTCTTCTGCCGTCGACCGACGTCGACTGACAGTTATATTGGAAATTGGAATGGAAAGTTAAGCCTCAACCAAATGTTAAGGCATGCAAAAACATAATAATTTTCAAGTTATTGCTAAATCAGAAGAAACAGGATAACAGAGTGAGGTCAGCCCGTGCTCTGCGTTTTCGTTAGCGCGATCTACGGTTTGAACAAAATTAACAGCGACACCTAGTTGCGTTTTGGGAACTACAAGCCACAGGTAATATTATATTAAGGTAGTAGTTATGTGGTAAGTAAGTGGCGTAGAACCTTAGCAGAACTGTGATTGATTACTCTGCCTTGTAGAGCAACAACGAAATAATGAATGGAATGAATGAATGAAATGATTTCAAGTGATTTAGAAGATTTTAATATTTTGCCTGGTCTTTATTTTATTTGAGTGTTTTTGATGTCAAATATTATTTATTATGTTTTAGTCATAAAACCTTTGAAATGAATTTAAATAAATTAATTGTTTGAATTGGACGACCCTTGTGGCGCAGCGGGCAAGGTCAGCCTGCGACGGAAGATGTTGCGTCTTTCCGTATATCAACATTCCGTACTGCGCTCGCCAACCCGCCTGCCAAGCGTGGTGAGTATGGCAACTACCCCTCATGGAGATCAAAGAGGGAGGCCTTCGCTCAGCAGTGGACGACCTCGGCTAAAATAATGATGACCATTTATTTTATTTATTTATTTAGAAAACTGTTGCATGGGGCTTACAGATAGCTCCCAAACACTAGACTTAAACATAATTTTTATAAGCTATTTTTTTTGTATTTATAGTGTAAAACCAGACCCACACTAAGGGATCATTTATATAAATGAAAAATGCAATCAAAATTTTATCTTCGACGGGACTCGAACCCGTAAAGTTCAGACCAGGCTGCCTTTTACCTTTAACGCAGGCTGCCTTTACCGTTGTCTAGATGTCGCCACTCGGTTCGAAACCGATAAAGGCAGTCAAGATTTTCGACCCGATGGTTAATTGCTCCGTGGCCGAACGGTAAAGGCAGCCTGCGTTAAAGGTGTTCGTCTGAACGTTACGGGTTCGAGTCCCATCGGAGACAAAATTTTGATCGCATTTTCCATTTCCATAAAAAAAACATAATTGATGTTAAATTAGTTAGTGACAAAAATCATAAATTTTTTAAAATTATTAATGTCAAAAATTACATTTATAATAAAAATTTGTCTTAGTAAGTCAATAATAATGAAACAAAACAAATAACTTGCTAGTCTGGCATAACACAGCCGAGCAATGAATAAATTAAGCTATATAACCCAGCCTAATGTCAAAGAAAACGTCGGTTTCGGAGACAAACTGGTTTAAAAGCCAGCACGAGTGTACGAGGTGTGATGCGGAACAAATCAAATGCGGGTCCGACAAACCTTTTCTGCAGATATGTATGTGTTTTCTATGACTAGCTTTTGCTTATTCTATAGTTGTTATTTTTATAGTGTTTAACTGTTAGTTTGTTTTAATTTTTTTTTAATTTTTGATAAGGTTGTTCGTTTCTTTGAAAAGGCTTTGCTTAGTTTGGGACTTAGATGGTGCTGTGTGAAGGTCCAGATTGTTGTTTCATCATCATCACCATCACAGCCGTAAGACATCCACTGTTGGACCACGTATCTCTATAGCGCGGACTCGTCGCGATTCTCTCGCTCGTGGAGACGGCCCCTAAGAGATCCTAGTTCTGGTCATAAGGGGGTTGTTGCCATACTCACCACGCTTGGCAAGCGGGTTGGTGAGCGCAGTACGGGATGTTGATACACAGAAAGACGCTGCTTCCCGTCTTCTGGAAGTATAGTAGATGACATTCTACTGCCGGTACCCCACGGCAATTGGATCGCATTGTTATGTTTCCAGGTTTTAGGGCAGTTAATCGACAGACTGCATGAAGACGAAATATAATCGAAATTTCTAGAAGAACTGTTAAAGACAATACAAAAGTTACTACATACAGTTTACGAGGAATAAAACTATGATTTTGATGTGGTAAGAATGGACAAGTGTCCAACTTATGCATATTATTATTACTTTATCTGAATAACTATTATCTAGCCGAATATCTTCCTATTTTGAACCCCCGACAAAAAGAGGGATGGAAGAGGGGGTGAATAATCGATTGTTTCCAAATACATACATATACCAGAGATTTGTATCAGACAAAAAGAAATGATGTGTAGAATGCCTACCGAAAAGACGACCTCTGTGACGCAGCGGGCAAAGGTGCGCCTGCGACGGCGACGCAAGAGGTTGCGGGTTCGATTCCCGCCTCGGAACAAATGTCTGTACGATCTGCAGATATTTCTTCAGGGTGTTCTGTATGTTTTTATATATAATATATGTATATATATATATATGTATATATATCTATGTAGTATGATGTGTATATCAGTCATCAATTCATCATACCCACAAAACAAGCTCTGCTTAGCTTGGGGCTAGATGATGCTGTGTGAATTTTCCAGCATTGTTTATTTATTATTTAATGCAAAACTGAAAGTGATATAGAAATCGGTCGAGCCATTTCTGAGATATCAGGTGAAAGTAGGGGTGAACAGTCGAATGTTTTCAAATATAGGTCCAAGTGTGGTATTAAACAAGATAAAATACAGCCTTTGTTACTCAGGGATAATGTAGCATTCTAATCGTGAAAGAATTTTGAAAATTGGTCCAGTAGTTCTTGAGACTATTCGTTACAAACAAGCATTGGTACGGGGGTACTAGAAAAGGGGGCGAAGGTCCGAAAAATGCAATGTTTGACCTTTGGTGACCTTTTGAGGTCACAAAAACACCGGTCCCTGTGACCCTCACCACTAAAATCAATCAGTACCCTTCTCTCATTAAGGCAGTGCTAACAAAAAAGGCTACATGTAAATCGGTCAACGCGTTCAGTTGTAATCGTGTCATGCACAGACAGACAGACAGCGCTATGCATAATAGGGGGCTTTGTCCCCTAAAATACAACATACAAATCTCTCTTCTTTATAATATTGAAGAGATTGTAATATGTAAGGAAAGGATGTGACCACACGGATTTGTTCGGAGCACAGGCGCTGCGCCGCGAATTTGTAAGTATTTTGACATTTCATAAAATATTCGTATGAAATTAAAAAAATCTAATTTCACAATTCTCTCCTTAAGAGGCCAATGTGTTATAATTATAATAATAAAATAAAAATCTTTTATTTCAGACAACAAATGACTCCATTTACATTATGTGATGTATTTTTTATTTGATTTTATCGTGTTTCTCATACCAGTTGTTTTCAAATTTATTAAGAGGTACCTAGGTAACTTAGTTTTTTTTTATCGATGAAATTATGCTCAATCATCTTTTTGTTTTACCATTCTCTAGTTAATATGCTGACCTTTAATTCTCTCCTTCCTTTAATTTTATGAATTTCTGAATTCCATGTTTAACGTAGCCTTAAATTGAATTGTACGACTGTATTGTTTTATTTTAATTTCTGGTAGTATTTTGTTCTGTTTTTAATGTGCAATAAAGAGTTTTCTAATCTAACTGATGAAGAATTCTTCGATGATACAAAATTCACGGGAGACGACATTGTAAGATGGCTAACATAATATTTATCCACTAATCGTCCACCTGAACGACCTAGAGCGAGAGACAGAGCTATGTTATACCCTTTGCAAAAAAAAAATATTTATGTAATATCAACAAGTATAGGTCGCGCAATAGTTAAAGATCGCTCGGCAAAAGTAGAAGGGGTATGCGCAGTATTCAATTCTAAGGACTATTTGGTGATGTGCGGGGTGAGGGGGGCGGGTGTGCGGAGTGAGGGGGGCGGGTGTGCGCTGACGGCGTCACGTCATTGGTAGATCAGTCGCTCTCAAGGTCTCAAGGTCACCTCCCGCGTTGCGTTCACGCGTCTCGGTTCGTGCGCGATTGTACACATGCGCCGATTGCCCCCACTAGATTCATCGAGCGATCTTAAACCACTGCGCGACCTATAATAATAAGTAAGTACATCATTGTATGTTATTGAGGCAACATTCTATTGCCGTGAAGTGCAAGCAATAGAATGTTGAAGACTGCTTTAACCATGGATGCAGTAAGAATCTGCTAGGGCATACCCGCAGAAAAAAGTCAACAGTGACTTCCCATGTTTCAACCATTGATATAAATGCATAGATAAGCCCTCACATCAAAAACTCTGGCATTGTGTTTACAATACTGCCGACGAATGCGCAACACGCCACGCGTACCGAAAAAATAGTGTTATCTCTTTTTCTCCCACATTATTTGCAAACAATACTTTCTCTTTCTTGCATGAGTGAGCTCACTCATATCGTTTGGAAACACAACGGCGCGGTCTCAGTACGGTGAGGGCTCATCTATGCTTTTATATCAATCGTTTCAACATCCCTTACTGAACTCACAACCCTGCCTGCTAAGTGTGGGGGTGGCCACAACCCCTCATGACCAGTATTTCACCAGGGAGGCCTATGTCTAGCGGTGGACATCCTATGGCCGAGATGATAATGATGATGTAGGTATATATGTTTGTCCCCTTGTGCTATATCTCTTTATGCTATTCCTACCATAGTTCCTACAATGAAGAGTTATTTTATTTTGACATTTTACGAACCATTCCTAAAATTTGTAGTCAATATCGCAGTTGGTCTTCGAAAGGACATCAATTTTGCACACCGTAACACGATATATTATAGCACGATTAATTTAATTTTCAAAGTAACAACAACATCATTAATTTAATGTTCACAGTTTCTTGTCTTTTTATTTTATGGCTTTTTCTGTTTGGTTTGACACAATTCCGTCAGTGTCAAGTTAATCGTTCGAAGATCAAAGTTTAAATCCAAACAAAACAGAATTCAGCTGCTTGAAAGTCACAATTTCTTGGTAGATTCTATCAGAGAATATGTAACACTCCGTTAAGATTCTAACTTCAATAAGATTTTGGCAGGTTGAGTTTTGAAGTTTTTTCTTTTTTATTTATGAACTAGCGACCCGCCCCGGCTTCGCACGGGTGCAATGCTGATACTAAACATATTTCACATCCATCGCGGACTTTTTTGTAGACCTTTGTAAGTAGTACAATATTGATTATAAATAAATAAATAATGCTGGACAAATCACACAGCATCATCTAGCCCTAAGCTAAGCAGAGCTTGTGTTATGGGTACTAGATGACTGATACACTTAATACATTATACTACATACATAGATATTTTTATTATATTATATAGAAAAACACCCAGAACACCCTGAACAAATGTCTGCAGATCGTACAGACATTTGTCCCGAGGCGGGAATCGAACCCGCAACCCCTTGCGTCGCAGGCGGACCTTCGCCCGCTGCGCCACAGAGCTCGTCAAAAGAGATTAAACTGTCATATCAGAAGTATTTCAGTCTTATTTAAGTGGCCAGTACAGAATCAACAGAAAAGAGTATCGCAATGAACGCAACACATTACAGTACATTTGTACTACCGGTCCTCTGTTATGGTCAATAGTACTACCAGTAGTACTAGTGACCATACGCTGTATCATTTGTACTACCAGTTGAACAACGTGGTAGTACTACGGTCTCAGAGGGTACTGTAGTAGGTACATTATTTTGATCTATCTCGTAGGGTTCAGCCAGCGTTTGCAATGTTAATTGGGGATGACCAAATTTATAATACTATTGTAACAGCTCATGCTTTTATTATATTTTTTTTATAGTTATACCTATTATAATTGGAGGATTTGGTAATTGATTAGTCCCATTAATATTAGGAGCCCCTGATATAGCTTTTCCCCGAATAAATAATATAAGTTTTTGATTATTACCACCTTCAGTTACTCTTTTAATTTCAAGAAGAATCATATAAAATGGAGCTGGAACTGGTTGAACTGTTTACCCTCCTTTATCTTCTAATATTGCTCACGGAGGAAGCTCTGTAGATCTCGCTATTTTTCACTTCATTTAGCTGATATTTCTTCTGTTTTATATTATATATTATATTTACGACCTCACATTAGAAATCTCCAAAAATGATCAGTGTTTCTCAACTATATTATGCATGTATTATACATAATTACATATAAACCTTTCTCTTGAATCACTCTATCCATTGAAAACCGCATCAAAATCCATTGCGTAGTTTTGGTGATTTAATCACATATAGGGACAGACAGATAGCGGGAAGCGACTTTGTATTGATTTATTAAGAATAAATTAAAAGTAAAATGAACTTTTTAACAAACAAGTTTTTATTTAATCGTTCTGAAAATAACAAAATAAACATTTTCCATTTAAGTTGAATGTCAATGTACGGTTCGTACAACAATAAGTAAATGCTGAGTTTAATTCTCAGAATTATACCGTGGAACCCGGGCGCGACATGCGGCCATCCGCGTCAGTCCACAATATCATCGCGGCTCATTAACATCTTCCCACTAATTATTAATTAAGTACTACAATAAAGTGTGCAGTGAATATAAATAACTCTTTTTCTTTGATGTCCCATACTGTCAACTTAAAACGTCTTTACACAATTTATGTGATAAAAAAGCTTGTCGCGAGATTAACCTGTGTATTTGTAACTTGATCTAATTGATTTAATTTTTTTTCAAACAATGTAAATACGAGTATTTGCTTAAATCTTGTACATAAGGAGTACATTAAAAATAAGTAGTCCACCATGTTGGATTTACAGTGACGTCACATAGCTGACCGTGCATTGTCATCCAAAGAAAACATGTATACAAAATTTCATCTCAATTGGTTAGAGATATCTGCTTCAAAATTAAGTTGCAAGATTCTAAATGCGAACAAACATAGTTACATACATACAGGGCAAGCTAAATAAAAACTTACTACTTGTAAAAAGGATCGCTAACAGTTTACATATCAAATATTACACTTAAACATTTAAAGGGTCACAGACTGATTATGTCAAACCAATTACAGGCAAACACAACATTGGTAGGTTTAAATAGAATACAAAATTTTAAGACAGAACTATATAGTAATTTAGGGGGCGAAGCCCCCTAACATTCATAGCGTTGTATGTCTGTCTGTCTGTGCATGAGACGATTACAACCGAACGCGTTGACCGATTTACATGAAACTTTTTTTGTTAGCACCGTCTTAATGAGAGAAGGGTAGGTACTGATTGATTTTGGTGACACTATGATCACAGGAACCGGAGTTATTGTGACCTCGAAAGGTCACCAAAAAAATAAGTCATCAAATGGCCGAATACGTCCAACCGAAACATGCCATTTTTGACCTTTGGTGACCTTTTGAGGCCTTCGCCCCCTTTTCTGGTACCCCCGTACCAATGCTTGTTTAACAATACCTCTACACACCCGTACTCACCATACACTACTGAACACAGGCTTCCCTCATGCATCTCCATGAGGGGTAGTCGCCATACTCACCACGCTTGGCAGGCGGGTTGGCGGGCGCAGTGTGGGATGTTGATACACGGATAGACGCCGGAGGTATCCCTTGGCAGATTATTACTGCATCCCCGGGCAAGAGCGGAAGGGCAACATTCTACTGCCGGCACCTTACAGCAAGATGTTTATATTACTTAAAACTGTAACACTTGGTCACGTTGTCGTCAAAGTCTTTCAATGCGTCGCTTTTCGTTAATTTGTAGTTGTTGCCCTTTTTATATGAACTAAAAAAAAAATATATTTTTTACATCGTTTAATTACATTGTAACATTGCACCAGGTAAAGAGTTTTAGTAGCATTAGAACTTTTTGTGAAGAGTTAATCCGGGGAAGTACCACCATACTTATTTCTGCCGCCGAGCAGTAAGCCTTGCATTGCTGTGTTCCGGTTTGAAGGGAAGGGAGACCTCACAACTCTGTCTCAGGGTGACGGGCGCAATGTAATGCAGCGTTGGTCACGTGTTTGGACCTGCACAGTGAACGTGATCACCGCAGTATTGCTGTTATAATAGGTACGGGTTACCGATATTTTAACGCTATGCACGCTATTTCCATGCCCTGGACGATAGCTGTCTTCATGCCCTGCTCGCACGCTTCACACGCTATCTTCACGCCCTGGTTGCACGCTTCACACGCTATCTTCACGCCCTGGTCGCACGCTATCTTCACGCCCTGGTTGCACGCTTCACACGCTATCTTCACGCCCTGGTTGCACGCTTCACACGCTATCTTCACGCCCTGGTCGCACGTTACCTTCACGCCCTGGTCGCACGCTACCTTTACGCCCTGGTCGCACGCTATCTTGACGCCCTGGTCGCACGCTATCTTTACGCCCTGGTCGAACGCTATGTTCACGCCCTGGTCGCACGCTATGTTCACGCCCTGGTCGCACGCTATCTCCACGCCCTGGTCGCACGCTATCTTCACGCCCTGGCCGCACGCTATCTCCACGCCCTGGCCGCACGCTATCTCCACGCCCTGGTCGCACGCTATCTCCACGCCCTGGTCGCACGCTATCTCCACGCCCTGGTCGCACGCTATCTCCACGCCCTGGTCGCACGCTATCTCCACGCCCTGGCCGCACGCTATCTCCACGCCCTGGTCGCACGCCACCTTCACGCCCTGGCGGCGCGCCCCGCGCGGGTGGCGGGCCGCCGGCGGTGCTGGTGCACGGCGGCCACGTGGTCGCGCAGCTGGCTCGCCAGTAGGAATGCGCGCGCGCAGAGCGGACAGGCGTGCGAGCGCGTACCCACGTGCCGTCGCTTATGCATACAGAGGCCCGACGAGCTGGTACAAGGATAAGAATAAGAATAACTTTATTAAACTTTTAAATACAACACAGTTAGTATACTTAACTAAAAAAGAGACTTAACTAGGTACTATAGCTATTTATGCCAGGAAGACTAAACCATTTGCGCTAGTTTTGGAAATACCTCAATGACATAATAAACATTGGCGGTAGGTAAGTATACAGAATAAGAAAGCCCTTACCTCCCGTGCTAGTTAAGAACTGTGTTACAGCAAGGTAAGGATTTTCGCCTCGTGTACATACGATTATAGCATGGTAATAATAACAAAAGAACAGTCTAGGTTAACATAGGCAATTATATACTATAATTATCAAAACAGGCCAATTAAATTACAGCTATGCAAAATAAAAATACAAATTAGATATGAAAGATAAATATTTAACTTCTAACATAATAAAATATAAACTTAATAATATGAACTTAGTACTTATATACTATAAAATACCAATAAGAATGTAATTATTAATTGTACATAATTAATTTTATATATAAAAAGCATTCTTACGTAATAATAAATATATGTTTAATATGTATGTAGATATATGTGATAAGAAATTTTATATAATACGAGTAAATAAGGTTCTCATGGACTAGGTATAATTACATTTAGTTGAAACAGTAGGTAGGATGTGCTCGTTTAAAAACGAAAATTGAAAATAAGTCCCTGATTGACATTTAGACAATGTTAGCTACGGTGATTATTTCACAGTAGACAGCAAAAGCTCAGTACCATTGTAGTCAAAATCAATCAGGAAATCCTCCAACGCTCTTCCACAAATAAATTTGGTTTTATTGGTTAAATTTATCTTTTTATTGATGCGATTGTAGACTAAAGGAGCTAAAAAGTAAGAGAAACTGTGTGCAAAGAAAGTTCCACAAGTAGGCACTTTGTAAAGCTCGTGAGATCTTCTTTTGTTAATGTTATCAGTGCGACCTGGTAGACTATGTTGTCTGAGAACAATCAATTTTATAAAGAGTTGTCGCACAGATAACATTCTAGTTTCCAAATAAAGGTTACGTGTGGGGTATCTAAACGGTTTAAAATTGAAGACTTTTAGGATAGATCGTTGCGTCCTTTCTAGTTTTATTAATGTAGTCTTTTTTGCTCCCCCCCAAGCCGTGATACCATACGTTAGAATTGACTGGCAAAGGGTTAAATAGACAACTCTATTTATCTTCTCATCTTTTAAATGTCTTATTTTTTTAAATATTGGAATCAGTTTACGTATTCGTGATTTAAGAGTTGCTATTTGATGTTTCCAGTTAAGATTTTTGTCTATTATTAATCCTAAGTATTTAATATTTTCAGTAGAACCGCACCGCGCCGCACTGCCGGCACGCCCAGGGGAGGTGGTCTCCAGGAGCCAGTACCTGTGGAAGCGCGCCGGGCAGTAGGGACAGCGGAGCGCCGGCCCGTGCCTCACTTCATGCTGCGAGCGCGCCGAGGACGAGCTGAAGGCGGCGCCGCACTGCCGGCACGCCCAGGGGAGGTGGTCTCCAGGAGGCAGTACCTGTGGAAGCGCGCCGGGCAGTAGGGACAGCGGAGCGCCGGCCCGTGCCTCACTTCATGCTGCGAGCGCGCCGAGGACGAGCTGAAGGCGGCGCCGCACTGCCGGCACGCCCAGGGGAGGTGGTCTCCAGGAGGCAGTACCTGTGGAAGCGCGCCGGGCAGTAGGGACAGCGGAGCGCCGGCCCGTGCCTCACTTCATGCTGCGAGCGCGCCGAGGACGAGCTGAAGGCGGCGCCGCACTGCCGGCACGCCCAGGGGAGGTGGTCTCCAGGAGGCAGTACCTGTGGAAGCGCGCCGGGCAGTAGGGACAGCGGAGCGCCGGCCCGTGCCTCACTTCATGCTGCGAGCGCGCCGAGGACGAGCTGAAGGCGGCGCCGCACTGCCGGCACGCCCAGGGGAGGTGGTCTCCAGGAGGCAGTACCTGTGGAAGCGCGCCGGGCAGTAGGGACAGCGGAGCGCCGGCCCGTGCCTCACTTCATGCTGCGAGCGCGCCGAGGACGAGCTGAAGGCGGCGCCGCACTGCCGGCACGCCCAGGGGAGGTGGTCTCCAGGAGGCAGTACCTGTGGAAGCGCGCCGGGCAGTAGGGACAGCGGAGCGCCGGCCCGTGCCTCACTTCATGCTGCGAGCGCGCCGAGGACGAGCTGAAGGCGGCGCCGCACTGCCGGCACGCCCAGGGGAGGTGGTCTCCAGGAGGCAGTACCTGTGGAAGCGCGCCGGGCAGTAGGGACAGCGGAGCGCCGGCCCGTGCCTCACTTCATGCTGCGAGCGCGCCGAGGACGAGCTGAAGGCGGCGCCGCACTGCCGGCACGCCCAGGGGAGGTGGTCTCCAGGAGGCAGTACCTGTGGAAGCGCGCCGGGCAGTAGGGACAGCGGAGCGCCGGCCCGTGCCTCACTTCATGCTGCGAGCGCGCCGAGGACGAGCTGAAGGCGGCGCCGCACTGCCGGCACGCCCAGGGACGCAGCCCGAGGTGTCCGTTCAGGTGGTCGCGAAGGACGTAGGCGCTCTGAAACGTTACACTCATTAGTCTTCCCGAGACCACGATGGGTGCAATCCTGTCAAAACGTCAGGCAGTAATAATACCCGGTTAAATAAATTTAAGCAAAAGTTCCTTAGTAAAAGTTGTTCATATTAAGGAGTACATTGACCTCGCGAAGTTTTTTGATGGTTGTCCTTTTACACCCTGTATGTGCTAATAATGTCTCATGATCGAGAAAGTTTGAAAAAAGACTATTATATTTATTACATATCATTTACTCAGAGTGCCTATCATAACAAAATTTGCCCTGAGTAAAAGTGGTCATCATCATCATTTCTACCGCAGCAGCATGGTCTCTTAAAAGGAAGATCCACAGTAATTTTGATTTAACTCAACAAATTAATATTGTTGTTGTTTTTTCATTTTATTAAGATTCCTAGCTTGTAATTTTTCATTAAAATATAATCGTAAAACCTATGACCATAAAAATCGGCTTCAATTAATGTATAAGTTGTAAATTTTATCAAAACCGGGTATTTTCTTCATGAGTTATCCTCGGATCAAAACTGCGGTCATACATACAAACATTCATGATACACTTACGCTGAACAGCCTGCCGCACTGGTCGCACATGTGCCGCGCCGCGTCTTCGCTCGCCTTGTACTTGACGCTGGGATGTTCCTTCCTATAGTGCTGCAGACGCCACATCCGGCCAGCGCCCTCTGCTCCGCACTGGGTTTGAATAAAGGTATATTTATTTTTAACCCCAGACAAAAAAGAGAGATGTTATAAGTTTGACCGCTATGTGTGTCTGTCTGTGGCACCGTGTCTCTTAAACGAGTGGACCGATTTGCTTGCAGTTGCGTTGTTTTTTTTTATTTTAAAGCAGGTTTTCCGGCGGTGGTTCTTAAATATGTTTTATCAAAATCAGTTAAGAAGTTTACAGGATATGGGGGTGAGAGAGGGTATGAATAATCGAATGTTTCCAAATATACCCGAGTTTGGTATCAAATAAAAGGAAATTATGTGTGGAATGCAAAACTGAAAGTTATACCGAAATCGGTCGAGCAATTCATGAGATATGGGGGTTGAAAGTGGGGGTGAACAAACGAATGTTTTTAAATATACCCAAGTGTGGTATCGTTTCAGTTCTGACAGGAACTGGTCACGTTGGAAACCAGAAAACCCCGTCTAACATTATAAAGTAACTAAGCAAATTCATTTTGTGTAGAATTCATTGTGCTTCTTTAAGGTTTTAAATTAAGATAAAACTGAATGTTTCTTTAAGGTATAAAATTAAGGTAGAATTTAATGTGATGCCTCCCTCAGGCCGTGTGATATCCACTGCTGGACATAGGCCTCCCTCATGGATCTCTAAGTACTGATCATGAGAAATAACAGATTTTTAACAAAATCAAATTTTATAAAACCGCATAATAAAGAAAAGTGAGTGAATGAGACAGAATGACGTTCAGTTGTTCAGCCAACGAATGACAACTTCAAACAGACAGACATATTTGTGTATATTTTGTGTCTATATTATAATAAAAATATCTATCTACATATGTAGTATAATGTATTAAGTATACATCTAGTACCCATAACAAAAGCTTGGGGCTAGATGATTCTGTGTGATTTGTCCAGCATTATTGATTTATTATTTTATTATTATCATTATATACGTCATTATCATAATGTCAATCACAACTACTGCTTCTTTCGCAACAGAAAAACGGTTTTTCAAAAGGTGTTTGCGTTGTGAGGTTAATCGTCGTAGAATCACGCATGATGGACCAACTTGGAGTCCAAATGCGGAAAAGGGAGTCACATACATTTACGTCGTAGAGTAGTAGTAGTAGTAGAGTAGAAGTACGGTAGAATTAGGGTATAAGTAAGGTAGAAGTAGAGTAGTAGTAGCTTAGAAATAAGTAGGGTAGTAAACGAGTAGTAATTGTTGTGTGGTAGTAGGTTATAAGTAGGGTAGAAATAGGGTAGAAGTAGAGTAGTAGTTAGAAGATTTGGTAGTAGGTAGTTGATTCTGGGCGGTATCGACGTTACAGGACAGCTAGTAATGAAATATTTTTGGCGGAATTGTTGTTTAAACAAAATTTATTTATTTATTTATTTTCTTAAGGAAGGCCTTTATAATAACAATATATGAAAGTGAACTTATGTCTAGGCAACAGAGAAGCTAATAAAATGGCCTTCACGGCTAAAAACAAGTTATAAAACGAAAACGCTGATACGTTCATTTAACCCTGCAAGTTATTAAATAATATCAATATCATCAATATCATATAAATGACATTTCCTCTCTATTGGTTATGTCCTCGATGACCTTACCTCATCACATTTGTAGCCGGCCTGCTTCGCCAGCTCCTCGCTACGCGCCGCGGGTATCCGCTGCTTGTTGGATGCCTTGGCTTCCAAGTGCCTGTCCCTAGGCGCGGTCGGGTGGCGCTCGCGCTTGTGCTGTCTCAGCTGCGCTGTGTCCGCGCACGCCAGTCCGCAGTAGCGGCACGCGATGCTGGAACGAATCAGGCCTGTTTATAGGCAAAGGCGCTGTCTATCTGTGTATTTGACGATTACAACCGAGCGCGTTGACCGATTTACATGAAACCTGTTTTTGTTAGCACCGTCTCAATGAGAGAGGGTACTGATTGGAACGAATCAGGCCTGTTTATAGGCAAATGCAAAGATAGATAGATGGAAAATGCTTTAATGCACAACTTAAACTGAACAAATTAACAAAAAAAAAAGAGAAACACTAAACATAAAGTGACAATCGGCGGTCTTATCGCTAAAGAGCGAAGGGGTTCCTTATATGCATAGCGCTGTCTGTCTGTCTATTTGACGATTACAACCGAACGCGTTGACCGATTTACATGAAACTTGTTTTAGTTAGCACCGTCTTAATGAGAGAGGGTACTGATTGATTTTGGTGACCCTAGGGTCACAGGGATCGGAGTTATTGTGATTTCAAAAGGTCACCAACAAAATAAAAGTCTTCAAATGGCCGAATGCGTTCAAAAATCCAAACATGCTATTTTTGACCTTTGGTGACCTTTTACGGCTTTCGCCCCCTTTTCTGATACCCCCGTACCAATGCTTGTTTCACAACACTTGAGATACAAGAAACCCTTTTCGCCTGATTTAATAAATTTAAACCTATTGCATTTGGAGCAACAATCGCAACCATTTGGAGGCCCTTTTGGTCCCTTCATAACACAAAATCTATTAAAAACAAACATGTGAAATTTAGTTAATTTATTAAGATCAATTAGACTAACTAGTCGCCCAAATTGCATTACATAGCTCAAACGGTTTTCGAGATATCATAATCTAAAAATCGGCATTATTCTAGATAGACAGCTAGAGATTGATAAACATTCTAACCCACTTCTAAATGACCTAGAATTTCTCCCAAATCTTCATACTGTGTGACGTTACCTTTATTCCTCGATAGTTGTTGCAGTTTTGTACATCACCCTTGTTTTTAGAGATGGGTACCAGTGAACTGGTGCGCCATTCGTCCGGGATCGCCTCCTCTTGCAACAACTTATTGCATAATAAAGCCAGCCACTTCCAACTTGAAAAACTTCCATACTTCAGCTACAGCAGTATGCCATCAGGCCCCACAGCTTTTCTGTTTTTCATGCTTTGTACAGCTATTCTAACTTCATCCATACTTATTTAATTCACAACTCCCATATTTACTGGTGCTTCTGCTAAAACACCACTCCATTCATTCTTTTCATTCATTAACTTTTTAAAATAATCCTTCCAGCTATCTTTTATATCCTCATCTTTTGTCAATACCTTCCCCTCCATCATCTTTTAATACATTTTATATGAATAATGTCCCTCGTATTCTTCTCTCTTGCTTTTGCTAGTCTGTAAAGGTATTTTTGGCCGTGCGGGCTATCCGGTGTTTGCTACAATTTATGCTGTGCCCTTGCCTTTGCAACGGCTACAGACTTTTTAGCAATCTTTTTACATTCAAAATATTTACTAACTAACCTTTTACTCTCTCTGACATTCACATCACTGATTTCTACGCTTTTCCAGTCCTTAAAGGCATTCTTCTTTTCTTTCAAGCTTTTTTGTACCTCCTCATTCCACGTATCTCTACCTATCCTTTACCTTTCGTTTCACCAAAAACATCCTTCGCCGTATTTCTCATGCAAATCGCCATTTCATTCCAACATTAATTTCCCTGCCAGAATCTTCATTTCAATCATCTTATCTACCACGCGCTTTTGAAACTCCTGTGCATACTCATCCTTTTCAATTAAATGCCACTTAGTTTTTGGTGGTGGCTTTGGCTTGAGAACAGCTTGGGTCTTCAATCTCATTTCCATAATTAGGAGACGATGTTGGGAGACCAGTGCTTCTCCTGGCACCACCTTAGCTGCCTTGATTTTATTTCTTCTAATCAGGAAATAATCTATTAGGGTGTTATGATTTCCGCTTTTGTAGGTAACTAGATGATGGTCTCTTTTATCGAAAAAGGTGTTTACGACTGCAAGATCAAAAGCAGAGGCAGCTTGCAGAAGAGTTTCTCCTTCTCCGTTTCTGCTTGCAAAGCCCCACCCTCCATGGACTTTTTCATATCTTTCTACATGTCCATTGAAAAGCGTGGTGAGTATGACTAAAACCCCTCATTATAGGTACTTGCAGATCCGTTAAAAAAAAATGTGTATTTACAGTAATAAAGGTTTACATTACAGTATTAGTATAATGGTAAATACATTTGATACGTTCTCTATCTAGCACAAATATGCCTAATATAAACCTTCTATTCCAAAGAAAAATGTCTCCTCGCTCTAACTAAGTAAAAATAACTTGTAATGAGACACGAGGGCTCCTTTCTCCCTCTACAAATAAGTTCACTATTAAGTACAAAGGTGCGACTAAGGTTTTTATCTTCCTAGAGATACAAATTAGGATTAAGTGTAATTACGTTAAACAGTACAACTGGATAGTAGGAAACTAAAACTACACAAAAAGAGCCTAAATATTCAAAAAAGTAAAAAAAAAAATTTTAATAAGAATAATAATACGAAGCTGAAAAACACCAAGCACATGTTCACTGAGATCCGTGAGGGAGGCCTACGCACAGCAGTGGACGTCTTACGGCTGATGATGGTGATGAAGAAGGCTGTAACTCACGTGTCCTTGGCGAGTTGCGTGTGCTTGTGCGTGCTGAGGAGGTGCACGTTGCACACGAGCTGGTCCGGGAACGAGAGCGGGCACAGCGCGCATTGCACGCCCGCGCCCGCCGGGCCCTCCAGCGACCTCGTCTGTACTCACGTGTCCTTGGCGAGTTGCGTGTGCTTGTGCGTGCTGAGGAGGTGCACGTTGCACACGAGCTGGTCCGGGAACGAGAGCGGGCACAGCGCGCATTGCACGCCCGCGCCCGCCGGGCCCTCCAGCGACCTCGTCTGTACTCACGTGTCCTTGGCGAGTTGCGTGTGCTTGTGCGTGCTGAGGAGGTGCACGTTGCACACGAGCTGGTCCGGGAACGAGAGCGGGCACAGCGCGCATTGCACGCCCGCGCCCGCCGGGCCCTCCAGCGACCTCGTCTGTACTCACGTGTCCTTGGCGAGTTGCGTGTGCTTGTGCGTGCTGAGGAGGTGCACGTTGCACACGAGCTGGTCCGGGAACGAGAGCGGGCACAGCGCGCATTGCACGCCCGCGCCCGCCGGGCCCTCCAGCGACCTCGTCTGTACTCACGTGTCCTTGGCGAGTTGCGTGTGCTTGTGCGTGCTGAGGAGGTGCACGTTGCACACGAGCTGGTCCGGGAACGAGAGCGGGCACAGCGCGCATTGCACGCCCGCGCCCGCCGGGCCCTCCAGCGACCTCGTCTGTACTCACGTGTCCTTGGCGAGTTGCGTGTGCTTGTGCGTGCTGAGGAGGTGCACGTTGCACACGAGCTGGTCCGGGAACGAGAGCGGGCACAGCGCGCATTGCACGCCCGCGCCCGCCGGGCCCTCCAGCGACCGCGTCTGCAACGACGTTAGCGAGGCCTTTCATTAGGTCTACCACGAGTTTTCACAATCTATAGTCGCTGGCGACTGTAGCTAAAAGAATGTATGAAAACTTGTACAGCGCCTCTAGCGGATTGGTTGGTACTAAAATACGCAGTAAACTATACTACAGCGACTGTAGTTTGGGCTTCGTTTGAATTTGGTACCATGAGTTACAAATCTGACAGATGTCATAGTGACGTATTACTGCTGTAGTAACGGCAGGCGATCTAACAGTGACAACTCAGGGTAGACACACATATCTGTTTTTAGCATTTTCTTCTTGTTATAGCGGCAACAGAAATAAATCATCTGAGAACATTTCAAATGTCTAGCTATCACGGTTCATGGGATACAGCTTGGTGACAGACAGATAGACGGAAAGGGGAGTTTTAGTAATAGGGTCCCGTTTTTACCCTTTGGGTATGAAACTCTAAAATAAATCCGGGCAAAAGCGAGTCGGACTCGCGCACCGAGGGTTCCGTGCCATCATACAATAAAATATATGATAAAGGCGGTTTATAAGCTATTTTTGTTTTTTAAGCGTAAACCCACACTAAGGTATCATTTATAGAAAATGAAAAATGCAATCATAATTTTGTCTTCGACGGGACTCGAGCCCGCAATGTTCAAACGAACGCCTTAAACGCAGGCTGCCCTAACCATTTCGGCCACGAAGACGATAGCCGTCGGGTCGAAAGTCTTAATTGCCTTTTATCGGTTTTGTAGACCCGAGCAGCGACATCTAGCAGAAATCTTCGGAGATATGCCCACTGTCCGACAACCAGTGTCAGTAGCAGTGAAGAGATGTCGCTTTAGCTAATTTTTGATTATAAATCTCTGTAGTAAGTAAGTATGTCTGTCTGTCTCTTGAAATTAAAACCTCAAATCTACAGCCTCTATAAGCTATATAAAAATAATATCATAGTTAACCTGAAAAAAAGATACGGCCGTTTATGCCGCAAAATACGCATGTTTTGACATTCTCAAAGGATTCAAAATTCATAACATCCCGTAGGCTTAGAACTATGAAATTTGGCATTTTGTACTGTAGATACAGAGAAAAATCCAAAAACTATACATTTACAATGGAATCATAAAAAAGTCTTTAAAAAAGTACGAAATCAGGTTAAGCTACCTTAGGTGCGGTCGAAAATTGGATAGGTGACCGAATCTTTTGTGCAGTTTTAAAACTTTTACTAAATCAGATCAGCTAATATTATTTTTATGTTACTACATACCTACGGAACCTTAGATGGGCGAATTCAGCTCGCACTTGTCTGATTTTTTTTTATTTCCTTGATCCATTAGTAATTTTAAAGTGATTCAGTTTGAATTTTGAACAAACTGTCTTTGCACGCCGCTGTATGCTGCAGGATCGTACCTGGTGTGTCGGCTGTATGCTGCAGGATCGTACCTGGTGTGTCAGCTGTATGCCGCAGGATCGTACCTGGTGTGTCAGCTGTATGCTGCAGGATCGTACCTGGTGTGTCGGCTGTATGCTGCAGGATCGTACCTGGTGTGTCAGCTGTATGCTGCAGGATCGTACCTGGTGTGTCGGCTGTATGCTGCAGGATCGTACCTGGTGTGTCAGCTGTATGCTGCAGGATCGTACCTGGTGTGTCAGCTGTATGCCGCAGGATCGTACCTGGTGTGTCAGCTGTATGCTGCAGGATCGTACCTGGTGTGTCGGCTGTATGCTGCAGGATCGTACCTGGTGTGTCAGCTGTATGCTGCAGGATCGTACCTGGTGTGTCGGCTGTATGCTGCAGGATCGTACCTGGTGTGTCAGCTGTATGCTGCAGGATCGTACCTGGTGTGTCAGCTGTATGCTGCAGGATCGTACCTGGTGTGTCAGCTGTATGCTGCAGGATCGTACCTGGTGTGTCAGCTGTATGCTGCAGGATCGTACCTGGTGTGTCGGCTGTATGCTGCAGGATCGTACCTGGTGTGTCAGCTGTATGCTGCAGGATCGTACCTGGTGTGTCAGCTGTATGCTGCAGGATCGTACCTGGTGTGTCGGCTGTATGCTGCAGGATCGTACCTGGTGTGTCAGCTGTATGCTGCAGGATCGTACCTGGTGTGTCGGCTGTATGCTGCTGGATCGTACCTGGTGTGTCAGCTGTATGCTGCAGGATCGTACCTGGTGTGTCAGCTGTATGCTGCAGGATCGTACCTGGTGTGTCGGATGTATGCTGCAGGATCGTACCTGGTGTGTCAGCTGTATGCTGCAGGATCGTACCTGGTGTGTCAGCTGTATGCTGCAGGATCGTACCTGGTGTGTCCTGGAGCGGTGGTTGAGCAGGCCGAGGCGCGAGACGAAGCTGCGCGCGCAGGTCACGCACACGTGCGTCGACGTGCGCGCATGCGTCTTACGCTTGTGCGTCAGGTACGAGGATATGTGTCTGAAGGAACGAAGAAAAGATTTTGCAGTAATTCTTCATCCTCAGACTTCAGACTCAGAAGGTTCGATTGAAATAATGTCATCTTGCAACAAGCATTGGTATGGGGTACCAGAAAAGGGGGCGAAGGCCTCAAAAGGTCACCAAAGGTCAAAATGGAATTTTTGTGTTTTTCGACGTTTTCGGCCATTTGAAGACTTTTATTTTTTTGGTGACCTTTTGAGGTCACAATAACTCCGGTCCCTGTGACCCTAGGTTCAAAAAAGGTTTCATGTAAATCGGTTAACGCGTTTGGTTGTAATCGTCTCATGCACAGACAGACAGCTCTATGCATGCAAGCCCCCTAATATCCAACGTATTCAATATCCTTTCGAACATTAAATTAAGCATAATACTAAGACAGAAACTGTAACAATGAATAGAAGTTAAAGAGTGAGGTTTCTTGTTCGCTTCTTTCCCTCACTTGGAAAAAGATATCTGAAGCGAACGAATTCAATTAAGTGCTTTATTCAATTTAATTATTGTCTTGTTCTTCTTTTGTAAATTGACTATGTAGCGTTTTGCTCCATCGAATAAACACTTTTTAACTTTGACTTTGATTCCTGTCGCGGGACAAATGCTTGTAGTTTATCTGCGCTTATTTTAGTTCTGGGTATTTTAGAGGATGCTGATTCGATTCCCGCTTCGAGACAAATGTCTGTACGATACGTCGTCAAAACATAAATAGAAACTAAAGCTTACTTGAAAACTCCACCGCAGTGACATTTAAATGTTTTTCCCTGATGTTTCTCAAAGTGCGCCTTCATAGCAGACCTGCAACAAATATTAAATAGATAGTTATATTACCTACAGTCACATAGCCACAAAGTAAGCAATTATTACAATGTTAGCAGAATAACATATATTATAAACACAGACTAAATTCATAGAAACTCGCCCACGGTGTCGACAAGCCATCCATCCGGCTTGCGGTAGGTGACATTCCGCTGACCCTACAATGTAGCCCTCTTAGGATAAGTTAGATCATAAGATACAAGAACTTTATTTGTACGAAACACAGGTTACAATAATGGTCTTAAATAAAAATAAGTTCAGCCATGTCTCGCCGCAGATGGGCATACAAATATTAAAACCTAGTTATTGATATGATATAATTATTTAAATAATAATAATAATGATAAAAATGAAATTAGTCGCATGCAAATAATAGTACTTTATAATAGTCTTAGTCAAATTTGTCGGTTAGATATTCATGCACGTTATAATACGCTTTGTCTGTCAATAACGTTTTAACTCTACTTTTAAATAGGTGTAAATTCTCAATTTCTTTGATGCATTTAGGTAGTTTATTAAATAATCTTGATCCCATGCAGAATATACTTTCATCAAATAGGGCTGATTTGTGCCTTCAAGAAGACTTCAGATCGTTCTGTTTGTAACCATCATTTGTAACAGACGTCAATTAAATAATTCTACTTCAATTACTATTGCGTTTTTAAAAAGACTTCCACGCTTTCCCCGAACAAGTCTAGATAAAAGATAAAAATATGTTTATTTTGTCACTTAATACAAACTGATAACGAAATTATAAAATTATTCTTAGAACTACTAAGTCAAAGTGACAAAAAAGGTCACCATTCAGCTTGCGCTGTGGCAAAGTAAATTAAACCACAGCGCTGGTCTTCCACGGTCACCTTGTTTGTGATAGATGGCATATCCACTGAGCACACGCAATAAAACGTAACATTATATAAAAAGGTATCAAAAAATAATTATATCAAGTACAGAGACAATATCATTCATAGATAAACACATTTAACAGTTTATGGGATATAAGATTTTATGGTAAGTAACAATATATAAAATATACAATATTATTATGTTCATAGTCAACATGGGATCACAATATTAGAATCATAAATACTGTTTCTCACTTTTAAACCCCCGACAAAAAGGTGTGTTATAAGTTTGACCTGTGTGTGTGTGTCTGTCTGTGACACCGTAACTCTTAAACGAGTGGACCGATTTGTATGCAGTTTTTTTTATTTAATAGCCGGTTTTCCGGCGGTGGTTCCTAAACATGTTTTATCAAAATCGGTTAAGAAGTTTACAAGATATGGGGGGTGAAAGAGGGGATGAAAAATCAAATGTTTTCAAATATACCCGAGTGTGGTATCAAATGAAAGAGCATAATGAGTAGATTGCAAGACTGAGGGTAAAAATTATTAAATCATCAATACAGCCGTAAAACGTCCACTACTGAACACAGGCCTCCCTCATGGACATCCATGAGGGGTAGTTGCCATACCCACCACGCTTAGCAAGCGGGTTGGCGAGCGCAGTACGAGATGTTGTTACACGGAAAGACGGTGCTGCCCATCTTCCGGAGGTATCCCTTAGCAGGCTCTTACTGCATCCACGGACATGTAAGGAGGGGTAACATTCTACTGCCGGCACCCCACGGCAAAAATTATTAAATAATTACATAAAATTTTTAATTTTATAAACTTGTTATATAGTTGAACTACAATTTACGGTTTCATAATTTTATTATTCCCATAAGAATAACAAAACATTCACTTACCGAGATTGAGATAACTTACTACTTAATTAACTTAGGCTATGCTACAAAACGGTATATCATCATCATCATCATCTATTGGAGGTCTCCAAGTACTGATCATGAAGGGGAGATACGGAGAGATAGGGGCAGCAGCGTCCTTTCGAGTATCAACATCCCGTACTACGCTCGCCAACCCGCCTGCCAGACGTGGTGAGTATGGCAACAACCCTCTCATGATCACTACTTGGGTATCTATGCATAACAGTGGACGTCCTACGGCTGAGAAAGAAAGATCTGGTGTCAGTTTTCACTTCACTATCAGTTTAGACCTTTAGGTCCGCCGTGGGGTGCCGGCAGTAGAATGATACCCCTCCTCTCATGCCCATGGATGCAGTAAGAGCCTGCTAAGGGATACCTCCGGAAGATGGGCAGCAGCGTCTATCCGTGTATCAACATTCCATACTGCGCTCACCAACCCGCCTGCCAAGCGTGGTGAGTATGGCAACTACCCCTCATGGACATGAGGGAGGCCTATGTTCATCAGTGGACGTTTTATGGCTGAAATTATGATGATGATCAGTTTAGACTAGCACCACCTGGCAGCTACTAACTCACACGATCGCAATACGCTTTTTGCAACCTTTCAAAAGCATTTGACTGTGTACACCATGAAACATTGATCAAGTAACTGCGTGACTATGGTGTCAGAACATCTATTTGGATTATTTCATAACTCAGTGACAGGATACCAAAAGGTGATTAACGGAAAACGATATCCTAAATCTGAAGTTACAATGGGTGTGCCGCAAGGATAGATTCTTGGCCCTTTTCTTTTATCAATTTCAGCGTCATATGGTATCCACTCACCCGTAGTAGGTGATCAGGGGACACAGCCTGCAGGTGAACTTGCCGCGGTGACATCTCATCTTGTGTCCCAATAGCACGCGGTTGTTTGCGAAGCGCATGCGACATATATCGCACTCCATCTCCGCAGCGGACTGTAATGACTTGTTAAGTTAATTTTCACTTTCCACTCAAAAGTATATCAGCTGCCCCGAACACCAACAGATAACATACCGCTGCAAAAGTCAGGAAAAAGATGAAGAGCCACAGCTATACTGTGGCCTTTCATACATAAGGCAAACTAAACGCATAATAGCCGAACCGGTCAAGGAGCAAATAACCGCGATCAAAAATCGGCAAGTGTATAAGTCAGCGGTTGCCGAACATCTGCGAGAGTCAGTACCTAACCACTGGATAGAACTACACAACCCAAAAGTTCTATCCAACGGCACTATTATAAGAGGATAGTTCAAGAGGCGATTGAGAAAAAAAAATCTTTGAACTTGGACATTTCTGAATCTGAAGAGGAATTGAGGGTAGTCGTGAATCCTGCCTTCAATTCACGGCGGTAGCTCCCAGCACATCAGTCTTCCCGCGACGAAGAACGCTGAAATGTGTTCGAAGCGTCGGAATGTAATTTTAAAACTAAATAAGTAATGAAATAAATGCAGAATCTTGAAGCGCCAGTTTCGCTTTTCTGCTTTGTTTTTTCTTTTCTATTCTCATACCTACTTGTTGTCGTCCAGTAACACACTTATATCAGTCTGTTCGCCTGTTACATGTAAAAATTTGTAATTTGCGCTCAGTAACTACAATTTATTGTCTATTCGTTCGTAAGCTTTATTTAATTCATAATTAATCTCCAAGCCGTGTTGGCCGAGTGGTATGTACCCCCGACTTTCAATCCGAAGGTCGTGGGTTCGATACCGGCAGTGCACCAATGGATCTTTCTTTCTTGAAAAATGTATGTGCACACTTAACACGTGCTTTAACGGTGAAGGAAACATCGTGAGGAAACCCGCGGCTTAGTTAGCTTCAGACGTATTGACCTGTTCTTTCCTCTGAATAATAGCTGACTAAGCTGAGAGGATGGTATAGGTGCTGGGCAAGCCTAATCCATCTAACAATGTCCCAGGCACTGCAGCGTCCCGTACAGCATGATTACCAGTTGCTGACGCTGCATAAATCATCTATAATAGATGCAAAGGCCTTACTTTTTTTATACTACATAGATAGATATTTTTATTATATATAGAAAAACACCCAATTCATTGTCTATTCGTTCGTAAGCTTTATTTCATTCATAATTAATCTCCCAAACATTGTAACAAGTTTATGAAATTAAAAATTTTAAGTAAAACCCGACGCTTTACCTAGTCTCTAAGGTTATATAATTTTTTTTGTAATGTACCCTCAGTTTTGCAATCTACGAATCACGTCCTATCATTTGATATCACACTACTTTCAACCGCCATGTCCTATCCAAATACATGTTTTCAAATATACCCATACTAGCTTTTGCCCGCGACTTCGTCCGCGTGGAAGTCATAAAACGTAAAATCCCCTTTTTCACGCAGAGCCACTTTGATTCGAAAATATAAACCCCATTTATTCCTTATCCCGTGGGAATTTCGAAAAATCCCTTCTTAGTGCACCTCTATGATACTCAAGGTATAATGTGTGCCAAATTTCAAGTATTTAGGTCCAGTGGTTAGTGAGTCAGTCAGGACTTTGAATTTTATATATATATAGATTTGAAAACATTCGATGTTTCACCGCTACTTTCAAACGCAATAAATGAATGAAATGATGGCTTGTCCGATTTCTATAACTTTCAGTTATGCATTCTACACATTATTTCCTTTCATTCGATACCAAACTCGGGTATATTTGGAAACACCCCCTCCCCCCCATATCTTGTAAACTTCTTAACTGATTTTGATAAAACATGTTAAAAACCACCACCGCCGGAAAACCCTCTTTCAAGTCCGCTCGTTTAAGAGCTACGGTGCCACATACACACACACATACATACGACGAGCTCTGTGGCGCAGCGTGCGAAGGTCCGCCTGCGACGCAAGGGGTTGCGGGTTCGATTCCCGCCTCGGGACAAATGTCTGTACGATCTGCAGATATTTGTTCAGGGTGTTCTGGGTGTTTTTCTATATATACATATATTAAAAATATCTCTCTATGTAGTATAATGTATTAAGTATATCAGTCATCTAGTACCCATAAGCTTAGCTTGGGGCTAGATGATGCTGTGTGATTTGTCCAGAATAATTATTATTTATTATTATTATTATTACACACATACACACACACACACACACACACACACACACACACACACACACACACACACACACACAACAACACATAGTCAAACTTATAACGCCCCATCTTTTTTGAGGGGGGGGTTAAAAATAAAATAAAAATACTAACATCATGCCACTTCATATGGAACTGCAGGAGTTTGTCGCACTTGTACACAGTATAGCACAGCTCGCAGCGGTACCGCGCCGACACATACGGCTCTGAAGCTCGCCGCGACTCCAGCTCCGTTCTAGCGTCTGTAGACAGATAGATAGATAGACTTTTATTTGGCAACAAAACAGCACAGACAAAACACAGTACGCATACAAGACCAGCTCCGTTCTAGCGTCTGTAGATAGATAGATAGATAGACTTTTATTTGGCAACAAAACAGCACAGACAAAACACAGTACGCATACAAGACCAGCTCCGTTTTAGCGTCTGTAGATAGATAGATAGATAGACTTTTATTTGGCAACAAAACAGCACAGACAAAACACAGTACGCATACAAGACCAGCTCCGTTTTAGCGTCTGTAGATAGATAGATAGATAGACTTTTATTTGGCAACAAAACAGCACAGACAAAACACAGTACGTATACAAGACCAACTTGAATAACTTTACTCGCCCCGCTGCATGCCAGACCCCCGGACCACAAAGGTCCAGTGGCTCCAACAGCCACGGGACCTCCTCACACATGGAGAAGAATAATAAAAAAAATCAGCCTGAAAGGCGATTATCGATTGACCCAGGGGTAGTAGCCCCTGGAGTAGAAGCCGGGGTAAGGAGGTCTAACCTCGAGGCCCCACCCGGAGACCCCCAAAAGGGTCCGGAAGACAGAGATGATGAAATAACTTTACACTTAGAGAATGAACAATAATAATAGCTACACTCGATGCCATTTAGCGTGGCCATACAGGTCATTCACCTACCTTCACTACGCTATCATAAAATGCAATGAAAGTTTCGCTAATTCTGTCGCTTACCATACAAACCTATCGAAAACGTGCTATGTGGTACCAGAGGTACGAGGCAGCGCTGGTTTTCAGACTATACTAGACACAAGACTATACAGACTGTAACTATACTTATTTATTTCTGATTACTTTTGTTGAAGCTTGCTATAATTAAGGTTGCACTTAACTTTTGTCAGTGTTATTAATTTTATGATTTTAATGGTGTTAACTTTGTTGGTGTAACTTATCAATAAATAAATAACACACTTCACACTAGCAGCGCTCCGTAGTTTCACCCGCACAGTTCCCGTTCCCGTAGGAATACGAGGATAATATCTGCAGAACAATAATTACAAACATTTGTCCCGTGGCGAAGACAGCGTTTCGATTTATGGTTCGTTTGCCAAATATTTAGGACTAGCCGCGCTCCGCGGTTTCACCCGTGTAGTTCTCGTTCCCGAGGGAATACGAGGATAATATAGGTTTGTTACTCAGGGATAATGTAGCATTCTAATGGTGAAAGAGTTTTGGAAATCGGTTCTGTAATTTTTGAGTTTATTCGTTACAAACACACAAAATACAATTTTTTCCCCCTTTTAATATTAGTTTATGTCTATCCTTACATATTACTTTTTATTTTATCTAGCAATTAATGATGTAGTTCCTACCTTAATCTATTTATGACATTATAATATTATACTTATCTATATATTTACTAGCTTTTATGTATTTATTTATATTTATTATGGTATATATGTAGTTATTACTAAAAGTGTGTTTTTAGTTGAATAAGTTTTATATTTTTTTCCTTTGTGTATGTTAGCACGCCTGTCTTTCTGTCTTCGACCTTTTTGGTTGGCAGGTAGATAATGCCTTCGGCATTATCCCCACCATTTATATACTTTTTTTTGTAAATTGTGTGCAATAAAGAATTAAATAAATAAATAAAATATTAAAAATCGGCCAAGTGCGAGTTAGACTCGCGCACTATGGATAAGGAGATACAACGAACGTATCGCGGTTATTTTTGGATTACGTTAAATAATAGTCCACTAGATTTTGTTATACTACATAACGTACTAACAACTAAAACTTCATCTAGCCTATCATACGTTGAAAAACAAAACGTGTATACAAAATTTCAGCTCAATTGGTTGAAGATATCTGCTTCAAAATTGAGTTGCAAGATTCCACCCAAACAAACGTAGTTACATACATACATGGCAAGTTAAATAAAAGCCTATAAAAACAGTTCCTCCCAGGGGACCTATCATCAGCGAATGGAGTATTACGTAGCACCTTCTAGATTCTTACAGCAGAGAGAAACTCACCTTCGTCCGTCTTAAATAGTTGAATCTCGAAGACCGCTTCGTATTGTGTGTAGTCTATAAAACCTTTTCTAGTGGGCACGATCATTTCTGAAAAGATTAGCCAATTACACAAGTTAACAAATATCAAATAAATGCAATTCTAAAATAATAAATAACAATAATAATTAGTTCAATGATTAAAATTACCACATAATTACAAATCAGTCTCGCAAAAACTCAAACATACCGACATTGATACCTTCCATTCATCCACAAATATATCGCAGTCAGGGTTTGTCGCTAGCAGCACTAGCAGTCTGTCGAGGGCGGTGAGTGCGCGCGGCAGTGGCGACTGTGCACGCGACACAGTGCGACAGGCTGGCGCTGAGAGCAGATAATGCCTCCTAGCCCTAAGGTATTTGTCCGGGACATAAAACCGTAACACCTGGGTTGTCTGATACTCACGCAAAAACTCTTTATATTAACTTTTATTTTAACACCCCCCACGCGCTTTATGGAGCGACGCGTCTCCATAAGGGTTGAACGCTCCGCGCGCTTAGTGTACCGACGGGTGTACATATGTAAGTTAAATCAGGTTAGTTATTTTAAGTTTTGTAGAACACATAAATGTGTAGAAAATTTCAATACTAATCCAATGGTGTATGGTTTATAACATATTATTAGGTGGTGCTTCCGTAAAATTAATATATATGTAATGTTTAATATTAATTGGTACTTGCAATGTTATTGCTATTGGTGCTAGGTACTATGTTAAATCAGCATTATTGCATTATTTATTTATTATTTTTGTCTTTTGTTCTATGCTTGTGCTGTAATGTAAACCAAATAAATACATTTATATCATATTCTATGCTATTTCTAAAATTAATTTTTATAAAAAAAAATATAATTAATAAAAAATAAAAAAGTTAACACACCCGAGGGGTTAATATTTTAACCGCCGACACAAATAGGTTATAAGTTTGATATGACGTGTGTTTGTGTGTCTGACACCGTGGCTCTAAAATAAATTAACCGATTTTAGTCGGCCGATATAAGTTATAACTTATATATTTTTTGTGTATAAGTTATTTACAAAAGCAAAAAATACAACTATATTTTTTGCTTTTGTAAATAACTTATACACAAAAAATATATAAGTCAACTTATCAATTATCATTATTATAGAAAACATCCAGGCCTGATAAAATATATTTGCAGATAATGCAAGGCTTTGGTCATGGTACGAATCGCACTCGCATTAAAAACCAAAATAAAAATAAAACCGGAGAAAGTGCGAGCTGGACTCGCCCACCGAGGGTTCCGTAGGTATGTAGAAACATAATAAATACTAGAAAAAGTGTTTAATAAGCACAAAAAGATTCGGTCATCCATCCAATTTATGACCGCGCGTCAAGTTGTATAACCTCGATGATTGATTTTACTTTATTTACGTACTTTTTTTTAAGGACGATTTTATATGATTCCATTGCAAATGTATAGTTTTTGGATTATTTTATATTTCTACAGTATAAGACGATATACCTCGCCAAATTTCATAGTAGGTCTACAAGAAGTACCCTATGAATTTTGACTCCTTTGAGAATGTCGAAACATGCGTTTTTTGCGGCATAAACGGCTGTATCTTGTTTCAGATTAACTTAGATTATTGATTTTTTCACACCTTAGAAGGCTATAGATTTGAGTATATGTTTTTAATTTCAACTCGATATTTCCACACGTTCTCGAGATAAAGGGTCCTGACAGACCGTCAGACGGACAGACAAACAGACGACAAAGTGATCCTATAAGGGTTCCGTTTTTCCTTTTTGAGGTTCGGATACCCTAAAGACGCATCCAAATTAGTTCACCCATTTAAGAGCCTACGGTGCCACACACACACACACATACACACACAAAATAGTGGTCAAATTTATAACACCCCTATTTTTGCGTCGGGATTCAGAAAGTAAACGATAAACCTACCATTGCCATGGACATTCTTCTTAACACTCTTCCTCAAGCTAGCCAGATTTACATCATCTTCATCTGATCCACCATCGTCTAAGAAGATGTCGCTTGATATCCGTTCTTGAATTTCTAGGTCATTCTCCTCACTTTTAATATCCACATCTTGTTCTACGGCGTTATCTTGAACATCAACATCACAAGTTTTGCCAGCTTCATATGCTTCAACTTTAACATGTTCCAATTTGATGTCTTCTATACAGTCTTGTGCTTTACTTGGATGCTGAAAAGAGATACAATTATTTGACCATCATCGTCTCAGCCACAGGAAGTCCACCTGAGGGATTTGTAATCTGCGGTCTAGTCCACTGCTATTCTCGTCATGCTTGACAGGCGGGTTGGCAAGCGCAGTACGAATGTCACCTCTCCTCTCATGCCCGCGGATGCAGTAAGAGCCTGCTAAGGGATACCTCCGGAAGATGGGCAGCAGCGTCTTTCCGTGTACCAACAACCCGAACTGCGCTCACCAACCCGCCTGCCAAGCGTGGTGAGTATGGCAACTACCCCTCATGGAGATCCATGAGGGAGGCCTGTGTTCAGTAGTGGATATTTTACGGCTGAAATGACGACAAACCTTAATTTTTGATGTCTTCAAAGTCTTCAGCTGAACTCCACAACTACAATTGTCCTTCATCAGTTCCATCTTTTTCTTCATCCTCCTGACTTGTGCCTGGAGGCTTCTAATCTTCAACTTCTGTTTCTCGATCGTGCATTGCTTCCATCGGAGCATCGCATGTAGCTTCTTAACAGATGTTTCATCTGATTCCTTCTTAGTTTGCTCTGTTTGAGTATTATTTGTTTCTATTGAATTTTGCTTCGATGACTAGAATTATTATTAAATGATTGTATGTAATTCTAGGTAAAGAGATATTAAATATCGATGCAAGAAAACGTATTTGCTGTAAGTAGCCAAAACCCAACTTTTCACCAGAGCCAAAAAACTTTTAAAAAGTTAGAAAAAAAATCGTATCTTTTTATTTATCAGTGACAGAAAGATGATTTTTGGAACACGGTTTTGTTAAACTATTACTCATGAACAGCAATGAAAATATTTTTGTTAAAATTATTAGCAGTAGGCTTTTTATTACTTACAGCAATTGACTTTTCATTTTAAAGACCTAAAGAACGTTGTAAGTAGTTTAGTGACTTCTATGCAGATAGCTAAGTTCCGTATATTTCCAGACATATAATATGCTGTAATTTAAATATTTAATAAATTACGTACTAATAAAGAGATGTAAGACTAATTCTAAAAAAATACTGATACCACTTAATTGGTATAAATAAAGAATAGTTTGTATGTGTGGTACAAATAAACTGCTGTAAGTTTATTATTTTGTTTATTACTGTTACATAAAATTTAGCTTGCTCTCTAAGAATTCAATTATTATTCAAAGTGCGTCTTGCACCAAAAGTTGTATAAGCTTAAATGGAATTTAAATTACTATTTTGACAGTAGTTTCATACAAATCTGTCAAATTAATTTTGTTTAACGCCAAATTAAATACGTTTAACTTTGGTGCAAGACGCCCTAAGTACAAGAAACATAATCCCAAACTTATTCTTCTTCATCTGTGTCTGCTAAACAATCGACTGTCTTTTTATTAAACTTCAAATCTAAATATTCTTTAGCTGTTATTAAAGTGATACCTAGCCATTGTGGCTATATATCACTTTATTATCAACTAGCTGACCCGATGCCCACTTCGTTGGGAAGTAATTTATAGTCACAAATACTGTATCTTTCTTTTAGTAAAATAATTTTTAAAATCGGTTCAGTAGATTCGGAGATGACGCCCTACAACCTCACAAACTTTACCTCTTTATAATATTAGTAGGTATAGATTATTTTTTTAAGTCGTTGTACTTCTAGATACAAATTGGCAACTTAGCTGGGTATAAATTAAGTTTTGGTTCTGTGTTTCCAATGTCGCCAAGTTTAATTTCAATATAAGGGGCCATGGAGTGTTTAACGAGCATTACATCTGGCTTACTTTTTAGAAACGTTGCGATACGTACATATGTGAGATATCTTAATTTTTGTAGTTTTTTTAACTGTTTTAATAACAACATCTTCAAACCCCATGTAATCTTTTCCTGCAAGCACGGTAACTTTATAGGGACATGGATTTTTCCTTGCCATTTCTATAACCGTTGCCCAGTGGGTCCATCCCACTGGGCAACGGCCCATAGGTACCGTCGTTTTCCTGACTGCACGTTCTATAGTTGCATGCATACTGTCGGCTGGTATATATGTACCTATGCCCTGGAAGAATAAAATTAATTTGAATGACTTCTAAATTTATGCAGCGTTTCAATGCGTATCACAGCATGCTTAGTACGGTTTTATTTTAGTTTTGGCCAAAGCACGAATCTGCGTAAAGGAGCAAGATTTTTACTTTTCTGCTATAAACATTCTTGATATAATTTAGCAGACAAGAAGATATTTCCTTTGATCCTCGATGAGCGTCAGTTTCAGACCAAATATTGCAAAAACCAAAGCGGGTACCACTTTCATAAAAATTGTAAGCAGCTATTTTGCGGCTGCTAGACATGTTACTACCATGCAGTATATATAAGACTTTTTACAAGTCGAAGCTCAATCAAATTACACTCTTATCTTTTTCAAAAAGTGTTTTATGAAAAGGGAATCTATTTTGAGATTCTTCTTTTTCTTTTAAATTCATTAGTATTATTTTTTTCCATAATTATGCTCTTTTGTTTGCAAGTTGTAAGTAATCTTGTATTTAATTTGCACTCCAAAAGAATGCTGTAAGTAATGTTTTCACATGTTACTTTCATCCCATAAGAATGCTGTAAGTTATATTAGATGATTAAATAATGAACCGCACTTTTGCTGTAAGTAAAAAGAGTGTTTTAACACCGTTTTTTTAGTGACTTACAGCAAATTGAATACGTAAACTTTTTCACTTTCAAAATTAACGTGAGATATACTATTCATTTTGTAAAAACGGGATTTACTCACGTAGTATTGTAACGTCGAAGATTATTCCGACACGTTTCGATTTTTCAAGAAAATCATCATCATGGGATTGAATGCCCGTCCGCGCGTGGGGCCGACACGACACTGGCGCTGGCAGCGGCGCGTGCCGCGCGAGCTTCGTAACGTTCGGCGCGACTGGAGGGGCGCGGTCGGCGTGGCGCTTGATGTGCTTGCGCTGTTGCAGGCGTCGTTGTTGGAGTAGTGGCGCTGGCATATGTGTCCGGTGCAGGTTCATCGTCACTACTGTCGTCTCGACTAAATGTCGATGAACAGAACACGCTTACTGCAGCTCCATTGGATGTGGAAGGCCCACCTTGCGTGTCGCTCTCATACAGGTTGAGGCAAGGATTCCATGCTGAAGGCACTAACCATCCCTGATCCCTGTTGAAGTTGCTGGTTCTCCCAATCTCGATGGCTTCGCGGATCTTACGTGGCACAAAGAACTTTTCCCTAGCGAGCACTTGAGCCTTGTCGAACCGGATGTAATGCGCAGTACCGGAAGTCAACACATGCTCTGCTATTGCTGACTTATCTGCGTCCGCATTCTTCATGGCCCGTATGTGCTCCGACAATCTGGTTGATATATTAAACGTAAACTTTTCAAAATGATACCCTATTTTAAAAGTTTTTGTCATCGTAGCGATATGAGACCCAGACCATTCGACGCAGAATTTTTTTCTGAATATGGCTGTGTATTCAGTCTACTTACGCTATTCTTTCTACTTACAGCAAATACGTTTTCTTACGTCGATATAGCAAGATAAATGTTATTATGCCGTGGGGTGCCGGCAGTAGAATGTTACCCCTCTTCTCATGCCCATGGATGCAGTAAGAGCCTGCTAAGGGATACTTTCGGAAGATGGGCAGCTGCGTCTTTTCGTGTACCAACATCGCAAACTGCGCTCGCCAACCCGCCTGCCAAGCGTGGTGAGTATGGCAACTACCCCACATGGAGATCCATGAGGGGAGGCCTGTGTTCATCAGTGGACGTTTTATGGCTGAAATGATGAATGTTATGAATTAATGCAGATGGAAGGAGTTTGAGATGTAGACCACAGAAGCAATGGTTGTTTAGTGTGAATCAGGATAAGAAAGAGTGAGAGGAGAGTAAAGAGGAAAGCATGTTGAGGGTAGGGAGGAGATGATGATGATGATGACAATGGTTGTGTACAAATTATTTGAAAAGTAAGGCGGCAAACCACCATCTTTTAATACTGAAGCCAGCTTCTTTGACTTATGATGCCTCCTGCGACCTACTAGACAAGCCTATGACAACAGGTGGTACTAGGGATTTTATACTATAGCTCCAAGTCGAAAGGTTCAAACTTACAATTATTGATTTTACACCTTCCATTTTGGCTCCAATTATTGTAATCCAATTTCGTCAATGTACAATTATTGTCATATATCTTTTATGTAAGCAGAAAGAACGTAAATTCACAGAAAGCTCTATCCTACCTTACTAACAGGTTTAGCTGTATCAGTCAAGTATTTATATCCTCCTTTCCCGATAACAAAGTCATCCTCTTTGAAATGATCTGAGCATATTGTACTGCTCTTTACTGGCACCCAGTCTTGTCTGCCAGTAGCGTAAACCCATATAGATTTCATATCCTCATTTTTTGGAAAGCTAAGAAAGAAATTACCTTTATTATTATTTATTAAGGATCACTATGAGTAAATAATTTATCTTAAGGTACAATGAGTAATGACACAATGACAGAAAAAAGAAAATTTTAATATGAATTTTAGCAGTTTTTGTAAAAAGAAAACTAAAAAAATAACAAGTGAACTTACCGATGGTATGATATTCCACCTTTAGATAGGTTGTTAGTATGACTCGCATTTTTACAATAAAGAATTGCACAGTAAGGCATTTTTCAAAATAACAATAAATGAGAAGAAACGGAAATACTTTAGTAGATGTTTTGTTTATTTTGTTTTCGATCGCTTTAGTCAGAGATCGAACTATTTTCACGTAAATTTTGTAACATTCCTCTTCTTCTTCTTTTTTTTCTTCTTGTATGGCTTTTGTGATTGGTTTTATAGATTTCTGCCAGTGTCAAGTTCGTAATCTTTATAAAGTGCAAATTATGGATGAAAATTAACAAAAAAGGAAAACAGTTCTAAATTTAACAATTTTGAACTAACCATCAAATTTAATAGGAATATTTTTTTCTAAAATAACTAAACTTAGTATTTTGAATATAATTAATTACATACATTAAATGGTATACATGAAAGAATAAAGTATGATAAATGATAAGTTATGATTAGAATAAGGTATGATAAATACTAACCCATTGAGTTACTTATAAAGGAGGTACCTACCTTTTTTAAAAATGTTAAAAAAAGATTACTGTAATTAATTATACTAATAATTAACAAAGCTATTAGGTATGTTCATTTATTTTGATGTGATAATTTGATTTAATTTAGAATAAGGTATGATAAGTACATTTTTACAATACCTAACTTTAAAGTTGTTTTATATTAGGTAAGTACGAAAATTATTATTGATAAGTTACCTACAAACACCTTAAAGTAGTGGGCTACTTACTTTTACTTACTGGGCTCATGTTTGGACTAAAAGCTAAATATACGACCTACTGTAGGTAGGTACACATGAACGCAAGACATGATTTTGAATTTGAATTTTGAAATCAATAATTTACAATCTAATGCTATTTACATATTTAAAACATAATAAATCATTTATGAGAGAGGAAAAGGTGAGTAAAAGAAGACATCTAAGAGAAGTAGGACGGGGGATATCTGGAGGGAGCACATCATATAACGAGAAATCCATTTTTGCGCAGTTAAAATTTACTCCTTCTTCCAAACCACATTCGCACATGGAGTGGTCCCTGTTCCGAAGTTTGTCCAGAAAAGCAGGTGAGCAGCAGTAACCTAGTCTAAGCCTTTATACAGAGGCGGCTTTACCTATAGTGCAGGGTGTGCGGCGCACACGGGCGCCGGGTCTAAGGGGGCGCCGAGCGCCCTCTAATGCGACACCTTCAAAGATGCGTGCGTCGCTCACGGCACCGGCGCACTCAAAGACCCTGCGCCCGTGTTTCGGCCGATGTCGCCGGGCGCGCGGTAGCAAAGCAAGACGCGCCACCACAAGGTGCGTCTTTACCTACTCTACACAATTACTTTTGTTTCAACGTTAAATCTGCCTTAAAACAGTTATTTAAAGATTAAGTATATTGGCGTAGTGTCGCATCACTACCACAGGCGCGTAACGTTTCGAAAACTATATTCTGCAAACGATAAAAACTTGCTTATACCGTCTATCCGTGTTGTAGGTACCGTATGCGCGAATAAATAAGTGTCGACCTAAGGATAAAACTATGGGACTCACTCATACTGTCCAAATTAAATTTTGCTGATTGTGTGTTTAGTGACTGCCTTTTGACTCGTACAATAAAATAACGAATACAAAACGCCTGTATTCGTTTTTGTTATCCTATTCCTAGACGTGTCCACATCTCGCCTTACATAAATGCCAATGGTCTCCTCAATATGTCGTCCCGCCGAACTCTCCATTTCGCCACTCTGCTTTTTGGTGTCATCAGGAACCAACAGCCAAGTTACCTATTTGAGAAACTTCATTTCTCAAACCGCCACGTCCGTCTATCCACCCGGTTGATATGTCCGAAGCACAGAAGGGCTGCATTTCGTGGCAGCTTTAAATACGCGGCCACGAAATGCTGGAATAACCTTCCACCACCAATAAAAAATTGAAAAACAGTTCATTTATTTAAAAAAAAATCTAAAAAAGTCCTTAACATACATAGTCTCAATGTAACTTCCGTCAATATGACCCGTCGTTCTGGGCCTCGGACAAACCACACCTAAGTGTAAGTAAGTTTTAAATACATATATGTAAATAATTCTCTACTTGTTATTTTATTTTCATTGTTTCAGTTCATATATTTTTGGTTAGTTCATTTACATGAATAAATATTGTTATCTAATTCACAAAAAGTTATATATTGTTTTGTTTATTTTTTTTATATTAATAGGTACTTTGTTATTATATTTTATTTTAGCGTACTGCATTTTTGTATCGCGGTAGCCACCATCCGCACACTTCGGTCACTACGGAAGACCAGCGCTGTGGTACGGACCCGTTCTGCCACAGCATATGCTGAGTAATGACCATTTTTGTCACATTTTTATTTTATTTTTTAAACCTTATTATTGTATATGGATTAATTGTAAATTGTGTGACAAAATAAACGTAGCTTTATCTTTAACGGCACCTGTTTTGATTCGTTTGAAAACACGCCGACCATCATTGCTAACTCGGCTGTATTAGAATGACATAAAGTTCAAATTCAAATTGCAAGGGACGTTGCGGCGCCGGCGGTTATTTTCAAAGGCTTTGTGTACGCGTGCCGCAATTTTTGTTTTACCGCTGCTCCGTAGTTTTGCGAAATAAGCCTTGATGCAATAAATTAAGTATAATTTTTGAGTGAATATGTAAATATGAAGTAAATCGGCTTTTCTTTTGATAAAAATTATGTAAAAGATAAGATTTCGTCAATTGTTTACACAATTATTGCGATACGCATCGGGGTCAGATGTTATCAAAACAGCTAGCGAAAAAAAATGAACAACGAGTGACAGTGATATCGAAGAATATATGTTTATGTTGTAACCCCTTCCTTCCTAAAAAGCTTCTTGACATCATTTAAAATTGCACTATTTGCATCTGATTTCGTATGAAAATATAACTGTAAGTATTCCATTTTGGCCTGCTCCTACTAGGGGGCGCCAGGGTACTGGTGGCACACTGGCGCCACAAGGGCTAGAGCCGCCTCTGCCTTTATAGTGTAGAGGTGGCAGATTTGTCGGCCTTGCGATATTTAAAAAAACAGGGTTTGGGGGGATTTCGGGCTGAATGTTACCATAGTGTTTGTCTTTGATCAGCTTGGAGGCGTTCCAAATGTCTGACCAAGACTTCTGTAATAATTTATTAGGAAGGAGACATAGGTCATGGAAAAATGAGTGGAAATGTTCAAGGGATCCTATTTAAATGTCAGATTTGGCACAGTTTAACATCAACTGACTCAACACATGTCAACGGTACAGACTAAAGATGCTGCAACCAGGGCACGACACAGTATATTTTGTCCATAGACACAAAAATATGTTCTTTTATTTTTGTTATAAAAGCTTTATTTGTATGAAATGCTTGTTGTTACAAATAAATAAAATAAAATTATCTTATCTTAGTTGCTAAACTGTAGAACTGTAGTCAAATAATATAATTTTACTAACCCGTTTGATTGTAGTTGGCATTTTTTTTAATACTGCGAAATAGTTTCCTGTAGTTGGCATTTTATTATTGAAACACTGCGAAATATATTTAATACATCTTTGTTTAGGAGCCCTTTAGGAGGGAGGTGTTATTTATTTATTAACAATTATCAAAACAAACACGAAAAATAGGAAAATGCGAAGCTGTTCTGAAAGGAGGCAGTAGTCATGTAAAATGCCTACATACAAGATATGTCGAGTGTGTTTACGGACTGAAAACAAGTTACAGGAACTAGACGGGCGGCTGTTGGAATTATTTCAGGATTTTTGTGGTAAAACTGTGAGTACTTTTGCATTTTACCATCTAAACACTAGGTACTCTTAGTCGATATATAGCTGTATATTATTTAGTGCTGCACGATACAGTTTTAATTCATTATTCTCGTAAACTAATCTTGACCATAGAACTTGGATTAATATAGAAATGGCGTCCCATAGTGATTATTAGTGATGTAGAAGGCAGTAAGTAGGTTTTGTTAAAACCACAAGTTAGATTCTTTATTGCCTCATTTGCTTCTTTGCAGTAACTCTTAGTAAATTAAAAACAAGTTTATAAAATTAAAATTTTTACGAAACCCCCGACTCTGCCTAGTCTCTTAAGTTACTTAATTTTTTAATCAACAGTTTTGCAATCTACACATCATGCCCTTTCATTTGATACCATATTTATATGATATATTTGAAAACATTTGATTGTTCACCCCTACCTTCAACCCCCAAATCTCGTAAATTATTCAACTGATTTCTATATAACTTTCAGTCTTGCATACTACACATTATTTTCTTTTATTTGATACCAAAGTCGGGAATATTTGGAAACATTTGGTTATTCATCCCCTCTTTCACCCCTGACTGAATCTTGTAAACTTCTTAACCAATTTTGATAAAACATGTTAAAGATCCACCTACGGAAACCCTGCTTTTAAATTAAAAAAACTGCATGCAGATTGGTCCACT